>CM057459.1:400715000-401315000 GCA_016271365.2 Neoceratodus forsteri | reverse complement strand
TTACTAATTAGTTGCATATCTCATGGCTTTGACGCATATGTGTCACATGCATTGTCTTACAGGTAATATGTTGCCATGCTGTCAATACAAAACAGTGAGACACACAGAAAAGGCACAGTGCTGCTGTGCACCATTTCTAGGATGACACTCAGATGTGCAAGAGGTATTGCACCTTAATGGTGATATGTTCTGTGACAGTACCTGCCATGACATGGTGTACCATGTCTCCCATTATGGCTAACATCGAGCAGATTTCTTGGGGTACCTTTTGCAGCAACATGATCCAAAAACTGTCACTACATGTCCTGCATCTGCTTACATGCTTTGCTATGCCTTCAGCTCCCACACAATGGTGCGTACATTGTCGGTATGTTTGCCAATGGATAGCTTGCTGCATTGCACTGTGCAGCTAGCATCCATCTGCAATAAACACGGCACCCAACAGTGCCTCACAACCTCTATTGCTTCATGTCATCAACAAACATGTCAAGCAGCATATGGTCATACTACCAATGACAATTTTCTGTCATTTGCCCATTATTTCAGTTCCTTTTTTAACCACTTTCATTGTGCTGGTACATAAAAATACTAACATGTCACATGCAGGGTGCATTACTCTTGCTCTGTGCATTTATAATATTGTCATTTCTCATGTCTCCTGTGTCTCTTGAAGGTGACAAAATTTATAATTTTATTTTATTTTATAGGAAGTACAGATATACCGCCTATAGGAAAATGGTACGCTTCTGTTGGGGATACTTAGGGAAAGACCTCCGGGTCCCTCTACCTGCTTGCTGCTTAGCCATCATCTGCTCCACATTCCCTAATAAGGCTGGTGCATACACCAATTTTAAGCCAGAGTGAATACTTCCTCCATGACTGGCACCATGTTGCTGACAGTACACCAGTACAGGTTGATCAGATTGCTGTTGACATCTGACATTTCTCAATTTATGTATTCATGAAACAGTATTGAAACATTTACAAAAACATAACCAAGGTTATCTTCAAAGCTGTTCTCATTGAAATACATTTCACTGTGTGTGTTTTTGCTGTTGTCATACCTCTCAATAAAAGATTTCAAAAAGTCATGGTTATAGCTTTTTATTTTGTTATGTCATCATACAGGACGTGGATGTAATTCATGACACACATTTGTAAAAAGGCAAGTGGGCACTGTCTCATTTCATAATTACTAAGCTAACAAGCACACAGTTGGCTTTTATGAGAAAAACATAGATTACAGAATGGCTGAAAGTAAGACAACATCTCACATATGCTGTTTGTTACTGTGCACAGTTGCTGTGATATACCTTATGTACCAATTATTGCTGTCGCAGGTGAAACAAGCGACAGCAGCTGAAGTTTAATTACTGAATTTCTCTACGTGTGTATGTAACATATTGCTAAAATTAACATGATCAACATGTGAACACTCAGCAGTGTTAACAGTGATCAGTCTGTACAATGGCTGGAGAACTGCTGTTACTAGGGTACCCTATGTCACGTTGAATCGACTTTTGTAAGACAGCATAGCGGCTTCTCCATCCACATCACTAAAGACAGATGCAAGTGTCGGTGGTTCTTTAAATGCCTTGTAGTTGGCCAGTAGTAACTTCTTTTCATCATCCTCAAACATTGCTGTCAGAACTTTCTGCATGATTCCTTGTGCATATTCTGAAAGTAAGAAACATCAATGTTGTTCAGTCAGGACAGAGCATGTGGAGACCATACAGAATGTGACCAGCTTGTTAAACATTGCTGTGTATCATCATGTCTTTGTACATGTGCATCACACAATTAACAAGCTGCAAGTGTCCATCAGAAGTATTTTTTGGGAGGGAAGCTATGTTTAATGACCTCCCCAGCTCCATCCTGGCCAATCAATCTTGCCACCATTCAATGCTCCCTCCAGCCGATGTCTGCTGACCCTCATCAAGCATACTCCCTGAACAACAAGACCTATACATTCCAGGGGCTGTATGCCCCTCCTGTGGTCAAGAGTGGGATGGGAGGGCAGCACAACAAAAAACACAGTGTGACACCTTTGGTAGGGGTACTTCAGGGCATAGCTCTGGAGTGAGAAATACTTCATGGTGGTGGAGAGGCAAGTTGCCATAATCCAGACAGTTAGGTGGCCTTTTTCCTTTTTGACCTAACCAACTCCCAAGTCACGATGTGAGGACTGTCCTTGGGTGGAGAGCTACAGTAGTGCCGTGAGGCAACATACACTGAAGTATGTGTCCAATCACACACCAGGACTTTAAGGTGTCCACCCCGCCGATGTAAGCATCCTATCGATGGTCTTCACTCCCTCCATGTAGGTTTTTGCTTGCTTCTGTTACCCGGGCTGGGGTATGGACCATTGCTGATCGCATGCCAGCCACTCAGTCATGAATGGGCACCAAGGATGCTGTCAATAGCATGTTTTAAGGAACACATTTTTGTTTCTTGATCGCTGTCACCATTTAGTTTGGAAAATACATACATAGAAGCCTGGTCTGTACTGTTACCATTTCTGTGAACCTATGTATCGTGTCTATCAGTGTGGAATGACCAGCACAGTAAACCCACGTCTTTCATGCCCCCTGATGAGTACAAGCAAATTTATTTAATCACAGATTCTTTGTGCCTGGAACAAGTCCTGATAATACCAATTGAGGTACATGTTTCTCAAGGCACATTTTTCTGAAAGGGGAAACCATTTCTTGGTTACATTGGACAGATTGTTACCATGGTCTTCTGTGGTATGGTGAAAGATTTCTATACACATGCTGTGTATTTATTTATTTTTTTGTATGTTCTATTTACTCCCACAGCTTGGTCTGCCTGTGATCTGGCCACCGCCCTCTCTTTCTCCACTCAACTTGCTGGCTCACTCACATCCGGCTAGCACACACAGTACCTGCAGAGGGGTTCCCCACTCTCCCTGCCTGACCAGGATCTAATATCAGAGCACAATACCAGACAAATGCCCTAGGGTGAAGAGAGACACAGCCATCAAACTGCCACGACCGACCACCATTTTCCTCCAAGCTTTTTTTCCTTGAAGTGTGGGCATGCAATAATGTCAGACACTGCATGCCCGATGTCTGCCATACTTCCCCCTGATCACACCATGCCTGCGATGTCCCCGACCTCCATTGGGGGCCACTGCAGAGCAGTTGAAACCCTGAACCCACCCCAGGGAGAGGAGAACAGTCCATTAGATGATCAATCCTCTCCTTCTCCAGTCGACGACTAATGGCCCTGGAGCATTCCCGAACCCTGGTCACTGGTGTAGTGCGTGGTGTGTCATTTAGCGACTCAACCCTCAGTGCCACCATGCTGCCTATGTGTTGTGTATTTATAAAGATGTGTTTAAAGTGAGCATTCCATGGTGAATGAAACCTGCGTAATATCCCAAAGTTCATAACATTTGACATAGCTGGTAGCAATCATGAATAGTTGATTGCACAGACAAGTGGAATAATAATAATTCCTGATTACCATATGTAGAAGCTCATTTCAGTTGCTTGACAGAGTGCTCCCCTTTCTTGCCTTTGCTGAAGTAAATGGACAACCTAGGATTTCCATCCTCATCACTCAGCAGTTCGTTGTCAAAGTTTTCATTAAAATAGAGTATGGCTAGATATAATCTTGATGTAAAGAAGTACAGAAAGGCAAAAGTTAGAACATAAACATACATGCCAACTATCTCTTACTTTTTCTTTCTTTTCATTAGTGGTGTCATGGACTCGCTGCTGTAAGGTGAAAGTCACAGTTGGGTATTCCTTACCACTTCAAAGTAACATAGCAAGTCCGGCCAGAGGTCGATCCAACAGCAAATGTTGACATGTGTGCGGTGTGCATTGATGGCACCCTTCATCATATCAGCCACTCCCATACCAGGAGGAAGACCTGCTATGGAGCATAAACCACTGACTGCAAAGATTTCTTTGTAAAGTGGCACTAGAACCCTCATGACTCTGGGTAACAGATGAATATCCCGGGTCAGTTCTGAGCAACCTCTGAGATACAGTACAAAGAGCATGTACCCAACAGAGCATGTATGACACCTGAACTTGGGTCTGGAACATGCTGTCATGTGTCAGGGAACTGGCATTCTTGGCTGACCCACTTTGCCATCTGTCACTGTAAAATGGAGACAACAAGAGGTAAAGAGCGACTAACAGAGCTCATTGTGTTATCTGTGGACAATAGAATGGAGAGAGTTGATATGATTGACAGCGTCAAGTACATGAAGGGTATGAACACAGCAAGATCTGGATCTATTTCCAAATTTAACAGTGTAACCATAAGTAGGTGACATGGTCTGAATTTGGAGGGAGGAAGATATAGGAGGAAAAGTACATATAGTATTTCACAGAATCAGGTGATGACAAATCATTTCATGCTGCTGGAGGATGTGGTTATAACTGCAGACAGTGGGCAGTTTCATAGGGGGTTGTCACCGGTTCAGACAGTGGGTTGAAACCACGGCAAAGCATGGAGTGGTAAACAAAGATAGAAGGGTAAAATTCAGGGGAGGGGGGATCAAGGGTGTTGGTGGGCATTGGCAGTCAGAATGACAGAATTGCGGCTCAGTACAGCGTACTGGGTACTGCGATAGGCCTGCATCTGCTGACAATTTCGCATGTTCGTGTGCTCATATTTCCTCAGTGCTTGTTAACACTGCTGAATAGTGTGCTGTTATCACCAAGCTCTTTGTTGACCCAGCTGACACCAGTTGTACACTACATGAAAACAAAGTACTGTCCTCTTGGTAGTTCACAGGAATGCATTACTTCATTGTAATAGCACCTGCACTGCATTCTGTGGAATGAGTAGGCAGTGTGTTTGGGTGCAAAGTTGCGATGGTGCTCCACTGCCCTCCCCCATCCTCCCAAAGTCAGTCCATGCCGAACCGGCCCCCCCTGAGCAGCGGAGGTCATGAGGGCACTCCATAGCCCTCCCCCAACCCACCGGAGGATCCTCAGTACTAAGAATAAGGTAAACAGCATTTAGCAGAGACGGCAGCGTTCCCTTTGTGTCCCTAAGCGCTTTGGCGGCTTTTTTCAAATGCTGAGGATCCAAACTGAAAAGCATAAGAGAATTCCTACCTCCTTGTTTCTGGACATTACTTCGTGAAAGCCCATCTGTTCAAGGCAGTTGCTGATTGCTTTCTGTCGTCGCAGACGTGGAGATAGTTTATTTATTGAAAACCTTTTTTTTACATCATGCATGTATCTCTGTATTTGCTACAGTTCCTTTAATTGCCTCACTACTCCCCTTTAAGGCTAAGCAAGAGGGAGGACAGCTACTTTAAATTCATTTGTTGTCCTGCATGCCTGTGGCACAAACGTGGGAATATAAAGTCATCTTTTACTGCAGTTCCTGTGCTAATTGTGTCTCTGTGTCCCTGTAAGCCCCTGCACTGCCAGCATGCATATAAATTAACTTTGTGCACTGTAAGTCTCGAGGGTGGTAGAAATTGTAAGGCTCCATATTGTAAAGCCTGCTGGGGGGAAGAAAAGCTAAGCTTGTGCACCTTAATCTATCAAGGGGAAGCTAGCAAGACCCCAACTGTGCTTACTACAGCTGAAGTGTTGTTTAATCCACTAAGGAGAAGTTCAGCACAAGCTGACTAAGAATTCCTGCTGCTGTTGCTGTGATGCCATTACCCTGTCCCCACTCCCAGACCAGCATAACGATCTGTGACTCAGCCACCCTACCAGCGGCAGGCAAACCTGTTTCTTTTGTTATTGCTCCCTCTCCTCTCCCCACCCTAATGTCTACTTAAACCTACTCTCTCCCTTGTTCCTTCACAGCAGACCAGGACCCCCGAGGACCGGAGGTCGCGAGGGTGCTCCATAGCCCTCCCCCAACCCACCGGAGGATCTGCAGTACTAAGAACAAGGTAAACAGCATTTAGCAGAGACGGCAGCATTCCCTTTTTGTCACTAAGCGCTTTGGCGCCTTTTTTCAAACGCTGAGGATCCAAACTGAAAAGCATAAGAGAATTCCTATCTCCTTGTATCTGGACATTACTTTGTGAAAGCCCCTCTGTTCAAGGCAGCTGCTGATTGCTTTCTGTCATCGCAGACAGTCTAACCCCACATAATGGTATGCGTTCGGCTCCCCACCGCCCCCACCACCACCCTTGGTCGGCTCTCCCTTAAGTAGGCTGATAGTGGTCACATGGGCTGAATTTTAACCTATCAGCCTAGTTTTCCATCTGCAGGTTATCTTAATCTGCCACTAGGGGCAGACCAAATAATTCCAGCTCCCACAACTCCCTAGCTGACTGTATACACTGCTGTTCCAACAAGACATACCTTGCTTCAGGTTTGTTACATTACTGTGCACAGTTACTGGCTGTAACAGTTCCAATCGCTGTTATTCCTCCTCGTAGCCCCTAACCTCGCTGCCGTCATGGCTGTCCCCTCCACCTCTCCCCGGGCCCACCAGGGGTGGGGCTAACATTCCCATCCAGGCTGGCCTCCTGCCCCCCAACCCCCCCATGGCGATCCACTAAGGGGCTAAAAATTGTCCATCTAAATGTCCGCAGCATCCTTCACAACCTTGTTGAGCTTACTGCCTGGGTTGCCCACTACAAGCCGGATATCTTGGGTATTACGGAAACATGACTAAAGCCACACACTACCGATGCAGTGTACACCCTGCCGGGGTACAGCCATATCAGACACGATCGAGGGGGGAGCAAACAAGGCGGTGGGGTACTACTCTACTATAAGGTGCACCTCAATGTGTCTGCCATTGATCACCCACCTACCACCCCCCCGACATGTGAGCTCCTGCACACTCTTCTTCTACTTGGACACACAAAAAAAAATCCACCTGATCTGCTGCTACAACCCCCCTAGAGGTGGACTACCTGGACTCTCCTCACTTCTCCACAGCGTTAGTGCGAGAGTGGGTACAAGTGAAGTCCTTATTATAGGAGACCTCAACCTTGACTGGTTGGGCTCTAACTTTAAATCTTATGAGCCTCTGCTCTCGGGCCTTGCCCTGAGCCAAATTATATCCGAACCAACAAGGCCTTCCCCACAGGGGGACAAGGGATCGCTGATTGACTGGATCCTGACCAATAGACCTGACAGGATCACATCCTCGGGCATCCTACCTGCTGCCATCTCGGACCACTCACCTATCTTCTGCACTTGGGGCACCTCTCAGGCAAAGATTCCCAGTAAAGTGATACAAATGAGGGACTACTCAAAATTCTACTCACCAGACTTCCTCGCTGACCTTGGCTCAATTGACTGGTCAAGGGTTACCGCCTCCTTGGACCCGGATCAAGCACTGGATGAAATCTTAATCAAGTACATCCCAGTGCAGAACAAACATGCCCCCCTTACAAGTAGGAGGGTACAGGACACTATCACCAAATGGCTTCACGGGGGCCTATTCTCCCAAATGAAACTCAGGAACAAATGCTGGGAAATCTACAAGGCCTCCCAAAGCATCAATGATCTCACTGCCTACAGGCGCCTAAGAAACTCCTGTAAAAAAGCCATCCGGGCAGCAAAAAGTGAATTCTGCTGATCCGCCCTACTCTCCTCAGCCGGCAATTCGAGGAGCTTCTGGCAGAACATTAGAAGAGTGGTTGGAGGCTCTGCAAGATTGCAAGTCTCTGACTTACTCATTGACGGGGTTAGCTGCAATAACCCATACACAATTTCTAATACCTTTAACGCAATTTCTCCAAACTGCCCCCCCTTCCCAGCCCATTGCCCCCAAGTCCCCAAACTCTCAACCACCCGAGCCCAAGTCCCCTAGCACCTCTTGACTTAGCCAGCCTCTCCTCTCATACTGGAGCAGGGCACGACAGCCTCGAGCCAAAACTGCTCAGGTTAGGAGTCCACCTTCTCGCCAGGCCCATAGCGCATATATTCAATTCTTCTCTAACCACTGGTGTCATCCCAGATATCTGGAAAGTGGCCAATGTTACCCCTGTTCTTAAACAAGGAAACTCCAAAGATCCCCTGAACTACCGACCTATAGCTATCCTGTCGGCCGCCTCCAAAATTCTGGAGAAAGTTGTGGCCTCTCAGCTAACCGAGTACCTACAGGAACACAACCTCCTCTCTCTGGCCTAACACTGGTTTAGGAAGGGACACAGCATGGCTACCACCCTCGCTGTAGTCACCTTGCAGATCAGAACTGCAACCGACCAGGGCTACCTCACTGGAGCGATCTTCATGGATCTCTCCAAAGCCTTCGACAGGGTAGATCACTCCCTCGTTAGCTCCAGTCTTCTCTCCCTTGGACTCTCAAACTCCGCCAATGCCTGGTTCCTCAATTACCTTACTGGTAGGAAGCAATACACCAACTTTAACCGGACTCTCTCCAACCTCATCACTGTGCAATGTGGGGTCCCACAGGGATCTGTCCTCGGTCCGACGCTCTTCTCCCTTTTCATCAATGAACTACCCTCCGTCACCACCCATGGGTTTACCACCTTGTATGCTGATGACCTTGTCATTCTGGACAGTGCCCGTGACATTGACACCATCAATTCCCAACTAAATTCCGACTTCAAGCGGATCCAATCCTGGCTGGTGGAACACAAGCTTATCACCAACCTTAAGAAAACCCAGGCTATGCTCTTTGGCTCCCTGAACAAAACAAAATCCAGCCCTGCCCCCCTACTAATCTATGGGGCTGATGACGCACCCCTGCAGATGGTTGCCACTGTCAAATACCTTGGCGTCACTCTGGACCCTCAGCTGGATTTTTCCTTGCACATCTGTAACATCTGCAAGTCTATGAGTATCAAACTTGGTCTCACCTACAGAGCCAAAAACTGCCTGACCCCGGCTGCTCGGGTGGCCCTAGCCAGGGGTGTTCTCCTCCCCTCTCTCTGCTATGGGCTAGTGACCTTTACCCCCGTGCCAAAAACCAGCCTTTCGAAATGGGACATGGCCTACAACAGCATCTGCCGCTTTGCGCTGTCCGCCCAACCCCTGACACACCGCTGCAACCTCTACACACGCCTGAAGTGGCTCCCTCCCGAGAAGCACCGCACCTTTGTAGTAGGGAACTTCATTGACAGCATTGTAAGATCAGCCACCTCTGCTGCCCTTGCCTTTCCTCTCAACCCTGACACCTCTTCCTACCACCTTAGGTCAAGCGCGACACTCAACTGTCCGGTTCCTAGGACACGAACCTTTGCGGGTGATCGGGCCTTCGCCAACTATGCCCCTAAACTATGGAATTCATTCCCAGCCCTTACTCGGTCCACCCCCTCCCATCCAAGCTTTAAAACTTCCCTTTGGAACTTCCTGAAGGGCTCCTCCACCTGCCTATGCACCTCGTAGCCCCCTGCACTATGTGGGCATGGGGGGTCTCTGCGCCCCCAGGGTCCACCACACTTATTCTTCCATCCACTGGTCAAATAATGGCTGACCCCCTGTCTTACCTCCCGAACGAGGTCACCTGGCCCCCCCCTCGCCCCGCGGTCCCCCCCACATGCTGTCACATATTCAGCTTAACGTATGATTGAATCTGTGTTATGGTTATTTGGTTTCACCTGCTCTCCCATTGTATGTAAATCTTGACTCACTCACTGTTTATGTATGCCCTAGCTTGTAACTCTCCCGGGTCATCAGTAACAGCCCCCGGGTCCGTGACTTGTTACTGGTTGTCATTCTCTTCCATCACCTGATATTCCATTGTATGTAAAACTGACTTATCACTGTACCTGCCTACTTAAGTTTGTAACTCTCCCGGGTTGCACCTGAAAATAGGCACTTGGCTGTCTAGTGTGACTTACCCAGTCAACAAAAGCAAATAAATAAATAAAGTGCAAAATTGTGCTGTGGAATGCCTCCACAGCTGAAGTTTGCTGCATGGGAGATAATCTAGTGATGTCGTTTACCAGCATTGTACTCTCAAGAATACTCATCAGCTTCTCAATATCCATGTCACCTGTAGGAATCGTAACACAGGATGATAGTTCAAAGATAGTGTCATAAACGTTCTGAAATTGACAGCAAATCCTCAGTTACACCAGACTATTAAAGTGAATAACCACTGATCTGAGATTACTGATGTGATACAGGTCATTGCATCAAATTAATGCAGCCAAGAAATGAATACAGTTCATAAATGTTCCTTGGCTGGAAGCAGAACATGTTACCCTTGTGATTTCCAAACATGGCAAAGGGCAGTATCTTATGAGATGCTTGCAGTGGTGCTATCAAAGGACATTTTACTTGGTGCAATGTGTCTGCACGTCATCATGTCACAGCAATTTAAATATTGCTATTGTGACACTGCAAGTGGCAGCGCAAGATAATGATTTGAATAACGAAGATTGACAACTGCCATCTTAGCCAAAGTGATGGTAATGAAGACACTCGTCGTCCATGCCACACGCATGAGATGACATAGTACTGCTTGTATGATGGTGTGGTGAAGGGTATCAACCTTTGTATGGTTTCAAGAGTGTAATCACATCAGAAATTGTGGTGATGGAGATGGTCATTACTACAAATTACTCTTATAATGTACACACCATGTAGTATTTTTAGTGGATTGTCAGTGTGAGTGCCTCAAAACTTACTGCCAGTACTGTGGGTGTAATTATTCCTGTGTCAGTCGCACTGAAATATGATTAAAACTTGTCTACTTTGCATCATGACTGATAGTGCTGCAAACTTTTTCCAACAATATAACTGAGCTAAACCAGGTTATGCTGACAATCAGAAGAACATCAAGAAGAGGATGCGATTGCTACAATGTAAGGACATTTGTTTGTTCCTATGCCGAAGGTTCTCAGTCCCATCCTTACTGAGAACATACAATGTACGTAGTTACCTGGCTTGAGCCATTTTTTCTTACGTTCACGACCTGTCAGCAGTCCATGTCAGCAAGCAGGAAATACCAGGCTTGGATGTTCATGTGTGTTTTGCGAGTGGCATATCATTGCCTCCCACTTTGCCCTTATCACTTCTGTGTCCCCACGGGGAGATGAAGACACCACCCAGTAAACATGGTTATTAATGCTCTTTCTCCAGGATATGATGTTTTCCATGCCTGTCTGCTTACAGAGAGCTTCCACCTTCTTTCTAACACCTACAAGTCATGAAACATGCAATCAGTGTAATTGGAAACATTACTTGTATCACTCATATATGACAGTAAGATCCAAAGTATATTATGGACAATTGCTTGGCCATCACACTGACAATGCAGCCTGAGGCACATCACACAATGGGTATCACCACGCTGGCAATCTGTGCAGCGTACCATGTTCACATGCATTTTTTTGATTTATTGGTGCTGTGGTTGAGGCGATTGGAGACATGAGAGGCACAGTCATATAACTAGGTGATGTTCTTTTTATTTTCAAATTGTTTAAGCAGGAGAGACACACTAAGCTGAAAGCTTGTTTACAGGTTTGACCTGGTGATCTCCTGCAGACCACGGTCTTTAAATCACACAACAATATTTCAGTTAACCTAGCTGGTTTGGTGTCATTCAGGCATGGTGGAAGCTGTTAAACAGTTGAAGGGAACATCAGAACAGTACTGGAAGGTAGAGTGATGGTGACAGCATTGACACACGTCATTGAACATCACTAATGTTGGAGATCACATTCACATGTGGAACAAAGTGTATGAATGGCACCACCAGTGTGAACAACAAGGAGTCTAGCCATTCACACTGATAGTGCCCAATTACACCAAGTTGCTGACCATTACCCTGTTACCTTGCTCTGACTGAGCACTGGATTCAAATCAGCGACAAAGCACATGGTACCTCATATTCAAGGGTTTCCAGATGAAAGGCACTGCTACATTTTGTGCCAAAATTAATGGTCATGAGTCTCTAAATAGTATCATGAAGCAAGATACATGATCACAATGTACTGCACATTTTGTTGGAATGTTACAGCTTGTGCCAGTAGTGCAAATATGGGGGTGGGGTGGGGGAGATTGCTGACAGTGGGACTGGTGCCAACCCAGGATGTGTTAAATACCAAAAATGAGTGAAGCGTTGGTGCACCAAAGATGCTGTGCATCCACAAAGGCAATATTGAGCTACCAAATGCAAATGAGATCACAAACGATGTAAGGAGCAAAAGGGCCACATGCATGACCATTGTGGACTTATAAGCAGGTGTGTGAATGGAAGGACGCACAGGGTTGTTGGGATCACCTAAGGCCCCTTCCACCTTACCCCGTACTGGTATTGCAAACCCCCCAGTCTTTGATGCAATGCTAACCACATGACAGCCTCAGCTTCCCTGATGCATGTAATGCAACCCCCAAAACCTCCGCACAATGCCCCCCCAAGTCCATTCCACTACAGTCCTGAAACCACCACATTTGCATGATGTAGAGGACACAACACTCGAGCCAAGAACCAAGAACCACAATGAATATCGCACTCATGGTACCAGGGCCCATAATACCCTCATAGGGATCAATGTCGCATGGCACACATTCCATTCTGTAGTGTACCACCAACTGGCCACTAGGGTTACCATAGCAACCTTCACACTGTGCTCCCAGAACTGGATACATGCCAGTGAATGGCACAACCATCCTCACCCTGACAATGCTAGTGAATGACAGATTTGGACCATGGTGTGATATTACACAGACCAACATAGTTACGCTTTGACATTGTGGTCCTCATCCCTTGTTACCTTCCATCGTATGGTTAAGAGTGCTGTGATAATCACCAGCATACCTCAGGTTGTGAGTGTGGGTGCGAGTATGGTGTTGTGCATTGGAGAATATAAGCGATGTAGGATGCCACAGTATGGAAGATGCACAGGGTGAGATTTAAAAATGGTATGGGATAATAGGCCTGATGTGCAGCTGTTTAGCTATTGTCCTGTACTCATTCAGTGCTCAGGGTTTGTGGTCCACTACAATCAGCAAATGTGCATGTCATGGCCTTGGTGGGACTGGCATTGCTGGTTTGGTTCTATGTGATAATGGTGAAAGCCTAAAGGAGATTGCCGTTGTCAGGCAGTCAGAGAGCTGAAAACATTTTTGGCACTACTGACACCCCAGCGCACAGGACAACAGCGCCGGGGACATAACTTTCAATGCTTTCTATGGGGGGGGCTGTTCCCCCACACATTGGGGGCTTTTCCCCCCCTGCACCCCCTACTGAAGGATTCTCAACTCTACAGGGGTGCATGTCGGGGTGGTGAAAGCATGTAAAATTAAAGGTTCAGGCTGGATGCAATAAAATCGCACCAGCACCTGGACCCAAACCCAGTACCTCACCCACCCCAACCACAGGCCAACCCCCAATGCCATGACGCAGCTCGGCAACCCACCACAGTGCCACCTCCTACAGCTCCTCTGCCCCCTCCCAGCCCATGCTCACCATGCTCGCTCCTCCCCATGCGCATACATATGGCAACATCCTGTTGCCCATTTTGTTCACCCCGCCAATCCAGTCTCCCTACCCTCCCATCACCATGAGGGATTTTGCCGAGAAGGAGTCGCCATTACAGATGGCACCCTTCCCCATGGGCCCTCCTCATGGGCTACCGCCGGTTGACATTGCACATAGGGTGTGGTGTCATCATCACAAGTACCGTGCCAGGTAGAATGTGCATTGCTGGGGCACTGCACGGGGTGGGGTTATCAAATGTGCATTGTCAGATGGAATGGGTTTTGTGATACACTGCACTTCGGGTGTATTGCTCCACTGTATACCATGGAACAGAGTGGATGTTGGCTTGGGGGGGACACTGAAGACAGGGTGTGGGTATTAATGTTACAATACGGGCATTCAGTGGGACATGTGGTGTAATGCACAGTGTCTTGGGGGTGCTTTTGTGCATATGTGACACAGTGTGATGGGGCTTGCATGGGTGCTGCCACCAGCCTACAGGTGCTGGTAGGGTAATCTACTCCTCTGTGCATCACAGCAGCCTGCCTGGGGGTGGCCATCAGAGTTGCATCTGCTTTTCATATGCGTAACTTGGCAATGTTTTTCTCCTGCACTTGGGTTGACCATCTCTTTTGAATATCACATTGAGCTGGATATTCATGTGCATGCACCCTCTACTTGGATCAGATACATTAGTTTTGTAACATGGTCTATCTCCTTTCTGGCCTGTCATTTCCCTACTTTCACTATGGTGGTTGAGAGCATCTTTTGGGATGACCATATCATCTTTATTTGCTCATGCAATGTGCAGCTCAACTCTTTAGAAAATTTTGCACACGGTGTCCTGCAGAAGTGTGGATGTAGGGAATAGAAGTAGGAGGGTGGTTGCTGAAATGGAAAATAGCTGTAATTGTTGATGGATACTTGACTTGTCATGTCACTGGAGTGATGGATGTGATACCTACTTACAAATGTGCAGGATGCCCCATATAGTGGCGAGCAGTGGAAAGTAACTGTAAAAAGGTAACAAGCTTGTAAGACTGTCAGGTATCTGCTGCCAGTCATACCTGTACTGCGCAACAACTTGTTAAAATGTAAAAGTCATATTTATCACAGTCACAAAATGCAATGTTTAATCCTTAAGTCATACCTTTGGCCACGTGCCACACATCATAGAAATGACTGGCATCTGCCATGAGTGGAGTGCTCACAAGCCAAGTGTTAATCCGTTTGTGGCAATCAGTTATTAACACATTGATGGCCAATTGGTTGTTCTCAACAAGTATTGTTAGCACCCTCTCTAGTCCCTCCAACTCCATCCAATTTGAGTTTTTAACCTCATTGCCCTATTGCGAAAAAAACCCACGAGTTAGACATAATGACTAGTAACATATAGCAGTACTTATGCGTGAGTAGTGTGTTTGACTGCATGTATCTCACCTGGACTAGTGTGATGCTTATGACCTTCCCTATCTGGTATTCCAACAAAGTATAGGAACCAAACTTAGCACTGTGCCCCAGGCTGTCCCCGGGTCTGTTCCCACCCAGTATCAAACCACCTGATATTTGCCTTAAACTCAGCAAGAATTTGTGACTGATGTGTTTTTCACATGTTGTCTATTGTGGACATTACCAGCTCCCTTTGGGACTTATCACATGTACTGCGAGAGATTGATGCAATGTTCATGAATTCAAACACCCTAAGACACTTAGACACTGGACAACTCAATGTAAAAATGCGGCTGCCATGCATACTTTGCCATGGATGTTGTGCCCAAGATCAGCTTGATTACACCAACACTTCTTTAATCCACAGTTGTGGTACTTCACATCCACAACAAGCAGCATGGCACACCTTCAGGCAGGGTTGTCAGTGGAGAATAGAGGTGATGTAGGTGAGCCACAAGCAGAGCAGTATGCGAAGAGACCTTCCAGGCAAGATCTGTTTACTATGCACTTTGGCTCAACATGATAAGAGTACCTTGGTGAATGTCTCAACCTGTGAATGAGAAAATAGTGTGATTTTAATGTAATGATGTGCACGTATTACATGACGAAAGCATTTCTTCTTACAATGTGATATGGAAATGAAGTGGCAAACTTGCCCCAGGTCTTCCCTTAACTCTTTTTCGGCTCATACCAGGGACTCATCACATGGCAGATATTCATCAGAGTCACCATGGTCATCAATGTAGGATGAAGGTGTGGAGGGCCAAGAGGTCTGCATCGGTGTTGATTACTTTGGAACAGTATTCAGAATAATGTTCTCATCTGTTAGAAAGTCACACTGAACTCCTAAGTCTGCTGTTTTTGTCGATGTGGTCTGTGTTCCTGTCAGTCGACATCATGTAATCACCAGCACTAACATGTGCATGTAAAACATTCATGACCTAGTACAGCCTGAGCTGTGCACATACAGTACCTTTTTTATTTGTAAGTAGTGACTGATGTATATGACTGGATCATAACAATCTACAGCGTTTAACAGTGGAAGAACTGTGTTGCTGGGAAGTGTTTGATAATACTGCTGATGTTTCACATGTGCTGTGTTCAGGGGCAGTCCTGCTACTGTCTTCGCCAATGGAAGATGTCGTGGAGGAGTCACCAATGATGATGTCATCTGCTGAAGTGCCATGGACTGTATACACACCACTGTCTCCAGTAAATAAATCATTGTAGTGCTCCTGGATAACTGAGTCCTGGTTAGTCTGCAAGATCTACAAAATGTCATAAGCATACCATGAAACATTTCTGTTTCATCCAGCAACATAGTAATTAACTCTGTATGCATTCAGTGCAGAGAAGTCATATTGATGGCCACCTTGTCGGAGACCAAACTCAAATTACATGAACATTAGAAAACCAGGGCAGATAGAACTACATGCATTTAAATGGCACAAGGAACAATTACACATCCTGTTTCAGCATGGATTGGATTTTTGCATGCGATGCAGGTAACCCTGGTTTGATGCTATAGTATGCCCATTATATGTGCAGCCTGGGAG
Source organism: Neoceratodus forsteri (assembly GCA_016271365.2). Taxonomy (NCBI): domain Eukaryota; kingdom Metazoa; phylum Chordata; order Ceratodontiformes; family Ceratodontidae; genus Neoceratodus; species Neoceratodus forsteri. Next base: position 401,298,627 of record CM057459.1, on the reverse strand, counting down.
GATTAATTATTGTCTCACATACTGGTGTAGTGGTAATGGTTGAGGGTGTGTGATCGGCTGTTGTTTATTTATGTATTTATTTAGTTTTTGTTGACCGGGTAAGTGCACTAGACAAATTCCGCCTATTTTCAGGCACGGTCTGGGGAAGGGGGATACAGATGAATGCCAACTGACTTTGAACTAGATTAAGCTGTTGGTGGTATTTTAGTAAATGGGGGGAAATTTGGCCAAGGCACAAGGGAAATTCCCCTACTCACCTGTAGGGGAACCTATGTCCAAGATGGCTTTGACAGACTCTGAGATGGAGCTGGAGGAGAACTATCACCTGGCTTTAGACACTGAGGTCTTTCTGGAGATGAATTGGATGTGCCTACAGGGGTTTTGGCTACAGAGGCTGCACTTAGTAGATTAATTGCGACTTCTGTTACAAGTGAGCCCTGTGGTTCCCCGAAGTTGGGATCAATGGAGGATAGTGAAGTTGGTGGATTGCCTATGTCAGGGCTTGATGTGGATCTGCTGGTCTGTGCAGTAAATTTGGAAGAGAAGGAGGCACTGCAAATGGCAGCCCCTAGAGTGGATGGCGTAAGGTGACAGGACAAGGAGGATTCAGGTCAGGTTTCTGATCTGGCAGACTTCAGGGAGCAGCACTGTGATCGTAATGGAGCTCAGGCAGCACAGATTGAGCAGGATGCTCTGACTGATTTTGAAACATGGTTAATGGAGCAGGCATTAGGTAATGCTGGTTGGAAACAGGAGCCAGACTGTCGTTAGCTGCCTGTTTCACAATGGATCATTTCTGATCATCCAGAAGACTTTGAACAAATGAGGGAAGAAGAGGGAGAGGTCAAGATGGAGAACCTGAAAAATCGGATGGGACTGAAACTGAGAGGATGGTGGTTTCTATGAAACTTTTGGACGCATCAGCTTCTGCTGCCCCACAAGTTGTGGAGGCGGAGGAGGTAGGATTTTCTGAAAGTAACCTCACATTCTTAGGTTCTTTCTGAGGGGGTTATTGGAACTCACGTACAGTCCTTTTTGAGGGCAACTTCTCATTGGCATGTGGATACATTGGAAGTGCGAGAGTTCAGGGGTTCTCCCCAGGCTTCTGCTGACACATCCACAGAGGCCTCTCGTAGGCTGGATATTCCACTTCTCACTGATTAAGCTTTCCTTCCCCCTTCTCCACAAAGGACAGTGGATCCATCTTCCAGGAGAACAGCACCTAGACCTACATTTTCGGAATTATTTTGAAATAAACTTACTCAGGCTCCTAGAAAGAAAACTGTTAGGTCACGATATTGTGGGGGTTTACAGGAACATCCTGACCAACTGTATGTTACTCAGAAACTTCTGTTGGACTCTGTACTGTTTTTGCCCTCAGAGATATATGCTTTGATACATGTTTCGGGGGAGGACACATATGATATTAGTTTTTGTTAGCATTCGGGATTAGATAGGTTTTGGTCCAAGTTTGATATGATGAAGTCGACCCCATTGTGGGTACCATTTATGGCTTTTCCTTTAATGAAACCTTTATTGAAAACAATCACTGTAATGGTCCATAATGAGGGGGTTAATGTTAATGACATTTTATTTTGGTTACAAAAAAGGTGTACAGTTTTAAGGCAGCCTGAACCTGTGCTAGACACTTTTGGTTTATGGACTGCGGATGCCGGTTTCGAATACAGTTGTGGCAATTGGATTTTAGTATTCAATATATTCCTAATAGATTTTTTTAGGAAGGGATGGGGGGTTCTGTTTTTATGCAGGGCAACTGAGGGCCTGCTACAAGTGTGGATCTTCAACTCATTTGAGCGGTACTTGTGTCAGAATGAGGTGTGCTTTGTGTGGAGATTTTGGCCAGGTCAGTGTGGTCTGCTCCAATGTCTTTAAATGTAATTTATGTGAGGAAACAGGCCACACTTGCCATCAGTGTCCATGGGCAGGGCAGAATAGAGCTGATGGGTTGAATCAGGAGACCTTAGTTCACACAGCACAGGATTCCTTTGCCGAGCAGCGCACAGAGATTAGGCCTGAACCTCAGCAGGTGTCTCAGCAAGTTGGGGTCAGTTATATGGAAATGCAGTCCCCAGGGGTAATTCTTGTGGAGTCCACTACCATAGAAACAAATGCAGTACAGGCAGTTTGAGGCTCCCCCCCCCAAGGCTCAACTGTCAGAGCCCACAGTGATGCCCCCTCCTGACACCTTTCAACCTCCCAAAGCCCGTAGAGTGACTAGATCCTGTTCAAAGGCCCAAACTTCTGTGTCCTCTGTTGTTTCTCCCAACCCTTTCCAGGTACTACAGGTAGAAGCGGAATTGGATTTAGATTCAGATGTATCATCATGGTCTGGAATGGTCTTTGACATGGAGCAGGACAATTCATCTGCTATATCAGCTACAGGTAAAAAGAAAGGAAAAAAAGGAAGTTCAGTCGTAAAACAGGGGATCCAGGATGATTTAGCTGTTCTTTTTTGTTCCGTTCCGTATGTCGTCACTATACATAGCTTTCCTCAATGTTTGTAGCATGCTTAACTATAAAAAAAAGGTTGATAGCCTTGTCTTATTTTCAACAAGCACCATGTGACATTTGGTTTTACAGGAAACAAGATTGCAATCTCTTTTTTCTACAGGTCAGGCTAGGAGAGGATGGGTTTGGGGGCCATCCTTTTGGTCATTTGGTACTGACGCTGTGGATGGGGTGGGGTTCCTGGTGAGAGGGATAGATTTTCAGTTGCAGCAATGGGTGGATTTGGATCCCGGGAGGGCTTTACAGTTAGATTGTTCTTTTAAACACATCTCTCTCAGACTTATAAATACATATGCACCTCAGACTAAGGCTAAAACAGTAGAACTTTTTGATTTAATTAAACCTTTTTTATTCACCTCACGTCATGTTATTTGAGTGGTGAATATGAATTGTGGGTTAAATTTTAAAGCTCTTACAGCTGTTCAAAAGAAGGTGTACTGTGATTCAAATGCCTTATCAGCCATTATACAGCAAGCTAATCTTATTGGTACATTTAGATCCCTTTCAAATGAAGAAGGGTATACTTATTTTAGACACAGATTTGCCACTAGAATTGATTATGTTTTTTGTTCCAGATTATTGTTACCTCAGAAATTGGAATTGGTACCATGTGAGTTCTCAGACCATTTGCAATTATCTTGTCATATTTATTTAGGTAGAATTCCTTCACGTTTGTTATCCAACCCAAAAAGATGGTGAATGAATGTTTCTATATTGACACTGGAAAATGTGGTACAGGAGCTGGAAATGTTGTTCCAGATAAGAGAATCTGTTTTGTGTTTCTATGATAATAAGTGGGACTGGTGGAGGGATACAAAATTGGATGTGAAACACCTTATTACAAGTTTTGGATATAAGAAATCTTCTTAGGACTATATTCAATATTTGGAGTGTAAGAATCAGTTCTATAAATATCTGTCCATGTCTCATGATCATAGAACTCAATTTGCCACACAGATTGTTCAACTTAAAAGCAGATGTTTCAGTTCCAGTACGACACGGCTGTCTGGAGGCAGAGCTGAAACATGGGACTGAGACACAACCTTCGACTGACCTATTTGCAGCATGCAAACAGCGTAGAGATGCTACATTAATTACTGAACTGCGGGATGCTGAGGGCAAGTCATACACAATTGATATGGATATCTTATTAGCTGTTCGTAGACATATTCAGTTGAGGTTTGGTACCCCTTTTCTTCCTGATGAGAATATTTTGGATTATATGACACATAGACCCTACTGCTGACAGAGTCCCAAATAATTGAGCTTAATGCACCTATTCAGACTGAAGAGATTGTTATAGCTATAAAAGCTTTGAAGGATGGGTCATCACCAGGGCCTTATGGGTTGTCTGGAGCTTTGTATAAAAAATGTATTTCTTTTTTTTCACAAATATTACAGCTTTTATTAAATGATATGTTAGCACATCCTGAAGAAGTTTTTAGTCTGAGTGCAGCGATCATGATATTTATACATTAAAAAGGTTCCAGACATGTATTAGGAAATTGGATACCTATCAGTTTACTCAACACTGATGCTAAAATATTGTCTAAAGTGTTATGTTTCAAACCACAAAAAGTAAGTGCTCACTTAATACATACTGCTCAGACGTGCAATTCTGGGGAGGAATATAACTGGGAATCTGGCCTTGATCTGGGATATTTTTGAGTATGGTATGCAAAACAAATTAAGAGGGTTTCTTTTGGCAATTGATCAGGCAAAGGCCTTTGACAAGGTGCCTCATGAGTATTTATTTCAAATCTTGTCTATATATGGGGTACCACAAAATATGTCAGTATGGCTACAGGCTATGTATAACAATTGCAAAATCCTGCCTTATGTTAATGGTTTAATGAGAGACCCTGTAGCAATAAGAATAGGAATTAGGCAGGGGTGCCCGGTTAGCCCATTGCTCTATACTTATGCACTGGATCCATTAGTAAGACAGGTTATTAATAATCAAAGGATTGCAGCGTTGTCTCCTCATTTAACATTGGAAAGACAAAAAATTGCAGCTTATGCTGATGATTTATGTTTTTTCATTCCTTCAGTTGCAGATGGTACTGAAGTTATGGAAGAACTGCATAGGTTTTCTTGGGTAGCTGGGGCAGTTATTATTAAGGAAAAAAGTCAGGCCATTAGAACTGGGAATGTGGAGGTGCAGCAGGTAATTTCGGTTGCAGGGATCCCCTTGATTTCTGATGCTATTTCTATTCTAGGTATTTTATTTGGAGATGGGGATCTGCAAAACAGGAATTGGGAAGCAAAATTAAAAGTATGTGAGCAAAAAGTTCATATTTGGAAATCTTGAAAGTTTTCTAAACATAAAAGAATTGGAACTATTACGCATTTTTTATTAACTATTTTTACTTATTTGAGTTTTATTTACCCCCCTTCCATTTGTTATGAAACAAGCTTATACAGCTGTTTTTTTTTTTCAGATGTTGTGGGGCAGTAGACTGAACCCTGTAATGTGGGAATTTACTTATTTATCAGTTAAGTTAGGAGGTTTAGGTATGTTAAATCCTGTAGTTTTTTTTTTTCATTCTTTTTTATTTTCTCTACATTGAAATTGGGGTGGAATGGGGTTATGAACCAATGGCAGACATGGACTTGTTTTGGCTTAGGGAATTATTTTGAGAAATGGGTGATGGATCCCTCAAAAATATTGCAGCAATATGAAGTTCCGGAATATGCGGTTTCCTCATTGAAAAAGTTTGACAATGGAAAATTAATAAGACAGTAATGCTGACATCTATATGGAAGGCAATTTACTGGTTAACCATGTCATCCCAGTTTGTGGGACAGGCAGTTTCTCCTTTATGTCTACCTTCAAGGTACTCCATGGTTTTATCACTCTTGAATGATAAAAGAATACCAGTTAAAACTTGGGATATTTTGTGGTTGAGCTGTTATGGGAGGGATGGTGTTAGAGGTAACATGAAACATAAGGTGGTGGAGGATAGAGTATGTCATAGGGCAGAGTGCTTCCAAGTGGAGGAAATGCAATCACATTTTTTTTTTTGCATTGTCCTTCCACTCGCACATTAGTGACGTATCTGGTGCTTAAATGGCAGTGGCCATATCTGAATTCATTCACGTATGAGAATTTAGTTTGGGGGGATTATTCTGGATATTTACAGATATTTCACCCCAGTACAATAAATGTGATATTTGCATGCCTTAAATTTTATCTTTGGCAGGCTAGGTGTCAATTTTTAACACAAGAACTGAATACATCTCAGATTTCCTTTGTTGCAACTCTAAAAAAAGAACGTTTGTAGGTTAAAAGAATGAACTATAGAAGATTACCTAAAAGTAGGGCAGATGTTTTGTGGGGATGTATTGCATGGCTGAATTAAGTGAATATGTCTTAGGAGTTTTGGGAGGTATAGTCTCTGTTATTTGAAGAAATTGTATATGGTTTAACTTCTTATTTTCTGATTTTGTGTTGTTATTAACCAAAAGGATGTATGCTCACTGTTGAAATGCATACTCTGGATTTGGTATGTCTTTTGTCAAAATAAAAATTCCCCTACTCACCACAGGGGAGATTCTGGCCATCAGGCAAGATGGCTGCTGCAGTGGGTCCAGGAGGGGGAGGAAGAGAAGGAGCTATGGAGACAGGTGAGTAGACCTCCTCCCTTGTCTCTCATTTCTTAGAGGCTACACAAGAAAAATATGCAGAAAAAGGAGGAGCTAACACAAAATGAAGAACATAGGGATGTGTCTATAGATTGGACTTTAAATGACTCAGAGCCTGCACAAACTGAATAGATGTGTGTAAAAGAAACACTGTATGAGATAGAAGAAAAAAAACATAAATTAATGGAATTAGTGGGACAAGAACATAAAGCACATTTAGATAAAGAAGCACTACAAGCAGAACTGTTAGATTTATAGAAGATAGCCCAAATGATGCAATATAAGTAACTGACAGAAAATGACTCACCAGGAATGCAAAATGCTGATGTGGCAAGTCAACAAACAGCTGAGCAGCAGTTGGTAGTTGAACCTGAGCCTAACACTATAGTGGCTGGCAGGGAACTCAAATAGATTTGTGCCTAGAGCCATGACCAGAGGAAAATATGAGTGAAGCTGCCACTGCTAGACAGGAAGTAAATGCTGATCCTTGTACAACAGAAAACCAAGCAGAATTAAAATGCAATGTGATAGAGAATGATAAAGAGGAAGAAATCACTGTTGTTTCACAAAATCCAAGCTCCTCTACGATTGACCAGACATCAGACATAATAGGAATCTCTCCTGAAACTATGAGCACAGCAAATATAATACTACAAACTGATAAATGTAGCACATCAGAAATTTTGGGATTAAGAAAAGGGAGAGCTACGGACACCCAGTCCAATAGAAATGCACAAATACCCCCATTGCCTAAAACACTAGAAACATCGTTCAAACAGGCTGGGTGGAAACAAAAAAGTGTTGGGAAGTGGATCTCTGATGCTACACATAGCCCAATGCTGGGAATGTCCAGAAATACAAAAATCACAAGGATTTTAACAGATACAAGAGTGCAGTAACAAACAAATAATTGTATAACTGATTCAGATATGGATGTGCATGCAGAAGATGTTACTTATAACACTTGCTCCCCTATAAGAAGGTCTCCATTACTCTCTTCTTCTGACTCAGAGAGTGAACAGCCCACAATACAGAATTAGGGAGATAGGGTGGATACATGCAACCCCCCCCACCCCCCGGATTAACAGAAGCACAAATAACATGGGCAAACTTTCAGAAAAAGATCACTTTCAGCAACAGCCACTACCTGCTCAAAGACAAAATGTTGTGAGACTTAAATATTTAGGTGGCCTAGACCTTAATGCAGACAGAATTTACGTGGGAAAAAACTAATAAAGGAAGCCATGTTTTTTTTTCTAACGAGATTCACGCTTTGATCCATGCTTCAGGAGATACTTTATTTGGTATCAGTTTCAAAACACCACAAGGACTGGATAGATTTTGTACAAAATATGAAAAATTATGTTACACTGCATTATGGCTCCCATTTAAGGCCACACCTCTAACATAAAAATGTTACAGTTTAATTTAGAAATGAAGGGATAGCAGTACCCAATGGTTTCAACAATGCTGTGAGGTTTTGGGGATGCCTCAACCAATATTTGATACTGACCATATCTGGACTGGGGGATGGAGATACAAAGTTAAACTTTGCAGTACAAATTTAGGACCATGACACTTACCAAGTAGTCTGTTTTTAGGAAGGGATAAAGGTCATTGTTTTTATCCAGGGCAGCCAAAGACCTGTTTTAAATGTGGGTCACACACGCATCATAGCTCAGACTGTGACAGTATTAAATGTACTGCATGTTTTGAATATGGGCATCAGAGTGTAAATTGTACTTCAGGCGTAAAATGTAATTTGTGTGAAGAACCTGGTCACTCCTATTGAGTTTGTCCATGGGCTACCCATAATGGAGATGATAGGCCTAACCAAGCCTCTATACTAACTGAAGCACACAAAAAAAGACATAGCAGCAGCACAGAGGGTAGCAGAACAAAATGCTGCCCCTCCAGATGCTATGCCCCCTGAGGTTCCCTAAACCTGTGAAAAAGATGACCCTGATATTGGAACTTCGAACCAGAACAAAACAGAGTTCAATAACCCACAGACCAAGACCATAGATGAGGTGCAGGTCCCGGCACAAGCAAACCAGGTTTCTGAACAAAGAGAAGATTCTCCCATGGATGTAAGGAAGAAACCTTGCCACAAGATACTTCTCTAGACCCTGAAGTAGTAATGCCTCCCCCAGAGATGACCATGGTGTCAAAAAAAGAATGCAGAAACAACAGACATCTAAATCAAAAATGTCTAAACCCACTACTGCCCTTCAAGGCCTTTTGCTGTCAAACAAGTTTGAAGCATTAGCCCACAGAAACAATACTAGAGACCCCAGTGAAGACACAGACTCTTCATCCACTATCTTCCAAAATGTGCAAACCTCTGACTCTGAGGAAAATGACTCCCCCAATGGTGGAGAAAAGGAAAGGGCGCCTGGGGTAGAAGACTTGGTTTGCTGGACAAGGCACCTAGCTTCACCTGAGCTCTTTCCTTCTAAGACTGCTTGAAAGGCAGAGTAGAGAAACTTACCAGAGCAAGGGAAAAGGATTAAGACTTAGTTTGGCTAAGCAGATTTACTGTGTGGTGGTGTTTTTATTTTTTACTCACAGGGATTGCTACTGTTTGTTGCTAACATTTCATTGCTTTATTTTTCTCTGATTCAAATTGTTGTTGCTGGTATACCTTCTTCTGCATTATTACAAGGTTTGCCTACAGGTGTGTGCTAACAGATTACTGCTGTAATCTTCTGATTCAAATTGTCTTTTGAAAGGTATATCTTCTGTTACTGCTTTATTTTCTCTGGAGCAAAGTGTTTCTTACAGCGATATCTTCTCTGAAATTATTACAGGTGGTGCTTTACAGGTTTTACAGTTTTATCTAACATTAGGATAAGCTTTCAGGGTTACTGCATTTGTTGTTGACTGATTGTTTCTGCTCTACCTCCTTGTTCTTTCGCCGTGGTTCTTCTTTTTAGGCAGGTGAAGGGCAGCCACCCACCCATACCCAACCACCCAGCTACACTCCTTTTAGGTACCACAGTTATGACATTTCCTGTGGCAGAGCAGGAAGGGCGGATCAGTGGGGCCTCCACAAGGTGATCTCATTTACAGGGCACTAGTAATTTAACTTGTTATAACAAGTTAACAAAGCACAATTAAACCATTACTTGCATTTTTTTTCCTTTTTTTTCCTTCTAATTACTCTGACTAGGTTACAAACCCAGCAACTTATTTGGAATGGATTTCATTAACTGCAGGTACTGTGGAACAATTTTCAGAAGGACAGTCTTACAGGATTTAGGACACTGTCCCACATGCTGGGCCTTTGGAGATCTTAGGGGCTCGGCTCCGGGCAGCATGGGCAGAGATTGCACACTCAAATTTCATATTGAAGAGAAATACATTATAAGAACCACCCACCATTTCCACAGAATCCAACAGAAAACCTCGACTGAGAGGGTAGTTGGTCCAGGAGGTTGGCAGGTGGTTAGGAGGAGCAAATCAGGTGCCCCATCACTCTCTGCTCTCCAACACGTTACCTCCAAAACCATATAAACACTACAAACAGGTATCTGCCTCTATCTCTGAAATCAAATAAAGAGGCAGAAGACACTGCAGAGCAGGACACTGCGGCGCGAGCTAACACAACAAAACTCGCCCAAATCAGGAACCAAAACAAAACAAGCACAAAGGAAATCCAAAAAACTTCTGATCATAGGAGACTCCATGATTCGGGGAGTTGATACCCATCTCCAGCCAGGGGTGATGGTCCGATGTCTCCCAGGTACATCAGCATGGAGAGACACTGACCACATTGCTAAAATTGTTCACAAAGCAGGAGAAAACATTGATGTCCTAGTACACATAGGGACTAATGATCTCGCCAGCCAGTCAGTTGTGGAGACCAAGGAACACCTGACTAGGCTGGGTGACAAACTATCATCTATTTCGTCTGGCATCTCCTTCTCTGAGATCCTGCCAGTCTGGGAGAGGGGAGCAGATGGACGGAAGGTCAGAGAAGGGGAGACAGGGGAGCTAAACACGTGGCTCAAGGGCTGGTGCCAGGAAAAAGGACACAGATTTGTAGGGAACTGGCAACAGTTCTGGGAGCGAAAGTTCTTTAAATTTGATGGACTGCATCTGACTAAAGAGGGAGTCAGTGCATTGAGGCAGAAGTTTGACATCTTTGCAGAATATTTAAACTAGCAAATGGGGAGAGGGGTGCAGCACCCCATACGTCGAATGGGAAGAACACCCCTCCCCTCAGCTAGTGGTCAAACAGGAATTCAGCATGTTTGCGTTCATTTGCATCACCAGGTAAGAAAAAGGTTTGTCTCCCCACACGATGCACAGGGTAATGCCAAACTTCACCCAACAACTAACACACCAAAATCTGGCCAATGGAAAATCATGTACAAATGCTCACAGCCTGGGAAATAAGATCCCAGACCTGCAGGCAATAATGTCAGAGGCTAAACTGGACATAGTAGCAATTAGTGAGATGTGGTTTACCAGTAACCACACTTGGGAGACTTCAGTACCTGGCTATGTATTGTTCAGAAGAGACCGAGGTGCAAAGGGGGAAGGAGGCCCTGTATGTTAATGAAAATATCAAAGCTACAGAAATTCAGAATAACATAAGGAGCCAGAAGAACTGTGGGTCACCCTGAAACAGGAAATGGGACAGCCATAAGAACTGGGGTTGTCTACAGGCCCCAGCCCAGAGGAGGACATAGACACATTACTGTTAGAAGATATACAAAACATGACAGCTAAAGGGAGGTTCTGATAATGGGAGACTTCAACATGCCGGATACAGATTGGTCAATACCAGCAGGAACATCTGCCAGAACTAGACTCATAGTGGATTCCTGCAGGGGAGGCCTCAAACAACTGGTACAGCAATCCACAAGAGACAGGGCTATCCTAGATCTAGTACTGACTAACAAAGAAGGGATCACAGATCTTCAGGTAGAAGGTCACCTGGGGCCAGTGACCATCACATGGTATGGTTCAATTTGGCTACTACATCTAAATCATCCCATTCCAAGGCAAAAATATGGGACTTCAGAGGAGCTGACTTTGATAAGATGGCCAACAGAGTTAAGCTAGCCTGGCAAAAGAAACACAGGTGAGGGGTACAGGCAAAGTGGGCAAGCATTAAGGATGCAATACTTGAAGCAACATCTCATTGTGTTAGACAGAAAAGGAAGTGCAAAGAAAAGGAAACCACTTTGGTTCTCAAATACAGTAGCAGAAAAGGTCATAGCCAAAGGATGGCCTTCAGGAAATATATAGGAACACAGCAGGATGAAGATAGGGAGGCATACCAAACTGCCTAAGGGAAGCAGGTAAGGCAGTAAGGCAGGTAAAGTCCCAAACTGAGGAAACACTAGCACGAACAGTAAAAGAAGGTGACAAGACTTTCTATAGATACATTAGTGAAAGGAGAAAGTCCAGAGGGGTATTGCTAGCTTAATGGAGAAAATGGAGCATGTGAGGAGGAGAACCCTGTAAAGGCATCTATCCTAAATAGATACTTTGCTCAGTGTTTACTGAAGAGAAGGTAGGGCAGGGCCCACAGCTCAGCATCATGGACACAGGGGAGGGAGGTGAGCACTACTCCTTCACAAAAGAAAGGGTCCTACAAGAGCTTCAAGCTCAGGGTGGATAAGGCAATGGGACCTGATGGCATACATCCCAGGGTACTTAAGGAGCTAAAGGAGGAACTAGCAGAGGCATTAGCAGAATTGTTTAGTGAGTCTCTGAGCACAGGAGAGGTCCCAGAAGACTGGAGAAGGGCTCATGTGATCCCGCTCCACAAGAGTGGTAGTAGGGAGGAGGCGGGGAACTACAGACCGGTCAGTCTTACCTCAGTAGTGGGCAAGATTATGGAGGCACTCCTTAAGGAAAGGATAGTGCAACACCTGGAATCCATAGGGGCACAGGATCCAAGACAGCATGGGTTTTCAAAGGAAGGTCCTGTCAAACTAATCTCATAGATTTCTTTGACTGGGTAACCAGAGTGGTGGACCAAGGGGGAGCAGTTGATGTCGCCTACCTTGACTTCAGCAAAGCTTTTGACACTGTTCCACATAGAAGATTGATAAATAAGCTGGGTAGGCTCGGGGTGGTCAGAAGTTGGTCAACTGGGTGGCAAACTGGTTGACGGGCAGAAAACAGAGAGTGGTGGTAAATGGTATACAGTCAGAAGAGATGCAAGTCACAAGTGGGGTACCTCAGGGATCAGTCCTGGGCCAGTCCTCTTCAACATCTTCATTAGTGACCTTGCAGATGGACTAGAGGGTAAGGCTTGTCTGTTTTCAGATGACACCAAGATCTGCAACAGAGTAGATGATCCAGATGGGGTGGGCAGAATGAGAAGAGATCTGGATAAACTAGCAGAATGGTCAGAAGAGTGGCAACTGGGATTTAATGCAAAGAAGTGCAAAATCATGCACATAGGGAAGAGAAACTCTGAAGCCACCTATAGGCTGGGAAGGGAGTAGCTAGCAGTCACAAAGGAAGAAAGAGACTTGGGCATCATCATCACTGATGACCTAAAAGCATCCAAGCAGAGCTCTAAAGCAGTAGGTAAGGCTAGGGGGGTGTTAGGGTGTATTAGTAGGGGTATCATAAGTCGTAAGAGGGAGGTAATAATCCCTTTGTACAAGACACTGGTTAGGCCCCATCTGGAGTACTGCGTGCAGTATTGGAGACCACACCTTCACAAGGACATTAACCAAATTGAGGCAGTCCAGAGAAGGGCAACCAAAATGGGCAGAGGGCTGCATCAGAAGACATATGAGGACAGATTAACGGAGCTCTATATATATACCCTTGAGCAAAGGAGGGAGAGATGATATGATCGAGGCATTCAAACACCTTAAGGGCATAAACAAGGTGAAAGAGTCTAACATGTTTAAATATAAGAAAAATAGCAGGACAAGAGGACACAGCATGAGATTAGAGGAGGCCGATTAAGGGGGAATGTGAGGAAATTCTTTTTCACAGAAAGGGTGGTGGATGCATGGAATGGCTTATCACAAGAAGTGGTGGCTATGAATACAGTGCAGGGCTTCAAACAGGCATGGGATAGGCATACGGGAGCAATACAAATGACTATGAATAGATAGGCCACTGACAGAGCAAAGGCCGATGGCACATTTATAAGGTAGAAAAAGAAATGGGCAGACTGGATGGGCCTTGCGGTCCTTATCTGCCATCAACTTCTATGTTTCTATGTTTCTATATACCTGGAGAAGTGCACACTTAGGCCTTACTTCCTAAATAATTTAATCCCTTAATGTTGCATAATGTCCCTTTATCCATTTCCACAATAAACGTGAACAGCATTAAAAATGCAAAAAGAAGGTTACTAACTTATTCTGCATTGCAAGATCTAAAGTGTGATGTACATTTTTTACAGGACTCAAGAATAAGTATTACTTCTTTAGTATCTATAGCACAAAAGCTGGGGACAAGAGGACCTTCATATTTTATATATGGAACTGAAGCTTGTGATGGTGTTGGTGTACTATTTAATGGGCAAGATTTCAAGATCTCTAGAATTTTAGATATACAGACCAGGAGACCTTTATTGATAGATTTTTTTTTATAACAATGCAGCATGGAGAGCCATTAATATACAGTATATGATCCGCAGACAAAAAAAGTAGGGTAGATCTATTCAATCAAGTAAAACCATATTTGCACACAACAAAACATATACTGTGGGGGGGGGACTTTAATTGTGTATTGTCAAAACAGGACAGAGGAGCAAAAACATCTAAAGACTTTTGTGATACACATTGTTTGCATAATACATTAAACATAGCAGAATTAAATGATGCATATAGAATAAAACAAAAAAAGGTGGTCATACATATTTTAGAGTAAACATGCAACAAGAATAGATTTTTTATTTATATCCAAACATTTAGAGGTGGAGACAGCAGAAACTATACTGCTAGAAACATCAGATCACACTATATTGGCAGTCACTTTAGATTTAATTGAGAATGTACCTATAGGAAAACGCTACTGGAAATTAAATATAACCATTTTAGAAAATGAAGAGGAAGTTACACAAATACAAGACATGCTATGAGCAAGAATGACAGTAGCAGGGTTAACAAAGGACCTTAGTATTTGGTAGGCTGAAACAAAACAAATGATAAAAACTCATATTATGCAATATGCACAAACAAAAAATAGTACACGGTACAAAAAATACCAGACTTTAAGGGGACACATAGCAAAATTATATTCTTTAGTAAACACAGGTTATACAGCCTTTCTGTCCAAATTCCCAAAATAAAAAAAGAAATGGAAACATTACAGTATGATAGAGCCATATCTTCACTAGCTGAACCCAGAATGTCTACACCGGGAAAGATAGTCGTAGGAGATACAGTATATTTTCAAACTGCTAAAAAAAAAAAGTGCAAGGTAGAACTATGACAAATTTACTGTCAGAAAATGGGAGCACAGTTAACATGACACCCGAGATACTACAGGTAGTACAGAATCATCTTAATAAATTATATTCAGTGCCTCCTCTAGATCAAGAAAAAAAAATTACAATATTTAAATCGTATCTGTTTAAATACATTACCACAAGATATATAAAATGAAATGGTGTCACCTATCATGAAGGAAGAAATCAGACAAGCCATAAGAAATATAAAAAATAATACAGTTCCTGGACTAGATGGGTTTACATCAGAATTTTACAAAAAATTTAACACCGAATTAATAGACATACATGGCCAGATATTCAAAGTTTAGCACCGAGAGCAAATCTGTTGTGCTGGACTATCGCTGAATTTGCACCCAACTGCAATATTCAGAAGAATATTTAGCGCCGGCACTAGGTGTTAGTGCCAATGCTAAATTATAATGTATGCAAGGGAGGGATTGAGGGGAGGGGCCCTGAATGCTGGTGCACCGGCATATTAAAAAGTATAGAGTCACGCTACAGGTATTAGCACAACCTGTAGCACAGAGCTAAACACCACCGACAAAAAGCTGGTGGTAATGCGGCAGTGCCCCCCCAGCATGATTCCTGCCTCAACCCCTGTTCCAGGTTAAAAATAAGAATGTCCCTGCTAGTCCAGTTGTTCCCTTCCCCAAGCAGGATTCCCGACCCCCTTACAAGATAATGTAGCTTTTCCCTGGTAGTCAGTGGTCCCCTCCCCCAGCATTAATCCCGACCCAGTTCAAAATAAATAACAGTATTGTTCCTGGCAGTCTAGTGATCTGAATCAACCCCGTTCAAAATAAATGAAAGTAATTTTCCCTGGTAGTCTAGTGGTTCCCCGACCCCCAGCACAAATCCTGACCCCGTTCAAAATAAATGAAAGTATTGTTCCCTGGTATTCTAGTGGTCCCCCCACTCCCAGCACGAAGCCCAACCCCCATACAAAATGAAAGAACCTATTTTTCCCTAGTAGTCTAGTGGTTCAGCCACCTGGCAGCAATGCCCCTACTCATTGAAATAGCATCCCATGAATAGAGCCGGTGACCGGCTCAGCTCTCACCTCACCACCATCGCCAGCCGCTGACTGAGGTATGAATGAGTGCTGCAAGCACTCATTCATACCTCAGTCGGCAGCCGCCGTGGTGGTGAGAGGAGGGCTGAGCTGTGCCAGCTCTATTTGTGGATGCTATTTCAATGTGTGGGGCCCTACTGCCAGGTGGGAGGACCACTGCCAGGTGGGGGAATTCACTAGACTACCAGGGAAAATAGGTTCTTTCATTTTGTATGGGGGTTGGGCTTCATGCTGGGGGTGGGGGGACCACTAGACTACTAGGGAAAACTCCTAATTTGTATTTATTTTGAATGGGGTCGGGCTTCGTGCTTGGGGTGGGGGGACCATTAGACTACCAGGGAAAACTACATTCATTTATTTTAAATGAGGGTCGGGCTTTGTGCTGTGTGGTTGTGGGACCACTAGACTACCAGGGAACAATACTTTCATTTATTTTGAACGGAGTCGGCTTCATGCTGGGGGGGTTGGGGACCACTAGACTACCAGGAAAACTGCTCTTATTTATTTTGAATGGGGTCGATTATGCTGGGGGACCACTAGACTACCAGGGAAAAATACTTTATTTATTTTTGAACAGGGTCGAGATTCATGCTGGGGGAGGGGGGCCACTAGACTACCAGGGAAAACTCATAATTTGTATTTATTTTGAATGGGGTTGGGCTTCGTGCTTGGAGTGGGGGGACCATTAGACTACCAGAGAAAACTACTTTCATTTATTTTAAACGGGGTTTGGGCTTTGTGCTGTGGGGTTGGGTGACCACTAGACTACCAGGGAACAATACTTTCATTTATTTTGAACGGGAGTCGTGCTTCATGCTGGGGGTTTGGGGGACCACTAGACTACCAGGGAAAACTACTCTTATTTATTTTGAATGGGGATTGGGCTTCATGCTGGGGGTGGGGGGACTACTAGGCTACCAGGGAAAAATGCTTTCATTTATTTTGAACGGGGGTCAGGATTCATGCTAGGGGGTGGGGTGACCACTGGACTACCAGGGAAGAATACTTTCATTTGTTTTGAACGGGGGTCGGGATTCATGCTGGGGAGATGGGGGGACCACTAGACTACCAGGGAAATGGGTGTGTAATAGGTGCATATATGCATGGGTGCATTGTATGCATCCACACCTAGAGATCCATGGGATTATTTTTATTTTTTATAATATTTCTTTTTATTTTTTTGGAATTTCTTGTTATTTCTTTTTATTCACTGAAAATTTAGTTGTATTTCTTTTTATTACATTTACATTCATACACTACCTCAAAATGACCTTATACAAACTAGAAATCACATTCCTAGTATACTACATTGTATTAAGCAGCATTATGCTATGGTCTTGAAAGGTTTTGTGAATGAAGCAATTATGCTGTCGCCGCCTCATGGACCATCTCTGTGGTGACAATGGAGCCTAAACAACAGCTGCTGCAAGCATTTATTTCATTTTTGCTCCCCAGAAAGCAGTTGTTTCACTTTATTCATATTTTTTTTTTGTTTTATTCTTTCTATATGTTGAATTTCTTATTTCTTGTTATACCTTGAATTTCTTGTTATTTCTTTTTATACCTTGAATTCTTGTTATTTCTTATTTAAGAAAAACATGGGTCTCTACCCATGCCTCTCGACTGTCTCTGATTGTCAGGGAAGTCCCTGATGTTGCCTCCATATTTTTCTCTTTCCCTCATACAAGTCGTTTTGTGACAGAACAGTGAGGAATAGACTCACACAACAATTGTCAACCATTACAGTTACAGACCTGTTCTTCTCTGAGAATGCATCTTCTCACAAATCCCCATATTCTATCAGCATTCTGAGTGAATAGTATCATGTTTTAGGATGTGTCCCTGATTTTGTGTCTTTGTCCCTGATTTGTTTAAGCCTTATCCCTAATTCAGGAGGTAAGGGGTTGAGAGGTATGTATGCACCGACTGTGTCTGTTAACACACAGTTCCTGCTGCTTTCAGCCTGTGCTTTCATTCCAACCAAAAGGGGATGCTGTTGGCATGCCTTGGCCTGCAGTGTCCAGCCTGTACTTCCATTCTGACCAAAAGGGGGACCTTTGTGCTCCATGAAGTAGCACCCAGCAAACTGCTTGGTAATGTATGCTAAGCAGAATTAATGAGATGTAAATGTACCTGTTTGCCCACAGCTTACCTATTGTAAGTAGACTCATTTGCATGGGAGCTTTGAATATAGCTCCCGTTTGCCCTGGGCTAACCAGTTTGCACCAGGCTAATGTGTTAGCACTGTGCAATTGGGTTAGCTCTGGGCAAACCTCACTTCAACATAGCACTTTTCTGCAGTGTGTGGCTTACATTGTTGTTTGCAGTAGGTGTGAGACATCTCTGTGCAATCACACACAATGTTCTCCACTTGCAACACTGACTTTTTCAGGGTCTACTGAGCTGCAGTAGCAGTGTGCACTTCCCTGTTGCTATATTCAGTGCTGTCTTTTTCCCGGGCTATTTTTGCCCTGCACTCCTGGCCCTGTTTGCCTGGCTTCCTTTGCTTGCTATAGTCAGTTGGTTTTGCTCAGGGCTATTCCTTTTGAATATAGCTTACTTTTTGTTCCGGGCTCAGTTTGCCCGCCGGGCAGTGCTAGTTTAGCCCTGAGACAAAGTTTTGAATATCTGGCCCACTATTTGTAGTCTGTAACTGGATACTACTTTCCGATACATTTGATTTTCAATTTTGTGTTGCAGTCCAAATATTCACATTTAAAAAAAAATGATAGCTCAGATTTTAATAACTGGAGACCCTTGAGCATCTCAAATACTGATTTTAAACTACTAATGAAAATATTAACAGCACATCTAGTAAAAACAGCTCCTTTTTTGATCTCATTGTCTCAAACATGCTCTGTCCTGGAATAAATATTGCAGAGAATCTATTACTGGTTAGGGAATTAGTGGAACAAGGAAAATAAAATACTGTAAAATACATGGGTATATTCTGTTGATGGACCAGGAAAAGGCATTTGACAGAGTAACACACTCCTTTTTAATTACAGTTTTGCAAGCATATGACATTCCACAGATATTCTGCAAATGGATTGAGAAAATATATGACAAAGCTATTTCAATTCTGCTAGTTAATGGATATATGGGGTCACATATATCAAACAAGAGGGAGGTAAGACAGGGATGCCCCATGAGTCCAGTATTGTATATTTTTTGCCTAGATCCAGTAATCAGATATATTCAAGAAGATGCACTAATTAGAGGACCAACCCCTTGAATAGGAAACAGACAGGTAAAAATAATGGCATATGCAGATGACGTCTGTTATTTATATCAAATACTGAATCTGGAAATAGAACAGTGACACTCTTTGAGAAATATGCAGAAGTGTCAGGGGCACCATTAAATATAAATAAATGTTGAGTGTATATATAAAGCAACTCCACAGAAAAAGTAACAAATATAGCTAACGTACCAGTATCAGAACAGCGTATATCAATATTGGGTATAAAATATGGGAGAGGAGACAATGGGACACTAAACTGGGAAGAGAAACTAGAAAAAGGGAAATAAAAACAGCCAAATGGAAACAATGGCAACAGACAAAGAAAGAAAAGGTAATGATAATTAAAACTTTTTCATACCTATATTTCTATATGTGAGTACGGTGTACCCTACACCACAAAATTTTAAAGCAATGCTTCTGAGCCTAATATTTCAAGTTATGTGGAAAAACAGACTCAACCCTCTAACAAGGGAAATACTGTATTTCCCATTAAAGCAAGGAGGATTTAATCTTATAAATCCCATAGCATTCTATTTTAGTATTTTTGTCAAATATAATTTAATAGATAATACAAAACCTTCTGCTGCATTATGGATTATGTATGCTAAAAGCTGGTTATTTCCATTTCTTGAATATTGGAATGTTCATACAGTTATACCACAAAGTTATAAAGCAATACCTACATTCTATAAACCTATTATACAAAAGATAAAAAAATGGAAATTAGTACCAATGCAGGTAATCTCGGCAGATAGAAAACTATTGTATAATGACATATAAACTAGTAAGTATGATGTATCACCCAATTTTAGAGGGATATGAGAACAATATAGAAAAAAGTGATTATATTGCTAAATGATATAAGAATAATACCCAGGATATGGGATATTACATGGTTGTGTTGACATGGGAGGTTACAAATCAAAGGAATTGCAAAACACAGACAACAAGAAGAGAGAATGTGTCCCAGACATATGTGTGAAAGAGAAGAAGAATCAATGGAGCACTTCTTCATTAGCTGTCCTTTTGTGAAAACCTTTTGTGAAAAATTAGACTATATGAAGAAAAAGTAGACTTTTTTTCACAAACAATAAAGTAATTGAAGAGGAGACACTGGGAATTATATTTTCAATTATAAAATTTATATTATGGCAAACAAGATGTAAATACATTTTTTCAACAACATTTAATATCTGAACAAGTAATTCAGAATGTGGAAGTTTTGATTCAGGAACAATGTCAATATGAGAAAAGACAAATGCCCTTTATGGTATGGAAACAAAGATGGATGTCAGTACAATTTTTGAAAGAAAGTATTGGATGAAAAATATTGCTGTTTTTAGACTTTATCTGGAAAATTAAATTGATTCTGATTCAGAGAATATTCCTAAACAAGATTCTGTGAACAAATATTATAAATAAGGATTAGTATGTATTTATTTTCTGTTTAATTTCTGGATGCATTTTGATTTTATATAGTTGCTATATTTATTCCTTACAATAAAAAATTCCCCTTCTCTTTTTGAGAAGTGTCATTAGATTTTTAACATACACCTGAACTACCACCAGAACAGGCAGATGGGACCTTGGTTTAATATCTCATCTGAAAGACGGCACCTCAAGAGTGCAGCACCCCCCTCATGCTGCACTGCAGTGTCAGTATTGGGATATTAATCTAACTGCCTGGCGTGGGGCAAGAACTCACAGCCTTCTGATCTCCTGGCCTCAGAGGCAAGGGTGCTACCTGCTGAGCCACTGACACTGTTGGTTGGACGCTTGTGTTGTCCTATGTGACCATCTTATAATACGTGTTGAGGCTTGGTGGACGACGGTCCACCACCTGCCATTTCAGATGTTACATTGTCCTGAGAACATTACTATCCACCCAAAATGCTGTTTGTAGATGACATATCACCAGGTCCTGTTACCATGGCCACCCAAAGTAATAACTCCAGACCAAGCCTACATTGCTCTTGATGACACACCCACATGGGTCAAAGGGCTGGGGGAGCATACACAGCACTGACAATGACAATGATTCATCCAGTAACATAGACATGTGTGGATGCTGTTTGACTGTCAGCTGCACTGTGTTGCTTTGTACACATCTGCAAATCAAGAATGTTGTAACTGTGTTATGTGGGGTGGTGGTGCCTGGTGGTTTTAGGACATCAGTACGGGACACAGAGGTGGACGTCATTGTCCACCCATGGACAAATTACATGGCTGGCAATGGGATCATAGCACTGCAGGAGTTTGTGCAGTGGGGGAAGTGACTTAGACAGGTAGCAAGTATGGTAACCTTCTTGGAGCTGCTGCTTGTCTATGGCATAGGTGCATGCATGGCATGCTATACCATGTAATTCAATGAATGCTTGAAAACATGGTGCATGATGCAGAGTTTGGGATTTACCTATAGGTACTTGGGTTCTACCTTGAGAGAAACATGCCAACACTGATATGATGGTCCTCAACTGTACCTTAGGGGAAGTATGATCAGAGGTGAAATGTTTACGTGCTTCATTGGCAAGCATGTAAAGTAGCCATGGAGAGAAGCACAGATGGCCTATCCAAAGTATAGCAAGGCAGTTGATAATGTACAACACAAGTTATTAATAAACATGTTATCCAGACAAGAAGTGGTTACCAGTGTGGAAACCATGATAAACAATTTGCTGTAAAAATGGATGCAGAGGGTAACAGTAATCATAGTCCATTCCAAAAAAAATCTTGTTACTACCAGGGTTCCTCAAGGTTCAGTAGTGGGACTGTTCTTATTTAATATCTTTATCAGTGGCATTGCAGAGGGACAAGAAGTAAAGTATGCCTGTTTAAAGATGAAACAAACATCTGTGACATGGTTGATACCAAAGAAGGGGTGCAAAGGATGAGCAGTGACTTGGCAATGTTGGAGTCATGCACAAAAGTATGTCAGGTTACAATCAATGCAAATAACTGCAAACCAATGCAACTGGGAAACAGAAACCCAGGGGAGGAGTACAGAATGGTTGGGGGGGGGGTTTAGGTACTATCAACAACTAATCATGTGAAGAAGACCTGCTGGTTGCCATATGAAATGACCTAAAGGCAATCAAGCAATGTCACAATATGCTCAGGAGGTATGGGAGAATATGGGGGTGCACAGGGAGAAGAATCACCATTAGGAAACAGAAAGTTGTTATTCCTTTGCACAGATTGTTGGCTGAGACACCATCTCTAGTACTGGGTACAGTTGTGGAGGCACCATGTCCACAAGGACATTGACAGGATGCAGGTAGTCCAGCATAGGTCAACTAAACTGGTACAAGGTCTGCAATGGAAGCCTTTCAAAGACAGATAAAAGTAGGTGAATATGTACACCCTCAAGGACAGGTGGGAGAGGGTAGACATGATATAAAGTTTCAAGTACCTCAAACGAATCAACCAATTGCCATAGGGTGTCATACTTCAGAGAAACATATGTGCAAGACCAATCCATCACAACTTGAAGATAGTGGGTGGAGGCATGGGGGGTGTGAGGAAGTACAGATTCACACAGAGGGTGGTGTATGCACTGAATGAAGTTCCCACGAGGTCATGTTCTTGTAAACAGTGGGTGAATTTAATAATTCATGGACCGCATAATGCATTTGTATTAGTGTGTGTGTGTGTGTGTGTGTGTGTGGTGGGGTGACAGTGATGATGGAAAACAAAATGAGTAAATGTAAATACAGTGACTCAGTTTGGGCTCTATACATTTGCTGCTACAATGCAAGGTTAGCAATACAATAGGGATGACATCACCGGAAAGCGAGGTATAGAGAGTGGAAGGGGATGGATGGGGAGAGTGTTTAGCAAGGGGGTGCCCCTGCTTCTGCCAAGCAAGACCTGTGTTGTGGGGATGAGGGTGACTGTCTCATATGCAATAGTAAGGTGCTCGGTGCTGGATGGGATGAAGGACATTTTGTCACTGCTTTCTACTGGCTAACTTCCCCCACCCATGCATTACTGCCCAATACTAGTTATTCACACCCCTAGAGTTGGTAATCTAATTTCAGGGGGTCACCATGAGGAGGGTGGGAGGTGTGTGGGCACAGCACTCCCACAAAAACAGTAAGTCTTGCCATAACTGAAGTCACCGGCATCAGCATATCGCCAATTTGATAGTACCATGCCTTAGCTCTCCTGATGATTCACTGTACCCAGGAGCATTACTTTGCACTTTTCAGTGCCTTGATCTGCTTTATACATACCTCATGTTACTTTTATAGCTTCCACTAAGGTCAGTCTTCAGGGGAAGTACTCAGGTCCCTAAGGATGGAGAAAGCTCTGGGACCATATGAAATGCATCCCAGGGTGCTGAGAGCATTGGCGGATGTCTTGGCGGCTACCCTGGTGGAGCTTTTCAACATCTCTCTGCAGACAGGATGGGTACACCATGACTAGAGGGTGGCCCATATTGTGCCTGTCCACAAGGGTGGATCAAGAGAGGAGATGGGGAACTACAGGCACATTAGCCTGACGTCAGTGGTGGGCAAGGTGATGGAGGGTATTATCAAGGAAAGGCTTGGGGGTTGGAAGCTGGAGCAAATGGGTTACCTGGATGATAGACAGCATGGCTTTGTCCTGGGAAGATCGTGTCAGACAAACCTTGTTGAATTCTTCGATTGGGTGACAAGTGCCCTGGACAAGGGTAGGCCGGTGGATGTCCTCTTTCTGGACTACAACAAGGCATTGGATTCTGTACTTCATGGTGGCCTGCTGGCTAAGCTGGGGGAAATGGGGGTGGGAGGCAGATGATCACGTGGATAGAAAATTCGCTTTCAAAGCATACTTAGAGGGTGTTGATTGGAGGGATAGTCTCATCCCCAAGGAAGGTCATTAGTGGGGCTCCCCAGGGATCGGTTCTGGGGACACTTCTGTGTAACGCCTATGTCACTGATATAAGGATGGGTATCAGGAGTGAAATGAGTCTCCTTGTGGATGACTCAAAGCTGGGAGCTATGGTGGATGGGGAGAAGGGAAGAGTGGCTATGAAGGAGGACCTGGAGGCTCTGGAAAGGTGGTTGAATAAGTGGGGAGTGAAGTTCAATATGGGGAAATGCAGGGTTCTGCATCTGGGGGCCAGAAGCACAGGCCAAGTGTACACCCTGGGTGGAGGCACTCTACAAGTCTCGAAGGATGAGAGGGAACTGAGGGTGGTGGTGGAAGTTAAAATGAACAACTCTGAGACTTGTAGGAGGGCAGTGGCAATGGCAATAGGATGCTGGGATGCACTGCTAGAGGGGATTACCTCCAGAAGGAGGGAAGTGATCCTTCCTCTGTATAACTGCCTGGTTAGGCCGCACCTTGTGTACTGTGTGCAGTTCTGGAGACTGCGCCTAAAAAAGGACATTGCACTCCTGGAGAAGGTCCAGAGGAGGGCAACCAAGATGATCTAGGACATGGGGGAAAGGACCTATGGGAAGAGGCTTGAGGAGCTCAACATGTACACGCTGGAGGAGAGGAGAGGAGAGGAGGGATGGGGAGACATGATAGAGGTCTTTAAGTACATAAAAGAGATTAATATGGGAGGCTGGGGTGGGGTGTTTCAAATAAAAAAGGAGGGACAACCAGAGGACATATGTGGAAGCTGGAGGAGGGGAGACTCAGGGCGGAGAGGAGGAGGAGGTGTTACTTCACTGAGAGGGTGGTGGAATCATGCAATGCACTGCGGAAGGGGCTGGTGGCGGCTGATACTGTGGAAAGGTTCAAGAGGGGCTGGGACAGGAATAGGGAAGGGTGAAGCTGAGGAAGTTCAGTACCAGGGGAAATACCCTGGAAAGGGGATGGAGAAACCCAAGGGGGTGGGGGTAGGACAGCAAAATGGGCTCACAGTATGGGTGTGGGCTTTCAAGAAGACATGAAAGACCTATTCTGCTTGCATTTTAGTATGTATGTTATCCACCCTTTCATGACTGTCGAATCAGTTGTACATCCTGGTGTTATCTGCCAGATGGTAGAGTTCGCCAGTCTCACAACTGTCTTCATTGAACAGACATGTCACCTTGAATGATCCATGAAGTTGTACAATGGTGAACTCAGGTATTGCACTGTGAACGAGTGTGCAAGTAATGAAAAGTACATTCCTTGGGAGAGTAATTCAGTAATGGAAGGTTGATAAGGCACCAGTGGCGTGCAGAATTGGTAACTGTTTATATGCTATGTGTACCCTTGTTCGCCCATGAGGAACAAAACATGAATGTGACTACATAATGGGTTCCTGGAGGGACATGTCATATGACACCTTGGGATTTGCATTGCAGCTGACCAATACACGGCAGTATTACCAAGCACTGTGTAGAGTTACATGCTGCATAAACCACTATGTCTGTGATGCACATTCATGTCCAGAAACGCTCTGGACACATTGTTATAGAAATTTCAT
The DNA here is from genome assembly GCA_016271365.2 of Neoceratodus forsteri. Classification (NCBI taxonomy): domain Eukaryota; kingdom Metazoa; phylum Chordata; order Ceratodontiformes; family Ceratodontidae; genus Neoceratodus; species Neoceratodus forsteri. Next base: position 401,273,288 of record CM057459.1, on the reverse strand, counting down.
CCATTGTGCAACATTGTTGACCACCGTGGAATTAAACGACACCAGACAATTGCAGTATTGAGTTCACATTCACAATAGTATCATCTGAAAAAATGCAGAGTGGATGGTTGGAGGGGTTGAATACTATCAACAGTAGTCAACTTGACCATTTATCAGAACTCAATGCAATACTCACTAGTGATTCATTAAGGAGGTTACTCTCGTGACCATGTTTGAAGCTGTGATCAGGGTCATCACAGGAGGAGAACCTTTTATGATTCACAGTGGAGCAGTTCAAATCACTGTTGGATATTATTGGGCAGATACTGGGCACTGCACTTCCCTTCAGCTTTAGAAACGTAGCAAATTTCATTCGAAATTGCATCATATTCTCAAAACAGTCATCCATAAAATATGCAGAAGACATATGTGAGGAATCAGTCGACTGCCAGTCTTATGGCCGGTCAAGCAGTACAAAGTTCACCCACTTCTGGAATCTTTATGGAGACTTCTCTCTCTTTGGGAATGATTCCATGGCCACATTTTTGCTGGGGGTATTTTTATAGCCAACCACAACACAGTAGTTTACCATGATGGCCAATGCTCAGAATGACAAACTGCAGATGAAACCTAAGGAACAAGCTTACAGGTCAAACTACCAACAGAATAATTACTGTCATAAAGGATTATGAAGAAATACATAGTTTCAAGGCAATGTCTGTAACATTCAAACTGTGGGACATTTTCAAAGAGGATGCACTGAGCATGTCTGACATGCACCAGCCCAAACGCAATGCAACAAATGGAAACACTGGTATTTTCAGAACATGCACCGATAGATGGTCCCAGCGCATCCTCTCTGAAAATACCAAAGATGCGCTATGGTCAGACCTGAAATCAGCAGATGCATCTTGAAATGCAGTCAGCGCATCTGGGAGGACTGCAAATACTAAGTATAAGCATCCCAGCTAGGGACACTGGAGCAACAGGGCAGGACTGTTGATTGGAGCTGAGGTGTGTAAGAAGAGCAGAAACAGAGAGTGAAGCAGCCAAGTCCAAAAGACTGGAGAGTGGTACTGCAAAAGTGTTAAATGGGAACAGACACAGCCCACATGGGCACAGTAAGAAGCACCACACACACAATTAACACATACTTAGGGACTGAACATGTACGGTGATCATGGCACATGGGGGTAGAGGAAAACAGTCCCACACCCGTTGTGCTATGCGCAGCAAGGCCTGTTCACACACTGAAGTACAACTACACCAAAATCAGGCAAGATGGACAGGGTAGCCACAGTACATGCCCTGTGGAACGCAGGCATAATCACACACAGGCCAGTGTGTGAGTGCACAATAATAGTGCCAGCACTGTTATACAGCTTGTGACATACCATTGCAACGCACATGGAGCTCCACCAACCTAACCCTCACAACAGCCCATCCATCCTGGAAGGCCTCTGCCTCAGATAGGTTGCTCACCAGTGGCAGCACCAGTGACAACCCGTTGGCAAAGTCAGTGGTGCTCCAGCCAAGGGCCCTGGTCCATGCAGCCTATGCCATATGGCACAGAGTGCCACATGGAGGTGATGTGTACAGATGGGCCAATGCAGTGAGAGTGGATGGGCTTGCACAATGTTCAATAGTCACTCATGTTCTGCTCTCCACATGTCACTGATGTGTCATTGGGATGCACAATGCATTGGGCAGTGGTGCATTACTGCACAGTGCTTGCAAATGTGCAATACATGGCCTTTACTGCCCAACATGCTCCACTGTGCATGTCAAGGTTGGTGATCCATATTGCGCAAGTGCAGAATAGCTCTGTATGAAAATGTGCTGAGCGCATCCCATGGATCCAAATCACTGTGAATGTGTGAATATGCACAATAAGGAGATTGAATTAATTAAGCAGGATACGCCATGCTACTTGACATGTACTGGGAACAAATTTGTTCTTCTCAGCCAGAACATGCAAATGATCTGATGAACCAATTCATGCCCAATGCCACTGCTTAGCACATCATTATGGTTGCTCCAAAGCTATCATGCCCCCACCAGAGATTAGCAACCGGAACTGCAGTCCTGGAGGCATGTTTGTTTACATTACTCAAGTTACAGCCTATTTGACACTACATGCAGTGGGACCTGGCCATCATCAAGATATGCTGTTCCTGTGCACATGCATGCCACTCTTCTATCCCACACTCCCCTATCCATTGTAGTGTGCCCATCTGCCACAGTCCAGTCCAGCCATGGTTTACTATAATTACCAACCATTTGTTTGTGCATGGTGGTGTGTCTTGCCTACCATCCCACCACCTGTGCCTGATATGACAAGCTCCTTTCCTATCCAGCCTGTGCTGTGGCTCACAGCTGGCACTGTGCTTGTTGGCCATATTCTAGCATGCCACCCATTGCCAAGTTGTACATGTGTGTTGGCCCTTGCAATTCCCTATAAATTCCCCCTCACATTGCCTGCTGCTATGTGCAGGGCCACATAGTGCATTTGGTGTGCACAGTGTCCTGCACACCCACCACTGGATGGACATTAGGAATGTCCAGACTACTTTCACACCTCATTATGTCCACTTTCAGGAATGGTGCCACCTTCTTATTCCCACTGCTGCATTTATATTGCATTAATATGATAACACAAACAGCAGTTCAGCCAACCTGTGTAGAGTGGTGTCATTCAACTACACATAACATTGTGCTCACAATATGCACTGCACCAAGCATACAGTGCTTGATGTACTGTCTTTACTGCTCACAAGTACATTCAGATACCACAGTGCTGCTCACACAGCTTGCTATTCGAAGAAGCTGACTGTTGGGTGATTTCACTTAGGACTAGTTTTTGTAGGCTAGCAAAGTCAGTAAGGACAGGGATGGGGCTAAAAGGGGTAAGGCCATAATGAAATTGAGGTCAATGAGTAGATAACAAGGTCTCTGAACTGGAGGCCTTGATGGAAGAGGGACACCTGGATATCATTGGACTCACCCAAAAATGGTACAAAGAGAACCATGACTGGGTACACAGTCTACAAGAGGGACAGGGAGGGTAGAAGAGGTTAATTAATTTATTTATTTGTTTATTCATTTAAAAGTTTTACCAGGAAGAAATGCTGAGTACTAGTGCTCAATTCCAGGTGTGTACTGGGGGAAGGGGGCAGAGATAGCGGTACATACATCGGACAATAGAACAAACAATACTTGCAATAAACACAGGGTAATATTGTACATGAGTTAGCAGGATATACAAGTTATACAGACAGCAGTATATACAGAACAGTTTAACACCAAGAGCATCCAATAGAATGAAGAGACGTGCATGACATACAGGAGAAGTGAAAAAAATCAACAGGCAATACAACTATGTGGTAGGGTCAAAAATCACTGCGTGGGAGACAATATGCCCTATAGTAGACTCGCTGTACTGATTTGTTTAATTAAGTCACAAATTACCCACAGACACATGATGACATGAAATGCCAAATGATGAGAGAACTGAAGTGCATAGCCTGGGGCATATGCCTGGTGACAGAAGGAAGGGAGTTCCATAGTTTGGGCATCTAGTATCTGAAGGATGCTTGACCACTAGAGGAAGGCACCCATGGGATAACCAAAAGGCACGTGTCAGAGTTCCTAAGAGAGTGCATAGGAGGGGAGGGACAGCCATCACAGAAGAGAGATGGAGGCAAGGACTGGGACCAGTATTTGGCAATCAGCAATCATGGAGTGAGGGAAAGGAGAGAGACCAGAAGAGCACACAGTGCAGAGTGGAGGGGGACAATCTAGTGTGAAGTGGCAGAAAGAGTGGAAGAGATGGTCCAGTCTGGCTAGGATGACTTGGGAGCAGCACTGTAGACTACGTCTCCATAGTCAAAAGTAAGGAGAATCATTTTCTGTATGAGTGCATGGCGAGCTGGCAGTGGGATGCAATCATGACTCCGATAGAGGGCACCCAGTTTAGGGTGGAGCTTTTTGTGGATAGCATCGACATATACAGAAAAGTCAAGGTGCTGGTCAAGCCATACCCCGAGATATCTGAAGGAAGTGCAGACCTCCAGAGTAGTCTCATCCAGGATGTGGAAGGAAGGGGTAGCAGGGAGCCTACAGAGTCTCTGCCTTGTGCCGAAGGTGAAGGAGATGGACTTCTTGACATTGAAAAAAAGCTGGTTTGCACAGAACCAGAGCTGAACATCATTGAAGTCCTGCTGTAGTCTGACCACAACATCAGCTGTTGATGGGCCAGATGTATACAAGACTGTATCGTCTGCATACATATGAATGGATGTGTGAGGGCAGGTGGAGGGCAGATCATTTAGGAATATGAAGAATAGCAGTGGTCCAAGGACAGAGCCTTGTGGGACCCTGAGATTACTGGGAAGAGCGGTGAGATGGAATGTCCAATTCTAACCATCTGGAAATGGCCGACCAAGTAGGAGCAGAACCAGCTGGTGACCAAGGTAGAAAGACCATCCCAAGAGAGCTTATCAAGTAGAAGGGCACGGTAGACTGTATTGAATGCCTTTGCCAGGTCAACAAAAATGGCTGCGGTGATAAGGCCCTTGCCCATGCCATTGAGGATGGTGCCTGTGAGCCTGAGGAGCGAGGTGGTGGTGGAGTGAGATTTCCTGAACCCAGACTGGTAGGATGAGAAGAAAGAGAAGGAGTTAAGAAAGGGGGAAGCTGAGAGAGGACTATATGTTCCTGTAGCTTAGCCATAATAGATAGGAGGGAAGTAGGTCTGTAGTTACCAGGTGCTGAGGTATCACCACCCTGATGGAGTGGGATAACTGTTGTGTGCTTCCAGTCCTTAGGGATGGATACTGAGGAGAATAAGAGGTTTAGAAGGTTGGACAGCGGGGTGGTGATAGCAGGGGCAGCCAGGTGGAGCATCTTAGAGTCTAGTCCAGAGGGGCATTTGCCTTTGTTTGGATTTAGGGAGAGCAAGGCATGATAGACTTCTGGTGAGGTGACCTGCCGAAAGAAGGAAAGAGGGAGCAGTAGGAGGAGGAGGCTGGGCAGGGAGGCCAAATGGGGAGGGGTTGTGCTGGAAGGGGGGAGAGTTTAGAGCAGTGTTTAAGTGCAGCTCATAAATGAGGAATTGAATTCAGAGGCAACTGCATGAGGGTCAATTAGGACAGACCTGCCTATATTTAGTGCGTGTTGAGAGGCTGGGAGGGTGGGGAAAAAAGGGATTTAACCATCTTCCAGAATTTTGATGGGCAATTTATGTTAGGCTAGAAGGAGGCTTCGAAGTAGTTTGCTTTAGCTAGCCTGATTTGTGTAGTACAGCTGTTTTGTAAGGTGCAGTATGTATTTTGGCAAACAGGGGAACAGGAGGATTTGAATGACTTCCACGCCTGGTCTGTGGCTTTAGTAAGGGACAGGATGTCAGAGGTTATCCACTGCAACTGAGTGTCCCTCACTCATGTACATCTGAGTGGAGCATGGCGATCCCATGCAGCTAAGAATCTGAGCTTGAAATAATCCCAGGCTGCATCAATAGAGGTTGCCGTGGGAATAAAGGACCAGTCTGTGGTTGTTAGGTCTGTTAGGAGTGAGGCTAGGTCCAGGGATTTGTATGATCATGTGGGAATAGTTCGGGGGGGGGGCTTTAGACCTGAAGATTTTATGGACAGAGTAGATCATGTGATGGTCATTGAGTGAGTCAGGCAAGATGCCTGAGGCTATGATACGGTGCTGGTGGGAGGGAAGGAACCAGTCAATCAGGGAGTGGTTCAACAAATTAAGGTTTAGCCTTGTGGGTTTAGAGATCAGCTATGACATGTTAAGGGTAGCTACCTGTTTCTGAAGCTTTGTGGTGCCTCTGGCAAGCCAGTTCACATTGAAATTCCCCTGTATATGAATCTTGTCCCCTGTGGTGAGGAATTTCAGGGTGCCCAAACATTCCAGGATGGTTTGCGAGGAAGAGTTGCGTGGGCAGTAAGATCCAGCTATGAAGATGGGGGTGGAGTGGGGGAGTGAGAGCTTAATCATCATGGCATCAATTGACTGTGGTATTGTAGGTACTGTATACTGACTAGTGTGTACTGGAGGGAAGATGAGATGTACATAGCTATGCCAGTGCCCTTTTTTCTGCCTGGGTGGTCATGATGGATAATGGAGTAGCCAGGGATGGAGAATTTGAGGTCATCGTTGTGGGGCTTGAGCCAGGTTTCAGAAATAATCAGAATGTCAGGCCTAAGGGAAGAGACAGTTTGCTACAGTGAAGTTATTTTGTGCAGAAGGCTAAATATATTTAGGTGCATTAGTCTGAGCCCCCGGGGGAGTACCAGTGGGGTATTGGTTGGCCCTGGACTAGGTTCAATGTCTCCAGCAAGTAGAAGGAACAAATTTACCAAGAGTTTGGCTAAAGGGATGGAGCTCTGGGGCTTACGTGAAGTGGACAAAGGCAGGATCTCAACTGAAGGTAGACTACGAATGGTTGAGTTCAGGGCTAAGAGCCCAATGTGAAAGGAGGGTGGTAGTATTGAGTAGCTGATCCTCCAGGTGCAGGGTAGAGACAGGTGGTGTGTTACAGAGTATAAGGTAGTCAGTGCTGCTGTCCCCACTGCCTCAACATGGGGACAGCAGTGCTGTAGTGGAGTTGCTCTCTACATAAGGGAAGGGATCAAAGCAACTGAACAAAAGGGTAAACAGGGAGGAGAGGAGGCACTGTGAGTCACCCTGGAGAATGGAAATGGCACCAAAATCTGCACATGGGTTTATATAAAGATCCCTGTCTCGGACAAGACAAGGAAATGGTAGAAGGTATCCTTAAGATGGAAGAAAAAGGGTAGATATTGTTGAAGGGGGACCAGAATAGCCAGACTATGCCAGATGTTAAGTGGAGTGCCTTTGCTACAGTCACATCCAAGAGCAGGTTCATTCTTGGTGCACTACAGGGGGTCATGCCTCAGACAGCTAGTGCTGGAACCCACTCGGCAGAGATCAATCTTAGACCTGGTACTTTCAAACATGGACAGAAAGAGGATTTCAGATCTAGAAGTGGGTAGCCATCTGGGAACAAGTTACCAAAAAAACAGTGTGGTTCATGATAAACAACAACCAGAATCAAGCCATACAAAAGTGAGGGTACTGGACTTTACAAGGGATCAATTTGTCAAAATGGTACAATGCCTCAAAAAAGCAGAAGCAAATGGACAGGAAGAAGGGGTGGAGGAACAATGGTGATACATCAAAACTGCCATCAATGAGGTGGTATACCATCACTGCAGCGACTCTGGCACCGCGAAGACCATCACAGCAACAGGAATCAGGCAAAACCCACTTGTCGCTGTGATGGTCTGTGCAGTAACTGGGACTGCCTCGCTGGGTATTTCACCCCCAGGTCCAGCTCTGACTCGGAGTAGAGACCGGGGGGGGGGTGTTGGGGCAGAGCCCCCCACATAGGGGGGTTCAGGGTGCAGCCCCCAATTGTATGCACCGACATGCTCAAAGCTACAATGCCAACATGGTAGCTGTCGCTGTAGGAGATGTTGGTGCTAGTGCTGTCAAAGCGCTATGGTAAACCCCACAGAGGCAACAATCATTTGTGTAAAGAAAATAAACAAATCAAGATGAAGGAAAAAAACAGTATGGTTCTTAAAAGAGGTGGTGGAGAAGGTTAGGTAGAAAAAGATAGCATTCAGGAAGTATAAGGAAACACAGAAGGACAGAGAAATGTACCAGTTAAAGCAGAATGAAGTGGGGGAAGGCAGTCAAATTAGCAAAGGCCAAACCAAGGAAAAGATAGCCAAGTTGTTTATGAATGGGGGAGAAAACATTTTATAGGCACATTAGGGAGCAAAGACAGACCAAGGGAGGGATAGCAAGGCTTAATAAAGGGTCGGGTGGGTGAGCATAAAAGGACAGTGAAAAAACAGAGATACTAAATGAATACTTCTGCTCAGTGTTCACAAAAGAAGAGGAGGATGAGGTACATAATCCAATTAATAGACGCACTATGGATAGGAGGACTGATACCAGTCCTTTCACAGAGGAAAGGGTTGTGAAAAAATTCCTAAAACTGAAGGTGGACAAAGCAATGGGGCCTGCATGGTTTCAACCCACAATTTTAAAAGAACTAAGGTGAGAACTAGTGACAACACTGATAACCCTTTTTAACAAATCATGGGAGGATGGTGTGGTGCCTAAGGACTGGAGGATGGCAAATGTGATTACCATTCACAAAAGAGGGAGCAAAGCAGAGGCAAGAAACTACAGACCTGTTAGCTTCTCCTCAGTAGTAGGGAAAATAATGGAATCACTTCTGAAAGAAAGAATTGTTGAGTACCTAGAGGCCAGCAGGGTACAGAACCCAAGACAACATGGATTCACAGAGGGAAGGTCATGTCAGATGAATCTAATAGATTTCTTTAAGTGGGTGACTAAAATAGTAGACTAGGGAGGGGCTGTGGACACGGCCTACTTAGACTATAAATGGCATTTGACATAGTCCCACAGAAAAGATTTATACACAGATTAGCCAGCCTGGGAGTCAGCACCAGAGTGGTACACTGGGTAACAAACTGGCTGGACAACAGGACACAGACGATAATACTAAACTGGGTCCACTCCAAAGAAAATGGGGATTACTAGCAGGGTACTGCAGGGTTCAGTACTTGTGCCAGTCCTTTTTAATGTCTTTAAATGTGACATTGCATAGTGACTTGAAGAAAAAGTATGCCTTATTTCCAGATGACACAAAGATGTGCAAGAGGGCTGATACACAAGGGTGGTGGAAAGGATGAGAAGGTACTTAGCAAGGTTGGAGGAATGGTCAAAAGTATGGTAGGTTACATTCAGTGCAAATAATTATAAAGTAATGTACCTGGGAAACAAAAGCCCTGTGGAAGAGTACAAAATGGGAGGGGGGGGGATTAACAAAAATGGAAAGGGACTTGGCAGTACTCATATCACATTGGTAAGCAAGCAATGTGAGAAGGCAGTAAGCATGGCTGGGGGATATTGGGATGTATAGGGAGAGGCATCACCAGTAGAAAACACAAAGTTGTTGTTCCTCTGTACAGACAGTTGGTGAGACTCCATCTGGGGTACTGTGCAAAGATCTGGAGAACCTATCTCCGCAAGGACATAGACAGGATGGAGGCAGTTCAGAAGATGGCTACTAAAATGGTACAGGGTAGAAACAGAAGTTGACAGCAGATAAGGACCGCAAGGCCCATTCAGTCTTCCCATTTCTTTTTCTACCTTATAAATGTGCCATCGGCCTTTGCTCTGTCAATGGCCTATCTATTCATACTCATCTGTATTGCTCCCTTATGAATATCCCATGCCTGTTTAAAGCCCTGCACTGTATTCATGTCCACCACTTCCTGGGGTAGGCTGCTCCATGCATTCACCACCCGTTCTGTGAAAAATAACTTCCTCACATTTCCCCTTAATCGGTCTCCCTCTAATCTCATGCTGTGTCCTCTTGCCCTGCTATTTTTCTTATATTGAAATATGTTAGACTCTTTCACCTTGTTAATGCCCTTAAGGTGTTTGAATATTTTGATCATATCACCTCTCTCCCTCCTTTGTTCTAGGGTATACATATTGAGCTCTGTTAATCTGTCCTCATATGTTTTCTGATACAGTCCCTGAACTATTTTGGTTTCTCTTCTCTGGACTGCCTCTATTTGGTTAATGTCCTTCTGAAGGTGTGGCCTCCAGTACTGCATGCAGTACTCCAGATGGGGCTTAACCAATGTCTTGTAAAGAGGGATTATTACCTCCTTCTTCCAATGTGTGATGCTCCTACTAATACACCCTAATATCCCCCTAGCCTTACCTACTGTTTTAGTGATCTACTTGGATGATTTCAGGTCATCAGTGATGATGATGTCCAAGTCTCTTTCTTCCCTTGTGACTGCCAGCAACTCCCCTTCCAACCTATACGTGGCTTCAGGGTTTCTCTTCCCTATGTGCATGATCTTGCACGTCTTTGCATTAAACCCCAGTTGCCACTCTTCTGACCATTTTGTTAGTTTATCCAGATCTCTGCTCATTCAGCCCACTCCATCTGGATCATCTACTCTGTTGTAGATCTTAGTGTCATCTGCAAACAGACAAACCTTACCCTCCAGTCCATCTGCAATGTCACTAATGAAGTTATTGAAGAGGACTAGCCCCAGAACTGATCTCTGAGGTACCTCACTTGTGACTTGCACCTCTTCTGAGTGAATATCGTTTACCACAACTCTCTGTTTTCTGCCCACCAACCAGTTTGGCACCCAGTTGACCAACTTCTGACCCACCCCGAGCCTACCCAGCTTATTAATCAATCTACTATGTGGAACTGTATCGAAAGCTTTGCTGAAGTCAAGGTAGGAAACATCAACTGCTCCCCCTTGGTCCCCCACTCTGGTTACCCAGTCAAAGAAATCTATGAGATTAGTTTGACAGGACCTTCCTTTTGTAAACCCATGCTGTCTTGGATCCTGTGCTCCAATGGATTTCAGGTGTTACACTACCCTTTCCTTAAGGAGTGCCTCCATATTCTTGTCCTCTACTGAGGTAAGACTGACTGGTATGTAGTTTCCTGCCTCCTCCCTGCAACAGAAGGCATATGGGTCTGCAACAGAAGCCATACAAAGAGAAACTAAAGGAGATTAATATGTATACCATTGAGGAAAGGAGAGAGAGGGTGGACATGATAGAAACTCTCAAGTACCTCAAAGGAATCAAAGAGGGTAGCATCTTTCAGAAAAAGATGTGCAAGAATAAGGGGACACAGTCTGAATATAGAGGGGGGACAAGTCAGGGGCAATGTGAGGAAGCATTTTTTCACAGAGATGGTGGCTGACACATAGAACGGCCTTCCTGAGGAGGACATGGGGTCAACAACAGTGGGGGGAATTCAAGAATGCATGTGACAGACATAAGACAATTCTGTTGGGGGGTATGATGAAGTAGGCTGATGGTTAAGTAGGATCTGCAGCTTATCCAATAGCTAGGGAAATAGGCAGACTAAAAGGACCAAGTGGTCCTTATCTGCCATAAAAGTGTATGGGCACAACTATCAAAGGGATACACCTGTCTTAACTGGAATTGTGACAAAGAAAATGGTGCAAGTAGAAAGTTATACCAGGAGCTGTGACATTTGGTATTCTGCAAATCAGCCTGCGACATATCGCAGGCTACTTGCACCAAATGGACTTATGCCACCAGTTGCGCCCAAACCCCTCTGCGAAATGGCACTAAGGGATTTACGGCAGCCATTTCACCATATTCTGAAAGGGTAGTAACAAAGTACACAATGGAGCTATTCTAAAAGACCCCCTGTGGACATCAGTCAATTAAAAGCTACACAAGCACATAGCTGGTATAAGCTGAGTCCACTGGTGTTGTGTGGCAATGGCCCCGATCCACCACTCTGTGCCACACCCCTTCCCATCCATGCCCCACCAGATGGCCCCACAGGGCTATAAAGACCCACCACCCCACACACACTTAAGGCAGGTGCCACACATGGCTAAGGGCCCCCCTCTGTGAGTTCCCCACAACTGTACAATGGAAAGCCCCTTGTGGCTATTGGACCCCTGTTCCATTCCCCCTCAATGTATTACAAATATTCCCACAGGGCTGATTGCACCACCCCAAGCCCTGATGCCAGCCACACACACAGCACTGTCCTCTATGCACACAGAGACAATGCTGAATGCGTGAACCTTGGCAGACTAGGTGACCCCCTTCCCTCACCCAGTTGTGGCAGTCCACCTGGCTCCTCCCTGACCCATCCCTGTCTAGTGACTGGCCCTGAACCTCCTGTCACCACCTCGACATCCACTGACTGCGCTGCATCTGAGTGCTAACAGTATATACACGCTTAATGTATGACTGACAGTTAATTCAATTAGCTCATATATACAGTATGCGCCCATATGGATCTCAGTCGTCAGATGGCCGTGGTGGTGGTGAGAGGAGGGTCAGTGCCAGTCACTGGCAAGGGACATGTGATGGGGGGAGAGGGGTGGACTGCCGCAGCAGGGTGGGTGGACTGTAGACTACCAGGGAGTCGATGGGTTGTAGACACTGCGGGGATCAGGTGAGGTGGGGGTTCATGTCTTTTGGGGGTTCTGGGTGATGTCATGCCCTGCAAGGAGTATGTAACTAGGACAGGGTCAGGGGCACATTTCAGCCCTGTGGGCAGTACTCTCTGGTATGGGGGTCTGGGGCACATTCAAGCACTGGGAGGCAATAATTGTGGGTACGGGGGGCTCATAGCAGCTCTGTGGGGCAGAACATGCAGGTATAGTGTCTGGGTCATTATCATGCCCATTGTGGCTGTGGGGATCATGGCATGGGGGCAGTTGCACCCTACACATCCATGTCTGTGGCTTGCGACATATACTGCAAGTACACCCTTTGTTGGGTGTGCCTATGGGAATGTTGCAAGTCACAGGACTTAGCTGCGAGGACCCTACCCCTTACAGAATCTGGCACAGGGTCCATGGCTTAACAGGGCTTGGCACAAGGTGAGTTGCACCACCCTTCTAGAATTGGGCACAATGGTCCAGACTCACAAATGTTTGCCACAAACTGCGACAATGGCAGCTTGTGGCAATGGCCTCTGAGTCTGGGACCCTGCACATGATTCATTATCAGACTGACCATGGTACCTGCATCCAGCAGATTGTGGCATCTGTCCCAGAAAGGATGCAGCCCCAAGAATACCACAAGGTGTGGGCATCAGAATTGCCCACAGAAGGAAGCGTGGCATGTGTCTGTACCCTCCAAACCCACAATGCCATCCCCCATCCCTTGGCATCACTGAACAACTCCCAGGTGGTCTAGAGGCCCCACCACCCCCCAACCTGACACTGCCAGCCCTCACCACTTACCTCCCACTCACACACACACACACACACACACACACACACACACACACACACAGTGGGTGAGTCAATGACTGGTACAGCCCACCTCTCATCTCCACAGCCAGCCACCGACAGAGCTGTGCCAAGATCACGTACAGTAATAATACATGCTCCATGACTGACAGTGGCTGTCATTCATGGAGTGCTTATAATTACTGTATGTGCTGCCTGCAGTGCTCAGTCAGCGGCTGGCCATGGTGGTGAGAGGAGGGCTGTATCAGTTGCCAGTTGGGTGTGGGGGAGCTGGGGGGTGCTGGCACTGCTCAAAAGGGGAGGAACCACTAGACTAAGTGTAATATACTGGACATGATGTGGAAGGGGGGATTTTCACAGGAAGGGGGATTGTGGTTTCAGGGTATGTTGGGGGAAGTGGGCATTTGGGAGGATCCAGCCATGTGTGTGGGGGTCCAGGAATGTGGATGTGTTCCACATGCCTATCTAGTCAAAGTGGCAGCCATACTTAGGGAATGGGGCTGTTGGGGGCTGTATAGTTAGGGCACAGTGGCAACCCCCCTGTGGGTGGCAAAGACCACTTACACAGATCATAGCATAGCAGGGAAAATTTTGCCTGTGCAAAATCAGTGGAATGGTAGAATTGATGGGAGGATAATGGCACTATTTGCATAGCAAGAAAATCATCCTTTCCACAGTAGGTAGAAAGATGGAAACACTGGCAGGACAATGGCAGTACTTCCACAGCAACAAAGCCTGCCTGTGCATAGTAGGTCGAATGATAGAAATACTGGCAGGATAATGACACTGTTTGCACATCAAGAAAGCCAACCCATGCACAGTAGGTGACATGATAGACAGGATAAAGACACTCTTTGCATAGAGAGGAAACCATACTGTGCACAGTAGGTATACTGATAGAAATGCTGGCAGGGTTATGGCAATATTTCCATAGCAAAGAAGCCTGCCTGTGCTCAATTGGTGGAGTGATAGAAATTGAGGCAGGATAATGTCACCATTTGCACAGCATGGAAGCCAACACATGCATCTCAGGTGGAGTGATGGAAACGCTGGCAAGATAATGCTGCTATTTGCATAGCAAGGAAGCCAGCCTTTCCATAGCAGGTGGAATGATATAAACATTGGCAGGTTAATGCCACTCTTTCCACAACAAGGAAGCCAGCCTGTGCATAGTAGGTGGAATCAATCAAACAATCAATCAATCAATCACTTTATTTAACCAGGCATAAACACCATTGAGCAAGCTCATTTTCAAGGTGGTCCTGGGCATAAATACAATACAGTATACTTCATAAGATTACAATTACGGTGGACAATGGTGCAAAAAAAAAAAAGAGAGAAAAAACATTGTGAAGATACCAGTCAATATGGGCTTATACATACCGGTCAACATAATCAACATGCAAAGGTACATAATGATAAGCTTTACTGAAATGAGAAGAGACAACAATCCCATATAGTCTCAGCTAAGTAAGAGCTCATACCTAAATGATAAAAAATAAGGAGGTATTAAAGAATAGGGTAGAAATTGGGGTGAAAGAGTAGGCAGCCAAAAGGAAGGCCAGAATAGGTAAAAGGTAAAGAATAGGCAGGGCTATCTTGGATTAAGGGAACTAGGCTTGTAGGTCCTAGGTTTCTGTTGTTAGGAATGTGGGGTGGATGAGATACTTAGGTGTAGGGTTTGAGAGTGGCACCCAGGGCTTAGGGGTCATCGGCATCTGAAACAGTTGCATGATTCCTTCAGATAATCCATTAATAGAGCTTTGAATGTGAAAATGCTTGGAAGTGAGGATAATTTTAATGAGTCTTGCACAGTGTTCCAAATGATGGAAGTGAGAAGTTGATTGCTGCTGAGCCAAGGGTAGTTTTCACTCTAGGAATCTGGAAGCAGATTAAGAAGAAGCATCTCAGGCCATAGGAACCTTTAGCCCATATGAAAATGTTCGAAATATATGCAGGGAGGTTATCAGATAATGCTCTAAAAAGACACAGGAGAGCATTCCTTTTTCTTCCAGTTGAGAGTGAGGTCCATCCTGAAACCTGGTACAGATGACAGTGATGTGTACAACTGCGTAGATTTAAGATAAATCTTAAAGCCCGGTGGTAAATGGTGTCTAGTTTGTTTAGCATCATTAATGGGCAATGACTGTAAAGGAAGTCAGCTTAGTCCAGTATTGGTAGGAATGTAGTTTGTACTAGTCTCATTCTGGCTTCTAATGTGAGTAGGTGTTTAATGCGATAGAATAAATCTAATCGCTGTCTTAGTTTCTTTGAGGATTCATTTAAGTGGCACAGAAAGTTGAGCTTGTTATCCAGCCAGAACCCTAGGTATTTAAAGGTATCAACTACTTCAAGGGGTTCATTTAAGAGTGTTCGGATCTGTGTGATATGTGGACATCCAGAAGTAGACTTTGGTGAGAGAATCATTGCTTTAGTCTTTTTGGCATTGAGGAGGAGCTTATGAGTGAGAAGGTTGTATTGGAGGGTGACAAAGTCTTTCTGTAAGTACTCATGGGCCAGATCCAAGGATGAATTTGTGGTATAGAGAACAGTATCATCTGCGAATAAGTGCACATTTGCTTTGCCCAGCTGCAAGTCCAGATTATTGATGTATATTGCAAAGAGGATAGGGCCCAGGATGGAGCCTTGTGAGACTCCTCATAACAAGGATTTTTGTGGAGACAGCTCTCCTATGGCTTTGACTTCTTGTAACCTATTGGTTAGGTAGCTGGTGAAACATTTAATGGCAGAACTATCAAGTCTGATGTTATTCAGTGCAGTAAGCATGATGGTATGATCCACAGTATCGAAGGCCTTGCTTAGATCAAGGAAGAGGGCAAATACATGCTTCTTAGAGTCCAAGGCCATTTGCCAGTCTGTAGTTTCTTTGGCAAGAGCCGATACTGCACTGTGTTTGGCTCTGAAGCCAGACTGAGCCGGGTTTAGCAACTTTTGTGAATCCAAATGTTCTCTAAGTTGGATGTTAACAATTTTTTCAAGTAATTTAGAGAGGACGGATAGTATAGAAATAGGCCAGTAATTAATCAGATCACTCGGATCCCCAGTCTTGAATAATGGTAGGATGTGGGCAGTTTTCCACAAGACAGGTAGCTCACATTGAATCAGAGAGGTGTTGAATAAGTGTGTAATGGGAGCGGTCAGATAGGTATGGCCAAGTTTTAGGAAGTAAGGTTCAATATTATCTGCACCCACACTCTTTATTGTATCCAGAGAAAGGAGGAGGTCCTCCGCTTGCTTGAATGTAATTGTGAGGAAGCTGAAGGGGGTGGGATGTGGTTGGTTATGGTTGTGATTACCAGTGAAGCCAACAGTGTAATCTCTTGCCGGGCTAAGTTTGCTGACAAGTGAGGTGTCAAAGGCAAGCCCTGCAGTGGCAAAGTGATCATTAAGCTTCTGTAGTATATCAGCTTTGTCCATATAGGTGGTACCATCAGACACAATTTTGTTTGGAAGGGGTGTTGCAGTGGACTGACATTCAACTTCTTGGAGGATGTTCTAAAATTTGGCAGAGTTGTTTTTATTGTCTTCTAGTTCTTTTTGGAAGTACCTAGCTTTTTTTGACCTAATTAGTTTGGCTCAAGCATTCCTAGTGGTACGAAATGCTAACCAATCAGCCTCCAGGTGGGATTTCCTCAATTTTTTTCCACCAGTAGTCCCTATCCCTAAGTGCTTTCTTCAGGATGGGAGAAAAACAGCCAGGAGTTTTATTTTTTGATTTGATCAGTCTTAACGGGGCGTGTTCGTCTATTAGCCCCAGTAAGAGGCTGTGAAAGATGTTAAATGCCTCATTAAAGGTGGGGGCTAGATAGAAATCCTGCCAACAAATGTTGCTTAGATCATTTAGGAAAGTGTACTGGCAGAACTTTTTCAGGCTTCTTTTCAGTTTGAATTTGGAGGCCATTTTTATTTGGGAAGGATGTCTGATGTAGGCAGTAGTGCAATGGTCGCTTATATAGTTGAAGAATACTCCAGTATGCGAGATAGTGTGAGGTTTGTTTACTAGCATAAGGTCCAGGAGGGTGCTTCGCTTAGGTTTTTTTATGTTAGGTCTGGTTATTGCAGTCGCCATTTGTAACAGACCATTAACATCGCATAGATCCTTCAATTTCTTAGAGCTGCCATCATTCTAATTTAGATTGAAATCCCCCATTAGAATACATTCAGTATTAGCATAGTCAGGAAGGTTTTGAAGGTGTGGCGGAAGTGCCCAGCCACCAGACAGTGGTCGGTAACATGCTGCCATAAGGAGTGATTTCTCACTGGAAAGTGATAATTTTAGAGCAAGGCATTCAAATTCTTTAGCCTCTGAGGTACAGTCAAAGACTGTGACTGTGAATTTGCTTTTGACATACACTACCGGTCAAAAGTTTTAGAACACCCCCATTATTCCAGTTTTTATTGAAATTTAAGCAATTCAAGTCCAGTGAATAATCTGAAATGGTACAAAGGTAAGCGGTAAACTGCTAGAGGTTAAAAAAAAAGTTTAGGTTAGCAAAAACTGCTGTAGAGAAATTGCAAAGAAAGCCAAGGTGTCAGTGAGTACAGTTTCCTACACCATCAAAAGGCACTTGGAAACTGGAGGAAACTCTGACAGGAAGAGGTCTGGCAGACCCAAAGCCACAACAGAATCAGAAGACAAGTTTCTGAGAGTCAACAGCTTGCGTGATAGGCGGCTGACAGGACAACATCACAGAGTGACTGGCACCCTGAACCAAAAGGGCTACGACAGCATTTTGCAGTGCCATGCAATACCCTCTGGTCCACACCTAGTTGGTCAGGGGTTCATCCTACAGCAAGATAATGACCCAAAACATACCTCCAGGCTAAGTCAGAACTACCTTCGAGGAAAAGAACAAGACGGTAGGCTTCAAATCATGGAATGGCCAGCACAGTCTCCAGACTTAAACCCCATCGAGCTGGTTTGGGATGAACTGGACAGAAGGGTGAAAGGAAAGCAACCTACAAGAGCAACACATTTGTGGGAACTTCTGCAACAGTGTTGGGAAGAACATCCCGAACAATATTTGATGTCCATTGTAGGAAGAATGCCACGAGTGTGTTCAGCGGTTACAGTATATCTGCAAAAGGTGGCTACTTTGATGAGTCAAAAATTTAGATTAAATTTTGTTAAACAAAATGATTCTATGATTTCTTTTTTATCTCCAATTGTTTATTTGTTCTATGCTTTAATTTCAGAGTACATTGAGACATTAACCTGCGTAAATTTCAATAAAAACTGGAAAATTGGGGGTGTTCTAAAACTTTTGACCGGTAGTGTATATTGCAACCCTTCCCCATCTAGTCGGTCTATCACAGCAGTAGATGATATATCCGGCTACGTTGATAGACACGATGGCAGGATAATATTACTGTTTGTGCAGCAAGGAAGACAGCCTGTGCAAAGTAGGTGGAGTGATAGAAAGCTGGCTGGACAGCGCCACTATTTGCTCAGTGGGGAAGCCAGCATGTGCACAGCAGGTGCAACAATAGAAAGGCTGGCAGGATAACGCAAAAGTTACTTCTGCTGTATTGCTACAGTATGTTGGGCTCAACAAGATGAGTAAGACACCTTATACATCAAAACAATGTCCTCTTGTCAGCCTCAAAGCTCACTGTGCAGTTACAATCCTATAAATAAAGAGCAGACTAAATTTCTGAAATAAAACAATAACATTTTGTTTTCAAGCCAGTTAGAGGAACATTATGTAGTCAAGGAAAATGCACACCACATTGAGAAACACCCATAGATACATAACGGCCTGCCAAGGGAAATTAATAAAGCTTTTAGAATAAAAGAAAAAAATGATCAGAACACGTTACAATCGCTGTCTGTTCCCCATCCACTGCCTGATCCCTGATCACCGAAATTAATGCCCACGAGAAAGTACTGCAGCAGCATGAAGCAAGATTCCTGCACTCACTACTGCACACAGTCTGTCAGAGGGAAACGCGATCACTTTCACTGATGTGCCCTCTGACAGCAATGTGCAGATGCAGGCAAGTGAGGATGTGCTTCTTTGCATGACGTCTGAAATGGGGGCGTGTCCTGGACTCCACTGCAAAGAAATTATAGCACAAGCCAGAAATGGGCCTTGAAAACACAGCCTGCCCTGAAAAAATTAACACCACAACAGATGTGATCATTTGTATGTGGGCATCTAATACCACATTCCCACCAATTAATGGCATATCTAAAGGGCTGCAGAAAGATCACAAAATCACTTTAATGGTGATAGTTTTTACATACAGATAAAGAAATTTATCTCCAGTTACAACCTCCCAGTTGGTATTTGTGGTTACAGCAAGAAGGTTGCAATCAACGCCTATTAATCAAGCATCACCACAGAAAGCTAACTGGCGCATTGTTTCACTGTGGGTAGGCTGAACGTCTTGCTCAACATGGTGGCTCCATTGCTGAACACCAGTACCAGCACTCAAGCTTTGTCACACACTGTTAAGACAAGTAAGATTTAAAATATTTTAAAATATTTATCTTGTTGATTCTGCTTTGAAAATGAAAAAATCTATCTGGTTGATCCAGCTGCTCATACCCTTAAAGTATGTCTTACACTATGCAACAAAACTGATGGACCATGACTTTCCAGAATGTCGTTACCACTGTAATGTAAAGAAAAAAACAAAAATGAGAGACAGGCTCTGTGTGTGTGTGTGTGTCTCTATCGCTGGCTGAAGTGCTGCACTAACTGAACTGTGCTAAAAGGGAAACAATATCATTATTAATTAAATTAAATAGTGTGTGTGTGAGTGTGTGTGTGTAAAAAACAGAATTTTATACACACACTCAGTGTGCAATGCTTTTCTGAAACCCTTGGGATTTATGTTGCATCCCACACTTCGGATTTGTGTAAAATTCTGGTTACACACACCCACCCATATATTAGTCTGTATTTTAATAATGCATTTCAAGCTGTGCATGTTTTAACAATGTTGTCCATCTATGTATTTTTGCCATTAATAAACAAGTAATTGTGTCCTATTTTTTCTTTCAAGTCAAATCAGGATAGAAAGAGTATAATATTTTCAGAATCTTAACACATGCTTAAAACCCATTCTGATGGATGAATGAAGCTTGTTCACAGCTGTACTGCCAGCTGATAATCAAAAGCTACACATTTCAAGGCTTGCCCCATTTTGCCAGGCCAGTAGGCACGTAGTCACATTTGCATCTTGTAGCCCTCAGTTCACACCTGAAATTGTAAGAGAAAAGGCTGCAAGAGAGGGAATAGAAAAAGACTGAAGTTGGTGGGCTTTTTGGGGGAGTTGGGGAGGGGGTAGGGTTGTGCTGCATTGCCAAGGAAGAAGCAGTCATGTCTTTACATTTAGGGGATGAGCCACCACAATTGATTCTCCACCATGAGACCAAAGTTCCTTCGTTTTTCAAACTGATCATGTGGGGCTCAGGGGATTGTTATTTTGTTTTGGTTTTTCAAGGGGAGCTGAGATATTGGGAGGAGGGATGGGGGGTTTAGAACGTTTGGTATGGGTGGGGACTGCCACAAGTAAATGGGTCACTTTGTTCACTTTCTTGTCAACTTTTAATATTCTTTTGTATTATGATGTCACTTTTCCTGTTATTCACCTAAAATGACTGGTTACAATTTTTGTTCATGGAACATGAAAGGGACACAAACACCAGCTAAGAGAACAAAAGTATTATTGCATCTTCATAGTATTCAAGCAGTCATAGTCTTTCTTCAGGAGACGCATCTTCTGCCAACCAAAATACAGTTTCTTCGTAAGACTTGGGTAGGACATGTTTTTGGTTCTGGACTTAATTACCGAAAGAGGGGGACTGCCATTCATATAGCATGTTGGATACAATTCCACCTATTACAAGAAATATCTGATCCTGAGGGTAGTTATATCATTATAAGGGCTATTCTAGGTCAATCAGAGATGGTTCTGGGCTCCATCTATGGTCCCAACTCAGATTATCTTGATTTTTTGTGAACCTAATGACTATATAAGCTATATGGTCCACAATACCAATAATTCTAGGGGGAGATTAGAATCAAGTCCTATCAAACAATTTAGATAGGTCAGGCCAGCCTAGACTTTCCCTGTCACTAGGTTAAAAAGCTCTACGTGAGCTAATGCACACACTAAGTCTTACAGATTCCCAGAGAATAGCTTACCCAGACAAAAAGGAATTTTCATTCCACTCCCTCCCACACCATACATTTTTACATCTAGGCTACTTCTTGATGAGTGCAGACTATCTCTATGGGGTTTATCAGTTTACTACTCTTCTAAAGTTTTTTTCTGATCATCACATGGCCCAACTATTGCTAAACATTACACCAAACGTCCATAAGCATAAAATATAGAAAATTAATAATCAGCTCCTACAATCTGATGATACTATACAACACCTACAATCCTTTATTTCAAATGTCATGGAATATAACTCCCCATCCACGCATAAAGCCAATATTCTATGGTGTACCTTAAAATGTGTTTTAAGGGGGAATTGAGACGTATAGCATCAAAACCTAACAAAATGAAAAATCAAGCCCTTTCCTCTTTATTTGAACAGATCACAAAAGCCAAAGCCAATTTATCAGCTTTATCTCCGCAGAGGACTGGAAAAAAGTTGAGTCTCTACGAGCACAATATAATCTATTACTGGCAGAAAAGGCAGAATTTCTCATGATCAGGGAAAAAGAGATGGAAAACTCCTGGCCCTCCGGCTTCGGACCCAAATATCTAATAGGATTGTTACTTCCATTCGTTTACCATCAGGTAACATTCTCACCTCCCCCAAGGACATTAGTAAAGCTTTTCAAGATTACTATAGTTGCCTATATACACCGTCTACTTCCTCCTTCCCCCAGCAAATGCTGGACTCCTTTATGAGTGATATTAATCTCCCGACACTCTCTGAATCCCAAATCCTCACTCTAAAAGCCCCTATTGCAATCACAGAAGTACTTGATGCCATTGATTCACTTCCTCTGGACAAAGCGCCTGGCCCAGATGGTTTCTCCTCCAACTTCTACACAACCCTTAAGCATACAATAGCACCAATTCTTTTGAGTACCTTTCAATATCTTTATGAAAATGGCATATTTGATCTCTCCCTCACTCAGGCCACCTTAGCAGTCCTTCCCAAACCTGGTAAAAACCCTCTGTTCATCCCTGGTTACAGACCCATCTCTCTTATTAATGTAGATTTAAAAATTCTCACCAAGATCATGGCATCAAGATTAAGTCAGGTCTGGGACTCATTGATCAGTCCAGAACTAGTAGGTTTTGTTAAGGGTCATCTCTTCTCTGACCATCTTAGAAAGGTGGCCTATATTTTTTCTGCGTCCAAGGATTCCCTCACATCTGCTGTTTTGGTGTCCTTGGATGCAGAAAAAGCTTTCGACAGAATATCATGGGATTATCTTTGTTCATTACTTCTGAAGTATTGTATTCCCCAAGAATTTGTAAATTCGGTTAAAATACTTTAGTCCTCCCCCTCTGCACTTGTTCAGTGTAACAGAGTGTTCTCTACTCCATTCTTCTTAAAACAAGGGACACACCAAGCCTGTCCTCTTTCACCTTATTTATTTAATCTATTTCTAGAACCTCTCATAAGAAAACTGAAGTCCTCCCCATCAATCTCTGGCATCAAGACAGGTAATACAGAATATAAACTTTCTGCATATGTGGTTGACATTTTATTACACGTATCATCTCCCTCCCAATCCCTTGTGGATGCATTTACAATAAATTCTCAGTTTGGCATTTTTTCCAATTATAAACTGAACCTTGATAAAATGGAAGTCTTTCCCATAATAAATATTCCTAGAGGGCAGAGATTGAAAACCTGGAATTACAGCGGCGGTTGGATAAACTTAAATACTTGGGTATAAACCTTTATTCTTCCACCAAAATAATAAAAAAACGTAACCCTGAAACCATCATTAACACCCTAAAAGAGGATACCAAACATTGATCTTGACCATCTCTTTCCCTGTGGGGTCAATTGAGTATAATAAAAATTAACATTTTATCCCATATACTGTACCCCTTGCAAATGTACAAGTGGGCACTGCCGAGTTCTTGGTTCTCTCAACTTCAGAAAATAGTAAACTCCTTTTTATGGACAGGTACAAAATCCAGACATACTGTAATTATATCAAGCTTACTCATCGGAAGATAGATGGAGGCTTAAGGACTCCAAACTTTTATTTATCTTATTTAGCGATACACCTAACAAGGATAAGGTATTGGTTACTCCCCTCCAATCTCTCTTCTGACTCTCACTACCTCCCCCTATGGCTGGAAATAGAGCACCCTCTATGCCTAGCACAAGATGTCAATCCCAGGGCCCTCCCCTTTCTAATCAAAAAGAATCTTCCTAATAAACTAAGAGACTTCATGCTGGGTTCTATGCTCAAGATACAACGGCAACTTAATAATATCCTTAGGACTGCTGCCCATAGGGATTTAACACAACCTCTTTTCAACAACCCTAACTTTTTCCTCAGGTAAACTCCTCAAGGCTACCTCATTCTGACCTAGCATGAGAACTGAGAAAATTGTTGACTTGGTCATCAATCACAAACTGATGCTATTCCAGGAAGCCTCTACTCTTTGCAAATGGTCCCCGGTGTATGTATTTAAATATTTGCAAATCTCCCACATGCTAATGAAACACTTCGGTACTGGGCAGTGGACTAACACTTTGTCATCTATGCTCTCTCCATGTGTTCACTCCCTCCCAACCTCCCATTTCATAGTGTATGCATATAAATTTTTGCAGACCGCAATGGCTCAGCTAGAAAAGCATAGATGCTATTGGTGGAACCAGTCATTACCAATATCTACCCCTTCTAGAAGTTGGCTGAGAATCTGGAAACATCTATATAGATACATTAAATGGGATAAGTATAGGTTTATGCAGTTCCAAATCAACCATAATGTATTTTATACCCCGGCCAAACTTTACAGGATAGGTTCCCTGACATCCAATCTATGTACTGAATGTTTAAAGCTTCTGAATGACTTGCTACACATGCTGTGGTCATGTGAGAGAGTTTTTCCATTCTGGAATAGTATAAAGTCCCATCTGGACCCATTATTATCTCTGTCAGATAAGTTTACTCCTGAGAACTGTATATTAGGAGACTATGCTGCTCTTCTGGGCCGATCCCAGCAAGCCCACATTGCGCTAATTTCAGCATGTGCCAAAAAGGTTCTACTTAGATACTGGGTGGATGCAGTTACCCCTTCCTATACTGAATGGTACCGAAAAATAATGTTTGCTATACAGGCAGAGTGAGTTATAGCTGGGAGGACCAATAACCTGGAAAAGTTCAAACAAGTTTGGGACCCCCTATTCAGCCTGTTACTGATCCAACCTGATCAAGTCAACTCCATCACTAGTGCCCCTTTGTAATCCATTTGGTTATGAAAGACTCAGAGGTATAACGCCCGATACATAATTAGCTCTACTACCTAGTGGCAGCTGGGGTGGAGTACAGGCATCTGTTTACTCTGTTGTTCTTTATGTAACCCACTGTTCTTTGATAGATGCAATATCTTCTTTTGTATGTATGTTATCAGCAAAATGTGAATAAGAAATACGTTGGATGCTTGTAGACATTGTTATAAAAACCTTAATAAAGTATATTTAATAAAAAAAACTGAAGTTGGTGCTGTAGCAGTCCCAGAAATCTGTACTGACATGAACACAACCATGGTTAAGAAATCCTGATATGGGGCCCCAATACCTGTTGGCACCACAGAGCCAGCCTTGAGATGTCTATTTTTTAATGATCAGCTGGCAGTAAAGCCTAGAGTTTAAAGCAATTCTGAAGATGAATTATTGTTACTAACAGTTTGAAATGTAAAGGTGATAACTCACTAGTTTTGATGCATGTGAGTGTGTACTTGATACTGGAGAGACAAAGTGCGACATTCATGTCCCAAATTTTTTTTACTTAAATCCCATAACTATATCGTTGTTACATTGGGTGCATATGGAGATAATGCAATACCAAATATAAAGATAGTTCATCATCTGGAAGTATAAGAAAATTAGTCTTTAACTTAACACATGGGTCAAGTAATGTACGTAACACGGTGTTCCTTCTGTTGAATTTTCAGTTTAAATTTCTTTTAGTTTTTTCCAAATTAGTACGGTTATTGAGGCTATTTAGGTACCATAGTATGCAACATTCCATTATTTTATTCTAAGCATTACCTGATTATAATTACACCACAATTTATATTTGGGCACCACTGCTATGAAAACAGGACATGTCAACGTTTTGCTGCTGATTGTATCCATTTGTTTTTACTATTCCTTTTTTTTCAATCTGCTATGTGAACCTTGGTGGATAAGTTAGACACCACTGAGTTTCCTAATTATTCAGTGCAACTTATTCTAAAACAGTTTTTTCATAAGAAGTCATGAACGTAACAGTGATGCCAAAAGTCATGTACATAACAGTGACACCACATCTAGTGATGTGGTTAACAGGGACCCAACAAAAGCAACAATATAAGTGTAACTATCTGATATAGTCCTGCAACAAGAAACATTTGTGTTAATGTAAATAATGCAACCATAGTTACGTTTAAATATTTACTTATGAATGCATTTTCTCCAGAAGTGTCAAAGTTAACCTGTTGACCGTATCTGTTTGTTTTATAACTCTTTTTTTCTTACTCAGCCATTTAAATCTTGGCTGAAAAGATAGACACCACTTATTGTCCTAATTATTTGGCTTAATTTATTTAAAAGCTGTTTTTTTTCATAAAAAGTCATGTATGTAATAGTGACACCACAACAAGTCATGTATGTAACAGTGAGAGGAATGGAGACACCAAGAAAAATACTCACCGGGACAAGAAGTAGAAAGGAAGTTTCTTGGGAAGGTGTGGAGATTTTAAGACCTTCAAAGGTTCAGCAACAATACGGACAAGTGCTTTTAGATCGGCAAATGGACTGCTGGTGTTGTGGAGAATTTTTGGAGCCATTATTTTGTACATAACAGGGGGACACCAAGTTAAGAGGATCCAAATATTTAATTAAATCATCAGGAATACCACAAAACAAAGAAAAAAAAAGTTAGAAATGATGTTATAGAGAGTCAGAGGCACTGCAATTAGGGGGTTTTATTAGAAAAAATGCTATTCGAAAACCAGGGCTGTACAAGTCCTGAAAGTACTGTAGGGGGACACCGCTGGTTAGTATATTACCAGGGGAAAAAAAGGCATGTAAAACTACATAAATTATAAATTTAGAAATAAGAAAGTTTTAAGAAGCACAAGAGCTAACTATGAGATACAAGCATACAACTTTTTTTCTTTAAAATGTAAATATTGAGACTGCAATTAGGCACTTTATGAGTGACATGGAACAATGTCACAAAATGGCATCTTTCTTAAGGGGAAATGTGGCACTCCAGATGGGTCTACAGCAAAACAGCAACACAACAGAGGCTGATGTTATTTACAGTATGTCCTTATTGAGTACAATACTAGGGAGTATTAGAATGGAAACATTTTATTAGTTATTTAAGAAGTTACAGGCCATTATTATAGAGGTGATGCAAGTCTCTCCAGTACTGTACACAGACATATATAGAAAACAATTATTAGAAATGTAGAAAGTGTTATAATAACACATTAAAACACACATATTAAAACAGTCAATTTCCTATTTAACCTGTTGGATTAAATACAGTCAAAGGAGGACCAAGACCCTCGGTGACATCATGTCCTGTCAGGAGCCCAAAACATATGGCTGCCACCAGCCCTTAATTATAGTACAAGGTGATTTACATATGAATAACTCTGGACTGCAAAGATTCACAGATCAACACAATAGCTCAATCAGATTAGGTTTTTATGTGCTTTCAAACATTAACAAATCCTACTGATGACAGTTCCCCTTTAAGTATATGGAAGAAGATACTACAATCCAGTTTGGGAGTGACTCATTGGATTGGAAATCTCATGCACCCACCTACCCATGCCACAACACCAGCCCCAAACCCCTGGTAACATAAATGTTTAAAAAAATAACTGCTTCCTTAAGTTCCTTTTCTTCATTCCATCCATCCTCCTTCCACTTTTTCTTCCATCTAATTGGTGCTGCCACAGGGCTTGACCGATACCCATAACCCTTTCTGAAAAAGACTGAAGACCAACCATGATAAAACCCTGAAAAAGGGCCCCTTACTCTTCACAGTATGTGGATTAGTGTCTAAAAATGTCCCTAGGTTTTGTGCTGCTAAGCCAACTAGACCTCAATCAGGAGAAGCATGGGCAGGCCTGGTCTCGTCATGCTTGAAGAAGGACAGATCCTGCATGAACATGCAATGTCACATGCAAGAGCTAGCAGGGTCAGGTGGCTTCATTTTTGTTATCTGACAGCTCGAGTTGGTAGAGGACAGCAATAACCTCGGTGGTAATAGCTGTAGGGTGGTGAATGAAGACTTGCCTCCTCTAACCAATATCCAGCTACTGGCTACAGCCAGTCATTAAGTCAATTTTATGACCTGATGAGGTACTGGGTGTTCAGCAGCAGCAGTAATCTGACTGCAGCCAGCCATGGAATCAGAACTAAGAGATGTGGACAACTCCAGACCTCCATCACAGTGCCACACTGAGTGACTGGAGTCCTCTTGACCATAAGCAACTGCTGACCTGGTATGGTAGGTCATCATAGAGGGGTGTGAAACAGGCAGAAAACTTGTCGCTTCACTGTGTGTCGGGCAGGGGAGTTGTGAATGCAGTCAGTATTTGGAGTCAGAATTGGAAATTTCAAACTCTGACAGATGCAAAACAGAACGGATTCTACAGGATCAGAAAATCCCTAAAACATTGTTTTGTCCCATATACCATGTCATCAGCTAATAGCATGAACCGCAGCACACTGTAGCCAGTAACTGAAATACCAACTCTGAAGACAGGACCCAGAGGTTGCATTCAGCATAATTTCTCATCTCAAATGCTGAATATGTGAGTTGAAAAAAAAATCTAACACAAAGCAACTAAAATCGTGACTGGTTTAACAGATTTGTCATGAGGAAGAATGTTAGAATGTCACATGGTGTAGTGTTGCTTTTTCATGTATTCTTATGTACTTCTAAAGCTGTCTTATTGGAACTATAGTGTATCTTACCCATGTTATGTATTTTGTTGTTGACTCTTGTTACCACTCTGTGGTCAGGGTCATGGTTGAAAATGGTCCATTGGATCAGTTCACTTACCCGGTTATCAAAAACATAAATAAATAAATAGGACTAAACCTAATGACATCAGAAACACAAAGGATTAGACAGGATCTTCTTTTTATGTTCAATATAACAAGGACCTACTGCTAATGTAATGCATGCAACGAACCCAGGAAATTCTGGTCCCACATAAAAACTTTCTTGGGATGTAAACAATCCCACACTACTGATGATATGTTAAATGGGGTAGACTGTAATGATCCCAACACCATTGCTAATTCCTTTAATAAAAATGTTTCTGACCTATCAAGATATACTACTGCCTTCCCCACTGTGGACTCTGTTCCCACTTCCCTCATCCCGAACGGCGATCCAACTCATCCACTATTCTATTTCAAAGTTATCACTAAAAAGGATGTACAGTACTTAAACTCCTTAATACTGTATCGGATAGCACTGCAATTGGCTTTGACTATATCGAACCTAAGCTCCTGAAGTTAGCTACACCTTTCATTGCTGGGCCGCTATCTGAAATATTAACCGTGTTCCTAAGTGAAAGCCTCATCCCAGCCATATGGAAAACAGCCAGGGTCATTCCCATCTTTAAAAAGGGGACAAGAAGGACATAACCAACTATAGGCCAATAGTCATACTCCTGGTATTGAAAAAAATCCTTGAGAAACTAGTCATCTCGCAAGTGATAGAGTACCTCTTCAAGTGCAATCTCCTATCCCCTAATAAACATGGATTCAGAATGGGCATAGTACCCAAATTGCTCTGCTACACCTGACAAATGATGTGATTTGTGCCATGGATCAGAGTCCCCTTACTGGTGCAGTATTTATTGATCTCACAAAGGCTTTTGATCTTGTTGAGCACTCTCTCCTACTAGCAAACCTCCTATTCTTGGGTTTCTCGGAACAATCGGTAGGTTGGTTTGACAGTTATCTGTCCAATAGGACACACATTGTAAAATTCAACTCAGCAACATCTGATAAAACAAGCAATGACATTGGTGTGCCTCAGGGATTAAATCTGGGTCCTCTTCTTTTCACAATTTTCATTAATAATATAATGCAAGATGCCTCCCCCTGTTCATGTTTACTTTATGCTGATGACCTGGAACTCTATACCAGCTCCATACCAGCTCCAATGATGTGCTTGATCTTAACCATGAGCTCTCTACAGCTTTCCTCAATGTTCAGACCTGGATAACCAGCCATAGACTTGTTCTTAGTGTCTGCAAAATGCAGCCAGTGCTCTTTGGTTTAACTGCAAGCTAAAAAACTGTTGAGACCTCTTAAGAATCATCTGTGCTGATGGTACCCCACTGGAGATTTTTAGCTCCTTCAAATGCCTGTGGGTCCTCCATGATGAATCACTTACTTTTGATTCACATATCACCACTACTTGTAAGTCTGTCAGTGTTAAGCTAGGGATAGCCAACAAAACGAGCCCTTCACCGAGACTGGCTATAGCTAGGGGCATTCTACTTCCTTTACTTACATACGGGCAGTCATCTATAGCAATACATCCAAGGCTTCCCTACATAGGTGGGATGCGACCTATAACAATATCAGTCAATATGCTTCCGCCGCCCCCAGGCTAAAACATCATTGCCTAATATGCCAGACTCAACTGGCCCTTCCCTATGGTCCACCATCTCCTCTCTCAGCACTCTTCTAGACAGTATACTAAGATCTAACATGTCAAGTTCCCTTGTCTCCCTGCTTACCCCTCAGACCACCTCCTACAGACTTCGATCTACTGATCTTTTCCTACTTCACATTCCCAGATGTAAAACTTTCAAAGGTACTTCAGGTTTCTCCTATGTGGCACCCAGTTATTGGAACTTTTTGATCCTTGATGTACGCCTGGCTCCTAGTTATGCTGTATTTAACAAGCATTTGTCAATGCTGAATGTTCGCTTGCAGGTATTTGCAGTGGTGTTTGGCATGTATGGTGCTTTACCCTAATATCCTGTGCGATTGCTGGTATTTGCACAATAAATTGTCAGCATGACCTTTTTATTACCCCCATTGTGCGCTACATAGGCAGAAACATGTTTTAGGCAGGATGTGAATAATGACAGCTGTATTGCTCATAAGGAAGTGTGGTAAAATGCCAATGTTGAAAATCTGGAGTGGAAATATTGAAAATTCTCAAACCTATGAACGTGCGTGGGAACTGTGCAACGCACGCTCGTAAAACGGTCATTTTTGGGAATTTTTCTCACCAAATTTTCAACATTGCCATTTTAAAACCTCTGCTAATGAACAGTGTCACTGTGATTTTCTTACTGTGTCCCATACATTGATTTCGCACACCGACTGCGCCGTTGTGCACTACATGGGCGAAAAGACATTTTGGGCAGGATGCGAAAAATGACAGTTGTACTGCTCATAAGGAGGTGGGTAAAATGGCAATGTTGAAAATCTGGAGTGAAAATATTGGAAATTGGCAAACTTATGAGCGTGCATAGGAACTGCACAACGCACGCTCATAAAACAGTTATTTGTAGGAATTTTTTCTCCAAATTTTCAACATAGCCATTTTAAGATCTCTGCTCATGAACAGTGACACTGTGATTTTCTTAGTGTGTCCCATGCATTGAGTTCGCACACCGACTGCGCCATTGTGCGCTACATGGGCAGAAACACATTTTGGGCAGGATGTGAAAAATGACAGCTGTACTGCTCATGAGGAGGTGTGGTAAAATGGCAATGTTGAAAATCTGGAGTGCAAATATTGGAAATTAGCAAATGTACGAGCATGCGTAGGAACTGCGCAATGCACGCTTGTAAAACAGTCATTTTTAGGAATTTTTTCACCAAATTTTCAACATAGCCATTTTAAGACCTCCGCTCATGAATAGTGTCACTGAGATTTTCTTAATGTGTTCCATACATTGATTTCGCACACCGACTGTGTCATTGTGTTCTACATGGGCGGAAACACATTTTGGGTGAGATATGAAAAATGACAGCTGTATAGCTCATAAGAAGGTGTGATAAAATGGCAATGTTGAAAATCTGGAGTGAAAATATTGAAAATTCGCGAACTTACCAGCCTGTGTAGGAGCTGCGCAACGCATGCTCGTAAAACAGTCATTTTTAGGAATTTTTACACCAAATTTTCAACATGGGGTTTTTGGGACCCCTTCTCATGAATGATTCACTGTCATGGTGTTATTCAAGGCCAAAGGGTGATTTCACATGGTGACTGCGCAGTGCCTGTGAAGTCACCCTTTGGGCCTGGATAACACCATGACAGTGACATCATTTATGAGAAGGGGTCCCAAAAACCCCATGTTGAAAATTTGGTGCAAAAATTCCCAAAAATGACTGAGATATGCAATAAAGTTAAAAATGCCCTATCTAGCCCATTATACAGCCTACCAGCATTTCCTCAGTTAGCGGTCGCCTTTGAAGAGTGCAGACGTGTTCCTGGTCCACGAAGATCACGTGCCAGAGTCCAGAGGTAAGTATGGGGTGGAGGTTTGGGAGGCTGGGTGTGCAGTGGGTGGTGCGGGTTGTGGGAGGGGCTGGAGGCGTGCCATGGGACCGTTTTTGTTTCATTTAACAAAAAAAGATGACGTGGGACGTTTGCCACGCTGGGGTGGGCTCCCAGTGTGGCAGAAGATGGCTGGGGGGCTGAGGGAGCAGATGGGGGATTGGGCACCCCCATCAGCAACCACGCTGGGGGGCCGAGGAGCCGATAGGGATTGGGCCCCCGCTGGCAAACAAAACCGAACGCTTGCCATGTTGGGGTGGGCTCCCAGCGTGGCAGCAGGATGGCTGGGGGCCGTGGAGCTAACGAGGATTGGGCACCCCATCGGCAACAATGTTTGCCATGCTGGGAGTGGGCTCCCAGCCTGGCACCAAAGCTTTGGGGAGGGGGCCATGTGACACATGCGGGGGGGCAGCACGTGATGCGAGGGGGGGATGGCGTGATGGCGGTGCTTAGTATGGCAGCGGTGCTTTCCTTTAAAGCAGAGGAATACCACTGTCATACTGAGTTCCTGTACCCATTGGTGCAGGACCACCATGCCTGCTCAAGGGAGCAGTGCATTGGATGGGAGAGGCACACCTCCAAGTGTGCTACTCTCCCAAAACATTCCTTGCGCATGCGCGCAAGTGAACGTAAAAAGAAGCATTACTCTCACCTTGGTGAGTGTACTCAATGCACCTGTTTCAACCCTGCCTAGATCTGCCATCCTGTCCTGTACTGTGCAATGGTCTCCCCTGGTAATAGTCTCCCTGCTTTCACCTGTCTATTAACGCTCTCTCTTCTCCTTAGTTCTCTTCTCCGTTGACACTCTCACACTGTACATGTTATTTTTATGCTGACCTTCTCTTCTCCTAACCCGTCCCTTCACTTCCTCTCTCTCAACATCTCCTTACACTTGTGATTGTGTAACTTAGTTGATACACTTCATGGAGTCAATGCAATTGTTTTATGCATGTATGTAATGTCTAACAACCTACTGTATTGTGAAGTCAAATATGTTACTGTTGGTTACATTTGTACCACTATATCTCTACTATGTTGCATTTTGACATTGTCCCGCTGTACTGTTATTCTCTGATTGTTGAAACCTTTCGGGTTTTGCCTGAAAATAGTTACTTTCATGTCTGGAGCACTCACCAAGCTATCAAAAACTAAATAAATAAATAAAACCTCAAATTTAAGGACATGACAACTTGTCATTGAGGCATAGGTCATGAAGCATAGGAAAACCAGGAGCAGTTTTAAAATTTGCAAATAGCGTTTGCTCAGGGGCTTTGTGAGGAAGTATTTTTTCACTGAGAGGATGGTGGGCATATGGAATGGCCTTCCTGGGAAGGTAGTAAGGTCAAAAACAGTGAGGGAATTCAAGAATGCATGGGACAGACATAGGGCAATTCTAGTAGAGGGTAGGAGGAAGCAGGCTGTTGGTTTACTAGGATCAGCAGCTTATCCAATAGGTAAGGAAATTGTCAGACTTGGTGGGCCAAGTGGTCATTATCTGCCATCAAAGTCCATGTTTCTATGTCATTTTTCTCAGGAACAGCAAAATAAAAAATAAAAATGTGTTCGTTAAAACTACAAAGGAAGAACAGAGAAAACAGTCATTCTTCTGTGTGTTTTTACTCAGTTTCTGATCTCAGTCTCTCTCTCTCTCTATCTCCCTTTTGCAAATCATTGCTGCTTTTTTATTTATTTATTTTATTTATTTAACATACTTTAGGGTTACAACTTTTGAGTCAGGGACTCATTTACAAAGAATCTGCACCAGAAAAAAACAAATACAAACACTTAATACAAATAGACATAGAATGGCAGCTAAAGGTTATAGTTTTTTCAGTTATACAATATTGCAGAATCAAGATCAGCTATACTTTGCATTGAATGTGTTACTGACAACTGTATTTTACAGTTTTCAAGAGAACAATAAGTTTGCTAATAGAGGAAGGGAGGGAGTAACAGGTTTGGTATTTACAGCAAAGTAGTGAATTAGACAAATATCTTGCGAGTGCAGCCAAAGGAGGCATTGTTAATAGATAATGTTTGGTAGCCCTATTGGTTGGAGCTCAGTGGCGGGGTGGTCCTGTAAGTTGATAGATAAATAGACAGATAGATAGATAGATAGATAGATAGATAGATAGATAGATAGATAGATGGATGAGCCTCCTGGCTCCAACTATCAAACTGCATAAAGTTTCTCACTGGCTCCATGGCAAAATAAATTTACCTTGGCCTTGCACCTTCTGGGGTCTCAACCCTGTTACAACTCCAAACCAACAAACGGTGCCTTTGGAGATCCACGGCACTAATTGGTACATTGTCAGTGCCATGAAGTGAAAATGTGCTCTTTAAGGGCTGACTTGAAAGGTCCTAATTTGGAGACATCAGAGATGTCTAAGGGAAGTTTGTTGTACCAGACTGAGGCCCAGTGTGGGAATGATCATTGGGCTAAGGAGGTTTTAACCCTCAGGATGGACTACACCTGTCAGTTGGCATTATGGGTGTTCACCGAGGTGTGGAAGTATTGGAGAAAGGCAGAACCCCCCAAAGGGGTAAGCTCCAGGTGTATTTTCTTTGTGAGGAGACATGTTTGATAAAATAGCCTTTCATTCAGGGTGAAGAGATTTGTCAGAGCATATCAATGCACCCTGTAGCAACTCCATCACTTTCTGCCTTGGCCTAGATTCTGCCAATAAAAATCTTCCTAGGTCCCAACCATTAAACTCTGACTATTGTCTATGTGTACATCCCACCCAGGGACCCTAAATATGGCTTCATCAACATCCTAAACTTTATCAACTTTCATCCTCCTGAAGCTGAACTTATTTTACTAGGGGATTTCAACATAAACTGGTTAGCATCAGGCGCCAGTGCCTATAAAGACTCCATCTCAGCTGCTAACCTCACACAAATGGAAAACTCCCCTACTAGGATTAACTACAAGACTGGCACCAGTACCCTCCTGAAATGGATCCTCACCACTCACCCCACAAGGGTTTCTTGTACGACCGTTCTCCCAGATTCTCTCAGTGACCGCTCCCCAGTCGTATGTGCATGGTCTAACAAATTCCTCAAGCCCCCTCCCAAAATTATCACTAGCAGAGTCCTTCCTCATGAAAAAATTCCACTTCTCAAACAATACCTGCTTCTACAAGACTGGCTACCCATCTACAAAGCAACAGATGCTAACTTGGCTCTTGATCACTTCATCTCAATTTTCAACAAAGCCTGCAACCACTTTGCCCCTGATAAAAGGCACAAAGCAAAATCTCTCTGTAACCCATGGCTCAACGCAGCTGTTCTCTCACAGCTGAAACTAAGGGACCACCTCTGGGCAGTTATCAGGGCCACTGGCAAACAACCAGAGAACCAAAATTACAAACAAGCATGAAATGCCTGCACAAAAGCCATCCGGCTCACGAAATCCACCTATTACAAAGACGCTCTCACCAATACATGGTCGTGCTTTCTGGGACAATATCAAGGATGTCACAGGGAAGCAACCAAAAACCTCTCTGGCCATGTTAATGGTTGATGGATCCTCAACCCTCGACCCCAAGGTGATCGCAAACATCTTTAACACGGCTTTTTCAGACATTAGTGCTGTCCTACCTCATGACTTTTTCGAAAACAGGGCCTGCTCCCCAAATACCTCAGCCTCACAGTCTAACTATCCACTCTTCTACTTCAGGGATGTAAGGCTGAATGAAGCTCACCACTATATTACTGCAGTTATCTCTAAATCTAGATCTAGTAGCGACACCCTACCTTAAGCTTCTGTTGCTCCTCTTGATGAGGTAATTCACCCATTAACAAAAATCCTAAACCTCTCTCTCTCAGCTGTGGAAAATTCCCAGACTTATGGAAAACAGCTACCATGACACCTGTCCATAAAAGTGGGGATAAGATGAATTACTCAAATTATTGCCCTATCCATACTGCCCCCTCTTTCTGAGGCACTTGAGCGCATCGTGGCTGATCAACTTACCGACCAGTTGGATAAATACAATATACCTTGTTCACAACAACACGGTTTCCAGAAAGGTCACAGCACCACCACAGCCCTTTTTGAGTTCACTGGAATGTTGCACAAATCCATTGACAATGGCTTTCTCACAGGGGCCGTTTTTGTTGACCTCTCCAAGGCCTTCGATACAGTACACCATGGACTACTAATTGACCAACTACTGAATGCCAGGCTATCACCTGACTCTTCGCTCTGGTTTAAAAGCTACTTAGAAAACCGGTCACAGAGAGTAAAAATTGCTGACGCTCTTTCTGACAACCTGCATGTTCACTCGGGTGTCCCACAGGGATCCATACTGGGCACCCTCCTTTTTAGCCTTTTCTTAAACGCCCTCCTTTACCACTGCTCTGAGCAGATCATACTACATGCCGATGATGCTGTTGTATTCTCCATTCACAAAGATCCTGCAACTCTTCAACACAGCCTTCAACTTGGTTTCAGTTCTGTAGAGACATGATTTCTTAATCATAAACTGGTCCTTAATGACAAGGAGACCAAATCTGTGCTCTTCTGCAGCTCTCATAACCCAAACAAGCTACACCACTTGACTATCTCCACCACCCAGGGGAACACTCTAGATCAGATGGGGTCCTTCAAATACTTAGGGATACAGCTTGCCCCTAATCTGTCCTATGGACCTCATGTAGATAATGTAGCGAGAGCTGCTAATACACAGCTTGGTCTCCTCTACAAACTCAGACAACACCTGATGCCAGAAGCTTTAAAGGTTGCAGTCCTGAGATCTGTGATCTCTGTAATAGACTATGGTCTCATCATTTATGGCTTGGCCACAACCACAACCCTTAGATCCCTCTCAACTGCCATAAATAAGGCATGTTGGCTCATCACTGGTGCTCACTGTCTCACCCACACATGTGACCTGTACACCCAGACCTCCTGGCTCCAACTATCAAACCGTATAAAGTTTCTCACCTGCTCCATCACAAAATAAATCTACCTTGGCCTTGCACCTTCTGGGGTCTCAACCCTGTTACAACTCCAAACCAACAAACGGTGCCTTTGGAGATCCACGCTACAGCTACTGAAAGTCCCCCACTGTCACACTTCACAGGGACAATGCTCTTTTGCTTATCAAGCACCACTCTAGTTCAATAGCCTCAGCCCCACCAGCTCCTCTGCTCCAACAATTGGTATGTTTAAAACTAGGCTCCAGGACTATCTCATTACCAACAGCTCCTGTGACTGCCCAACTTAACTTTGTTTCCCTACTTCCCTGCCTGCTCTAGTGGTCCCCCCCTCCCCTTCTCACTGGATTCTACCCTCACATCTTGGTAGACCCAATGCTGCAGTTTTCACCATCTCCCCACCCTACCTACATTCCTTCCCCCCCATTCCCTCTCCCTATGACTCTGGCACTTCTTATCTCTTGTCTATTTTCTCTGACAAATGCTGCTGGCTGCCTTGCTTACAATGTTACCCTTGAATTGTATTAATCTGTAATCTGTTTGCAATGTCCACATTGTTGTAATGTCTGTCTTGATGTTCCCAATAATTTGTATTTCTCTGATGTGGAATCTTTGTAAAAGAGCCTTGGCTCAAAGGTATTTGTAATCCTAGACTTGGTAAATAAATAAATTAATAAAAAATAATGGATGTAATCATTCTAGTTGCCCAGCATTATATGCTCTCCGAGGTCCTAATTTCTGTTTTAGTACTAGGAGACCAAAACTGGGCACAGAACTCCAAATGTGACCTAACCAATAATGTATAGAGGGGCAGTACACCCTCTTTATCCTTGCACTTAATATTCCTCCTAGTATTGTTTCATATGGAAACACAGCATAGTGAGGGAGTGTCCCACGGAGGGCCCATATATATTTTCCTCCTCTGTATGGGATTGGAGTAATTACCCAAACCTTTCTGCATTTTTGTCATTAAGAACACACAAGGTATTTATGTGTGTGCTTTATTTGTTTCGTGCACAGAAGATGTGGCCTCATGGATCTGAACTTATGTTTTAATATAGTGTAAAAAGCCTGAGTGTGCTACTTTTGACATTGATGAGTAAAGATTGTAGAAACACACTATTGCAACCTTTTCTTTCGGCTAGGAAAGTAACACTCAACTTGACAAACCTGCAGCCCTATCCTGTCACCCTGGCTCTGCCTCACCTCTTCCTCCCACATTGTAGAATGTTGACATTAACACTTCTATTTAACCTCCTATTCATCACTCCCATGCTGCCACCCGCTCACCCTCTATCAAATAACAGCAATGGGCAGCACCATACACTTGACTTAGCCTTCTCCAAAGTATTGTTGAATGCAATCCAATTTCCAGCCCCTACTACAAGGTGCTCTGGGACTACCTTTGGCAATCCCATTATGCCACCCCTCTGCCATCCCACAAGAGCAAGGAACACAGTTGAGCATACATCTGCTATCCTGCTGGTTCAGCTGAATATGCTGATCGTCACCACAAAAGGGAAAAAGAAAATAGCCAACTCTCACAGCAAGTCCTATTTAATAAAACATTTAAAGCTACAAGTTCTTAGAATTGCCTGGCTACTCCTTCTACTCTTGGGGAACATTCACCCAAACCCTGGACCCAGTACTAGTGCCTCAATACCACCAATAGACTGCAAGACTGGTGCAATAACTATTGCATCTCTTAACATATGCAGCCTGCTAGCAAAATTTGATGCTGTCCAGGTATGGATGGCCCAACATAAACCAGATGTCATCTCAGTTGTGAAGACCTAGCTCACCCCCAGAACCCCCGACTCTGCTATTCAGCTTGAGGGCTACACAACTTTTAGGGCAGACAGGCAAGGGAAATGAGGGGGAGGATGTGTCATTTATGTTAATGACTCAGTTCAGTGCAGGCCCTTGGGTGGAAGATCACAAATTATCCCTGTCCAGGTTCAACTTGGATCCAAGGGAAAGTGTTTAACTGCAATCTCTGTGTACATACACCTAAAGGTAAAGAGGCTGGTTTCAAACTAGCACTTGATCATTAATCTAATAATCACCATCCCCAGGATGCAATAGCAGCCATAGACATGGTCCAACTCGTTCAGTCCACCACTTGTGTAAACTATCACACCGGTTCAAGTATTCTCATAGACTGGGTACTAACTGTCCACAAAGAATAACTAGAACCACTGTGCTAGCCGACTCTATCAGTGACCACTCACCAGTCTTATGCTCCTGGAAAAACAAGACCCTGAAACCCCACCAAAAAACAATAACCTCCAGGATTATAAAAGCTGGATATCATGCCTCACTAAAATCCTACCTCCACCAGCTAGACTGGGAGGGGGGTCTACGCTGCTGCCGACGTGAATGATGCTCTTGAGTGCTTTATCGACAAGTTTAACATGGCCTGCAACATCTTTGCCTCTATAAAAATGAGGAAAATCAAAGGAACCAGCAAATCATGGATCACACCACAGCTTCTTGAGCTCATGGGGGTCAGGAATAACCTGTGGCATAGGGCTAAGAGCTCTGGGTCCCCCTCTGACATACCAAAACACAAAGCAGCACGTAATAAGTGCACTCAAGCCATCCGCCTTGCAAAAAGATCTCACTTTAAAAGTGAATTGGACAACTCTTGGCATGACAGCAGCAGATTCTGGGACAATATCAAAACCCTAACAGGCAGAGCAAATAAATCACCACCATAGCAAATAAACATTGAGGGTACAATTATCCAGGATCCCAAAACTATCATAGATGGCTTCAACAAGGTCTTCACAGACCTTAGAGGGGTCCTTCCTCCAGACTATCTCCGACCAGTGCCTAGCTCTGCCATTAGTTGTAACGACATTCCTCAACACAAACAGCACCTCCCTTGTACCAGAAGGTAATCTCTACAACGGAGGCAAAAAATACTTGGAAAAAGTTCTCGGGAAAACTAGATACAGTGGGGACTAGCTTGACCTAAATATTGTGGCTCTCACCCTGGATATGTTAGTCTCCCCTCTAGCCTGGATCCTAAATCTCTCACTAACCACTGGCATTTTTCATCAATGCTGGAAAGCTGTGGTGGTCACCCTGTCTTTGAAAGTGGGGAGAGAACCTGCCTGGCCAACTACAGGCCAATGTCAATTCTGCCCCCCTCTTCAAGGCACTAGAGAGGATAGTATACAATCAGTTAGGTATGTACCTTGATAAGTACAACCTTCAAGCCAGGAACAGCATGGCTTTCAGAAGGCACATAGTACTTCAACGGCATTGGATGAGTTTACTGGTCATATCCATGAAGCACTTGAACTAGGGCTCTTGGTGGGGGCCACTTTCATCGACCTCACCAAGGCCTTTGACTCAGTCAGCCATGACTTGCTTCTCACACAACTCTCTAACATTGCTATATCCTCTGTCTTTCTAAGCTGGTTCCAGAGTTACCTCTCTAACAGTACCCAGCAGGTCAAGATTCTAGATATTCTATCTGACCATCGGTATGTCAACACATGGGTGCCCCAAGGTTCCATTTTGTGACCCCTGCTGTTCAGCCTGTTTCTAAATGAGGTCCCCAAAGTCTGCCAGAATAAGATCCTTCTTTATGCAGATGATGCTGTTCTCTACATGTGTCACCCTACTCTGGAAGAACTGGAAAAAGGCATGCAAGACGACTTTACTGCTGTGGAAAAATGGTTCCTTCAGTCTAAGCTCTTGCTCAACTACACTAAGACTAAAACAATGTTGTTTACCTCCCATCAAAACTGTCATAAGTCCCATCACCTCAATATCTACAATAACAAGTTTGCTACACTTGAAATGGTCACCACCTTTAAGTACCTTGGTGTCTACCTTAACAGCTCTCTCTCTCCTACAGCCAGCACATAGACCATGTTGCCAAGGCAGTTAATGCCAGACTAGGTCAGCTCTACTGGCATAGGCAGTGCCTCACCAAAAGTGCCATCAAGTTTGCAGTTAACAGCTCCGTGATCGCTATCATAGATTATGGACTGGTAGTCTACGAAGCCGGTACCACTACAGCACTTAGACAAATCAAGATCATCCTAAACAAAGCCTGCAGATTAGTCTTGGGTATGGATTGTTTAACTCACACTTGTGAACTATACTCAAGCACTGGTTAAACTTGAATAGCAGAATATAGTACCAAGTTTGTCTATTAGGTAAAACATCCACCTTAGATCTTGCTCCCCCTGGAGTGAGGCAACTGCTGAGAAACTCCACTTCCTCCAGACTAACTAGGGGGTCGAGTAAAACTGTCTTCATTATTCCATTCCACCAGACCTCACTAGGGCAGTGGTCTTTAGAATACCGGGACTCCTGCTGGCTAAATTCCTTTAACTCTGAGCTGATTGAGGAAACCAAACTATGTCAATTTAAAGCCAAGCTGCTGCAGTACCTGGCCACTCTTAGTAACTGCAACTGCTTCACCTGTGCCTAATCCTACTGTTATTGATAGCTTATCTGTCCTGCATAGCACCCATCTCCTCCCACTTCCTCCCCTGCCTGGTGTGACCCCACTGAGCACTTGCCCCCATGCCCCCTCTTTATCCCTTGGCCTTCCTGCTTTCTTTTCACAAATATAACCCCCATATTCACCCCTCCCCAGTTTCCCCTCACCTCTCCCTACATTAAAACCCTTTCCCATATCCCTCTCCCCCACATTACCAGCCCCACTCTATCACCTACTTACATAACCCTGGGTAGATTCTTTCCAATTCCACCCTCTGACCACTCTACCCCTTATCTGTCACCCCCTTTGTTTCTTCCCCAACCTTCCCACTGCTCTCATCTATTCTGTCATCCCCCTCCTTTGGTCACCACCACTTCTGACCCTCCTTATCTTTATCTGCATGCCCTAAAGCTCAACTACCACTATAAATTGCTTGTCCACCTTAGGTATGCTCTAAGTACTGTTGTAATAAAGTTGACCTCACCTACTTGATGTATTTTAACTGTACTTGCTCGAATCTGTATCTGTATGTACCATATGTACTTGTCCGCTGTATATACCCATATCTGTTTTATAATGTCTATGTACCTTGTCTATTGCCTTACGACATGGGAACTTTGTAAACGAGCTTTTAGCTCAAATGTGTTAATCCAAGATTCCAATAAATGAAAATAAATAAATATAGGGTACAAGTATGTCTACGCCTGTTTTTGCAGGTAGCTTGTTAAGATGACAGTGTTTTTTCACAGAATGTTCTTGTCAGTTTCCAATGTTCTTGCAGGTGCAGCAAGCAGAACATAATGTTCCAGAACTGATCTCTTGTTTACAGTTCTGCAAAAGGCTTAGAAATGCATCTCAGGTCAACCTCTTGAGTTCCATATAGCTTTGCAATCATTTCAACATTATAACTGTATACAGTTTTAAACAAAAGGATCCTAGTTTCACATACAGTTTTATACAGAGATTCACATATATTTTTTCATAACTGCAGGTATGTAAGGAGGAAAAAAGACAGAAATAACAAGTGAGGGCAGGGAGATAGCGAGAAGTGGAGTATTGAGAAACTGTCAGTGATCAGTTCCTAGGTCTCACATAAAAATTGGGATGCATAACCAGATAGAGAACAGACAGAAAGGAGAGGATAGAACAGACCCTTGCATTTAAACCCTTTCTACATAAAAAATGGGACAGGGCCTTATTCAACCTTTTCACATACACTCTCTTTAAGAGGGAACCTAAAAAGTTTTATTAAATTTCCATCTAATGTTAGCTTATTTACAGTTCACTGCATATGCTGCATAGCAACCAGAGAAGTTTCAATTCACACTTTTTCAGCCTTTGTAATTCTCAATTCATGATTTATATCTTGACAGAAATTCAGCATTGACATTTCCTTTACCAGATGTGTGTATCACTTTAAAATTTAAATGGCTGTAGTTCCACGTACCACCGTGTGATTCTAGAATTTTTATTCTTCATTTGGTTAAGCCAACAGTAAGGATTGTGATCTGTTACAAGTACAAATTCAGCTCCTAGTAAGTAAAACAAAGGGATTCCATTGCCCACTTTGTTGCAAGGCATTTTTTTAATGGTGGAGGACCTTTTCTCACTGTTGTGCAATTTCCTACTTATGTATAGAATAGGATGTTCTTTCCTATCTATATGCTGACTGAAGACTGCACCTAGACCTACCTCTGATGCATCTGTTTGTAACAAAAACTGTTTCTCATAGTTTAGGGTTCTTAAAACAGGGGCTGAACATAATGCAGCCTTAATGGCCCGAAAAGCCTCATCCCACTCTGGGGTCAATTGCACATTATTCAGGAACTGTTTCTTTGTGTGTTCAGTGAGGGAAGTAGCTAACACAGCAGAGATGAGAACAAATCTCTGATAATAACTTTGACAACCCTCTGCATGTTACAGTTAGAGTGTTAGTTTTCACAGTGCTAGACCTGAATAGCTACAGTGGAAAAGCTTTGCACGTCAGATCTAATAACTCTCATAGATGTGACAAAACTAGGAATCTCAAGCT
The DNA here is from genome assembly GCA_016271365.2 of Neoceratodus forsteri. NCBI lineage: Eukaryota > Metazoa > Chordata > Ceratodontiformes > Ceratodontidae > Neoceratodus > Neoceratodus forsteri. The sequence goes on along the minus strand of CM057459.1, from coordinate 401,230,262 downwards.
AACTTTAGCCACTCTTAGAAAATTATTGCTCATCCTCCTACTGTGCTCAGGCAATGTTGAGCTCAATCCTGGCCTGCTTGATTCTATAGCCTAGCCAGCTGATCTAGCAAGAGTCAAAGGCATGACCTTCTTGCATATTAATGTATGCAGCTTGTTAAAAAAGCTTACTATGATCCAAGCCTGGATGAGTCACACCTCTCCTGATGTACTAGTAGTTTCGGAATCCTGGCTTAGACCAGCCACCTCAGATAGGGAGGTCAATATCCCTAATTACGCCTTGTTTAGAGTTGACAGGCAATTCAGAGGTGGAGAGGTGGCCATTTATGTTAAAAATAAGTTTGCGGTCACCTATCTTGATGCGTCCTTTGTCGCTAGTGAATTTGAATGTTTGTCTCTCAAAGTGGAGGTTTCGAAAACCAGCGCAATCTGAGTAATAGGATGCTATAGACCTCCATCTGCAGGTTTACAGCTTCAGTCTCACCTATCTACAAAGCTGGAACAAGGGTCCTTAGAGACAATTTTCCTAGGGGACTTTAACCTTGATTGGCTATCTAATGCCTCATCTCCTCTCGCATCCTCCTTTGATGATCATGGGTTAACACAACTTATCGCTGAACTGACGCACCCCAATAAAAGAAACCCTAGCAACAGCACCTTACTGGATGTTATTATAGTGAGTAAACCTCATTTCTTTTCCCAAACCGGCCCCTTTTTTTCTGATGTCAGTGACCACTGCTTCATTGCTGGAGTAAGAGCTGCCAACAAACCCCCTTCCACATCAAAGTTCACTGTGAAGAGATCAAGGCATAACTCTGACTTATTTGCTTACCTCAAAGAGTTTAAATATTCCTTGCATTGGCAGGATTTCTACCTGGCAAAAATGGTGATCTCTGCGTATGACATCTTCCATGATATCTTGTCAGGGGCTCTCAACAAATACGCTCCTCTGGCTAAAATCCATGTTCTCCCCTGATCTCAAGACTATGTTGTTCGAAAGGGATAAACTGTGGAAAAAAGCTCATAGATTCAATACCCCTACAGACTGGAATCAGTTTAGGAGACTACGAAATGTCTGCACTAAAATGGTCAGTAAAATCAAAGGCTGCCTTCTTTTGCTCAGAATGCAATTCTGCTGCCAAGAGCTCAGCTAAATTCTGGAAAGCTATCAAGGACTTGTCCGGCCATGCTTCTGGCAACACCCTTTTGACTAAGATCAACTCTGGAATTCAACCATCACTGATAGGTCAGAGATCTTAGATTCCTTCAATAATCATTTTGCCACCGCAGGCCTAGCATTTAATTGTTCCCCAGCATGCTCCCTACGGACCCAGGTCGGTACCCCTTATCCTGATTCCCCTGCCACAGACCTGGCATTCTCATTCCAACCTGCCTTTGCAGATGGACACCAGGAAACATGCTGGTGTTGACTCCCTAGACCCCTACTTTATAAAGACTGCCCATCATGTACTTGCCATGCCCATTACCCACCTATTTAATCTAACTCTGTCTCAGGGTATTCTGCCACCTATATGGAAGACCACCCATGTCATTCTCCTGTTTAAATCAGGCAACCCCTGTGATCTTAACAATTACAGGGTGATCTCCCTCCTTCCTGTATTACCTAAATTACTGGAGAAAATAGTGAATGCACAGCTGTGGTCCTATCTTGAAACTATGAATCTACTAAACCCAATGCAGTCTGGTTTCAGAGCTAATCATAGCACTATCATGTCTCTTGCCAAAGTAACTAATGATTGGCAGAGGGAGTTAGACATCAAAAATTATGTCTGTGCTGTATTTCTAGATTTAATTAAGGCCTTTGACACTGCTGATCACAGTCTGCTCCTCCTCTACCTACAAACTATAGGCATGGACTCTTCATCATTGCATTGGTTCTCTGACTATCTAACAGGACACCTTCAGTAAGTCAAAGCCAAAGGCAAATTGTCACCTCTTAAACCTCTCCAGTGGGGTGTGCCCCAGGGATATATATTAGGACCCTTACTGTTTGTGATATACATTAACAGTATCAACAATTGCATAAACAAGGCCAATATTCATCTGTTTGCAGATGATACCATCCTCTACTTTAGCCGCCTAATGCCAGAAGCTGCCTGTGAAGACTTGCAATCCAAATTCAATCTACTCCAGAGCCAACTAATCCATAGAAAGCTCCTCCTTAATGCCAGAAAAATAAAAGTGATGCTCCTCTCTCCATTTACCCTATCAATTAATCCTGCAACTACATAGAAACATAGAAACATAGAAGTTGATGGCAGATAAGGACCACAAGGCCCATCCAGTTTGCCCATTTCTTTTTCTACCTTATAAATGTGCCATCGGCCTTTGCTCTGTGAGTGGCTTATCTATTCATACTCATCTGTATTGCTCCCTTATACCTATCCCATGCCTGTTTGAAGCCCTGCACTGTATCCATAGCCACCACATCCTAAGGTAGGCCATTCCATGCATTCACCACCCTTTCCGTGAAAAAGAATTTCCTCACATTCCCCCTTAATCAGCTTCCCTCTAATCTCATGCTGTGTCCTCTTTTCCTGTTATTTTTCTTATATTGAAACATGTTAGACTCTTTTACCTTGTTAATGCCCTTAAGGTGTTTGAATGTCTCGATCATATCACCTCTCTCCCTCCTTTGCTCAAGGGTATACATATTGAGTTCCGTTAATCTGTCATCATATATCTTCTGATGCAGTCGCTGCACCATTTGGTTGCCCTTCTCTGGACTGCCTCAATTTGGTTAATGTCCTTGTGAAGGTTTGGCCTCCAGTACTGCATGCAGTACTCCAGATGGGGCCTAACCAGTGTCTTGTAAAGAGGGATTATTATCTCCCTCTTACAACTTGTGATACCCATACTAATACACCCTAGCATCCCCCTAGCCTTACCTACTGCTTTAGAGGTCTGCTTGGATGATTTCAGGTCATCAGTGATGATGATGCCCAAGTCTCTTTCTTCCTTTGTACCTGCCAGCAACTCTCCTCCCAGCCTATAGGAGACTTCAGGGTTTCTCTTCCCTATGTGCATGATCTTGCACTTCTTTGCATGAAATCCCATTTGTTACTCTTCTGACCATTTTGCTAGTTTATCCAGATCTCTTCTTATTCTGCCCACCCCATCTGGATCATCTACTCTGTTGCAGACCTTGGTGTCATCTGCAAACAGACAATCCTTACCCTCTAGTCCATCTGCAAGGTCACTAATGAAGATATTGAAGAGGACTGGCCCCAGGACTGATCCCTGAGGTACCCCATTTGTGACTTGCATCTCTTCTGACTGTATACCATTTACCACCACTCTCTGTTTTCTGCCTATCAACCAGTTTGCCACCCAGTTGACCAATTTCCAACCCACCCTGAGCCTACCTAGCTTATTTATCAATCTTCTACATGGAACAGTGTCGGAAAGCTTTGCTGAAGTCAAGGTAGGCGACATCAACTGCTCCCCCTTGGTCCACCACTCTGGTTACCCAGTCAAAGAAATCTATGAAATTGGTTTGACAAGACCTTCCTTTTCTTTTATAAACCCATGCTGTCTTGGATCCTGTGCCCCTATGGATTCCAGATGTTGCACTATCCTTTCCTTTAGGTGTGCCTCCATAATCTCACCATTGAGGTAAGACTGACTGGTCTGTAGTTCCCTGCCTTCTCCCTGCTACCACTCTTGAGGAACAGGATCACATGAGCCCTTCTCCAGTCTTCTGGGACCTTTTCTGTGCTCAGAGACTCACTAAACAGTTCTGCTAATGGCTCTGCTAGTTCCACCCTTAGTTCCTTAAGTACCCTGGGATGTATGCCATCAGGTCCCATTACCTTATCCACCCTGAGCTTAGCGAGCTCTTGTAGGACCCTTTCTTTTGTGAAAGGAGTAGTGCTCACCTCTCCCCCCCGTGTCCATGGTGCTGAGCTGTGGGCCTTGCCTACCTTCTCTTCAGTAAATACTGAGCAAAAGTATCTATTTAGGATAGATGCTTTTACAGGGTCCTCCTCCTCACTTGCCCCCTTTTCTCCATTGAGCTTAGCAATACCACCTCTGGACTTTCTCCTTTCACTAATGTATCTATAGAAAGTCTTGTCACCTTCTTTTACTGTTTGTGCTAGAGTTTTCTCAGATTGGGACTTTGTCTGCCTTACTGCCTTCCCTGCTTCCCTTAGGGCAATTTGGTATGCCTCCCTATCTTCATCCCACTGCATTCCCTTATATTTCCTGAAGGCCAGCCTTTTGGCTCTGACCTTTTCTGCTACTGTATTTGAGAATCAAAGTGGTTTCCTTCTTCTTTTGCACTTCCTTTTCTGTCTAACACAATGGGATGTTGCTTTAAATATTGCATCCTTAATGCTTGCCCACTTTGCCTGGACCACCTCACCTGTGTTTCTTTTTGCCAGGGCTAGCTTAACTCTGTTGGCCATCTTATCAAAGTCAGCTTCTCTGAAGTCCCATATTTTTGCATTGGAATGGGATGATTTAGATGTAGTGGCCAAATTGAACCATACCAGGTGATGGTCACTGGCCCCCAGGTGACCTTCTACCTGGAGATCTGTGATCCCTTCCCTGTTAGCCAGTACTAGATCTAGGATAGCCATCTCTCTTGTGGGTTGTTGTACCAGTGGTTTGAGGCCCTCCCCTGCAGGGAATCCACCATGTGTCTAGTTCTGGCAGATGTTCCTGCTGGCATTGACCAATCTGTATCTGGCATGTTGAAGTCTTCCATTATCAGAACCTCCCCTTTAGCTGTCATGTTTTGTATATCTTCTAACAGTAATGTGTCTATGTCCTCCCCCTGGTCTGGGGGCCTGTAGACAACCCCAGTTCTTATGGCTGTCCCATATCCTGTTTCCAGGGTGACCCACAGTTCTTCTGGCTCCTTATGTGTATTCTGAATATCTGAAGCTTTGATATTTTCATTGACATACAGGGCCATTCCACACACACCTCTTTTTGCACCTCGGTCTCTTCTGAACAATACATAGCTAGGTACTGAAGTCTCCCAAGTGTGGTTACTGGTAAACCACATCTCACTAATTGCTACTATGTCCATTTTAGCCTCTTACATTATTGCCTGAAGGTCTGGGATCTTATTTCTCAGGCTGTGAGCATTTGTGTACATGATTTTCCATTGGCCAGATTTCAGTGTGTTAGTTGTTGGGTGAGGCTTGGCATTTCCCCTGTGTGTCATATGGGGAGACGGAACTTTTTTCTTACCTGCTGATGAAAATGAACTACAAACATGCTGAATCCCTGTTTGACCACAAGCTGATGGGGGAGGGGTGTTCTTCCCTTTCGATGTATGGGGTGCTGCACCCCTCTCCCCGTTTGCTAGTTTAAATATTCTGCAAAGACATCAAACTTCTGCCCCAATGCACTGACTCCTTCCTTAATCAGATGCAGTCCATCAAATTTAAAGAACTTTCACTCCCAACACTGTTGCCAGTTCCCTACAAATCTGTGTCCTTCTCCTGGCACCAGCCCTTGAGCCACAAGTTTAGTTCCTCTATCTCCCCTTCTCTGACCTTCTGTCCATCTGTCCCCCTCTCCCAGACTGGCAGGATCTCAGAGAAGGAGATGTCAGATGAAATGGATGATAGTTTGTCACCCAGCCTGGTTAGGTGTTCCTTGGTCTCCACAACTGACTGGCTGGCGAGATCATTAGTCCCTATGTGTACCAGGACATCAGTGTTTTCTCCTGCAGTCAGTGTCTCTCCATGCTGACATACCTGGGAGACATCTGACCATTACCCCTGGCTGGAGATGGGTATCAACTCCCTGAATCATGGAGTCTCCTATGATCAAAGGTTTTTTGGTATTCCTTTTTGCTTTTTTTGTTTTGGTTCCTGATTTGGGTGAGTTTTGTTGTGCTAGCTCCTGTGCTGCAGTGTCCTGCTCTGCAGTGTCCTCTACCCCTTTGTTTGATTTCAGAGATAGAGGCAAATACCTGTTTATAGTGTTTATATGGTTTTTGGAGGTAATATGTTGGAGAGCAGAGAGTGATGGGGCACCAGCTTTGCCCCTCCTAACCACCTGCCAACCTCCTGGACCAACTACTCTCTGCGGTCGAGGTTTTTCTGTTGGATATTGGGGAAATGGTAGGTGGTTCTTATAACATATTTCCTCTTGAAAATGAAATTTGAGGTGTGCAATATCTGCCCATGTTGCCTGGAGCTGAGCCCTAAGATCTCCAATGGCCCAGCATGTAGGACAGTGTCCTAAATCCTGTAAGACTGTCCTTCTGAAAATTGTTCCACAGTACCTGCAGGTAATGATATCCATTCCAGATAAGTTGCTGGGTTTATAAACTAGTCAGAGTAATTAGAAGGAAGAAGATGTAAGTAATGGCTTGATTTTGTGTTTTGTTTTCGTATAACTTGTTATAACAAGTTAAATTACTAGTGCCCCTGTAAATGAGCTCGCCATGTGGATGCTCCACTGATCCATCCCTTCCTGCTCTGCCACAGGAAATGCCACAACTGTGGTACCCTAGAAGAGGAGTGTAGTGTGGGGTGGTTGGGGATGGGGGTGGGTGGCTTGGCCCTTCCCCTGCTGAAAAAGAAGAACCACAGATGAAAGAATAAGGAGGTAAGAGCAGAAACAATCAGTCAACAACAGTTGCAGTAACCCTGAAAGCTTATCCTAATGTTAGATAAAACTGTAAAACCTGTAAAGCACCACCTGTAATAATTTCAGAGAAGATATACCCTGTAAGAAACACTTTGCTACAGAGAAAAATAAAGCAGTAACAGAAGATATACCAGCAACAACAATTTGAATCAGAGAAAAATAAAGCAATGAAATGTTAGCAACAAACAGTAGCAATCCCTGTGAGTACAAAATAAAAATAACAACACACAGTAAATCTGCTTAGCCAAAAGAAGTCTTAATCCTATTGGTTCAGTCCCTCAGATTACCACCTTGTTAGGAGAAAGGTTGGAATATGTCACAAAATTCAAGTACCTGGGAGTGTAGCTAGACCACAGACTTTCTTTCACTGAACATATTGAGGATCTACGAAAAAGACTAAGACAGAGGCTGGGAATTTTCTTTAGAATTAGTCAATTCCTAACAAGAGATGCTAAAACATGGCTGGTGCAATCCACATTTCCATCATTGGTAGACTATGCGGACTTCCTATACAGTCAGTGTCCTACCTCTTGCCTGACAAAATTGGACACACTTTATTACAGAGCTCTGAGGTTCATAACGGGACTTCCCTTCAGCACACACCATTGCTCTCTGTACGTGGCTGTAGGATGGACCTCCCTTAAGTCCAGGAGAGATAGAAATGTTGCACTTTGGACCTTCAGAGCTATTTCTAAAAAACTGCCTCATTATATTACCAACTGTCTTCCTTTAGGTGCAGTAGGTAACTACACACTATGAAGTTACTCATTTATCTCACTTAGGGTACCTATGGCTAAATCTCACTTTGGCAGAGCAGCCATAAGCTTTGTGCTACCCTCGTTATGGACCAAAATTTAAAAAACTCTTAAATTGTGCATCCCTGTCTGCCTCTCTGCCTTTAAGTTTCTATATATAGGTGCCTGCCTGGTGCCATGGCTTGGAAGGACAGGAAGCAAATCCTCAGAATTGCCAGAGCAGCTGCACAGGGGAGGGAGCTGGATGTCATTGGCCACCTAGGGACAAATGACCTGGCTAGGAAAGGGATTAGAGCAGTGCAGAAAGAGTTTATGGAACTGGGGATGGGCCTAAGACAAGTAGCATGCACGGTAACCTTCTCGGAGGTGCTGCCCATCTATGGCGCAGAAGAGGCTAGGGTGTTCTGCACAATGGGATTCAATCAGTGGTTGAAAAACTGGTGCAGAGCTCAGGGTTTGGCTTCATTGAGGACTGGGGGTCCACCTGGAGTGATGCAAGCCTATACTGGCATGATGGGCTGCATCTGTCCAGGAGGGAACCAGGATCCTAGGTGATAGGCTTAAATGCTTCATTGGCAAGCATTTAAACTAGCCAAGGGGGGAGGTACTGGAAAGGAGAAGGGAAATCCTAGCCCCCCCAAAAATCATGGTAGCAAGTACGGTAAACAACAACATAGAGGTGGCAATAGGGAAAAGGGCAGGGGTAAATGGGGAAGAGACAAAGGCAAGAAAGACAGGGATGGGGGAAAAAAGGAGTAAGGCCATCAGTAAATGGAGGGTAATGAGTACCAATGTCCCTAGTCTGGGCAACAAGCTCCCTGAGCTGGTGGCCTTGATGGAAGAGGGATGCCTGGATATCGTAGCAGTCACAGAAACATAGTACACAGAGAACCATGACTGGAATGTTAACATACCAGGGTACATAACCTACAGGAGAGACAGGCAGGGGAGAAGTGGGGAAGGAGTAGCTCTCTATGTAAAGGAAGGGATAAAAGCAACTGAACAAAAGAGTAAACAGGGAGGAGAGGAGGCACTGTGGGTCACCTTGGAGACTGGAAAGGGCACCACAATCTGCACAGGGGTTGTGTACAGACCCCCATGTCAGAGGGAGGGAATGGACAAGGATATGATAGAAGGCATACTTAGGATGGCAGAGAAAGGGGAGATACTGTTGATGGGAGACCTGAATATGCCAGATGTTAACTGAAGCACATTTGCTGCAACCACATCCAAGAGCAGGGCCATTCTCAATGCCCTACTGGTGGCAGGCCTCAGACAGCTAGTTTCGGAACCCACTCATAAGGAAGCAATCTTAGACCTCATACTCTCAAATAGGGGCAGTGAGAGGATCTCAGATCTAGAAGTGGGTTGCCATCTGGGAACAAGTGACCATCAAATAATGTGGTTCACGTTAAACTCAGCTACAGAGTCAAGCCATACAAAAGTCAAGGTACTAGACTTCAGGAGGGCTGACTTTGGCAAGATGGGAGAGTGCCTCAGAAAAGCACTAGCAAACAGGCTAGAAGGAGGGGTGGAGCAACAATGGGGAATCATCAAAACTGCCATCACAGAGGCAACAAGCCTTTGTGTGAAGCAAATAAACTAATCAAAATGAAAGAAAAAGCCACTATGGTTCTCAAAAGAGGTGGCTGGGAAAGTCAGGGAGAAGAAGATAGCATTCAGGAAGTAAAAGGAAACACAGAAGGAGCAGGACAGAGAGCTATACCAGTTAAGGCAGAAAGAATCAAGGAAGGAAGTCAGAATAGCAAACACTCAAACTGAGGAAAAGATAGCCGACTCGGTTAAGAAGGGGGATAAAACCTTTAATAGGTACATCAGAGAGTGTAGAAAGACAAAGGGAAGGATAGTGAGGCTGAATAGAAGGAATGGTGGGTGGGCAGAGGGGGATAGTGAAAAAGCAGAGATACTAAATGAATATTTCTGCTCAGTATTCACAAAAGAGGAGGGGGAGAGTGCCTAATCCAATAAACAGAAGCACTCTTGATAGGGGGAGTTGATCCCAGCCCTTTTACAGAAGAAAGAGTTCTGCAAGAACTCCTAAAACTGAAGGTGGACAAAGCAACGGGGCCTGATGGAATTCACCCTAGAATTCTAAAACAATTAAGGGGGAACTAGTGAAACCATTAATAAATCATGGTGGGATGGTGTGGTACCCAAGGACTGGAGGAAAGCAGATGTGATTCCCCTTCATAAAAGTGGGACCAAGACAGAGGCAGGAAACTACAGACCTGTCAGTTTGACCTCTGTGGTAGGGAAAGTGATGGAGTCACTTCTGAAGGAAAGAATAGTTGAGTACCTAGAGGCCAGTGGGGCACAGGACCCAAGGCAGCATGGGTTCACAGTGGGAAGGTCATGTCAGATGAATCTAATAGATTTCTTTGACTGGGTGACCAATGTAGTAGACCAGGGAGGGGCTGTGGACATGGCCTACCTAGACTTTAGTAAGGCATTTGACACTGTCCCACACAAAAGATTAATAGTCAAATTAACCAGCCTGGGAGTGTGTCTCAGGGTGGTAGCCTGGGTAAAACATTGGCTGGACAACAGGACACAGAAGGTAATTGTAAATGGAGTCCACTCTGAAGAAAGATGGATTACTTGTGGGGTACTGCAAGGCTCAATACTGGGTCCAGTCCTTTTTAATGTCTTTACAAGTGACATTACAGAGGGATTTGAAGGAAAAGTCTGCCTCTTTACAGATGACACAAAGATCTGCAACATGGTTAATACACAAGGAGGCATGGAAAGGATGAGAAGGGACTTAGAAAGGTTGGAGGAATGGTCAGAAGTATGGTAGCTAGGATTCAATACAAGGAAGTGCAAAATAATGCACTTCGGAAACATGAACCAAGGGGAAGTTTACACAATGGGGGGGAGGTAGTAACAACAAAAGAAAAAATGAAAGGGACCTAGGGATAGTCATATCAGATGACCTTAAGGTTATCAAGCAATGTGAGAAGGCAGTAGGGAGGGCTGGGGGTATACTGAGATGCATAGGGAGAGGCATCACCAGCAGAAAACAAGAAGTTATTATCCCTCTGTACAGACAGTTGGTGAGACTCCATCTGGAGTACTGCATCCAGTTCTGGAGACCCCATCTCTGCAAGGACATAGACAGGATAGATGCAGTCTGCAAAAGAAGCCATAAGAGGAGAGACTAGATGAGCTTAATATGTATACCTTTGAGGAAAGGGGGGGGACATGATAGAAACTTTTAAGTACCTCAGTGGAATCAACAAAGTCCAAGAGGGTAGCATCTTTCAGAAAAAGAGGCATGCAAGAACAAGGGGACACAATTTAAAGATAGAAGGGGGCAGTTTTGGGGCCATGTGAGGAATTATTTTTTCACAGAGAGGGTAGTGAATGCATGGAACAGCCTTCCTGAGGAGGTTGTGGGGTCTAAAACTGTGGTAGAATGCAAGAATGCATGGGACAGACATAAGGCAATTCTTGTGGGGGTAGGAAGAAATAGACTGTTGGTTAACTAAGATCTGTGGCCTATCCTGTAGGTAGGGAAATGGGCAGACTAGGTGGACCAAGCAGTCCTTATCTGCCGTCAAAGCCTCTGTTTCTATGTTTCTATATCTTATCTCTGATTCAGCCAGCCTTTGATGGTATTTGCTATTTCTGTATTAAACAGGGCCAAGCCCAGGCCCAGAGGTGTATCCCATCTACCCAGTAGTATTCATCTATCCATTCCAGAATTCCATGGTGGATGACTAATCCTCCCATGCCCTCGAACAATCTGCCCACCCACGCATTCATGCACTTCTGGGCCCTGTCCATCCCCTTGTGGCTCTCCGCTTGATGCCACACCCTTCAAGGCGTGGTCTCAGACCAGGCCAGAAAAACCTCCGGCCACCACTCTTTTATTTTATCCACATCATGCTTTATTTGATTAAATATGTCCAGCCAGGGCCTTGCCCCCAGGGCATTACCACCCAGATGTATCACGATTAGGTCTGGCCACCTATGGTCTTTTCTGATCTCCCTGAGTTCTGGTAGCAGCTGTGCCCACTTCATTTCCCGCCACCCTTTCCACACCAGATGGATTGTATCAATGTCCAAGTACAGCTGCTTTCTCACTTGTATCCTGGCTGCCCATTTCTCCACCCAGTGGATAAATGAATGCCCACAAAGCCACACCTCAAGCTTCCTGGACATCCATGCACAAACCAGAAGCACAGTGTTTAGTATATTTTCTCTTCAGCCCCCCAAATCCCCTCCTTAACCCCTCCTTCTTCCCATTAACCCTTACACCTGCTATGGAAAACAAAAAGAGATGATATTCCCTCCTTTGAAATTCCAGCCCCAAATGACTTAGAAAGTATATAGGTGGTAATACAACCTCAGGGACTCCAACAAATAACAATTGGAAATTGTTATAATCCCCCAGCATGTGACTCTAATACATGGAAAGCTTTAATGAACGATCTGACCCATTTTACAAGTCTAAAGGATGCAATAATATTGGGCGATTTCAATATGCCTCAAATAGATTGGTCCACAAATTCAGGATATAACAACCATGGCTGTGAATTTTTATCTGTATTGACAGACATTGGACTAGTTCAACTAATTTCGTCCACTCCTAGAGGTACTAATATTTTGAATCTCCTTATTTCTAATATTAGTCACAAAATATCCAAAATACAAATTTTGGATCCCTTGGGAAACGGTGATCATTGTTCTGTCTTGTTTGATCTAATGGGAGCAAAATATAATCTAACCAAGTCAACATGTAAAAACTATGACAGTGCAGACTACAACACTATAAATAGGGAAATCAAAAAAATACAGTGGGATAAGTTTTTTCAGGCACTTTCTTCAAATGAGGCCTGGATTGCACTAAAAGATCTAATTTATTTATTAGAAAAGAAACATGTTCCAATAAAAAATAAATACAATAGAAAGGGTAGAATACCTAGATGGTTTAATAAACATGTTAGGTTACAAATTTAAAAAAAAAAGAAAACTGTTCAAGAAATTAAAAAACACTCTTAGCAACAATAAAAACAAAACTTTTCTTCAGTATAAAAAAACTTTACAAAAACTTAAACATATGATTAAACAGGCTAAATCAAAATTAGAATTCAAGCTGGCACATACTAAGGATGGATACAAGTCTTTGTTTTCATATTTAAAATAACAAAAAAGGTAGTTTGCACAAGATAGGGCCATTAACTCATGACGGTCGTACCATACTATCAGATATAGATATAACTAATCTCTTTAATACTTATTTTTGTTCAGTTTTTTCAAAAAAAGATTATTTTGTACCCAAAATATCTATAGGAGCTAATACTAAATTGACTCATTTATATAATATTAAGGCATCAGAGATATTGACATTAATAACAAACCTAAAGAAAACTACAAGCCCGGGTCCAGAGCAAATTAATGCTAGATTCCTAACTCAAACTGCTAAGGCTTTAGCACTTCCTTTAAAATTAATATTCAACAAATCACTTCACAAAGCAGAGATTCCTCTAGATTGGTTAACAGCTTTTGTTATGCCAATTTATAAAAAGGGTAGTAGATCTGTAGTCCAAAACTATCGCCCAATAAGCCTTACCTCCATAATTTGTAAAATAATGAAAAAAATGATTAAATAATTTCTTGAAAAATAAATGATCGAATTAAAAATTACTGATCATACTCAGCATGAATTTAAGATGAACCATTCTTGTACAACAAATTTGATCTCATTCTTCAATAATATTAGCAAGGGCCTGGATAACAAAAATCAAATGACTGTTATCCTACTAGACTATAGTAAGGCCTTTGACAAAGTACCTCACAGCATTTTGATTAACAAAATGCATCTATTAGGTTTCTCAGATCAGTTAATCAACTGGGTTTCTGCTTGGTTGACAAATAGAACCCAGAGAGTAGTATTAACTCATTGTCTCCACAGGCTCACTCTGAGATTACACCCCTTGCCCCCTGAATCTCCTGTATACTTTTAACAGTGAATCCTGGGCCTTTCTAAGCAAAATCAAGCCATAGTCAGCATGTCGCAAACAAATGCTAATAGCTCGATAACTGTAGATGCTAGACACAAAGTATGAGTGGCAGAGGTATTCAGCAGAAAATTGCCTTTCCAGTGGTGGCCTGCATGTAATAATAAGTATTTTTTTTCTTCTATGCTGCTCGAAAGAGCAAACTAAATATTTTTTTTCACTAAAAAAGGGCAACAAAAGCCATTTTTTGTTGGAAAATATGTAAAATAGCAACACCAAATTAAGCATACAAACATTATATGGTGTTTTAATATTATGTTTGTTAAAAAATATATATTTTTACTATAAAACGTAATTTTTCCCCATTTCAGTCAAGGTGCTTTGGTGAGGTTTGAGGGATGAATCTCAACCACACACACCATATCATAAACAAATGCGTATAACTACAAAAGTATAATTGATACACACCTAGTATCAGCATGAAAGTTGATAACCACAAAAAATGCCTTTCCAATGGTGCTATGCAACCAGTTGTAATCAATACGGTTTTTATTTTATACCTGCTGAAGTGCCAAAAACGTGAATTTTATTCAAGCTGCTTAGGTGAATCTTGATGGAAAACATGTCAGCCATACACACCATACCAGAAACAAATGTGAATAACTCCTAAAGTATACATGATATACAGAAAATATCAGTGGCAAAGTTGTTCAGCACAAAATTACCTTCCCATTGGTGGTATGCAAATAATAATATGTAATTTTGTTGTTTTTTTTAAGCTGGTTGAAACACCAAAAAAAATATTTTTTTCACTAAAACAGGTAACATAAGCCACACACACCATACCATAAACAAATGCAAATAACTCTTAAAGTATACATGATATGCACAAAATATCATTGACAGAGTTGTTCAGCAAAAAATTACCTTTCCAACGGTGCTATGCAGTCAAATATATATTATAATATGTTACACTATATATTAAAATATATAAGTGACTTCTCCAGATGTTGCAAGGGCACACTGGGAGTCAGTAGCCGACTTCTGCAAACATCCTCAGGACACACCAGTGTATTTTACTGATGACTACAGGTGTCTGCTAGGAGACAATGAGTTAAATAACTATCAATCTCAATTAGGAGCAGTCACTAGTGGTGTGCCACAGGGCTCAGTGTTGGGTCCAGCTCTATTTCTTATATACACAAGCGATATGCAGGTAGTAAATAACAACTGATTGTCTAAATTTGCTGATGACTCGAAGCTTGGGGGTCTAGTAAATAACTTGTCAGAATTTAATTCGTTGAACTCTGGTCTAAAGTCGATTGAAAAATGGGCTATTAACAATTTGATGGAGTTTAATGTGGACAAGTGTGTCATCCTGCATTTTGGACTCCATAATCCCCAAAATAAATATTTCATTTATAACTCATTATTGAAATCATCTTGTGTAGAAAGGGACTTGGGTGTTTTAATCAACAATAAGTTGTCTCCAAAAAATCATTGTACAAAAGTAGCAAATTCTGCTAATGGCCTATTAAGACAAATCCAACTATCTTTTGTAAATAAATCTGAACAGTGCATGATGGCCCTTTACAGATCATGTGTTTGGCCTGTTATTGATTATGGGTCCCCCTTTTGGAACCCACATCTAAAAATAGATATTGATCGTTTAGAAAGAGTTCAGTGATGTGCAACTAGAATGATTCCTAGATTAGCTAAATTACCTTACAAATCCAGATTATCATTTACTAGTTTACACTCTCTACAGATAAGAAGGGCTAGGGGGATTTATTGTTAATATATAAACTTCTCAATAACCCTGATTTGATAAATAAATGCCAATTAGCTCATGACACCTGACGTATTGTCCCAAGATGCCATACTAAACAACTCATGGTACCTAAAGCTAAAACTAATCTAAGACTAAATTTATTTTCATTAAGAGCACCAAAATTATGGAACAGATTACCATAAGAATTAGTGGATTCAGTTAACACTGAATCATTTAAAAAGGGAGTAGATAAATGGTTAGCAATGAGATTATAACTCTAAATGTTCCCACTGTACGTAGGGAGAAAATCTAGATGGGCCTCAGCCTTCTTTTTTCTCAAATTATCCAAGTAAACCAAGTTATTGTTGTATGTTGCTTATGTACCTGTTATAACAGTCAGAAGTCCACCTGTCCTTCTGTTTGACCTCACAGAGCCTGTTGCCTTGCACTGCCATCATTGAGGCTGCCCCAGTCCTAAACTAGTGGGAGGAACATCTCTCCTCTGGTTCCCCCAGAAATCTGAGACTCTTGTGCAGCACTGCTATCACCTGGTACCTGTAAACAGGCCTGCTGTCCCCATGTATGAACATCAATGAACTTCCTACTTTTGGGTGATCTGCCACGTACATATGCTGTGCCCCCATTGGACAAATGGTTGCATTAGGATGCTTCCTTAACCACACCCTACTGCTCTGCCCCTGCTGATTGGTCTTTGATCTCCTTAATAGCACTCCTACTGCTTCTCCAGCCCATTCTATGTTGTCCCATTATAGCCACCCTCCATCTGTCTTCCTGCCGTGACCCAGGAACTCGCTCAGTCAAAAACTCCTGCTATACATGTACAGGGCTTTAAACAGCACTGCTTCACTCTTTGAGCTGCAGATGTGGCGTAGCACCTCTATCAACCTCACCATCAAGTTCTCTGATATCAGCTTTCTGCTATCTTGCTTCTATCTGCTCCCTGTAACCAGCTCTGCATCATTCTGTGGACCAGGTTGCTTTTTGTTGGGTTCTCCCACCATCTCAGTGTACAGATCTGCCCTATGGCCACCAAATGCACCCCCATGGTTGCATGCACCATGTTCAGGTTCCACCATGTTACAATGAATCTAGCCACCTGCTCCCATGTCACTGCCCCATTTACCTGTCTACTGTACCATTCCTGGAATTTTTGAAATGCCCTCCAAGAGGTTTCATAAGCTCTAAGGGTCCAGGGGACCAAAGAGGTGTGGAATAGTACTTCAGCTCCCCCAATCCAATTGTCCATACATACATCGGGATGGTGGTCTGCCAAAACTCTGCTCCGAGTGCAATGGTCCTGAATTTGTCCATCTGCAATTGGAAGAGGCAATCAGCTATCACACTGTCCACACCATCAATGTGCTTGGCCCTGAATGACATATTCAAGGTCAGGTCTAGACACACCATCCTTCTCAACTCCATCATAACCCTGTCTGACTTCATCTTGTTCTTGTTCAGCACTTCCACAACTGCCCAATTATCACTGCAGAATGTGACCTGTCTGTTCTTGACCTCACTCCCCCCAAACTTTCATTGCCACCCATATGGGGAACAGTTCCAGAAAGGTGATATCTCTCATCACCCTTTCCCACAACCAATTCTCCGACCATGGTTCTGCAAACCATTTTCCTTGGAAATAACCCTTATGCCACTTCCACCAGCCACATGTGCATACAGCTGCAAATGAGTGTTGTATGGCCAATCATCCTGCCAGAATGCCTTCCCATTGTATGCCTGGAGGAAATGCTCCAAAACTACCATATCCTCTCTGGTTCCCATATTAATATCTACCCAGTGATGGGGCTGTTTTTCCCCCTGGGTTGCCCATGCTAAATGCCTCATAAACATGTGCCCTAGAGCAATGGCTCTACATGCAAAATTCAGGTGTCCCAGCAGCTGTTGTGCCTGTTGTAGCTGCACCCTCCTACACCCCCTACTATCCCTAACAACTCATGTAACCTCTTTACCTTTTGGCCTGGTAAACGATACAGCTCCTGGTTTGTGTCCAGCTCCAGCCCTAAGAATTCCATCATCTGACTGGGCCCTTCCATCTTATCTTCCACTAGTGGCATCCCCAACTCTTGGCATAGCAACTTGAAATCCTGCAGCATGGCTTCAGTCTCCCTTTTTCCTTCCCCAATGAACAAGAAATCATCTAGGTAGCGCACTACCATCTCATACCCGTACCGTGTCTGAAACACCAATTGCAGCCAAGTACTGAAAATCTCAAATGTGGCGCATGCTATCAAGCATCCCATGGTCATGGCCTTATCGAAATGATACTACCCATCCACCTGGAATCCTAGCAAATCCCAATCCTCCAGCTGGACTGGAAGTAGACAGAACACTGACTCTATGTCTCTCTTAGGCAACCAGGCACTCTGCTTAGACCTAATAAGCCGCACCACCTCCTCCAGGGTGGCTTATGTAACACTGTTGTCTTTTCCCCAATAGTGTCATTGACTGAATCCTCCTTCAAGTTGGATAGGTGATGTATCAGCCAGTACTCACCTGGCTGTTGTTTGGGCACTATGCCCAATGGGGAAATCCACAGGTTCAGCAAAGGGGGAATGGGCTTTCAACCTCCCTTGCTGCCACCTCCTTTCAAATTTTGTGTGCCAGAGTTGCCTCCTTCCCCTGTGTGGATTTAAAGTTTTTTGCCCTCATCACTTTCCTAGATCCTCAAAACTGTAAACTAAAACCTGTCCAAAAAACCTGTTTGCAATTTCTTGACTGCCTCCTGGTCCAGGTAGTCACCCAACTACCTTTCTACTGCCTCCACTCTGATGGGTATCCAGGCCAACTGAAAACTTCCACCTGTTGGGCTTTCATTGTCCTGGTGTCATGTTTGAGAGGGGTGTCCTCCCCCCACTGCTCTCCCCCTGTTTCTCCTCCCCCACTGTTGCCCTCTTGGGCAACCCTCTTTATTCACCTTCGGAGGTGTTAATTTATTGTCCTTGGAATAAACTTCACAGAAGTAGAAATTGAATAATTCTGTCATTCTCTCATTATCCATTATTGTCTTGTTATTGTATGTTATTGGTCCCATTTTACTTTGTGTTTTTTTAAGGAGTTTATATATGAATAAAACTCTTTATAGTTCTCTTTTTTAGAGTTATGTGCCAGTGTAGACTCTATTTTCCATTTTGAGTTCCTTATTTCCTTTTTTACATTTTTTCTGTGTGTTCTTGAACTTTTCATAAGAGGCAGTAGTGCTAGCAAACAATGCCTCTTATAAAAATTATTTTTTCTCTTAAGGATTTTTTTTTATGCTTTTACTCATCCATTTTGGGTGTTTTATGTTATTCTTATTTTTTTTGTCTTGGGAATTGTTTCAGTAACTGTTTTGTGGATTTTTTTCTTTAAATATTTCTCACATTTCTTCCTGTGGTTTATTTTTCAGTTATTTATCCCAGTTGATGTTTTTTTAACATATAATTTATTAACTTGATATTTGCTTTATTATACAAATATATTTCAGAACAACTATTCTGTGGCATAAATTTATATAGTAGATTAAATATTATAACTCCATGGTCACTGTTTCATGGGGAGACCCTACAGTGCACTCATCAATCTGGAAAATGTCTTGAGCAAAGTAGGTCTAGTATGTTTTGATTTCTAGTTGGGTGTTTTAGATATTGCTTAAGATTATTTATCTTACATACTGCAAGAAACTGTTTGCCATTTCATATAGAGGCAATATTAATATTCCAGTCTATATCATTTCAATTTAAATCTCCCATTAGTTCTAGGTCCCCTATTTCTGCTGCTTTAACTATTTTATTTGGTATTCATTTTGTGGTTTCCACTAGGGAGCTCAGTGGCCAGCAGATTATTCTTACTACAAATGGTTGTGTCACGCCTCTCATTATTTTAATCCATATTGTTTCTGTTGAATATTCTGTTTTAAATTTATGTGAAAAGTCAATTGTCCTTATTGTTTCCTTTATATAAAAGGCAACCTTCATCCTCTTTTATTAATGCTGCTGTTCTTGTAAAGACGATATCCATCTTCATTTATGCCCCATTGCTCATTTTCATCAGTCCACCATGTTTCAGTTATTCCTATTATTTCTTTAGGGTAAGTATTTATGATTGTAAGGAAATCATATGAACATACAAAATTTGCCAGCAGATAAAGGTCTAGAGGTCGATCAAGTCTGCTCGAATGTGCAGCTAGCACCTCTTATTCTGCAGCTGCCCTTCCCTTCCACCCTTCCCCTTCATTAACCCTCCCCCTTGTCCTGTCCCATCCTCGTTTGAAGCAGTCCACTGTTCTACTAGATACCACTTCAGCCGGTGACGCATTCCACCCAGCCACCACCCTCTCTGTAAAAAAGTGTCTCCTCATCTCCCTCCTGAGCCTTCCTCGCTCCAGTCTCATATCATGGCCCCTGGTTTCCTTCCCCTCCCTTACTTTGAACAGCCCCTCTGTACCTGTCTTGTTTATTCCTTTCATGTATTTAAAGGTTTCAATCATGTCACCCCATCTCGCCTCTCCTTCAGTGAGTACATGTTCAACTCCTTCAATCTCCTCTTGTATGATAAGTCCCCCAGCCCCTTGATCATCTTTGTTGCTCTGTGCTGCACCCCCTCCAGTAACTTAATGTCCCTCTTCAGATATGGACGCCAGTACTGCACGCAGTACTCCAGGTGTGGTCTAACTAATGACCTAAACAGTGGCAGAATCACCTCCTCCATCCTCGAGGATATACCCCTTGCAATATAACCCAGCATTTTGTTGGTTTTGCAGCTGCCTTCCCACATTGTGCCGAGTTGCTCATTGACCTGTAATGAGACACCCAGATCCTTCTCCTCCTCCTCTGTCTGGGCTATCTGCACTCCCCAGCTGGTAACTCCTCCTTGGGTTCTTCATCCCAAAATGCAGCACCTTGCACTTTTTGGCATTAAAGCCCAGTTGCCAGGTGTCTGACTAGGTTTCAAGCTTTGCCAGATCATCCTGCAACCCCTGCCATCCCCCTAGGTCATCCACCACTGCGCCTACCTTGGTATCATCAGCAAATAGGCTGATCTTGCTCTTGATGTCCCATGATATGTCTGCAATGAATATCCCAAACAACACTGGTCCCAACACTGAGCCCTGTGGAACACCGCTCATCACTGCCCTTGGGTGTGAGAGCTCTCCACCCACCACCCTCTGTTGCCTTCCCTGCAGCCAGTTTCCTTCCCATCTCACCAGCTTTGCACCCACCCCATGCCTACTAACTTCCTTCCCAGCCTTCCATGTGGCACTGAGTCAAATGCCTTACTGCAATCCAGATACAGGACACCCACTGCATGGCCCCCATCCAGTTGCCTAGTTACCCAGTCATAGAACTCGACCAGGTTGGTTTGGCAGGATCTGCCACATATGAAGCCATGCTGTCTGCTGTCCTGTAGTCCTTTGGCCTCTAGGAGGGCCACCAGCCTCTCCTTCAGGATAGTCTCCATTAGCTTACCCACGATGGATGTGAGGCTCACTGGTCTGTAGTTTCCCGGTTCATCCTTGGGGCCACTCTTGTGGAGGGGCACCACATGAGCCATCCTCCAGTCCTGAGGTACACATCCCGAATGTAGTGAGGCATTAAATAGGTCTGTCAAAGGTCCTGCAAGGACCTCTGCCAGCTCTTTCAGTACCCTGGGGTGGATGCCATCTGGGCCTGGCACCTTGTCCACCCTCAGTGCCTTCAAACCCTCTAAAACTCTGCTCTCTATGATTTCCCCATCTGTCACCTCTTTCCCCCCTGCTTCTGCCAATTCTCCCACCTTGGGTGTCACCCCCCTATTCTCTTTAGTAAATACTGAGCAGAAGTACTCATTTAGTGCTTCCACCTTATCGCGCCCTGCTTCCACCCAACCCCCCTCCTTCTTAATCCTTACTATGTGGTCCTTACAGCTCCTTATCTCCCTGACATACTTAAAGAAGTCCTTCTTCCCGTTCTTAATGCCTTGTGCCAGCCTGAGTTCCGTAGATGCTTTGGCTCCCCTTACTGCTCTTGTCACCTCCTTCGATTCTGTCAAGTACTCCTCCCTGTCCTCCCCCTCCCTGTTTTCTTGTACTTCCTAAAGGCAGCTTTTTTCCTCCTTACCTTTTCCATGACCTCCTTGCTCAACCAGATCAGTTTCTTAGCCCAAGCCTTCTTGCTCTGGGCTTTGCAGCAGGTTTTGGTTGCCTTCACTATCCCCAGCTTTATGAGCTCCCACCTCTGGTTAGTGTCCATACTGGGTTGAATTCTGGCAAGGTACCCTTTTACCACTTCCCCCATCCTCCCAAAGTCCAGCACTATTGTGCCAGATTCCACTCCTTCCTTGCCCATATCCAATGTGAGCCATACTGAGTGGTGGTCACTCCCTGACAGCGGTTCCTCCACTGTAAGTTTTCTTACAAAGTCCCCATTTGCCAGCACAAGGTCAAGGGTATTCCCTAACCTGGTTGGTTCACTGACCATTTGCAGCAGAAAGCTGTCCTGGAAGGCATCCAGCAGTACCTGCTCCCTTCTGTTCCTGGTTGTTGGGGTGCTCCAGTCCACTCCTGGCAAGTTGAAGTCCCCCACAATCACCACACTACCCTTCTCACAGGTCATCCTGATCTGTCACGCTAGTTCCCTGTCTAACTCCTCCGTCTGAGATGGTGGCCTGTACAACACTCCCATTCTAAGAATCCTATTCTTGGAATCCTGGATTTTCATCCAAAGTGACTCCGTACTACCCTCCTCCCCTTCCTCCCTTACACACTTCAGTCCTTCCTTCACATATAGTGCCACCCCTTTCCCAATCACCCTGTCCCTACGAAATAACCTGTACCCTGGTACAGACAGGTTCCAGTCATTGTATTGGGTGGCCCATGTTTCCGTGATGGCTGCAATGTGCACCTCTCCCTCTGCCATGAGAACTTGTAACTCTGCAGTTTTCCTCCCAAGGCTCCTAGCATTAAGGATAACCACCTTCCACCCTTTTCTCCTCCTCCCATCCTGTCCTCCTTTCCTAGCATCACCAACAGTACTTGCCATTTGTCCTTTGTCACTGTTATGGGGGGTAAGCTCATATGGTTTCCCAACCTGTGGTCTCTGCATATCTCTTCCCAACTGCCACCCCCACCCTAGTTTAAATTCCCAACTTCCTCTATGTACTGCTCCATCCTCTGTTTCAACACTTTCTTTCCTTCCTCACTCAAGTGTAGTCTGTCCTTGGCATAGAGACTTCTGTCCTCCCAGGTCCCCCCACCCCCAAACAGCCCATATCCTTTAGCACAACACCAGGTTCTTAGCCATTTGTTAAATTCCTCTATTCTCAGCTTTCTTGTTGTGCTTGCCTTTGGCACCAGAAGTATCTCTGAAAAAGTTACTGATCTTCCCGCCCCCTCACATAATTGTGCTAGTTGCTCAAACCTCCTCTGGACTGTATCTACTGTCTTGTCAGCCAGGTCATTTGTCCCAAGATGTATAATTAAATGAGGCTTATCCCTACCCCTTCTAGCATATTTCAGAACAGACTGTCCCACCCTTTCCGCTGTCATTCCTGGCATGGCCTCCACCCAAATGCGACTATGCCTCTTCCCCTTGCTACCCCACCTAACTCCTCTTAGTATTGAGTCACCCAACACTAAGATTCCACCCCTCTTACTCCCTGCTTGCTTCCATTCATCTCTCTCTCTCATTTCCAGCTCCTCTTCTTCCTCCTGTACATTATTTCCCCCTTTCACCCCTGTTGCAATTCTCCCAGTAGAACTTCCCCCTGCTCCAGTTTGATCCAGGCATTTATCAATTACTCCTCTAATTTCATCAATTCCCTCCTCCACCTTCTTCCTCTGCAGCAGAGCACAACTATTTTCTGAAGGCCCTTCACAAATGCCTGCTCCCTCTCTCTTCATAGTAACCTGTTCTCTCCTTTCCACTCCATGACTTTTGCCACTTCTTCACCTCCCCTCACAAGTCCCTATCTCCTCCTTCCATTTGTCTTTTGTCTCCTGACCTGGTTTCTCCGGCAATTGTTCTTCCTTGCCTGAGTCCTTTTGTCTCTGCTTCCCTACTTCTGACCCTCTCCTCACCACTGTTGGCTTAAATCACCCTCCCTCATCTC
The DNA here is from genome assembly GCA_016271365.2 of Neoceratodus forsteri. NCBI lineage: Eukaryota > Metazoa > Chordata > Ceratodontiformes > Ceratodontidae > Neoceratodus > Neoceratodus forsteri. The sequence continues at coordinate 401,207,016 of CM057459.1, read as the reverse complement.
CCCTTCTTCCTCCCTCCAGTATTGGGCTAAACCCACCCCCAATCTGCCTTGCCTGTCTTAGTTCCTCCTGCAGACCCTCAGTCTCCTTTCTAAGTTTTTTTATGTGGTTGCACACTAAACATCCTCCCACATTCCAGGCAATTTTTAGAAAGATTGGTGCACCACAGTTGTTGCAGTCTACCACCCTACCCATTGCTGTCATTGCCCACCAGTGACCCCCCCACCCTTCTAGCTGCAGGATACCAAACACTCCCCCAAGTCTCCCCTCTCCCTCCTCTATCAGTGCAAAACATTTTCTTTATTTCTCTTACCTCCTTTGTTGCACACATTTAGATATATCGAGCAACTGCTTTTTATATTTCTATCCTTCCTATCCACAGTCAAAAACAGACTTTAAGTAGCCATTGCACAACCTTCTTCAAACTCCTACTCCTCCTTTCCCCAATGCGATAACAATGCAAAGAAGTAATAATGAAAGCTCCTAGATTTGCATTTATTTCCCTTCCACTGAGAGAGCAGTCACCTCTTCGCTTGCTGCTGTTCCTTTCCTGGTATGCCCCTCCTACTCCACACCCCCTGCTATACCAAGTGTTTAGCTCCTGTCAATCAGATTTAACAGGGCATATAATCAAGAGTTGGGGGAAGGGGGGCAAAAATTTGCAGCAACCAAAGACGGCAAAGAATACACCACCACTACGTTTTAAATCCTCAATAGCCCAAAAACAATTCTAAGTAAAGACAACAAAGAAAGTACAGTGTCACCAAAGCCCACAATCCAAGTCTAAAAGAAAAACAGCAATTACCAGTTACTGTAAAGCATTGAATTGAGTATGCTTCCTTCCCCTTCTGGCTTCTATAACATTCAAAAATACATACATTTCAATCTCAACTCTTTACCATTACCATCAAAAGGTAACTACAAATCACAATATTCTACCTTCTACTAATACAGATTCTATTAAAGAACCATAGCACAATGCAAAACCATCTGCAGCTTAGCAACAACAAACAGGTGACAACATACCAAGTTGATGTAGCTTTTTTTTTAAATAGAAAAAAAAATGTAATCTTTTAAACCAGTAGAAATCAGCAGTCCCAAAAGCACCTTGAACCACAAGAAAGAACACAGTACCACACCTTTGCCACAATAACCAAACAGTTCTAAAACGTTGGAGAAAGAAGAAAAAATCAGAGACTGCACAAAAAGATACAATGTACTATAAAGTATTAGGCAATAGTATACTCAGTTGTCCAACAGAGAAAACTAAGTACCCACCAAAACAGACCGAATACCCACAAATGGCACTTAGGTTCTCAATATCAGACACCACCAAAGGCGCACACAGAAAGGGTTTAAACTATAGTGTTAAAATTAACCACATCAGAGTAGAAAGATCACACTAAATAAATGTGTTGTTCCTTCTGACTTCCAACTAATATCTACCACACAAATTTTATATCTTCCTGGAGCCTACAGGGTTGTCTTTCATAATCACCTAAATTTACATAAAACAAAACAAATTTTAAACTGAAAATTATAGCAAAAAGCACTTAGCTTTGGGAGCTCTTCTCAAACACAGCCACTCAGCTCAGAGTTCTAGAATCATCACTCTTGTTGTTCAAACTTATTGCATTAATCAACATAGCCCTTATTTTGTATGACCTGACTTTATTCTCTTTATTTATAAATTGTGTTTTGTTCACTTTCCCTTTTTTTATCCATCTGATGAGAGTCTACCCCCATTGTTAGTTTAAATGGACCTGCTGTAGAAATTCTTTGCAACTTTCAGTCAGAGTTTTGGTATCTGTAGTACTCAAATGTAACCCATCTGTGTAGTACATTTTCCTTTTGTTATTAAAGATGTCCCAATTATCTATAAAATCATTACTTTTTTCAGTACACCAACTTGTTAATCTTGAATTAATTAGCTGGATAGTGCTGTTTTTATCTCTATGGGCTTTTGGGACAGGGAGGATGCTACCTTGTAACCATTGTTAATTAACTTTTCTTCCAGGGTCACTAAATTCAAGCAGATGTCTTTTTCATGTTCTTTTCCAACATCATTCATGCCTGTGTGTAGCATAATTGCTGATTTATTAGGGGCATTTGACTTGCTTACATTTTATTCTACAGTATGTCTTGAACGCGGGCCCCTTGGGTAACATGGTAATGTTGTGTTCTCTCTATCTTCTCTACAAACATGAGACTCGCAATATTTAATAATAGAATCACCAAATATCAGTTTCCCCCTTGCTCTCTTTCTGGTTCTAAATCTGTATCCATTAATTCCTGAAGTGGATTGAACCTATTGGATGTTTTAATTTCATATTCACCCAGAATGTTTTCCATATGTTTTAGTTTCCTTTTAATTGTTACTTGTTTTCTATCTTGTTCCTTATATTCTCTTGGTTTTTTTTGGTGTCTGCCCCCCTTCAGTGGGACATTGAGTTCCCGTCATTCTTTTTGCTTTTTCTTCTTTCCATCATCAAGTTTTCACTATCTATTGCATTTACAAACTTGTTTGCTGTTTCTTTCATTTCCTACACTTCCCTTTTTAGTTTCTCATTATTTTTCTGCAGTGTTTGTATTTGTACATGTTTAGACAAATATTTTTCATAGTGATTGCTGGTGTTGTTTTCAGGGAGAACATTCCACTCTGGGTATATTTCATTACTGAGCCTTCTTGTTATAACAGGTCGAAGATGTCTTCCACATTTATCTGTTCAGCCATATCAAAGTAAACCTTAAGATTTGTTGGTACTGTCACCTGTTTTAGTAATGTAATCCAGCTCCTTTTGTATTTGGTATTACCCTATTCTACCAGGGATTTATTTAAGTAGTTTTTGAAAGTTATGTATCACTTATGAGTATGTTTTTATCATTTTATCTTATCGAGCATGTTTGGCCTCCTTCTCCTTCTTCCCCTGCTGACGCCAGCAGATGCTGCTTGCCTCAGCCAGCAACTGTGAACCAATACTTCATTTATCAACATTTTTCTTTAAAGGAGTCTATGACAGGCAATCCAAATTTAATAAAAGCTTTAAATGTGTTAAATATGCTCAAATTGGTGCATATTACTTTTATAGGATCACACCTGAGTGCTGTCACCAATCTGGGTGAGAAATTATAGTTCAAATAATAAAATTATGAAATTACAAAGATGTTCAAATAAAAAAAAACATTCACTTCTTTGATGCCTGATGCCTGTTAGTATTTCTCTCTAACTAGTATTTGAGATCATGTAACTCTGAAAAGTATTATTCTAAACAGTATTAATGCTTATTGCAAAAACTTAATATTCCACATATGGTCTGCCTTTGAGAGCTTTAACACTCTATACCGATGAACTCTGCATGTCTGTATATACTTTCCATACTTTAAAATTATTTCCAAGCTTTTGTTTTTTATCATTTTATCTAAACTAATCAGTCTATCACTGCTGTGTGCATTTGATTTACTCTCTGAATGCAGCCGTCACCGTGGCCATTAATCTAGCAATGAAGCTGAGTTTGTGAACAGGGACACCTGGTGAAACTTTCTGATGACTAAATTACATAGTTCACAGTTTGCACTGAACTTGAATAACCGTTTTAGATTCATAAGAAAGAAAAGAGAACCAGTACATAATGACTAGTTTTTAAAAGCTTCAAGCTGCCCAGCTGGATGTGCATATAAATGGCCTACATTTGTAAAAAGCTCATTTGGGTGTCCGTGTAAAAGATTTAAAACCAAGCTGCATATCTTTGAAAATCTGTGTTAACTACTTTTGTGTTTTAAATATTTTTAACTCATATTTTACACTTGACCTACAGAGATTCAACAGCTTACTTGTATTCTAAAAGTATCAGTCACATAACTACTGATAGCACTGACTCACCCACGCCGACCTTCATTGCTACACTATGCTGCCTATGTTACTTTGCCACAATTAAATGCTCAGGTGTCACTTGACATGACCAAGTTACAGTCTTGTGCCATGATTTTGAATGTGACTAGGAAATGATGTATCAAACATTTAAAAGTGCAGAGATAAATTACTGCGGTTATGTGCTTAGTGTGCTCCTACAGACAAACTGGTAGCATTGAGCCTGTGGGAGGTTTTCCCTCATATACCTCCAGCTGAGGTGGTGTGGTTGATGTGAGTAATGTCACCAGATGCCTGCTGGTGTTGTTGCCAAAGCAACCATGTCCATAAACAGCCAGAGCTGTTTGGCCAGGCTGTGGCTACACTGTGGGGCTTGGGGCATTAACAGCATTATGTTGTTTAACTTTGAGCAAAATCTTTTCAATGTTATTACCAGTGAAATTTAATAATGTCAAATTGCCATATCATGTCATACTTCGAACTGTCTAATGTCCTTTAATTTTATGATTTGTAGTTTATATTGCTTATAAAAAATGGAAGTTATCTAACTAAAATAGGCAAAATGTTACTTGCGAGGGGGAACAGTAATCCACCTACCAATAGGGGAAGCACGTTAAAAAGGAAATGAAGAGTGAGAAGAATGGGAGGAGGGGAGGGGGGAGTGAACCAAAGGCAGTTTATGTATTGTACACATAAATATGGGGAGGAGGATTAAGGCACTAATGTCAGAAGCCGGAATAGATTTTTTGATGAAAAGGGAATGAAAGAAAGCCATAATCCTCTGGTTGCATGTATGTACAGGGATAAGAGGGTTCTCAGAACAGAGGCCTACTGAGGTGACACAGTGAGAGAGGAAGGGTGGGAAAGCACACACATATGGGTTATAACCTAACTCTTAATGCCAAATTTGATCTGGTTGTACATTTAGGATGAGGAGCTATCAACAAGCCTGCCAGTTAATTTCCTCATTCAAGCCCTAAAGATTAGAACATTTTTGTAATTAAAGAATCCACCATACTTCTTGTTTTTCCAATATTTTGTTGTAATCTCCTCCTTATTAAGGGGACTATACCTGCTCTAAACCCCAAAACTACAGGGATGCTCTGTTATGGCCTGTATCTTTAAAGTGTGTAGCCACATTAGAAAACTTGTCACTTCTTCTGATAGTACTCTTATGTTCTCTAATCCTCTTCTGAGGTTCTCTGGTTGTTTTACCCACATAAAGCTTGGTCCAGGGGCATTGGAGAAAACAAATGGCCCCTATGGTATTACAGTTGACGTGGCTTCTTATGGGGTATGTACGACCTACGTATGGGTAATGAAACTCTTCCTTTCTTGAAGTGTGACTGCATACTGAACTTTGCCCACATAGATATATACCTGGTCATGCAGTACTGAATGTGGACTTCTGCCATTGGAATTAGTGCAGAATAGCCATCCTGCCTGTGAAATGTCTGCTGGAATTTTGCTTGTTTGCCTGTGGAATTCTGCCTACTGTGATCCACGGAATAGTATTTTTTTCCTGCAGAAAATTACTCTGCAACAGTTTCCACAGAAAATATTGAGATCCACAGAATATTCAGCGATTTTTCTGCAGAAAATTATTCCACAACTATTTAATGCTGTGGAATTCCACCATTCTGTTTCAGGAGGAAATTGGTGGAATTTCAGCAGAATTTTGAATATTCCATGGAATTTCATTCCACCAGAATTTGAAAATTCTACACAGCACTAATACCTGGCCTTAGGGGTCCAATCAAGGGTTGTCATCTAGTGTTAGATCCTGTTGTATGTGCTGTGTGGTTCATGTGTTCTAGTTTCTCCTTCGTACTTGGCACTTTTTTAGAACAGATAATTGGACAATTCCTGAATACAGTTCCCTTAAAAGGGTGATCTTGCAGTACATCTCAGTGTTTATTAATAATGCTTCTAATTCTGGACATATGCTTATTATGCATAGTCATGACCAGTACTTTATCATGTGGAGTATCGGCTTGAGGCCTCCTATAAGGGCTTGTTCTCTCAAGATATTCTGCACTTTTGATGCTGCTTGTTTAATAATGTGAAGTGTGCATCCACTATATATGAATCTACCCACCAGTGATAGCAGACTGACCGGTCTATAATTGCCCACCTCTTCCCTACTACCTCATTTGTGAAGATGGACAACCCCTACCATTCTCCAGTTCCATTGGACCACACCAGTCTCCATTCATCTGTTAAATAAGTCTATCAGAGAAGCAGCTAGTACCTCTATGAGCTCCTTTTACATCCCTGGATATATTCTGTCCAGTCCCATAGTTTTGTTCACCTACAGGTTAGCAAGTGCTTTCTGGACTTTCTCCTTGTAAAACAGACTAGTGTCCATTTCCCTCCCATAAAAGCTGTTGGTGCCTTTTTGTGGTCCTGCCCTTTCCCTTTCTGCTGTAGACACTGAGCATAAGTATTTGTTCAGGATGATTGCTTTCTCTTAATGGTCCTCCATACTGTCACCCCTTCCCTCTTTAACCATATAATTTTTCTCTCTGTCTTCCTTTTCTCACTGACATACCTAAAAAATGTCTTGTCTCCTTTTGATACTCCCTGAGCTATTCTTTCCTCAGTTTGTAACATTGCACACCTTACTGCTTTGCCTGCCTTCCTCTCTTTTCCCAGATACATTTCCCTATCCTCCTCTCACTGGGTCTCCTTGTACATTCTGAATGCTACTTTTTTAGCCTTTGCCTCTTCTGCTCCCTCTTTTGAGAATCATAGCAGGTTCCTTTTTTCTATCACTTTTGCTTGCCTGCTTGACACAGAGGGTCATTGCCTTCTCTGTGCCCTCTTTTCTTTTGGCCCACTTTTCCTCCACTGCCCCCTCCCTTGTCCTCTCCTTCTGTCAGGTCATTCCTGAGGCATTCACCCATCTTTGTAAAATAAGCCCTTCTGAAGTCCAGAACTCACACCACTGTGTGACTGTGTGGCTTCTGCAGCTGTTTTTAAGTTGAACCACACAGTAAGACGATAACTGGTCCCCAGATGGCTTCCCACCATGACATCCACAATACTGTCTCTATTTGCAAGCACCAGCTCCAGTATTGCCCCATCATAAGTGGACTCAGTGATTGGCTGCCTGAGGAATGCCCCCTGCAGGGAGTCCAGGATGTCTCTCCTTTTGTCTGAAGCTGCCCCAGTGAGGCTCCAATCTACTGTAATTCTGCAGATTGAAGCCTCCACCAGCAACACCTCTCCCTTTTCAGCCATTTTCCAATTGGTTCTAACATTTCTTTATCCAGGTCCTCCCCCTGAGCTGGAGACCTGCAGATCACACTTGTCTGAAAAGTGTCTCCTTCTCCTAGTTCGAGGATGACCCACAGCATCTCTTCCTCCACTGAATTCCCTGCATTTCTGTTGCTTTCATGCTTTCCTTCACATAAAGCACCACTTCTCCTCCTTTCCTTCCTGCCCTGTCTCTCCTGAATTTTATGCAGACTGCTATGACCATCACCCAGTCATAGTTGTCAGTGCACCATGACTCAGTAATGACAACAGTATCCAGGTTGACTTCCTCCTGATGGCCTCTAGGTCTTGAATCTTATTTCTCAGACTTCTAACATTAGCATACATGGCCTTCCAGATTTTGTTTGGTCTTTGCTTGTTGCTTACTCTTTTTCTTTTGTACCTTTTTTCTCCCTGTACTTTTCTGACTGCTTCTAATTCCCCCCATCCTCCTACACCTATCTTCTTGATTAACTTACTCGAAGGTGGGACTCTTGCACCTCCAGATCTCCCTGCACACTATCTCAGCCTGTGGGGGGAGCCGTTTCTGCCTCCCTTCTTTTTCCAGCACCCCCTTGGATATTTTAAACACTCATCAAAGTAATGTTTAAACTAGGCATGAGCTCCCTGTCAGGTAGCTCAGTCAGGTAGCTTGGTATCACCTGTTTTTGGCCAGATAGGGTAGTTCCAGAAATGTACTACCTTACCCAATATAACAGTGTAATTTTCAGATCAGGTAATCTGACAAGGGTAATGGGTAACAGGTAAAGGACTTGGAAACAGGCATTAATGGCTACTTATGGGGTTCTTCACAAAGTTTACAGCATAATCAGAGCATATCAGACCAGGTTGACACTTGATTGGTCAGTGATGTCTAAAGGGCTATGCTCCATCAGCTGTGAGCTTGTGTGGCACAGAATCGAGCTGGTAGCAGTCTGTTCTGGAAGCAGCTCTGTGGGTGCTCGCTCTGCAGCACAAATTGAAGCCAAAAAGAGTTGACTTGTCTTAAAAAGTTGAATCAATCAAAATTAAACTGACACTAACATTACACAAAGGAGCAAAGGAAGAAATAGTAGGGTGGACTGAAGTAATGTCAACCAGGGGAGGGGGAACCCGGCCTCAGTTGAGGAGGGTTTCCTGGGAAGAGAACAGGGAAGGAGTAATGGATGGAGGCAATACATAGACAAAACAGAAAGCAACTGGCTTGAAATTAAGTATTACAGTGTTTGATAGGTGCCCCCTGAATCATGTCATTTATTATTGTGACATAGCTACACTATCTGTCTCTGCAGCATAGTGAAATACTTTTATGGCTATAATACACTGTCTGTGAGTCCCCCCCCCCCAAGGTCCAAACCCTATAATTTATTACTGTGACATATAGTCAGCTACATGGTCTCTCTTTGCAGCACACTGAAAGCCTTTTATGGCTGTATCACACTGTTTATGCTAGATGCCCCTGATGCTCAAGCTCTGACATTTATTATTGTGACATAGTCAATAACACCGTCTGTCCAGCAGTTAGTGAAACACTATCCTTTCATGACTGTGTCTACTGTGCCGCCTACTTCCCAGTCTAAGTCAACTGAAAGGAAGAACAGTGCTGCTGCTCCTGCTGCATGTGCAGCTGTTAATAATATGGACAACATGAATCATATCACTAATGAAGAACATAGCAACAATAATAACATCATCAGGACTAGAACTAAATATCCTGAATAAAAAAATGGATATTAGCAATGAAATATAGTAAAGTTTTAGAAAGAATTGACTGAAGTTACTCGTAGAGGTACTGAATGTTTTGCCACATGTGCCAGGATACTTCCAGCTGCTGAAGCAGCATGCAAGGAGGCATCCTCCTCAGATATAAGCTGAGATGCTAAGGCAGCAAATACTCATAGAGATGGTGGTGATAGTGGGAACAGGGATTAGGATAGCCCAAGCTATGCCCCAGATAATGATAATGGCACTTCCAGTTCTTCCGAATCTTGTGATGACGAGGTCAGTAGTTTCGATGAGTGGATAGGAGAGTATGTCACTGAGAGGCAAGTGCAGAGAATAAATCATATGCTAAACATAAGAATAAGAAGATGAGTATGAATGAGAACAACTCATCTCAACTAGGAAATGGCAGTGTAGGATTTCTTCCAGGTCCCTTGAATGTACAACAAAATGTACCAGGCAGTGTGGCATAAAGCAAAAAAGGTAAATCTTTACATACATTCATAAAACGGGCACTAGGTAAGACTAGGATGGGTAGTGACCTCCTTGATATGAAGCTGCTAACTCTGGTACTAAATGAGATAGCTATTTTTGACACTAAAGTATTTAATGCCTCCCAAAGGACAGATGTCTTCCCTGAAAAGTGGAAGTAGGCTCAGGTCACCCCTGTCCTTAAGAATGGCGATACTATCAACTTGGCAAACTATAGACTTATCTCAATTCTCCTACCTCTCTCTTAAGCCCTTGAATGTGTGGTTTCTGACCAGCTCACAGAATATCTATCCAAGTGCAACTTACTCAGTTCCCAGCAACATGGGTTTAGGCGTGACCACTCAATGGTCTCTGCACTAATAGACTCTACCTCCCAAATCTGCAATGCCTTCGTAGATGGTTTGGCTGTGGGGTCTATCTTCATAGACCCCACAAAGGCATTCAACTCCATCAATTATCAACTTCTACTGCTAAGCATCCTCTCTGTAGGCCTATTGAGTAATGTGGTTACTTGGTTTCACAGCTACCTCTCTGGTAGGACTCAATGCATTAAAATAAAAGGCATCCTTCCAGAGCCAAGGGAAGTGAGCCTGGGTGTTCCCCAATGGTCCATCCTAGGGCCACTCCTCTTCAGTCTTTTTATTAACCCCTTCCCTGATGATTGCCCATCACACCTTGTGCTCTATGCAGATGATGTGGTATCTCAGCCAAAGGGGGAAAACAAGCCTCCATCTCTGCTGAGCTGCAACTCAGATTCCACAGACTTGAAAAATGGTTCACTGAGAACAAGCTCCTGCTCAACTATAAAAAAAAAAAAAACTAAGAGTACGCTTTTCTCTGTACAGCAGAAAAAGAAGAAGTTCGGACCACTTCAGATAATAAGCCCCAAAGATAAAACTCTGGAGCTGGTTAGCTCCTTTAAATATCTTGGGGTTCATCTTGATGACACCCTAACATTTGTAGTACAAGTTGATCAGGTTGTCAAAACTTTTAATACAAAACTGGGTGTCCTCTATTGCCACCAGCACTCAATGACCCAGAAGCCTTTAAACTGGTAACAAGCTGCTCAGTTCTATCTACCACAGACTACAGTCTTGTTATTTATTGGGCTGGCTCTGACACTGTCCTCAACAGGGTGATAACTCTACTTAATAAGACTTGTTGCTTAGTCCTTGGGTCGGATCACTGGATCCATACCTGTTCCCTCTATCATGATACAGGATGGCTCCCTCTTCAATACTAGATTGTCTGCCAGATGTGTATTCTCACAAAGAAATCCTTGCTAGGACTTACCCCTAGATCTACCTCCAGCCTCTTCATAACTGCCCAACCCAACTTCAGGACCTGAAATGAGGAAAAAGGTGGGCCATGGTGCCTTTTAAGAAAACAGCTCTTGCAAAGATAACCTTTTCTTCCATGGACTGAAGTGGTTTAACAAACTCCCTAAGGACCTGCTTAATAGGAAAAAGATTAGGCACTTCAAATAAGGCCTACATACACACCTGATCATGGAGAATGTCTGTAAATGTCTTCTCAAACCAAATCCTCTCTCCTGCACAAGCAGTAGCGGTGACAACAGGCCTCTACCCTAACTCCCCATTCAAGTTCACCTGTATTACCTGCTATCACCCCTGACAACCCCCTCACCCTACTACCCCCCTTCTTTCATCCTTTAGCCTACTCCCCTCAATCTACCAGCCCCTACCCACCCTTACCACCCTTGGACCTCCCCCTCACCACCACCTCATCCCTCTCCCTCCCCAGTATCCACAATCCTTCTCCTTCATACACCCCCTGGACTCCTATGAGTTGTCTTGGCAATGCCTTCTCCAGCTGCTCTACTCTGCCACCAGCCAACTCACCCATCCCTGGTGGTCCTACAACTGGGCAAGTAAAGCCCATGTATATTTTGCTATTCAATGCACTTATTCAGCTAAGGCCATATTTCTCATCCTACATCTGTAATCTTTATAGCACACCCCTATGCACTCTTCACTGATCACTTAATATAGGGACCTAGGAGCCCAGGACCAAAACTTACCACTACAACTGATGTATAACCTAAGACTATTGTAATGTGCATCTTTTATGTACTTGTAATCATTGCAACCCTATTTAACGTATGTGTTGTCTGTTCTTGTCTTTTGTAACTCTCTGACCTGGAACCTTTGTAAATGAGTCTTGGACTCAAAGAAATTAATCCCAATCTGAAATAAATAAATAAATAGTGTGGAATTTATTTTATATTGACCCTGCAGACAACTCTTGAGCTATATGCAGTCTGTGCAAAAAGAGCATCAGTCATGGTGGCAAACCAGCAAAATTTGAAACATCAGTAATGCAATGACAAAACATCCAATTGAGTGGGGCAAGGCAAGGGGCAGTGTGGTTGGTATTGACGGTAGTGGAGGTGGTGGGGGTGGTGGTGACCATAGTGAAAATGAACCTGAAGCAGTAAGTGACATTGAATCACTTGATGTATCCTAGTAGTCTGCCAAGACAAACAGATTGTTTTCTGACACCATCAAGTACTGGAAAATCCCCAAGTAGTACTCTATATGAAAAAAGCATGAAAAATACATCCCCCCAAAATTAAAAAGATCTCATCAACCAACACTAAAGAAAGTGTTGTGAGCCTTGAGGAGATCAAAATTTACTCACCTGCTTCCAACATGATGGTTGTTAAATAGAGCCATTGCAGAGGTGATGACTGAATATCAAGTCCTTTTGCTTTTGTTGCCTAAAAATGTTTCCTCAAGTTCATGAACCACGTTGAACCATGGTACACTATTCCCTGTCAAACATATTTCTTGAAAAAGGCTGTTCCACAGTTGTATGAGTTAGTCTGTTCTGATGTAATTAAGCAATTGAAACTCTCTCAGGTGAAGCAGGTTTACATAACTACAGATATATGGACCAGCAACAAAACAATTGACTACATGACTGTTACAGCTCAATGGTCAAGTTTTCAGTCAGAAAGTAATAATCCCCACTCTGCTATAAGCAGTAGAAAGCAGGTTGCATTATGTGTCACCACTTTTGAGGAAAACCACACTGCTCTGAATATTTTTCAGGAGCTGGAAAAACAATTACAGAAATGGTTTACTCTGTATTTATTATCTGCAGGGTTCATAGCAACAGATAATGATTCCAACATAGCCAAAGCTGTTGGAGATGGCAAATAACAACACATGCTTGTTCTGCATATTGTTTAAATATTCTTATCTGTAATTTCTTAAATGGAAACAGAAATGCTGAAAGCATGTTGGGTCTTGCTAGAAAAATATGTTGGAATTTCAGCCACTCTGTGAAATCACAAACAATTCTGAAGGGGCTGTAGAGGTCAAAAGACTTACCACTGCATGCATTAAAGAAGAAGTCCCAACCCATTGGAATTCAACATTTTACATGTTGGAAAGGCTTCTTGAACAGAAGAAATCTGTACAAGACTACACCATGCAGCATCAAATAGGTAAAGTAGACATTATTCTCACTTCCAGCTGCTGGAGTCTACTTGAATCATTGGTCACCTTATTGAAGCCATCTGAGGCTGTCACACATGATGTCAGTGTGGGCAGTTCAACTCTGAGTCAAATTCTTCCTCATATAAGATTTCTTCACATTTTTCTTGACAACATAAAGGAAAGACTTTCAGTCAAAAGAAGACACCACCACTGTTATGCTGGCAGATTACTTGAGTCTCAGACTATTGACTAATCAGAGAATAAAGTCTGTGTTTAAGAATGACACCTATGTGTTGGCTACATTGCTACATCCCCAACTTTAAGGAGACCACTGAAGCCATCCTTCTTGCAGGAGAAGACATTGACTATAGGAGAGATCTTCTGGTAACCAAACATGACATTTCCTCACCAACACTATTAACTGATGTCAAGCAGCCAAACTCTGCTGAGCCATCAGAGTGCACCTGTGGCAAAGACAATAGCAATTCTTCACAAAAAAGTGTCATCAGTGAAAAAAGTGCATCTACAGTTAGTTCTCAGACATCCTATGTTCAGGGTCAGAAAGGCCTTATAGAAACATACATAGACTTTGATGGCAGATAAGGACCGCTAGCCCCATCTAGTCTGCCCATTTCCCTACTTACAGGATAGGCCGCAGATCCTATTTAACCAACAGCCTATATCTTCCTGCCCCCCACAAGAATTGCCTTATGTCTGTCCCATGCATTCTTGAATTCTCCCACAGTCTTAGACTCCACAACATCCTCAGGAAGGCTGTTCCATGCATCCACTACCCTCTCTGTGAAATAATACTTCCTCACATTGCCCTGAACTGCCCTCCTTCTATCTTTAAATTGTGTCCCTTGTTCTTGCAAGTCTCTTTTTCTGAAAGATGCTACCCTCTTGGACTTTGTTGATTCCCTTGAGGTACTTGAAAGTTTCTATCATGTCCCCCTCTCCCTTCTTTCCTCAAGGGTATACATATTAAGCTCCTTTAGTCTCTCCTCATACGGCTTCTCTTGCAGACCCTGCACCATTTTAGTTGCCCTCCTCTGGACTGCCTCTATCCTGTCTATGTCCTTGCGGAGATGGGGTCTCCAGAACTGGACACAGTATTCCAGATGGGGTCTCACCAACTGTCTGTACAGAGGGATAACAACTTCCTGTTTTCTGCTGCTGATGCCTCTCCCTATACATCCCAGTATACCCCCGGCCCTCCCTACTGCCTTCTCACATTACTTGCTAACCTTAAGGTCATCTGATATGATTACCCCCAGGTCCCTTTCCTGTTTTGTTGTTGTTACTACCTCCCCACCCATTGTGTATTCTTCCCCTGGGTTCTTGTTTCCCAGGTGCATTATTTTGCACTTTTTTGCATTGAATCCTAGCTGCCATACGTCAGACCATTCCTCCAACCTTGCCAAGTCCCTTTTCATCCTTTCCACGCCTCCTTGTGTATCAACCCTGTTGCAGATCTTTGTGTCATCTGCAAAAAGGCATACTTTTCCTTCCAGTCCCTCTGCAATGCCATTGATGAAGACATTAAAAAGGACTGGACCCAATACTGAACCCTGCGGTACCCCACTAGTAACCGGCCTTTCTTCAGAGTGGACTCCATTTACAATCACCTTCTGTGTCCTGTTGTCCAGCCAATGTTTACCCAGGCTACCACCTGGGACCCTCCCAGGCTGGTTAATTTGACTAATAATCTTTTGTGTGGGACTGTGTCAAAAGCCTTGCTAAAGTCTAGGTAGGCCATGTCCACAGCCCCTCCCTGGTCTACTACTTTGGTCACCCAGTCAAAGAAATCTATTAGATTCGTCTGACATGACCTTCCGCTGTGAACCCATGCTGCCTTGGATCCTGTGCTCCACTGACCTCTAGGTACTCAACTATTCTTTCCTTCAGAGTGACTCCATCACTTTCCCTACCACAGAGGTCAGACTGACAGGTCTGTAGTTTCCTGCCTCTGTCTTGGTCCCACTTTTGTGAAGGGAATCACATCAGCCTTCCTCCAGTCCTCGGTACCACACCATCCTCCCATGATTTATTAAAAAGAGTAGCCAGTGGTTTCACTAGTTCCTTCCTTAATTCTTTTAGAATTCTGGGGTGAATTCCATCAGGACCCATTGCTTTGTCCACCTTCAGTTTTAGGAGTTCTTGCAGAACCCTTTCTTCTGTGAAAGGACTGGGATCGACCCCCCTATCAAGAGTGCTTCTGTTAATTGGATTAGGCACTTCCCCCTCCTCTTTTGTGAATTCTGAGCAGAAATATTCATTCAGTATTCCTGCTTTTTCACTGTCCCCCGCTGCCCACCCACCGTTTATTCTATTCAGCCTCGCTATCCCTCCCTTTGTCTTTCTACGCTCGCTGATGTACCTATAAAAGGTTTTATCCCCCTTCTTAACTGAGTTGGCTATCTTTTCCTCAGTTTGGGCCTTTGCTATTCTGACTTCCTTCCCTGCTTCTTTCTGCCTTAACTGGTGCAGCTTTCTGTCCTGCTCCTTCTGTGTTTCCTTATACTTCTGGAATGCTATCTTTTCTTCCTGACTTTCACAGCCACCTCTCTTGAGAACCATAGTGGCTTTTCTTTCATTTGATTTGTTTATTTGCTTCACACAAGGCTTGCTGCCTCTGTGATGGCAGTTTTGATAATTCCCCATTGTTGCTCCACACCTCCTTCTAGCCTGTTTGCTGGTGCTTTTCTGAGGCATTCTCCCATCTTGCCAGAGTCAGCCCTCCTAAAGTCCAGTACCCTCACTTTTGTATGGCTTGACTCTGTAGCTGAGTTTAACGTGAACCACACTGTTTGATGGTCACTTGTCCCCAGATGGCAACCCACTTCTAGATCTGAGATCCTCTCACTGCCCCCGTTTGAGAGTAGGAGGTCTAAGATTGCTCCCTCACGAGTGGGTTCCGAAACTAGCTGTCTAATGCCTGCCACCTGTAGGGCATCAAGAATGGCCCTGCTCTTGGATGTTGCTGCAGCAAATGTGCTTCAGTTAACATCTGGCATATTCAGGTCTCCCATCAACAGTATCTCCCCTTTCTCTGCCATTCTAAGAATGCCTTCCATCATATCCTTGTCCATTCCTTCCCCCTGACATGGGGGTCTGTACACAACCCCTGTGCGGATTGTGGTGCCCTTTCCAGTCTCCAAGGTGACCCACAGTGCCTCCTCTCCTCCCTGTTTACTCTTTTGTTCAGTTGCTTTTATCCCTTCCTTTACATAGAGAGCTACTCCTCCCCCTCTTCTCCCCTGCCTGTCTCTCCTGTAGGTTATGTACCCTGGTATGTTAACATCCCAGTCATGGTTCTCTGTGTACCATGTTTCTGTGACTGCTACAATATCCAGGCATCCCTCTTCCATTAAGGCCACCAGCTCAGGGAGCTTGTTGCCCAGACTACGGGCATTGGTACTCATTACCCTCCATTTCCTGATGGCCTTACCCTTTTGCCCCACCCCTGTCCTTCTTGCCTTTGTCACTTTCATTTCCCTGCCTTCTCCCTATCGACACCTCCATGTTGGTGTTTGCCACACTTACTACCGTGATTGTTTGGGGGGGCTAGGATTTTCCTGCTCCTTTCCAGTGCCTCCCCCCTTGGCTAGTTTAAAAGCTTGCCAATGAAGCATTTAAACCTATCACCTAGGATCCTGGTTCCCCTCCCGGACAGATGCAGCCCATCATGCCAGTATAGGCTTGCATCACTCCAGGTGGACCCCCAGTCCCCAATGAAGCCAAATCCCTGAGCTCCACACCAGTTTTTCAACCACTGATTGAATCCCATGGTATGGAACACCCTAGCCTCTCCTATGCCATAGATGGGTAGCACCTCCGAGAAGGTTACCGTGCGTGCTACTTGACTAAGGCCCCTCCCCAATTCCACAAACTCTTCCTGCACTTCTCTAATCCCTCTTAGCCAGGTCATTTGTCCCTAAGTGGACAATGACATCCAGCTCCCTCCCCTGTGCAGCTGCTCTGGCAATCCTGAGGATTCGCTCCCTGTCCCTCCAAGCCATGGCGCCAGGCAGGCACCTTACCTCCCTCTCCCCTTCCTTGCCCAGTTCTACCTTACTAACAATGGAGTCCCTCACCAGGAGTTGTTTCCTTCCCCTGCAGAGTCCCCTGCCACCCTCCTGTGGGTCTCCTTTGTGGAGGTTCCCAGCATCCTTCTTGGTCTCCACTGTAGGTGCCTCCACAGAGGAACCACACTTTGCCAGAATGGCATAGGGTGTGGAGAGGTACAACTGGAGGGATGTGCCTCTGTTCCACCACCCTCGCCCTCCCTGAGCCCACTGTGGTCCAACCGCTCCTCTTTCTTGGCAACCTCTGGGGGCAGCGGCAGTGGCACTGGTGGTCCCTGGATGGAAGGGAGGTCCCACAAATCCTGGCCAGCTCAGCCTGGAGATGAGCAACCTCCTCCCTCAGCCCAGAGAGGTGCCTGCAGATGGGACAACACCGCATCCTCCAGAACATCTCCCGAAGACTGCTGCTCCACAGCCACTGCACTGCACCACTCCAATCATGTCTTATTTCTGGCCCCTTAACTGTTTGCAATCCTTACTCTTTCCTCTGTTTTTCTCTCTCTCCTTACTTTCTGCCTCGTGCCCTTTAAGCTCCTGATTGTCCTGTTCTGAGACAAGAATATCCTATATTTCTCAGTAGACCGCTTACTTGTTCAGAGGCAGACCTCCAGCAGCTAGAGGGGGCCAGAGAGCTACTCTGCCCTTCTAGGATGGTGGGTCCTTGGTGGTTCTGTGATCACTCACTTCCTGCCCCTAAACAGGAAGTTCCTGTTGTCAGTCAAATCCCGTGCCTATAAAAATAAAACTAGCTTTGGGTGGGGGGTGGAGGGGGGAAGGAGGGCAATATAGTCCCAGTAGAGAAGTTCAGTCACACAGCAGTCCTTTCTCCTGGAGTCTTCTGCCAAGCTATTAGCAGAATTTTTCTAAGGCAGTCTTTAAATGTAGCTTCCTTCTAGCTAAGCCACTTCCCCTACTTACCAGATCTTTCTACAAGTAATTTAAACCTCACAACAGTTAAGTCCTTTCAGTCACCTGAGATTTACACCTAGATGACTTTTCAGTTACCCATTCAGTTCAGTTAACCCAAACACACACTTTTTTTTGTTTTGTTTTGTATGTTAGTTTTTTTTACCCTAAATTAAAGGTCTAAATACAAAAGTTCTTCTACTTTAGTCCCAGCAGAGAAGTTCAGTCACACAGCAGTCCTTTCTCCTGGAGTCTTCTGCCAAGCTTATATCATAGTTGTTATTGCAGTTTCTTCCATTGGCATCACTTTCCCTCAGTTTCACTGTCATTCTCCTTAGACACGTACTACTGACAAAATATGCTATCACCAATGCCACCATGCCAGCCACATGTGCCACATTACTCTTAGTTTTGTCAGTCCTTAGTTTATTATATTTAATGTCTGCCATGGGGATAATGTTTGGAAAGAGCAGCAGCCTCACTCAGAGCAGCTGCACCTCTTGCATCTGTCTCAGCAATGCCCACCATGGGTATCATTTTTGGAGACAGCAGCTGGCACAATCAGAGCAGCTGCACCTCTCATACCTACCTCAGCAACGCCTGCCACGGGTATAGTTTTTGGAAACAGCACCAGGTTCACTCACAGCACCTGTGCCTGTCATATCTGCCTCAGCAATGCCTGCCATGGGTATCATTTTTAAAAACAGCAGCAGGCTCACTAAGAGCAGCTGCACCTCTTGTACCTACCTCAGCAATATCTGCAATGGTTATAACATTTTGGAAGCAGCAGTGGGCTCACTCAGAGTACCAGCACCTTCTGTACTTGCCTCAGCAATGCCTGCAATAGGGTAGTTACTACCTGACCCAGACCAACTACCCATTTTTCATTAGGGTATTGTTAGGGTAATTTGGGGTAGTTTAGAGATACCCAAGAGAATTATTTGGCGTCAGGTATTTCAGTATCTGCCCATGCCTAGTTTAAACCATCTGCTGAGAACTGTGGTTCCCCTCCCAGAGGGATGCAGGCTGTCACCTCTGTAAAGGCTGTTATCTACCCAGATGGGCCCCCAGTGCTCAATGTAGCCATACACCTTTACTCTGTACCATTCCTTCAACCATGTGCTGAAGGTACAGGTGCAAGGTTCCCTCACCTTCCCCCTTCATAGGCATGTAGCACCTCTGGGAAAGCTACAGAGAATGCTACTTGTCTAAGACTTCTTCCCAGCTCTCTAAACTGCCCTTGCATTGTGCCTGCCCCATCCCTAGCCAGATCATGTGTCCCCAGGTGGATGATGCCATCCAGCTCCCCCTCCTTTACTACTGCCCTAGAGTTCCATAGGATACACTTCCCATCGCACCATGTAGTGGCACCAGGTAGGCAACTGACCTCCCTCTTGGCCCCCTTTCCTACTCTCAACTCTATCCCCTGGCATTTGAGCCACTCAACATAAGTTGCTTACTGCTTCCTTGGATCTTCTGCCATCCACCTTGGGGTCTCCATCTGAGATGGCCCCCACATCCTCTCCAGCCACTGTGGGTGCCTCTTGACAGTCTCGCTCTGCCGGAGCTGCATAAGAATTTTTTAGTAGAGCTGGTTGGGGTTGAGGAAAGTGACTGCAACCCTATTAACCTTCTGGATCCCGCCACCCCTCCCTCCTTGAGCCCACCATAGTCCAGCCATTCCTTCTATCCGACAACTTATGAGGTAACAGTGTCAGACTTGGTGGTTCCTAGGTGGGAGAAAGGGTCATCTGATTCCTAGTTAATGTATTTAATGCAGTCCCAAGCCTAGTGACCTCATCCTGACTCATAATCTCAGCCTCATGTCTAGAGAACTTCTCCACCCACCAAGAGAGGTGCATGAAGATGGAGCAGCTCTCCAGTGTCCAAAAGGTCTCCCTGAAGACTGCTGCCCACAATTACTGCACTGCTATACTTGTCACATTCTCTAATCCTTCTCTTCCTGTGCTTCCTGCCCTCCTACCTAGATTCCAGTATGGTTAAGCTATGCATAGGACCAGTTCCCAAAATACACTACTTTTATTTCCCTACCCTACGTATGTCACGGAAAGAACAAAACTTACATACAATTTTCTGTACCCCCCCCACCTATCAGTGTAGCGGTAAGCCCCCACACCCACTAATACAATCCTGCTTAGAACAGTTTAGCAGCAAGCCAAAATCACAATACTACCCAGAACATTTTATCAGCAAACTACCACCTCAACAAACACAATACCATCCTGAAATAGATTAGCAGCAAACCCCCTCACCCACAAACACGATGCTACCTAGAAACAATTTCAAGAACCCGCACCCACAAACACAATACTACCTAGAGTTTATCAGCAAACTCCCACCTTCAGAAACACAATACCACCCTGAAACAGATTAGCAGTAAACTCACTCACCCACAAACACAATGCTACCTAGAAACAATTTCAAGAACACACACCCACAAACAAAATACTACCTAGAACAGTTTATCAGCAAACTCCCATCCCCACAACCACAATACTGACTCAAAACAGCTTAGCAGCAAGCCCCCACTTCCACAAACACAATACTGTCCCAAAAATAGTTAACAGCAAGCTCCCAATCCCTTAACCACAGTATATCTCAGAAAGAATATAGCTGTACCTGTGATCCAATGTACAGGGTTCCTGGCTGTTGCCCATCAGAACTGCAGAACTGAGAAACATTCTCTCTTTCTCTTTCCCTCTGTTTCTCTCTCCCCACTCCCTCTCTCTCCCCACCTTTATTTCTCTTTCTTTCTCTCTCTCTCTCTCTCTCTCTCCATCTATCCCTACTCTCTCTCTCTCTCTCTCCCTTTCTCCTTTGTCTCTCTCTCTTCTCTTCTCCCCCCCCAGTATGGATCCAAAACTGTGTATATTACTGGGAGAATTGGGAGGTTTGCACCTACAAGTATTAATAGCAGGTTATAAGTCAGGCAAGTGCCACTCAGTCAGTTCCTGTGTAACAGACACTGTGCTTGGGAAATGCCGATACTTGTGGAGCAGTGAATACGCTAGAAGCTGGAGACAAAGTGATTCAGATCAAGGTCAGAGGCAATATTTTACAGTAAATAAATTACAGTATATACAGTATTGTATTTGACTTGCAGTTTGTGAAGTGGGCAAGGTAAGAGGGCTAGAAGCACATGAACTATTGTGTGCGGTAGGAGACACAGTGATCAAGGGCAGTATTTAATTAAGCAATAAGGCATGACCAGGGTTAGATTAACAGTCTGTTAATCACCCCCTAGGGGTGTAATGTGACATGAGGTGCAGCCGAGTGCCACATTGCTCCTGAGAGGTGATTAACTGACTGTTAATCTAATTTCTGGGCATGCCTTATTGCTATTATAAAAATTATTCCAAAGGAAAAGTGTTAAAAGTGTACTTTTTGAATGTTTCCCACATTTAGAGGGATATTTTTTAATAAAATTGTTCTCCCATCAACAGTTTTAGAATGCTGATTCAGAATCAGACTGCATCATTCTAGTCATTCAACAGTGCTAGAGGATGGAATGCTGACAGGAAGAATGCATGTGCCATGATAATCAGGCTGTACATGATAGCATAACAAGGAATAATGTATGGCTGTTGAAATGCTAATAGCCAATCAGATTTCAGCATTTCTGAGACCCTTTTTATAATATTAAATATATTATATATTGTATTTGACTTGTGGTTTGTAGTGGGTGAAAGGTCTGTTGATAATACTGAGCTGGTGTAAGTGAGTATTCAAGTTTGGAGGCCATCTGGCAACAAGATCACATTCTTTCAAGTTCAACGTACCAGTAATGGTGGTTATTTCATAAGGAAGAGTATCATCAGGCACTGGCAGCACCCCAAATTTAGTGAATATATAGCCACTGGCAGTAAAATATACATAGTGGTCTCTGATGATTTTTTTTTTATGTACTATATATCCAGTGGTCACCTGGTGTTTTTTATGTTTGCTTGTGCGCATTCACAAGAAACATCTTGGGACAGTGCATGGCATTGGAAAGGTGCACCACTGTCCTGACAAATGCAGTGCAAACTCTGGCGGGCTCATCCCTGACACGCCAATGAGTCTGCAAACTGTTTATGACAGCAGCCAGACTGCAGTTGAAACAAATGTACCGCTGCAATCAGGGATGGTTTCTGACTCCTGCAATTTGCATAAAACTGGACTGTCCCTCCTAGTCATTGCAGTTATTTGCCATTCACTGCAGTATGCTGTGAATGTGTCCCTGTCTCTGTCTGTCTGTTTCTGCCTATCTGTCTGTGCCCCCAATGTGGTCCAGTAGACGCAAGTGGAGCAGCACCCCCCACCGTGGCACAGACATCCAACAGAGTACACCCCTATTTGTTCTGTGGCTCTGCTGTGGTCATTTGCAGCTGAGAGAGAGAGAGAGAGAGAGAGAAGACGGTGTGAGACTAGAGATGTGTGAAATCAGAAAATTTTACTTAGTAAAAAATGTTGTGTAATTCCTGCATTAAGCACAATTTTTCTCCTTGGCAAAACATAATTTTGCTTCTGATTTCGCTTTCATGTAATGTGAAATTTTGCCCAATTTCTCCCAATTTAACTTTTGCGTAAGGTGGAATTTCACTGTTATCCTTAATTTCACCAATGTTTTTCAATGTTGCCAGTGAAATTCCAATGCATTGTGGGTAGATAGCTGAAATATCACATGCAGGCTGTTTCCTGCACAGTATGTTATCTGTTGAGTTAAAGAGCAGTTCAGTGTGGTGCATCACAGCCAATAAACCCTTCAAAAAACTCTTTATTTGTGATTTTTAGAGTTAATTGCTCCAAAAATCTCAATTTAGTATCTAGTGCTGCTAGTGAACCCTTTTTTGTTTTGGAATCTTTGAATAATACTTAGTTAAACTTAGGTAGTGTTTTTAGTTTTCTCTGTGTCTGTGTCTGTGAGGGAGTTGAGTGGAGGAGGGTCGACCTTATGGTGTGTGTGTGTGTGTGTGTGTGTGTGTGTGTGTCTGTGTGTCTGTGTGTGTCTGTGTGTGTGTGTGCGTGTGTGAAAGCAGAGCAAGCTAGTTGGTGATATTTGACAGATTTCTCATAAGTTGTGATCCAGAAGCAAATGATTTGATACCTTTGATAAATTTTAATGGACCAACATAGGTGTCACAATAAGAACATAGTGCTTTAGCTTTCAGACCAACAAGTCCTTCATCAGAAGTGTAATGCTGTTGCATAATGTTGCATTATGCTTCTCACAAAGGACTTGTTGGTCCGAAAGCCAAAGCACTTTATTCTTGTTGTTACATCTATGTTGGTCCATTAAAATGTATCAGATCATTTGTTTCTGGATCTGTTCTTACAAGGACCAATATGGCAAATGCTAAATCTAGATTTTACAAGTTGTGAGTTTCTGTAATTTCTTGTAAGTCTTAATATTTTTGTTGGTGTGCTACTTATTTGTTATATTTTTCTTACATATTGACCCTTTTTTGGGGTAACTTTATCTGAACAGTTGCACATTCTGAGTAGTTCTGTTGCTGTTGCCTTTGCTTAATCACTTTTCTGTTGTTTTTTTATTGAAAGTATTCATGTACACTGACCACTTGACTTGTCCATATCCAGGTACACTGCATTGTTGAATTGCTCACATTATTTAAAATTGTGATCTAGCCTCTGCATTGCAGCATTCCTGTTTTTGTATTTAATTTGCTTACCATATTAACCCTTTCCTCCCTGTTACACCACTGGTGTTTACTACCTGACCCTATTAAATATGGGGGAACGTTAAGCAGTGACACCACAATGGTCAGGCCTGAAAACCATTTGAAATGGTGCAGAAAACAGCAGATGTGAGTCTTGATGGTGGATGTGAATGATGTAACTGCATGTCTGATGCCTGATTTCTGTCTGAATGCACTGTAACATGTTTTGGGAAACATTTATGAACATCTGGACCATGTTAGGCAGTGGCAACACCATGATTAGACCTTACATTGACAAGCATTTAAACTAGCAAAGGGGGGTGGCAGAAAAGCAAGAAGGGTACCTACTTGCTCACCCCCCATAGCTAGAAGTGGAACCAGTGAACCAGAGGAGTGGCTATCTCTACAAAGCAATGTACAAAACATGGAGATTAGCACCCAAGAGGTGGATAGGTAGAAAAGGGGCAATATTCAGCAGAAGGGCAGACAGCAAGAAGAACCAGGGATAAAGGACAGCCAAGGAAGGGACTGGAGTAAAACAGCAAAACAGTCTAGGGAGGTCAAATCATGGAAAGCCATGTGTGCAAATGCCAGGAGACTTAGCAACAAGATGGAAGATCTGGAGGCTGTCATGGTGTAGTCAGACCTGGACATTGTGGCCATCACTGAAACCTGGTGTAATGATAACCATGACTTGGAGATGGCCATACCTGGCTAAAACATATTCAGAAGAGACGGAGCAGGCAGGAAAGGAGGAGGAGTGGTACTGTATGTGAAAAATGACATAAGGGCCACAGAGATCCAGGAGGAACAAAATGGTGAAGAGATACTGTGGGTTAAGCAGGAAAGAAAAATGGGGACAGCCATCCACACAAGTGTGGTCTTTAGACCACCAGCCCAGGGGGAAGAAACAGATAAGGAGCTGATGCTAGCCATCTAAAGGATGACAGACAAGGGTGAGGTAGTACTGGTTGGAGACTTCAATATTCCAGACGTGGACTGGAGCATCCCAGCAGCAGCATCAACTAGGAGCTGATTTATCCTGGACCCCCTTCAGGGTGCCTTCCTCAAGCAACTGGTCATGGAATCAACTCAGAAGAAGGCAATACTGGACCTTGTTCTCACAAACAGGGACAGTGTGATGGGGTAACAGTGGGGGAGCACCTGGGTAACAGTGACCACCAGTCATTGTGGTTTGAAATCACAGAAAGAGCAGAACCAAACCACACAAAAACACGTATCCTGGATTTTAGGGAGGCGGACTTTGGGAAAATGGGGAGATACTTGAAAGAGGCATTAAGTAGAATGGGGCAGTAATCAGGGGTTGAGGAACAGTGGACAGTATTTGCAGGTTAGCAAGAGGAAAAGGAAGAGGAGACCATTATGGTTTTCCAAAGAGGTAGCAAAGAAAGTGAAAGCCAAAAAGATTGCATTCAGGCAATATAAAAAGACACGGGCAGAAGGGAATAGGGAGAAGTACCAGGAAAAGCAAAGGGAGGCAGGGAGGTCAGTAAGGGAAGCCAAAGCTCAGACAGAACAACACATTGCAAAATCAGTGGGTAGAGGGGACAAACCTTTTATAGGTACATAAGTGAAAAAAGAAAGGCATAGGGAGGGATAGTGAGACTGAAGGGGGAGTATGGGGGCTGTGTGGAGGATGACAACAGTAAAGCTGACATATTGAACAGGTATTTCTGCTCAGTCTTTACTGAGGAAGAGGAGGGTAATGGATCTGAAGGGAGTACAAGGGGTGAGAATGGTGCAGAAATGGACTCAAGTCCCTTTACACAAGAAAGGGTTCTGAAGGAACTGGAAGTAATAAGAGTTGATTAAGCAATGAGGCCAGATGGGGTGCATCCCAGGGTCCTTAAAGAACTAAGAGAGGTGGTGGCTGAACCTCTGGCTATCCTGTTTAGCTGATCACTGGAAACAGGAGAGGTACCCGAAGACTGGAGGATAGCAGATGTAGTTCCCTTATACAAAAGTGGGAACAAAGAGGAAGCGGAGGAACTACAGACCAGTCAGCCTCACCTCGGTAGTGGGAAGATCATGGAAGCACTACTGAAGGAGATTGGTGGAACATCTGGTTGTCAGTGGACTACAGGACCCGAGGCAGCATGGTTTGCCAGGGGCGGTCATGTCAGACCAACCTCATTGAATTTTTTGACTGGGTGATTAGGGAGGTGGATCAGGGGAGGGCAGTGGACATGGCCTGTCTGGACTTCAGCAAGGCCTTTGACACTGTGCCCCATAGAAGACTATTACACAAACTGGGGAATATGGGTGTGGGCAGGACAGTAGTCTGGTGGATAGGTAACTGGCTGGGTGGCAGAACACAGAAGTCGGTGGTAAATGGTTGTCACTCCACAGAGGGAAGAGTGACCAGTGGGGTACCACAGGGATCAGTGCTGGGACTGATCCTATCCAACATCTTCATCAGTGACATTGCACAGGACCTAGAAGGCAGAATTTCATTGTTCGCTGATAACACAAAGCTCTGTAACAGAGTAGACACACCAGTGGGTGTAGACAGAATGAAAAGGGACCTGCAGAAACCTGAAGAATAGTCAGGGGTTTGGCAACTGAAATTCAATGCAAAGTAGTGCAAGATAATGCATATGGGGCACAAAAACCCTGGCAAAATATATCAGTTGGGGGGTGTGGATATAGCATGTACCAAGCAGGAAAGGGATCTTGAGGTTATCATCTCTGATGATCTCAAAGTAGGGAAACAGTGTGACAAGGCAGCAGGTAAAGCAAATAGACTGCTGGGATGCATAGGTAGGGGCATCACCAGCAGGAAAAGGGAGGTCATAATTCCACTATACAAGACACTAGTGAGGTCCCACCTGGAGTACAGTGTACAGCTCTGGAGACCTTACCTACATAAGGACATAGACAGGTTAGAGAAGGTTCAGAGGAGGGCAACAAAGATGGTGCATGGATTGCATCACAAGTCCTATGAGGACAGGTTGAAGGAACTGAACATGTACTCCCTGGAGGAGAAGAGGGAGAGAGGGGATATGATAAAGATATACAAGTATCTTACAAGGAGGGACAGGGTGCAGGAATACATTATTTTTTTAGCAAAAAAGATGTTCCAGGATTAGAGGACATGGGATGAAGTTGGAGGGAGGATGATTCAGAGGATACATGAGGAAGAATTTCTTCACAGAATGGGTGGTGGAGAAGTGGAACACCCTGCCAGAGGAAGTGGTGGGGGCTGAAACAATCACGGGATTTAAGAATGCATGAGATAGACATAAAGGAATTCTGGAGGTCAGGGGTAAGGGGCAACAGACTTCAAGGAAGACATAAACTGAACTTACATGCTCAAATGGGCAGGCTGGTTGGGCCATAGGCCCTATCTGCTGACACTGTTTATGTATCTATGTATCTATGTAAACCATTGGTAAACAGTGGGCCAAACAACATGTTTTAGTCCAGGTGGAAAGCATGCAACATATAACAGCATGTCTGACACTTGATTTAGGTCTTAATTTATTGTAACATATTTTGGGAAACATTTCTGGACTTGTGGGGCATGTTAGGCAGTGGTAGCACCACAGTGAGGCCTGAAAATCATTAGAAACAGTGTAGGAAACAGCAGATTTGTATCCTGATGGTGGATATGAACCATGCAACTGGATGTGTGGCCCCTGATTTCTGTCTGAATGTACTGTAACTTTTTTTTGGGAAACATTTCTGTACTTGTGGGGCATGTTAGGCAGTGGCACCTCCATGGTGGGGCTTGAAAGTCATTTGAAATGGTACAGAAAACAGCAGATTTGGGTCCTCCTGATGGTAGATGTGAACCTTGTAACTGCATGTGTGACACCTGACTTCTCTCTGAATGTACTGTAACATTTTCTGGGAAATATTTTGGGAATTCTGGCCTTCTGGGGCATGTTGTCAGTGCTGGAACCATATGTGTTACATCTTAGCAATGTTGCACACAAGAATAGGTGATGCAACATCGTATAGCATTGGGAAACAGTTTTTTAATAGGCACAATACTTGACATCTGTGCATAGGAGGAGGAAACATGTTAAAGAGCAGGTGATGCCTTCAACATAACTTTAACAAAATATAACATTGATCCACAATTCAGTTGCATTTCACATATATGGAGTTTGCAAAGGAAAGGCCAACACCTGTCGAAGGCTATAGGCTGTTAGGGCCCTGTGCACAAAGTCTGTATTTTTTTAATTTAGATGCCTCTTGTGAGTTGCTTTGACTCAAAGTAAGAAGCAAGCACCACAAGCACATATCCATAAAGTGCTCTTTCTTTATTACAAGTGTGGCATGCAAACAATGTAAAAAATGCTCCCATGTAACCAAGGTAAAAAATGCCCACTCCCTTAAGGCACCATACTGTGCATTGGGAGAGCAAGCCAAACCTCTAGGGAAGCTGCCCTTCCAGCTGGGCGTGCACATGAAAATATCAAATGATTCTCACAACTGCAGCATCACCCACCACAAGAACAGACCACAGGCTCATCAGATACAAAGAATTTATTCAGGCAAAATATGCAATAGGCAGAAAAAATTGCTAACCTCACAAAGTGCAAATGCACCAAACTCAGAAACAACAGGCAGAGCCCTCACCAACTTCAACAGGTTTCACCCTAAGGCTTTCTCAGGATAAGTCTACATGTGTCACTGGAACTGCTGGCAAGGCAGGGGCTGCCTGTGCTTCTGGCTTTGGATAGGGAGGGCCCTGGAGGGGTCTTGATGTTACTGACTGCTGCTGTTTTCTAGTACGGCGAGCACAGTGAGGACATTTAACTGATCCAGCCATGCCTGCCTCCTGCTCACCCCCTTCAGTGCTTACACACACTCTGCTCCCCACAGCTGCACTTGATGATGCCACCACATCACGCAAAATGAGGTAACATTGCATCAGGTAGTGGTGGAGTGTGGCTATGCTGGCCGGTTGCCCCAAAGTGGGATCCACACTTTCCTCGATGCACTTCCTACCTGCAAAGATTGCAGGTGACCACCAGATCACCAACCGATATTAAGTAGAAAAAATCCCAGACAGGAGAACTTCAGGGATGATGGAGCCATGGAGGGGGTGCTGCAGATAATGCCTCAGGCATTGACTCCTCCAGCTGCTTGAGAGGGGGCATGGTCTTCTGCTGCCTGGGTGGAGGAACAGTGTCTTTCTGGTGCTGGGAAGGGAGCACTGTCTCCAACTTCTGCTGGTGAGGGGGCACAGTTTGCTGCAGGGTGCTGGTGCTGGAGCAAAAAGCCTCCTGCTGTGGCATTTCATTTATGATGGTTAGCTGAAATGCGCGCACAGGTGCCCCACTGTAGTCACCTTTCTCCATTATGTTCACAGTCCACAAACACCACCAATTCAAATAAACAAACAAAAAAAAAGAAACAAAGATAGAGACTCAGAGAGAGAGAGTGGGGGGGAGGATCACACACACACACACACACACACACACAATCGCACACGCAAGCACAATCACCAAGTACTAAAATATGAACTATGACAAAGGCAAACAAGAAAAAGTTAGAAAAAAAAATAGCACAACTTAAGTAATTTAGGTATAAAAGTACACTTTGCAGTCACAGGGAGTATAAATGCTGCCTAATTCCTCAAGATACATAGCACAGGAAATGAACCACTCACTTACTGCCTGTTTAGACTCAAATATGGGACCTCAAGTAGAGCAAAATGCCCAATTTCACCTAATTTCACCTCAAATGCACAGGCAAAATTGGCGGTGAAATTTCACCGGTGAAATTTTGCTGAAAGGCCATAATTTTGCAAGGTTGGTGATTTTGCCATAATTTTGCCAGCCAAATAAAATTTCACTGCATGTCTATGTGAGACGCACAGATCCCCCCCCCCCCAGTATCCACTTCCAGCCCCAGCAGCAGAACATCTCTGTGCCGTGTTTCCCTGTAATGCTGAACTGTACAGTGCTGGAGCCACCCCCAATTCGGTCCCTGACAACCAGCCATTCCTGTACAGTGGCAGAGCACACACTTCAGTTATGCTGCAGCCAGCCCTTCAACGATCAGCAGTCATGGTTGTCAGTGTCCCTTAGTCCGTGTGACTATTTCACTACTGGGGAATCCATGAGGAAGAGAGTGAGAGAGGAGGAGGAGAGGGGGAGAGAGAGAGTGAGAGAGAGAGAGAGAGAGAGAGAGAGAGAGAGAGACAGAGAGAGAGAGAGAAGTGTGCATGGGGGGTTAGAGAGTGCACCTCACCACTGGCCTGCTGTCTGCCCTGAAGTGCTTCTGTTTTTCCCCTCACCATCAGTGGCAAAGTGAGTGAGATGAGAGACTGCATTCCTCCAGTTCGTCCAGCATCTCCTCTCACTCTGTGTGTTTTAAAACACTTTCCCTGGTTGAGCTGGCCTGGAGAGTATCTGACAGCCAGCTGAAGGTTGTGCCCAATACTGTGTGCCACTCCCGTCGTATGGATGTTCCCCCCGCCCATCTGGCAAAGAGCACACTGTTTCAGAGGTCACTCAATTTTAAAGAGTCAGGAAAAGCTGTACTTCTCACACATTGTTTGGTGACACAGTGAGTGAGAGAGCCAGCAGGACCAGGACATGGAATTCATAGGGTCTCTCACTACACATTTACTGAATAGCACTGTTCCATTTGTTGTGCAGTTTTCAGCCCCCAAACTGTCCCTCACACCTGGCCCTCCCTCTCACCCCCAAACATAGCCTAGACACTGGGGTGTCCAATCCCCCACTGTCCCCAGCTCCTATTTGAAACCCCCTTGATGCTCTATGGCACCACCCCCAATGAGCACTCACATCTTCTTGAATTTTTTATTTTATTTATTTATCCCCCTGTGACTGTCCTCAGCACCCCCCCACACCCCCACACACAAACATATCACTGACGCTGGGGGTGTCCAATCTCCCAGTGTCACCATCCTGTAAGTGACCCCCAGCACGCAACTTCCAATGCCCTGTCACATCTTTTTTTATTTTATTTTTTTATTAACCCACCTGACTCTCTGTCTCAGCAACATCACCCCCCAAAAAACATAACAGTGACAATGGGGTTGCCTAATCCCCTAGTGTCACGACCAACAAGAAAAAAACAAAGTCCTTCCATTATTTTTTCTAAACCATGTGGAAAGAAAAGAGTGCATCGATGTCTTTAGCAACCCTTAATGTTCTCCACCTGACCCTCCCACTCTGGTCCAGTGTCCACACCCCCCCAAGCCCTGTCACAAACACTGTCATCTTCAGTGGACCACAGACACATCTTCACTCCTCAAAGCCAGACCACAAACTGAAGGGACAGGTATGGGGTTCAATGTATTTCAATAGGATATTGAACTTCTTGGCATAACTTGTGTTTAATGTTCTTATTCTAGGCCCCATTTGCACATCAATAATAGGAGGTTTTCACCAGTGAAGTTCAATAGGGTTTCTTTTTATAGAGCACACTCCAGGTAAAAGGAAAAGAAAGAGACAGGAACTTTAGCATCAGAAAAAAAATCTATAAAACTCCATTTGCCTATTGCCACTGAGCTATCTTTCTAATTCAGTAACAATCCTTCCTCAGTTTTCTTTCTCTTAGTTTCAGAGACAGTGTGTTATATTTAGTAAAACTAAGAATTTCTTCTCTCTCAATGAATTGATTTTCTGATTACCATTACACAGTAGGCTGAGAGAGTGCTGGCCAACAATCAAAGTGCTCCCCCTCCCTGCACATGAGGCTTTCTTATTCATCAAAGAGTGTCTCCTGTACACCTGTGCTAGAAATTGACACGTTTGGAAAATCTATAAATTTTTGCTTTTTATATTTATGATTGAAACATTTCCTGGACTTATAAGGTATCAGTATATCCCACAGATCCATGTATTGCAGCATAAATGTAGTTTCATTTACATCTGCTGGGTGAGGGAAAAGCTCAGCCTCAATTCATCATTTCCCACCCAACAAAAGTGCATGACACCTCTCATACTGCAATGAGTGGCTCAGTGGATCATATTAAGAAACAACAAAACAATGATTTCTGACAGCAGCAGAGCTCAGTTACACCCCCCCCACACACACACACCAAAAATGGGTGTTTATGAACATTTCATTTTTATTACAGAAGTTTTACATGAAAACATGATCTTTGTCCTTTACACTTCATCTGCCCATGATGATTTTATGTCCCAATCTTCTGCTTCCGATATCAGAATCAACCATTGCTATGGTTCCATGGTAATGGGTTATGCTGTCACTCACAGCAGCAGCAGATTATAAGGCAGGAAACAACAAGAACAGATGTAGCCTAAGGGGCAAACAATGTGATTTTCTTCAAATGTCTTTAGTAATAAAGAATGTATTATCTTATATACTGAAATTCAAGTTTTTTTGGTAAAGTTATGAGATTTCATTCCTGCTGATGCCATCTGTAGGTGTTTTGCTGGAAACTGGAAAATTACTTTAAAAGTGAGCAAGTGGCACACTATTTATATAGCCTAGAATACAGAGTGCACATCAAGGGAGTCAGTCATTTGCTTCTTATCTTATTCAACACAGGGAGAAGCAACAGGAAACTTTTGAGGTCTGTCATCCCTTGTGGACTACAACAACAACATCTTCTGTCTTTTCACTTTTCAGAGCGGAGTATTATGGCCTAATCCAGTCTTTAGAGGGCATAACTGCATCACTCTTTTGGTTTTTTATGCAAAATCATTTATTGCTCCCTCACTACCCTTATTCTAACATAAGGGCACAGTCACAAAAACTTGTAGCTCTGCAAAAGAATAATGTAATGTTTCAGCCCAAATGTTAAGAATCCTTTTTTAGCCTTTTGATGTATCCCAGTTTAAACAGGTTTGTAGATCCATCTTCCTGTAATACTGTAAATGTTGTCTCTGGTGACCATTTGAAACAAACATTTGTCAATGGGAATGTTGTCTTGCTGATATTGGCATTGGTAGTGCAGGAGTTGAACAGATGCACAATAGGAATGGCAGTGAAGTATGGAAGTGATGTCAAACCCCACATCACCCTAAAGAGAGTGACAGGCACTGAGGTGTGCCTTTGGGCACTGGCCACAATGTTCATGGCATTTCAACTCGCCCTACCCTGCAGTGCAACAAATATCACAATGTGCCTTGGGGTCCTCGGGCCTTACACTCACCCATTTGGCCATAACGCTCA
This sequence comes from Neoceratodus forsteri, assembly GCA_016271365.2. Classification (NCBI taxonomy): domain Eukaryota; kingdom Metazoa; phylum Chordata; order Ceratodontiformes; family Ceratodontidae; genus Neoceratodus; species Neoceratodus forsteri. Next base: position 401,174,392 of record CM057459.1, on the reverse strand, counting down.
TGGCATTTTACCTCTTCCTATCCTGCAGACGCTGACAAGTGCTGAGGTGTGCCTTGGGGTGTTTGGCTTTACAGTCACCCTTTTTCATAAGGACATACGCTGAAATGGGGGCAGCATAGGAGAATGGAGGTAAACTATGGGCTGAAGAGAGCAAGGCATACCTCAATGCCTGTAAGTGGCTTGAGGGTGAGGGGGGATGGTATGGTGTGAGCATGACAGCTAGCAATGGTAAGACACACCCCTGGCGCCTGTCAGTCTGTACAGGGTGGGATGTTATGGTTAGAAACCCTACTGCCCCAGATGTTTGTTGGTATTTGCACTACAAATTTGCAACATGGCATTTTTGTGAACCCCCCTTCATGAAAGTGTTTGGGACCTCTGCTCATGAATAGTGGCACTGTGACTTTGTTAATCTGTCCCAAACATTGATTTCTCACAGTGACCATGCCATTCTGTGCCAGATGTGGGAAAATGCTATTCAGGCAGGATGTGAAAAATGACAGCTGTACCATTCATAGATAGGTGTGAAGAGATGACAGTGTTGAAAATCTTGAGTGAAAATATTAAAAATGTGCAAATTTACGAGCATACGTAGAAACTGCACAATGCACACTTGGAACAGAGTCATTTAGTGGAATTATTTCACCAGATTTTCAACATAGGCATTTTGGGACCTCTGCTTATGAATGCTGTCACTATGATTTTCTTCATTTGTCCTGATCATTGATTTCCCACAGCAACCACGTCATAGTGTGCCACTTGTGCGAAAACACATTTTGGGCAGGATCTGAAAAATGGCAGCTGTACTGTTCATAAGGACATGTGAAAAATTGACAATGTTGAAAATGTTGAGTGAAAATATTACAGATTGTCGAAGTTACGAGTGTGCATGGAAACTGGGCAATGCACACTTGTAACATAGTCATTTTATGGACTTTTGTCACCTAATTTTCAACATAGGCATTTTAGGACTTCTGCTCATGAGCAATGTTGCTATGATTTTCATAATCTGTCCTGAACATTGATTTCCCACAGTGATCATGCTATGCTATGCTGGTAGTGCGAAAACACATTTCGGCCAGGATGTGAAAAATGACAGCTGCACTGTTCATAAGGAGGTGTGGAAAAATGCAAATGTTGAAAATCTGGAGTTCAAATATTACAATTTGGTGAAGTTATGAGTGCATGTGGAAAATGCTCAATGCACGCTCGTAACGCAGTAATGTTTGAGGAATTTTTTCACCAAATTTGCAACATAGGCTCTTTGGGAGGCCACCTCACAGCGACACTGTCATTTCATTACTTGGTCCCAAAAGGTGACTCCACACAGTGGCCGTAAAATCACCTTTTGGGACTGAATAACGCCATGACAGTGACTGAATTCATGAGGAGGGGTCCCAAAAATCCCATATTGAAAATTTGGTGGCAAAAGTCAAAAAATTGGCTGAGATATCAACATAAGTTGAAAAAAAAACATTTATGATATTATACTGCTTACTGGCATTTCTTCAGTTCGTGGTTGGCTTTGAAGAGTGCAGACATGTTCCCGGCCCACTGAAGATTGTCATGCTGGGCTCTGGAGGTAAGTATGGGATGAGGAGGGTGTGGGGAGGCAGGGTGTGCAGCAGGTGGGTGCAGGTTGGGGGAGGGGCCACCAGACTTGGCAAGGGACTGTTTTCTGTTTTACAGGGTGTAAAAAAAAAAAAACATTGTAGGAGTTTTTTTTTTTCTACAGGGTCATTTGGCATGCTGGGTTGGGCTCCCAGTGTGCCACCTGAGTGTTTTTTTGGGGAGTTGTAGCCAACAGGGGTTGGGCACCCGTCAGCCATTCAGAGGTGGGGAGGGGTTACATGAGCCGAGGATTGGGCACCCCTCGCACACAAGAAATGGGGGTTATTTATGCCAACGGATTGGGGCACCCTGCTTGAGAAGAAGTCGAAGGTGAAGGAAGGAAACATATTCAATTCAGTGCTTTAGAGTAACTGGTAATTGGTATTTTCTTTAAACTTAGATTGTAGGCTTGTAGTGACACTATACTTTCTTTCTGTGTTGTCTTTACTTATAATTGTTTTTGGGCTGTTGAAAATTTAAAACATAGTGGTGGTGTAATTCTGTGCTGTCTTTAATTGCTGCAGATTTTATCTTGGCTTGTCTGACTGTCCTGTAGCTGGGTGAAGGTGTATATGCCCTGATAAATCTGATTGACAGGAGCTAAACACAGGGTATAGTAAGAGGTGTAAGTAGGAGGGGCATAAGGGAAGAAGACCACCCTCAGCACGACAAGTGTTTTGACTCATTTATTTATTTATTGGTTTCTTTTTCCTTAAAAATATATATATATCTGACGATCAGTTACAGGATTTTTAGTACTGTAAATAAATAAAAAGAGAACTAAGAGAGCTTCAGTAGCAGAGAGTAGTGGAATTGCAGTATAATGTGGGGAGTGGTGCAATGCAGTGGCTGTGGGGCAGCCATATTCAGGCAGACCTTCTGGACACTGAGGTGCTGCCCTATCTGCATGCATCTCTCTGGACTGCGGGATGAGGTAGCCAGACTCAGAGCCGGAAGTAAACTGGGTCAGGAGTACCTCACCCCTATCCAGGGACCACCCAGTCCAATGCAGCTGCCTCAAAGGATGCCGAGAACGAGGAGCACTTGGATGACAGTGGGCTCAGGGAGGGTTAGAGCAGTCAGGCAGAGGCACATCCCAGATCCTATTCCTTCAAGAACTCACATGCTACACTGGCAAATGAGGACAACCAAATAGAGGTACCCAGGGAAGTGGAAGGAAAGGATGTGGAGGTTAGGCAAGGAGGTGACCTCAGTGGGGAAAGCAGTGGACCCCAGAGGAGGAAAGCGAATCCTGGTGGGGACTCCATCGTAAGAGGATCCAGCTAGGAACACAGGAGGGAGGACAGGAGGTGAGGTGCTACCAGGTGCCACGGCATGGAGGGATGGAAGGAAGATACTGGGGATCACTGGGAAGGCAAGACGGAGGGTGAGCTGGATGTCATTATCCACCTAGGTACTAATGACTTGGCAAATGGGAGTCAAAGGAAGTTCAGGAAGAGTTTAGGAAACTGGGAGGGTCTCAAGCAAGTAGCTACTTCTGTCACTTTCTCAGAAGTACTAGCTGTGAGAGGCAAGGAGAGCATAGGAGTGCATGCACCAGGAACTTTAACTCATGGTTGAAGAACTGGTGCTGTGAGGAAGGGTTTGGATTCATTGGTGACTGGAGACCCACCTGGAGGGATGGAGGTTTGTTCAAGCCTGACGGCCTGCATCCATCCTGGAGGGGAATCCAAGCACTCAATGATAAGTTTAAATGCTATATTGACAAGCATTTAAACTAGCAAAGGGTGGCAGGCCAGCAAGGACTTGCACCTACTTGCTCACCCCCCACAGCTAGTAGTGGAACCAGTGAACCAGAGGAGTGGCTATCTCTGCAAAGCAGTGTGCAAAAGATGGAGATTAGTGTCCAAAAGGTGGATAAGCAGAAAAGGGGCAAAATTCAGCAGAAGAGCAAACAGCAAGGAGAACCAGGGATAAATGACAACCAAGGAAGGGACTGGAGGAGAACAGTGAAGCAGTCTAGGGAGGTCAAATCATGGAAAGCCATGTGTGCAAATGTCAGGAGCCTTAGCAACAAGATGGAAGATCTGGAGGCTGTCATGGTACAGTCAGACCTGGACATTGTGGCCATCACTGAAACCTGGTGTAATGATAACCATGACTGGGAGATGGCCATACCTGGCTACAACATATTCAGAAGAGACAGAGCAGGCAGGAAGGGAGGAGGAGTGGCACTGTATGTGAAAAATGACATAAGGGCCACACAGATCCAGGAGGAACAAAATGGGGAGAGATACTGTGGGTTGCTGGAAAGGAAAATGGGGCCAGCCATCCGCACAGGTGTGGTCTATAGACCACCAGCCCAGGAGGAAGAAACAGATAGGAGCTGATGCTAGCCATCCAAAGGATGGCAGACAAGGGTGAGGTACTACTGGTTGGAGACTTCAATATACCAGATGTGGACTGAGCATCCCAGCAGCAGCATCAACTAGGAGCAGATTTATCCTGGACTCTCTTCAGGGTGCCTTCCTCAAGCAACTGGTCATGGAACCAACTCGGCAGAAGGCAATACTGGACCTTGTGCTCACAAACAGGGACAGTGTGATGGGGGTAACAGTGGGGAGCACCTGGGTAACAGTGACCACCAGTCATTGTGGTTTGAAATCACAGAAAGAGCAGAACCAAACCACACAAAACACGTATCCTGGATTTTAGGGGGCAGACTTTGAGAAAATGGGAGATACTTGAAAGAGGCATTAAGGGAATGGGACAGGAATCAGGGTTGAGGAACAGTGGGCAATATTTAAAATGGGGATTACAAGAACAACAGAATTATGCATTAAGCAGGTTAGCAAGAGGAAAAGGAAGAGGAGACCATTATGGTTTTCCAAAAGTAGCAAAGAAAGTGAAAGCCAAAAGATTGCATTCAGGCAATACAAAAGACACAGGCAGAAGGGGATAGGGAGAAGTACCAGGAGAAACAAAGGAGGCAGGAAGTCAGTAAGGGAAGCCAAAGCTCAGACAGAAGAACACATTGCAAAATCAGTGGGTAAAGGGGACAAAACCTTTACAGGTACATAAGTGAAAAAGAAAGACAAAGGGAGGGATAGTGAGACTGAAGGGGAGGATGGGAGCGTGGAGGATGACAACAATAAAGCTGACATATTGAACAGGTATTTCTGCTCAGTCTTTACTAAGGAAGAGGGGGTAATGGGTCTGAATGGAGTACAAGGGTGAGAATGGTGCAGAAATGGACACAAGTCCCTTTACACGAGAAAGGGTCCTGAAGGAACTGGAAGTAATAAGAGCTGATAAAGCAATGGGGCCAGATGGGTGCACCCAGGGTCCTAAAGAACTAAGAGAGTGGTGGCTGAACCTCTGGCTATCCTGTTCAGCCAATCACTGGAAACAGGAGGTACCCAAGACTGGAGGACAGCAGATGTAGTCCCTTATACAAAGTGGGAACAAAGAGGAAGCAGGGAACTACAGACCAGTCAGCCTCACCTCGGTAGTGGGAAAGATCATGGAAGCACTACTGAAGGAGAGATGTGGAACATCTGGTTGTCAATGGACTACAGGACCCAAGGCAGCATGGTTTCACCAGGGGAGGTCATGTCAGACCAACCTCATTGAATTTTTGACTGGGTGACTAGGAGGTGGATCAGGGAGGGCAGTGGACATGGCCTATCTGGACTTCAGCAAGGCCTTTGACACTGTGCCACATAGAAGACTATTACACAAACTGGGGAATATGGGTGTGGGCAGGACAGTAGTGTGGTGGGTAGGTAACTGGCTGGGTGGCAGGACACAGAGGTGGTGGTAAATGGCTGTCACTCCACAGAGGGAAGAGTAACCAGTGGGGTACCACAGGGATCAGTGCTGGGACCGGTCCTATTCAACATCTTCATCAGTGACATTGCACAGGATCTAGAAGGCAGAATTTCACTGTTCGCTGATGACACAAAGCTCTGTAACAGAGTAGACACACCAGAGGGTGTAGACAGAATGAGAAGGACCTGCAGAAACTTGAAGAATGGTCAAGGGTTTAGCAGTTGAAATTCAATGCAAAGAAGTGCAAGATAATGCATATGGGGCACAAAAACCCTGGCACAATATATCAGTTGGGGGTGAGGATATAGCATACCAAGTAGGAAAGGGATCTTGGGGTTGTCATCTCTTGATGACCTCAAGGTAGGAAACAGTGTGACAAGGCATCAGGTAAAAAATAGGATGCTGGTATGTATAGGCAGGGCATCACCAGCAGGAAAAGGAGGTCATAATTCCTCTATACAAGACACTAGTGAGGCCCCACTTGGAGTACAGTGTACAGTTCTGGGAGACCATACTCACGAAGGACATAGACAGGGTAGAGAAGGTTCAGAGGAGGGCAACAAAGATGGTGCATGGGTTGCATCACAAATCCTATGAAGACAGGTTGAAGGAACTGAACATGTACTCCCTGGAGAGAGAGGAGGAGAGAGGGATATGATAGAGACATACAAGTATCTTACAAGGGAGGAACAGGGTGCAGGAAAACACTATTTTTAACGAAAAGTTGTTTCAGGACTAGAGGGCATGGGATGAAGTTGGAGGAGGGACGATTCAGAGGAAACATGAGAAAGAATTTCTTCACAGAACGGGTGGTGGGCAGTGGAACACCCCTGCCAGAGGAAGTGGTGGGGGCTGAAACAATCACGGGATTTAAGAATGCATGGGATAGACATAAAGGAATTCTAGAGGGCAGGGGTAAGGGGAAACAGACTTCTAGGAAAACAAACTGAACTTACAAGCTCAAATGGGCCGACTAGGTGGGCCATAGGCCCTTATCTGCCGACACTGTCTATGTATCTATGTATTTAGGAGGTAGTATGTCAACAGGGGGATTGGGCACCCCCGTCAGCTTTCACAGGGACTGTAAAAGGTGGCGGCTGTCCCTCGGCTTCTCTGGGGACTGTAAGAAGCTGACTGGGAAGCCTCCGCCATGTTGCTTGTCAAGAGGAGGCAAGTAGTAATTGGCTGCTGCAATCAGGGACCACTCTGTGGCACTCCCTGATTGCAGTGGCTAATTTCTTTCAAGGTGGTGGCACATTTTTTCAACTGCTGTCACAGACAGCGTGCTATGCCATTGGCCCCACAGAGCCCAGCCTCAAAAAGTAGTGGTGCCATTGGCTGCAGCAGGACCGCACCTCTGAAACCTGTTTCTCCACTGAAGCAGTCAGGTTATGTTGTCTGCACTGCGCATGCAAGACAGCATAGTAAGGAGATGTAAGACTTGGGGGCATGTGTGTTAATGATGTATTGCAATGTTTGGATCACACAGGTCATGTTTTTTTGTAACCTCAAAGATTGCTACTATTAGTGCAATACCAGAAAGCTAATAAGCTGTGCCATAGGAAGATACATAGTACGTATCTACTATGTTACAGTACTGTACTAATTCACATCAATACTTTTCTGCCATTCTTATGATGCCTATTTCTACCTCCTGCACTACCAATGTCAAAACAAGCAAGCAAACATTTGGCATTGACAAATGCTTGTTTTTTTAGGTGCCAACTGCATAGTTGTAAGGACCTATTGTGGTCATGTTTACTCGTTCTTTTGCATTTAGTAAAAATGTTCAAAGGTACATGCAGTGGAGAGTAAGTGGCCTGGGTTTGATCACCAGAATGAAATATTTTTTCCCTCTCACTACCATTCATAGATGCTGGGTCTCAGACCCCATCCCCACTTTCCTTTTCATTGTCATGGGAAGCCTGTCAGCCTTCTTTCAGGGAACATAATTATTTTATACTGATCTGCTTTGGTGCCTTTAGTACCATTGGTACTTTGATTGATATTTGTATTTGTGTCACTAATATTTGTATTTGTCAAGTTCTCATATTATTAATAAAAACAGTTTTAGGCCATTTCAGACTCATGCAATTGGTAATAACAGAACAATATCAAAGGGGTTTTGAGTTATCAGCAATGAAGTGTTCATTTATCTTTCTCCCTGTGCTGTCCCTCATTCTTGGAAGATTGCCAAGGTTCTCCCCTTTCACAAATGGGCGGTGGTTGTTCTATTGATGCTGGAGATTGAGGCGCTGGTTGCTACACCTCGCACCAGACGAGCAACCCAGGTTCGAGAACAAGCTCGGGCTGCTGGGGTTCAGCAAGTGGGATAGAGGACTGAGCATCCAGAGGACTGCTCTCCTCTCTTGGGAGAAGGAGATTTGTCTTCCCACTTGAAGACTGCCCTCTGGTGGTATCTGAAGGGCAGTATTGGTCAGGAGGCATGATCCAATGTCCTTATGTTGGTAGGGGAGGGGGACAGGAAATAATGGTGGAAAAGAGTCTGGCAGGCTCTGTAATGGTCTGCTGCTCCCAAAGGTCATCCCTGACTTCAGGATTGGGTCTCCAAGGGGGAAGAGAAGCTGGCAACCTCCCTCCTGGCTCTCCATGGGGATATATCCACAGGGGACTTATCGGGAACTGGCGAATGCAGGAGTGGCGGGAACAGAGAGAGAGACTGCCTCTGTCAGGAGGGCTGTAGCCACCTGCCAGGGCTCCAGAGAGGTAAAAAAACCATATAGAAAAAAACAAAGGGAGTGGTGAACCCTCCTCCCCAGTCAACTTCCATCCTATCTCCCTTCTCCCTACTCTTGCCAAGCTGCATAAGAAACTTGTCTGCTCCAGGCCTGTTGACTTTCTGTATTCCTCTAACTACCTTTCTCATCTCCAGTCTGGCTTTCAGAAGCACCACTGCACTGTCTCTTCCCAGCTGTGGGTCACTGACTCTGTCCACACTGAGTTGGATCAGGGACATATCATGATGGCAATTGTCATCTCTCTGGCCAAGGTCATTGACTCAGTGATTCACTGAGTCCTCCTGGACAAGCTGAACTCTGCCATTCTCTCAACTCCTGTTGTCAGGTGGTTATGTTCCTGTCTTTTGGACTGTCTGCAGACAATAGAGGTTGGAGGCACCCTGCCCCTTCCCCTTCCTATCCAGATTAGGATCCCAAAGGGCTCCATCCTGGGTCACATCTTCTTCTCTGTCTTCCTTAATTGCTTCCCTACTGCCTGTGTCAACTCACTTATTTGTATGTGTGCAGATGATACAGTCATCTATGCCTCCAGACTCTTGGTCTCAACTGTAGAAGCTTCTTTTTGGCAAGACCTACACAATGTCCTGATTTGATACCACTCCATCCAACTCAGGATTAAACACTATAGAAACTGTGTTTGTGACCTTTGACACCAGCAAGGCTACCCTCTCCCCATGTCTTCTCTACCCTGGCTGGGCCCCCTCTTGAAGTGGTCTCCTCCTTCAAGTGCCTTGGTGGGTGTGTGGCTGCATTGTTGGCTTAACTTTTCTGCACCCATCAATGCCATCCCCTCCAAGCTCCACCACACAGTTGCCCTGTACTGCAACAAGGACTGCCTTTCTCCCCAGATCCAGTGGGAACTGATTACCAAAACAGTTTTGCCAGTGCTTGACTATGTGGACATCAACTACGGCACTGCCCCCTTCTCTTCCCTTGGTACATTTGTCACCATCTTCAATGGTTTTGTTACTTTACTACTAATTCCGTTGCTCAAACTCACCACTGCTCCCTTTACTCTTCTCTGAATATCCCCACTCTCTTCTCACATCACCACTCCCACTGTGTATCCTTCATCTCCAAATACTGGTTTGGTCCCCCCATGCCTCTCCTCTATCCTCACTCCCATCCCCTCTGTCTCCTACTCCCTTTACTCCATGGACTGTTGCATCTTTCCTGTTCCCTATTCCCCAATCCCCATCCACACTGCTGAGCTGGGTAATAGGCTTTGTTCTGTCACCTTTTCTCCCTCTGGAACTTGCTCCCTTCCACTCTCCACCTGTCCCTCTCTCCACTTTAATTTAAGCACCAGCTAAAACGTTTCCCATCCCATCCTTCTCCTATCAGTTCCCCATTGACCATATTTTGCTAGGCCCTGTCATACCTGTGCTCAGAATTTGCAGGAACTTGTGTTCAACCACTGCCTGAATTAGCCTGTACTCAACCGTTATTGCTTCTTACTTTATTTGCTCTCCACCTGCACTTTTGTCACTTTATTGCACGTATTTGTACCTAGTATCATGGGACTACCTTGTTATTGTACTGTTAGCCTGTCATTTTGTACAGTATTTTGAACTTTACTGTGTACCTTAGCATTGAAGCAGTGTTGTTGTACTATTTGTATTCCCCTTCTCTTGGGTCATACCTGGAAAGTGTGTTTTCCCAGTTACCAATTTCAAATGTATATATATATATATATATATATATATATATATATATATATATATAGATATATCTGTTACTCCATTAATAAGAATAATAATAGGTTATCAAGTGAAAAAAACACAACATATTAGATTAGTGGCAGGTAGGATGCTTGTACCTTGTGCGTCTTGCCCAGTGTCACACACTGTACAATTTTGTTAGTGAAAATACAAGTCTGACACACTCTTGATTAAAAAGAGCTGACTCTGTATTACATGGCCCTTCTGCCCTCCAATTTAATTGTAGATGTTACAACTGGAATGGTTTTGGAAAAGTAAGAAGAAAGCACAGGCGATGATAACTGCCTCCAAAGTTAGTTGCCTCACTTAGTCACAAAGGGCCATGCAATGAGCATACTTTATCACTGTCGTATTTATTTTGAGTCACAATACCCTCAGTCAAGGTGTAACATGGCTTATGCATCAGGCTGGTGGCTCATACTAAAGTTCTTTGGAGCTGAGTAACCATGAGCCTGTAGTACTGTCGCTCCAGTTACCATTCAATTTTGCTCTGAATTCAGATTTTAACTTACTCATTATAATATCTGTTGGGAGTTTGTTCCAAGTGTTGACAATCCTTTAGGTGACAAATGATGTTGAATACAACCTCTAAGCCCTGTCCTGCAGAACTGGTCTTTCAGTTACTGAATACAGTATACTGTAGTTCATTTATATTGACTGACAGCATGATATATTGGACAGCACTATTATTTTAGGGATGCTCAGATTCTGTAGAATCCATTCTGATTTGCACCTGTTGGAGTTTGGAATTTCCGATTCTGACTCCAAGTACTGGCTGCATTCACAGCCCCCCCACCCCCGTCTGATACACAGTGAAGCAACAAGTACCCTGTCTGTTTCATACCCCTCTGTGTACCTTACCATACCAGGCTGGCAGTTGCATGTGGTCAGGAAGACTCCAGTCGATCAGTCCAGTGCAGTGATGGAGGTCCAGAGTTGTCTACTTCTCTTAGTCCTGATTCCATAATTGGCTGCAGTTAGATTGCTATTGCTGGACTCCTGGTACCTCACTGGGTCATAAAGTGGACTTAATGACTGGCTGCAGCCAACATCTGGATGTTGGTTGGAAGAAATGAGTCTTCATTCAACCTCGCCGCAGCTGTCACTGCCAACATTGTTATCACTACCCCCACCAAGTTGAGCTGCTGGACAACAAAAATGAAGCTTTCTGACTTGCTGGCTCTTGCACATTCCACTACATTGACATGCAGGTTCTGTGCTCCTACAAGCATGATAATACCTTGTCCAACAACGATCCTCCTGACTGAGGTCTAGGTGGCCTAGCAGCACAAAACCCTGGGAAATGTTTATCAACTACTCCACTTACTATAAAGCGTAGTAGGACCCTTCACAGTTTTTTTTCATGGCTGGCCACCAATCTCATCATAGAAAGGGTTATAGATAGGGGTCTAGCCTGATGGCAGAAGCAATTAGATGGAAGAAAAACTGTAAGGCAGAAGGATGGAATGAAGAAAGGAACTTAAGGAAGCAGTTCTTTTTTTAAGATTTTTGCTACCAAGAGTTTAAAGCTGATGTTGTTGCGAGGGGGGGGGGGAGTGAGGTTTCCAATCACACAAGTCCCTCCCAAATTACATATAGTACCTAACTCCTTCAAAGGCTCTGAGACATATAGCATGGCCCTGCTTTGTAACAATTGGCAGACAGTGTGATGAAGGTCTAGAGTTGTCCACTTCTCTTAGTCCTGACTCCTGGTTGGCTGCAGTCAGATTGCTAATTCTAAACTCCTGGTACCTCATTGGGTCATAGAGTGGACTTAATGACTAGCTGCAGACAGCAGCAGGATGTTAGTTTGAAGAGAAAAGCCTTCATTCAGCCCTCTGCAGCTCTCTCTGCCAACATTGTGATTGCTGCCCCCACCAAGTCGAGCTGTTGGGCAACAAAAATGAACCCACCTGACCCTGCTGGCTCTTGTACATTTCACTGCATGGGCATGCAGGATCTGTCTTCCTCCAAGCACAGTAAGACCTTACCCACCCACGATCCTCCTGACTGAGGTCTATGTGGCCATAGCAGCTCAAAACATTGGGGAAATGTTTAGCCACTACTCCACTTACTGTGATGCGTAAGGGGACCTTTCACAGGTTTTGTTATGGGTGGTCACAAGTCTCATCACAGAGAAGGTTATGGGTATGGGTCAAGCCTGGTGGAAGCAGCAATTAGACAAAAGAAAAAGTGGAAGGAGAAATGATGGATTGAAGAAAGGAACTCAAGGAAGCAGTAATTTGTTTAAAGATTTTTGGCTACAAGGAGTTTGGGGCTGACGCTGTGGCAAGGCGGGGGTAAGTGAGATTTCTGATTATACAAGTCCCTCCCAAACTAGATATAGTACTTACCTACCTACCTCGGAAGCTCAGAGAGAAACAGCATGACCCTGCCTTGTAGCAGGTGGCACACAATGTGACAGAGGTCCAGAGTTGCCCACTTCTCTTAGTCCTGACTCCTTGGCTGGCTGCAGTCAGATTACTGCTGCTAAATGCTCAGTACTTCATTGGGTCATAGGGTGGACTTAGTGACTGGCTGCAGCCAGCATCTGGATATTGGTTGGAAGAGATGAGTCTTTATCCCCCTCTTGCAGCTGTCACCACCAACATTGTTATTGTTGCTCCTCACCAACTCGCGCTATGTCAGACAGTAAAAATGAAGCCACCTGACCCTACTGGCTCTTTACAATACAATGCATGGGCAAGCAGGATTTGTCCTCATTCAACAGGATGAGACCCGGCCTGCCCATGATCCATCCTCATGACTGAGGTCTAGGTGGCCTAGCAGAGCAATACCATAAGAACGTTTTAGACACTATTCCACATACTATAAAGAGCAAGGGGTTCTGTCCCAGGGTTTTGTCATGGTTAGCCCCAGCCTCATCTAATCTCAAAGAGCATTATGGATATGGATTGAGTCCAGCAACAGTTAGACAGAAGAAAAAGTGGAAGGAGGAATGATGGAATGAAGAAAAGGGCTTAAGAAAGCAGTTTCTTTTTTTTTTTAAGATTTTTGCTTTCAGGGGTTTAGGGCTGACATTGTGGCAAGGGGTGGGTGTGAGATGTCTGATCCAACAAGACCCTCCAAAACTGGATTATAGTACCTACCTCCATTTACTTAAGTGAGGAAATGTGGGACCCTGGCATTTAACATATGGAATGCATAAAACACAGATCCAAGCTGAGAACACTGGAAATTAGTGCCTTTATATGCACAAAAGGTAAGTTTTGATTTCACGACATTACCAGTCATCTCTACTCTGATTTAAAATGTGTTTTGTCATTTAGGAAGGTAAGAAGAAGAATTCAGTATTCAGTAAGTAACTGAATTTCTCATCATGCCAGATGATTCCAGGATGAGCTTAAAACTAGCAAAGTTGGGGTTATTCTTAGACTTAACAACCACTGGTATCTTCTTACCATTTCCAAAAATAGTGTATTTTGATACAGTATTTTATAATGCTTGAAACATTTTCTTTAAATGAAAGCTTGCAGTCTGGTTAACATGTAAAGATCCTAATGATATGCTTCTTGTGTATTGCTACTTGTCTATAAATGTCAATATAACACAGTGTGCTCGATTTTCAAAAGGTTGGGAATGTTGCCTGTGTCAGAGAGATACAATGCAAGGGGCACACTGCACTGCACCTTGTTTCATTCCCAAGTTTCAAGTGGTGCTTGTGAGACTGGTGGGATCAGTTACACATGATGGTCTTGTGCTGGGCTTGAGGTGATCTGTAGGCAGTGCCATGGCTCTGAAGGGGCTTGCACCACTACTCAGGTGTCATATCCCCAACTGCGGGATTATTAAAGACCCATGGTTTCTGCAATCCAAAGTCATCATTAGACCAACCAGAGCTGGTCTAACAGCCTTCTTTGCTGCCACTGGCTACCACAGGCACTTGGGAGTGAGCTTCCAGTTGTGTGCTGCTAGCACATAGGACATGGGCAAACACTGTGCACAGTAAGCCTGCAGCAGATATGCAGGGGTGCCATTTGGGAGGGTGGGGGCAGTTGCCTCCCCCTTTATTGCAGACCATAGTTATTTTTTTTGTTTTTCAGCCCCTGGATCCACCCCCATAGCCCCTTTGACCAGTTATTGCCCCCCCCCCGTTGAAAGCCAAATGGCTGCCCTGCAGATGTGTAGATATATGAGACCACAGCATGATCCAGGTGTTTTTCATGTTCACAGTGGAATAACTGACTTGCCATGGTCGTGGTTGGTAAAAGAGAGTACGCGACCAATGAACCCAGACTGTGTAGTCTGAGATGTAATCCATGGCACCCATCAGTAGACATGCCACTCTGCATAGGCAGTACAGCACCATGCTTCAATGACAGACGTGGGACGTTTACACTACAGGGAGTGTTGTCAAAGTTGGCATGATGTCATGAAGGCATGCCAGATATGCTCATTGGGGGGTGGACTACCCCTTGGTCCAGTGTGGGTGTAAGTGTTTGATGTCTCACTGAGTGTGCCATAGACAAACATGCACCTATTGCAGTGCTCATAGTAATAAATGCCAGTTGTGAAGGGGAGGAATGTGCCCAGTGTAGTGCTTGCATATGTGCCACTATGCCACCGGGTCCCATACTTGTTGACACCTGTAGTTTGTAGACCCATGTTTCACATCCACCACCACCAGACAGTGCATGCTCTTAAGCATGTTATGGCTCTCACAGCTCCCTGTAGTCCTCAGAATCCCGCCATGATGACAGTCACCATTGTGCTGGTCCTTCACGGGCTTGTCCCTGTTCCTGTCACTATTGCTTTCCAGGGGTCTGTGCTCACCACCACCACCTCATACACTGCCCTTTTCTTTTCTGCCACAGTCCCTGCCAACTACCTATGCACACAGCATATTAGTCTCTGGCACAGGTCATAATTATGCATGACCACTTTGGAGTTTGCAGCAATCCCCTCCCATGAACCATTTGTATGATGCACAGCAACGGTAGTGGCAACTTCAGAAAGTTTGGCCCTTGGACCCTCCTGCACTGAAATCTGGTACAGGGTCCCTCATGCACCATGCTTTGACACAAGCTACCATTTGCCACAGCTTGCACCATTCTACAAAGCCCTCTGAAAACTTAGTTCCATATGTTGTTAAAAATAGCAGGACAGAAAAGTAGTGATCCAGTTATGGTAGCTGTAGCAATATCTTATATTGCTATATCAACTGAGCTAATTCCAAGCTTTCATTAATATGTCTTTAGCCATAATGGTTCAAATATTATACCATTTTAAAGACTTCGACTTTTGATTAGTTTAGCTTTGCAACCGTTGCAGCTAGAAACATGTTTTTTAAATGAATGCTTGAGAGTCCAGCCATTAAAATTTAGCTATGTGTCAATATGATTCTGTATGTATTGATACTACTTTTAATATTGTTTCAGTGTATTATTTATGCAAGATTTTTAGTTGTGACACACAAAAAATGGCAAACACAATGGGCCCAGTTCTCAAAAAGTTGGCACAAGCCATGCCAATAGTGACTTGTGCCAAATGCCGTTTTGCCAGGGACCCTGCACCCAATTCTCTCTATTATATAGGGTACCAGTGTCAAAATCCCACAGCTTGTAGCAAACATGGCCCTGCACCAAACAGAGGGCACATCAAAAAGACTTTTCACAAGCCACGGGTGAACTGTGCAGCAATAACACCATGGACAGGTACCTAACTGCCCCCCTGCACCAATCCCCGATCACTGTGCAGTATCTTACATACAGGCAGTATATAAAAACATATTGCAAATTAATTCATTCATTGGTTGCAGACATTAATGTTGCTATCCCTTCCTACTACAATGCAGTGAGTATGTTCTATTATCAAGTTGTACATTTGCTACATTTTTTGTGTGCTTTTTTATATGTATCTTATCCTTTATCCTTGGAATTTGACTGGTTGTACATAATTTGCCTTGTCTATATATTTAACTGTTTCATGTCCTCAGGACCTCCTTGTGAATGAGCTCGCTCAAATAAGTAATTCCTGCAATAAACTTCAAAAAAAAAAGAAAATGTGTTAATGATACCCAGACACCATTGGGAAAACCTGAAAAAAATCTAGACACAATACCACTTATACATCATACGCTTTCTGTAATAACACCACCACCTGTTTTATTTTATTACAAAGGATATGTGTATTAACACAAAAGTGGGATAAAATGAAAAAGCTGATTTCTTGGTGAAGAAAAACTGGAAAGCACAGGAGGTTCTGACAGAAAAAGTCTGTATCAGTTATCTCTGACAGCTAAGTAAAAGGGACATTCACTAAAAATACTACAGACAGCTTAGTCTGGTTCAAGGCAGTTGGCATTCATTCCCCTTCCCCCAAGGGTCGTGCCTGAAAATAGGTAGAATTTGTCTAGCGCACTTACCCAGTCAACAAAAACTAAATAAACAATAAATAAAATAAAGTAATTGCTTAAAAGACACAATAATTGGGTACAGCTAGATACATATAAATATTTCTAGAGGTCCATTTGTTGGCTATAAATAGTCACCCAGAGAGAGACTAAAATTAATGCAAGTTTCCTGCAATAGTGGCAGAGAGAAAAGGATAGCATGGAATTATCTGCAAAACACTATAGTCCATTGGTAGTTAATCAAAATTATTTTTCTTATGAATGCAATTAAACAGTTCAGACTTAAAAAAAGCCTTCCTGTTGGTTTAAATGTAGCATCTGATATGCTGTATATCAAACAAATGTGGAAACCTTTTAAGCACATTTGAAAAGGAAAACACAAACCTTATAAAAACACTTGTATTGTTCTTTAGCCTGCATAACAAAGTCCCATTTATGATTTATCTTCTTATTCAGAAGATTGTAATTCTCCTATAAACAAACAAAAGTAATCAATTTAGGGTATTATGTTTTCAAAACAATATAATTGTTATGTTCGCCTGCGTGCATGCGCAAGGAACGTCTTACGACAGTATGCCTTTTGGAGGTGTGCGACCCTCCTCCCCAATGCAGTGCTCAGTGTAGCAGGCACAACCCTAGGGGACCAATGCATGCCGAGCTGTGTTTGACAGCAGTTCGACTGTGTTGCTCTCCACTTCTAAGAAAAGGCCCACTGCAATTAGCGGTGGTAGCGTGTATGCAGTTAGCATACATGTTAGCCGAATTGCTGTTATGCACAGCTCAGCATCAAAGCCCTCCCGCTTCCTCCCTCTGCTAATATCCTCTCCCTCCCTGTTCTCCCTGACACCCACCTTGTGTGCTGAGGGGGTACCCAATCCGCCTCGGCTCATGCGCCCCCTCAGCACACAGTGTGGCCGATGGGGATGCCCAATCCCCCGTCGGCTGCAAGCCCCCAAAAAAACAACCAGTTGACATACTGGGAGCCCACCCCAGCATGCTTATGCCCCCCTCACACACACATACACACTGTAGGGCCAGCGGGGGTGTCCAGTCCCTGCCGGCTCCATTTCCCCCCCAGCAAACACGTACTGTAGGTGGCATGCTGGGAGCCCAGCAAAGTGTGCCAGCAGTGTCTGTTTTTTTGTCCCTCGCCCCTGCCTGCCAACCTGCACCCACCCTATGCGCTCCCAACTCCCCCCACACACACCCTCACCTAGGTGGCATGCTGGAAGCCCACCTCAGAATATCAAATGCTTCCATTTTTTTTTTTTAAGTCCTGTAAAACAAGAAAACGGTCCCTCGGTGAGTCCTTGGCCCCCCCGCCAACCCGCGCCCACCTTCTATGCTCCTACTTCCACACACCTCCCTCACCCCATACTTACCTTTGGAACCCAGTGCGACAATCTTCGGTGGACCAGGAACACATCTGCACTCTTCAAAGCTGACCACAAACTGAAGAAATGCTGGTAAGCTATATAGTGGTATAAATAGGGTTTTTTCAACTTTGGTGCATATCTCGGCCATTTGGGGGAATTTTGGCACCAAATTTTCAACATGGGGTTATTGTGACCCCTCCTCATGAATTCAATCATTGTCATGGTGTTATTTAGTCCCAAAACATGATTTTGTAGTCACTGCATGGAATCACCTTTTGGGACCGAGTAACGAAACGACAGTGTCACCATTCATGAGGTGGCCTCTAAAAAAGCCTATGTCGCAAATTTAGTGAAAAAATTCTGAAAAATCACTGTTTTACAAGCGTGCATTGTACAGTTTCCATGCACACTCTTAAGTTCACGAATTTGTAATATTTTCACACCAGATTTTCAACATAGGCATATTTCCACACCTCCTTATGAACAGTGCAGCTGCCATTTTTCACATACTGCCTGAAATGTGTTTTTGCACTTCCGGTGCAAAACAGCACCATCACTGTTAGAAATCAGTGTTCGCTACAGAGTAAGACAATCCCAGTGACACTGTTCATGAGCAGAGGTCCTAAAATACTTATGTTGAAAATCTGGTGGCAAAAGTCCATAAAATGGCTGAGTTTTGAGTGTACATTGTGCAGTTTCTATGCACACTCGTAAGTTCGTGAATTGTAATATTTCCGCTCCAGATTTTCAACATTGCCATATTCCCACATTTCCTTATGACCAGTACAGCTGTCATTTTTCAAATCCTGGCAGAAATGTGGTTTTGCATTTCATGTGTACAATAGAACAGCTGCTGTGTGAAATCATGTTCAGTACAGAGTAAGAAAACCACAGTGATGCTGTTCATGAGCAGACATCCTAAAATGCCTGTGTTGAAAATTCAGTGCAGAATTCCAAAACATGACTGTTTTACAAGCGTACCATGCGCAGTTTCCATGCACACCTGTACCTTCATGAATTTGTCATATTTTCACTCCAGATTTTCAACATTTGCATTTTCTCACACCTCCTTATGAACAGTACAGCTGTCATTTTGCACATCCTGGCTGAAATGTGTTTTCACACTTCCAGTGCAGAATAGCAGAGATTGCTGTGGGAAATCAGTGTTCAGTGCACAGTCAAAAAATCATAGTGACAGTGTTCATGACCAGAGGTGACAAAATGCCTATGGTAAATATTTGGTGAAATAATTCCACTGAATGACTGTGTTACAAGCGCGGGTTGTGTAGTTACCATGCAGGCTCGTACTCTTGAGCACACCAAGGGTTATAGGGTTTTTAAGACAGACAATAGGCATGAGGGTGAAATGTTGATCCAATGCAAGAGGAGTTGCAGAGAGGTACTCTGTTGGGATATGGATGCTAAAGGAACATGGATACAACTTGGGGGGGGGGGGCCTGCATAAATGCCAAACACCAATGCAAATACCTGCAAGCTAACGTTCAGCATTGACAAATGCTTGTTCTGATTCTGCAGCTCAGAAGGATGACTCCTGGATCTTTTTACTTTTTCTACCTAGGGAAAAAACAATATATTTAACCAGAAGTCCTGTTTACAGTGAATACTATGTGATATTTAAATGCATCAGTAGTTCCTGATAACACTGCTGGTTTCCTTGTCAGAAAATTCTGAAAATGAAGGGGCTAGAATGGTCCTACATATCATACTCATTAAGACTAAGTAGTGGTACATCCATTCACTAGACAGCTTTGCTCAGACAGTAATAGCCATCCCTGTTAGCCTAGGGCACTCCCCCCCCACCCTGATCCTCAATCATCATGTCAATATTAAATATATTTCCCTGGTAGTCTAGTGGTCCCTAAGCCCAGATCCTCAATCCCATGAAAAATATGAAAACACTCTCCGTGGTAGTCTAGTGCCCCCCCCACCCCAGTTGACAGTACCCACCATCCTTCCCTCATCCCCAAACCAGTGACAAGCATAACCCTCCACACAGCTCCATGGCTGGCTGCCAACTAAGCTATCAAGGAGCATGTACTGTATGCCACAAGCCCCCTTGTGCCATCCCACAGTCCAATTTGGTGGGCAAGGCTGGCACTAGCCTCCTTGATGCAGGCAGCCTGTGTTTAATGTAGGCTGCTTTTGAGAATTGCAATAACAAAAGGGGCATCTTTTGATGCAGGGTGCCACTTGCATCAGAAATGTTTGACACAAGCACCTTGCATCCCTATAAGGACATTGAGAATTGGGCCCATAGTGTAAATGATATTTTTTGTATCACTATACTTTAATCACACTATATTTTTGCATTGATACTGTACATAAAATTATAAGATGGTTTCAAAAATTGAATAAATTTCAATTCTGGTAATACTGCACATTACATATATATATATATATATATATATATATATATATATATATAAGGCTCAACTCCTGTTGTATAAGAGTCCAGGTATTTTTTATTTCATCTGATCAGCTGGTTTTACTATTAGAGTGAACAAGTGCACAACAGCTTTCATTCATTCTTAAAGTTTCCAGCTGTGGAGGAGGGCAGTTTGTGTCAGTTGTCTTCTGACTGCATAACTGGGTGCTGGGAGGAAGGAGGTACACCGTGCTGTCAGGTAAAGGGATGTGGAGACATTAGGAAAATATGTTTTTTAGTGCAAACAAGTGGTGTTCATTTATGAAGGTGCGAGCTGCTGATGAGGTGGGTGGGTTGTGCCAGTCACCTATCATGTGACTATTTATCATTTATAAAATATAACTTTGTGGTGGTTGGGTGGAGGAGGGTGGGACTGGAGTGCTAACAGAGAGTGGTGTACAGGGGATTGCATTATTTATTGGGATTGGCCTAGGGATGAGGTGGAACACTAGGAAGAAGCAAGGGTAGGGAGGGTCTTTGTTCATTTTCTGTACAAATACATACATATTTGGCTCTTGATTACTGAACATTTGGCTAAATATTTAGGAAAAGGTATTTTCACAGCTCTAATTTTGGGTTCACCTTTGCTTAAACCAGTAAGGCCATCATAGGCCTGGTTCCTTCTTCCTCTGAGCTGAGATATAGATGATGCACACTGATGTGTCCTGAGACAGATCAAACACATCTGTTAGTTTTCTGCTTTCAGCCTTTCTAGACTGTGTGAGAGGCCATTTCTCAACATACATTCCTTCTCAAAGACGAACCTGGCCAAATAATGTCACGGTGATTTGCATTATTGGCATATGAGGAACTTTTGCTCAGTCCTTATCAAATACCTTCAGGACCCAACTGAAGAAGTCTATCAGGTGTGAGTAGTATCATCTTCCTGACACAAACCCATGTTACCTTTTGTCCTGTAGCCCGTTGGCTTCCAGCCATTCCACTATATGCTCTTTTATAATGGTTTCTATCAGTTTCACCAGGATAGAGGTCAAGTTAACTAGTTTATATTTCCCTCTACACCACACTTGTGGAGTGGGGCCACATTGGCATTCCTCTGGGCTACTGGAACCACCCTGTTTCTAGGAAGCAGTTATACAGGGCAGTTAGTGGTTTTGCCAGGAATCAGTCAACCTCAAATTGCACCCCAATGTGCAGAACATCTAGATTTGGAGACTTATCCTCCTTCAGGGTTTAAAGCCCCTTTAAGCACCTTCTCCACTCTTCCATCTCTGGTCCATGTCCCCTCCCTCTCTGGCTAGAATCTACCACTCAGAGAGCGGTCCCTTTTCCTCTTTTGTGAATACTGAGCAGAAGTATTTGTTTAGAATATATGCCTTAGGCCAGTCCATCAGCACAGCGGTAGTGCTACTGCTCATGATGCCAGTGACCTGAGTTTAGGAATGAGCTTGGTTCACCAGAGGCCAGTGGGGGAGAGGAGAATTGAACATCCCAAGGGGTACTCTCCTCCTCTAGGGAGGGAGGCAACTAGCTCCACTGCTATACTACCACCTGGGTGACCACAGATAGAGCAGTCAGAAATGATTCATGGGTGTGAGTATGTCGACTAGTGCCGTGCTATGCACCCTCACCGCTGATGTTCTAGGGGGTCCCAGGAAGGAAAGCAGAAATTCCTTGACTGCAGAATGATGCCGGCTGCCTGCAGGCCCCACACCTGGCTACTCAGGCAGTCTCCATATTAACCAAATGCATTCTACAGTAGAAATTGGGGGAGTCTCTGCCACTCCCAACAGTAGAGGTTAATCTCCGGCAAATGGAAGATAGGTCTTGGGGTATGGCTGGGTGATGAGGCTGGAGCAGCCAAGCAGAAGGGGACCAACCCAAGACTAGGGGCATAAACAACAGTAGCTGCAAAAAAAAAAATATGCCTTCTTATTGTCTTCTTACATTTAACTGTTGCATTCAGACTGTAAGAAACTATTACTCCAACGTCTTTCTCTTGTGTTATGCTTCCACCACTATCCCCAATTCTGAACTCAGTTTTAAAAACTGTAACCCCTATATGCCTCACCTTGAAGTTCTTAAAGTAAAATTTTAACTGCCATTCTTTCGACTACTCCTCTAATCTGCAAAGGTCCACTTTCATAATCTGGACCCATCCTCACTACCCACCTGGTCATAGATCTTGCCATCTTCTGCAAAGAGGCATAGCTTGCCTGGTATCCCTACTCCAGTGCTGCAGGTAAAGATGTTAGGAAGGAATGTTCCAAGAGTACTCTCTGTGGCAAATCTCTAATGACCCTCCTCACCATGTGAATTCCCTGTTGATTATCATCCTCTGGGTTCTGCCACTCAACCAGTTTTCTATCTGTCTTATGACTGTGTTCCTCACTAAGGTTGTAAATCTTCTTTACAAACCATCCATGTGGGACAGAGCTGAAGGCTTAATTCAAGTCAGTGTGCAGTATATATAGAGTCAACCCCTTGTCCACTACTTTGGTCCCCCAATCTAATAACTCAGTCAGGTTTGCCAAACACAGTTGCCCCCCCCCCCATAAACCCATGTTGCCTTTTGTCCTGACGTCCGTTAAAATCAATGGGACTTACAAGCATCTCTGTTATTAGTTTATAACAATCTACCCACTACAGATGTTAGGAAAACAGGTCTGTTCCCTGTTCTTCCCTACTCCTGCTGTTGTGCAGTGCACTACATTCAAGGTCCCAAAGTCCCTGAGTACTATCCCTGTCTTCACTGAACTGCTGAAGAGCTCTGCTAGAGGCTCTTCTGCCAGGGCTTGCCCTATGTACTTTAGTACATGATGATACAGTTTATCCAAGCCCACAGACTTAGCCATCTCCAGTGCTTCTAAGCCTTCTAATACCCTTTAATACCTTTTTCATTGGAATTTTAAAATAAGTGGATACTCGTTGACCCCTCCCCCTTGCCTTGATGACACAGTCAAGCAATGGACCCTTTTATACGTTCACTTGCACGCATGTGCAAGGAACGTTGTGGGAGAGTAACACACTTTGGAGGTGTGCCTCACCCGTTAAATCCACTGCTCAGTTGAGCAGGACGGCAGTCCTGCACCAATGGGTGCAGGAGCTGTGTATGACAGTGGTGGTGCTTCGCTTCAAAGAAACCACCGCTTGTCATACTAGGACCGCGATCACGCCGCCCCGCATCATGCCACCCCGCTTCCCTCCACCCCAAATCTTTGCTGCCACTCTGGAGCCCACCCCAGTTTGGCAAATGTCTTCATTGTTTGCTGGCGAGGATGCTCAATCCCGTTGGCTCCAACCCCCAAGCCATCCTTCTGCCATGATGGGGCCCACCCCAGCGTGGCAACGTCTCCATTATTTGCCAGCGGGGTGCCCAATCCCCATCAGCTCCTCAGCCCCCAGCCATCCTTGTGCCACGCTGGGGCCACCCCAACATGGCAAACATCACGTAGTCAATTATAAAAAATTAAAAACTGTAAAGTAAAAGCGGTCCCACGCGGTCTCCCGCCCCTCCACAGCCCGCCCACCCACTGTGCACCCTGCTCTCCACCCCCTCACCCCCATACTCTACCTCCGGAGCTTAAGCACGATCTTGATGGACTGAACATGTCTGCACTCTTCAAAGCCAACCGCAAACTGAGGAAATGCTGGTAAGCTGTATAATGGGCTAGATGGGGTTCAACTTTATTCATATCTCAGGCATTATTTGGAATTTTTGCAGCAAATTTTCAACGTGGGGTTTTGGAACCCCTTCTCATGAGTGATGTCACTGTCATGGTGTTATTCTGGCCTGAAGGGTGATTTCACAGTCACTGCGCGGTCACTGTGCAAAATCATCGCTGAATGCAAGAACACTCATGACAATGTACATCGATCAGAAGAAGGGTACCAGTTGGTGATGCCTAGTCCAAAATGACTTTTTTGCGAGCGTGCATTGCACAGTTCCTATGCAGGCTCATAAGTTCGCGAATTTTCAATATTTTCACTCCAGATTTTTAAAATTGCCATTTTACTACACCTCCTTATGAGCAGTACAGCTGTCATTTTTCACATCCTGCCCAAAACGTGTTTCCACCCAGGTAACGCACAATGGCGCAGTTGGTGTGCGAAATCAATGTACGGGACACATTAAGAAAATCATGGTGACACTGTTCATTAGCAGAGGTCTCAAAATGGCTATGTTGAAAATTTGGTGAAAAAATCCCTAAAATGACTGCTTCTGACGTGTGTTCACGTGGTTCCCTACGCCGCTTCGTAGGTTCAATTTTCAATATTTCCACTCCAGATTTTCAACATTGCCATTTTACCACACCTTCTTATGAGCAGTACAGCTGTCATTTTCATCCTGCCCAAGCGTGTTTCCGCCCATGTAATTGCACAATGGCACAGTAATTGTCTTGAAATCAATGTATGGGACACATTAAGAAAATCATGGTGACACTGTTCATTAGCAGAGGTCTTAAAATGCCAATGTTGAAAATTTGGTGAAAAATTACTAAAAATGACTGTTTGATGAGCGTGCATTGCGCAGTTCCTACGCACGTTCATACGTTTGTGAATTTTCAATATTTGCACTCCAGATTTTCAACATTGCCATTTTACCACACCTCCTCATAAGCAGTACAGCTGTCATTTTTTACATCCTGCCCAAAACCTGTTTCCGCCCATGTAGTGCACAATGGCGCAGTTGGTGTGCAAACTCAATGTATGGGACACATTAAGAAAATCACAGTGACACTGATCATGAGCAGAGATCTTAAAATGACTGTGTTGAAAATTTGGTGACAAAATTCCTAAAAATGACTGTTTTACGGGTGTTCATTGCGCAGTTCCTATGCACGCTTGTAAGTTTGCGAATTTTCAATGTTTTCACTCCACATTTTCAACATTGCCATTTTACCACACCTCCTTATGAGCAGTGCAACTGTCATTTTTCACATCTTGCCAAAACCTGTTTCCTCCCATGTAAGCACAATGCACAGTCGCTGTCAGAAACTCAGTGTATGGGACATATTAAGAAAATCACAGTGTCACTGTTCATGAGCAGAGATCTTAAAATGGGTATGTTGAAAATCTGGTGAACAAATTCCTAAAAATAACTGTTTTTCGAGCGTGTGTTGTGCAGTTCCTACACATGCTTGTAAGTTTGCGAATTTTCAATATTTTCACTCCAGATTTCCAACGTTGCCATTTTACCACACCTCCTTATGAGCAGTACAGCTGTCATTTTTCATATCCTTCCCAAAATGTGTTTCCGCCCATGTAGTGCACAATGTTGCAGTCGGTGTGCAAAATCAATGTATGGGACACAGTAAGAAAATCACAGTGATACTGTTCATTAGCAGAGGTTTTAAAATGCCAATGTTGAAAATTTGGTGAAAAAATTCCTAAAAATTACTGTTTTACGAGTGTGCGTTGCACAGTTCCAATGCACTTTCGTGGGTTTGTGATTTTCAATATTTACACTCCAGATTTTCAACATTGCCATTTTACCACACTTCCTTATGAGCAGTACAGCTGTCATTTTTCACATCCTGCCCAAAACGTGTTTCCGCCTATGTAGCGCACAATGGGGGTAACAAAAAGGTCATGCTGAAATTTTATTGTGCAAATACCAGCAATCGCACAAAGCATTAGGGTAAAGCACCATACGTGCCAAACACCACTACAAATACCTGCAAGCGAACGTTCGGTATTGACAAATGCTTATCTCTACTGTGAGAACTTAACAGAAATATTTGTTCAGGATGTCTGTCTTTCCTTTATCCTCCTCCCCACTCATCTCCCTTCTTCAGTCTGACTATTACTTTGTTAGTTTTTCACTTCTCCTGTGCATAACAAAAAAATGCCATGTCTTCCTTTTTCTCTTCCTTCACAATCTAAAACTGCATCTGCCTTTGTCTTCCACGTTGCTGTGTTGACTTCTTTCATGTTGTTTTGAAACTCTACCCTATCCCACACCACTTGACTGGTTTAGTATTTTTAAATGCATTTTTCTTTGTCATCACAGCTGCCCTCTTCTCTCTCATGATAGGCAGTGGTTTCTTACTTCTCTTACTATCTTCCAGTACCCATACCCAGAGATTTGCCACTTCTAATATCCCATTATTTATTACTTCTCACTTAGCTTCTACCCCGTCTGTTACTCTTACCTCATTTAGGTTTTCTATCAGATAAGCTCACCTAAAATCCAGGATTTTCGTGTGGGACTAGTTTCTTTTTGCTTGAAGTTAGATGCCAAGCCAGTACTGTCTGGAGGTCATTGGTTCCCACTGGGTCCAGCACTGTGATGTCACCTATGCTGTCCTGGTTTGTAAGGACTAAACTGAGGAAGGCTGCCTCCCTTGTAAGCTCTTCCACCCACTGTACTAAAAATGTTTCCTGAATATTCTTCAGCAGCTGTAGATGTCTCGCTCTTGCTGCCAACTGGATCCTCCAACCTACATTAAGCATGTTGAAGTCACCTATTAAAAGCACCTCCCATTGTCTTACTGCTATTTTAAACTCATCATGCAGTTCCCTATAATCAAGACCCCAGTTTTTCCATGTTTCCACAGCTGCAGAGTTTGCCATGGAACTAGATGTAATATGTGGAATAGTTTACCACAGTTTTCATAAACTGAAGAATGCTATACTATTCTTTACATAAACTGCAGAATATTTTTTTGCACTTTACATTGAAAAGTCAATATACACCAGAAAAAAAACACGCTAGAATTTACTGACTCTTCATTGTAAACTAAGGAAAATCATTCCATGGATTACATAGAAACATAGAAACATAGAAGTTGACGGCAGATAAGGACCACAAGGCCCATCCAGTCTGCCCATTTCTTTTTCTACCTTATAAATGTGCCATCGGCCTTTGCTCTGTCAGTGACCTATCTATTCATAGTCATTTGTATTGCTCCCTTATGCCTATCCCATGCCTGTTTGAAGCCCTGCACTGTATTCATAGCCACCACTTCTTGTGGTAAGCCATTCCATGCATCTACCACCCTTTCTGTGAAAAATTTCCTCACATTCCCCATGATCGGCCTCCCTCTAATCTCATGCTGTGTCCTCTTGTCCTGCTATTTTCTTATATTTAAACATGTTAGACTCTTTCACCTTGTTTATGCCCTTAAGGTGTTTAAATGTCTCGATCATATCACCTCTCTCCCTCCTTTGCTCAAGGGTATACATATTGAGCTCCGTTAATCTGTCCTCATATGTCTTCTGATGCAGTCCCTGCACCATTTTGGTTGCCCTTCTCTGGACTGCCTCAATTTGGTTAATGTCCTTGTGAAGGTGTGGCCTCCAATACTGCATGCAGTACTCCAGATGGGGCCTAACCAATGTCTTGTACAGAGGGATTATTACCTCCCTCTTACGACTTGTGATACCCCTACTAATACACCCTAACACCCCCTAGCCTTACCTACTGCTTTAGAGGTCTGCTTGGATGATTTTGGTCATCAGTGATGATGATGCCCAAGTCTCTTTCTTCCTTTGTGACTGCTAGCAACTCCCCTCCCAGCCTATAAGTGGCTTCAGGGTTTCTCTTCCTATGTGCATGATTTTGCACTTCTTTGCATTAAATCCCAGTTGCCACTCTTCTGACCATTCTGCTAGTTTATCCAGATCTCTTCTCATTCTGCCCACCCCATCTGGATCATCTACTCTGTTGCAGATCTTGGTGTCATCTGCAAACAGACAAGCCTTACCCTCTAGTCCATCTGCGAGGTCACTAATGAAGATGTTGAATAGGACTGGCCCCAGGACTGATCCCTGAGGTACCCCACTTGTGACTTGCATCTCTTCTGACTGTATACCATTTACCACCACTCTCTGTTTTCTGCCAGTCAACCAGTTTGCCACCCAGTTGACCAACTTCTGACCCACCCCGAGCCTACCTAGCTTATTTATCAATCTTCTATGTGGAACAGTGTCAAAAGCTTTGCTAAAGTCAAGGTAGGCGACATCAACTGCTCCCCCTTGGTCCACCACTCTGGTTACCCAGTCAAAGAAATCTATGAGATTAGTTTGACAGGACCTTCCTTTTGTAAACCCATGCTGTCTTGGATCCTGTGCCCCTATGGATTCCAGGTGTTGCACTATCCTTTCCTTAAGGAGTGCCTCCATAATCTTGCCCACCACTGAGGTAAGACTGACCGGTCTGTAGTTCCCCGCCTCCTCCCTGCTACCACTCTTGTGGAGCGGGATCACATGAGCCCTTCTCCAGTCTTCTGGGACCTCTCCTGTGCTCAGAGACTCACTAAACAATTCTGCTAATGGCTCTGCTAGTTCCTCCTTTAGCTCCTTAAGTACCTGGGATGTATGCCATCAGGTCCCATTGCCTTATCACCTGAGCTTGTAGCTCTTGTAGGACCCTTTCTTTGTGAAGGGAGAAGTCACCTCCCTCCCCCCTGTGTCCATGATGCTGAGCTGTGGGCCCTGCCCTACCTTCTCTTCAGTAAATACTGAGCAAAAGTATCTATTTAGGATAGATGCCTTTACAGGGTCCTCCTCCTCACATGCTACCTTTTCTCCATTAAGCTTAGCAATACCCCCTCTGGACTTTCTCCTTTCACTAATGTATCTATAGAAAGTCTTGTCACCTTCTTTTACTGTTCGTGCTAGTGTTTCCTCAGTTTGGGACTTTGCCTGCCTTACTGCCTTACCTGCTTCCCTTAGGGCAGTTTGGTATGCCTCCCTATCTTCATCCCGCTGTGTTCCCTTATATTTTCTGAAGGCCAGCCTTTTGGCTCTGACATTTTCTGCTACTGTATTTGAGAACCAAAGTGGTTCCTTCTTCTTTTGCACTTCCTTTTCTGTCTAATACAATGGGATGTTGCTTCAAGTATTGCATCCTTAATGCTTGCCCACTTTGCCTGTACCCCCTCACCTGTGTTTCTTTTTGCCAGGGCTAGCTTAACTCTGTTGGCCATCTTATCAAAGTCAGCTCCTCTGAAGTCCCATATTTTTGCTTTGGAATGGGATGATTTAGATGTAGTAGCCAAATTGAACCATACCATGTGATGGTCACTGGCCCTCAGGTGACCTTCTACCTGGAGATCTGTGATCCCTTCTTTGTTAGTCAGTACTAGATCTAGGATAGCCCTGTCTCTTGTGGGTTGCTGTACCAGTTGTTTGAGGCCCTCCCTGCAGGGAATCTACTATGAGTCTAGTTCTGGCAGATGTTCCTGCTGGTATGACCAATCTGTATCTGGCATGTTGAAGTCTCCCATTATCAGAACCTCCCTTTAGCTGTCATGTTTTGTATATCTTCTAACAGTAATGTGTCTATGTCCTCCCTCTGGTCTGGGGCCTGTAGACAACCCCAGTTCTTATGGCTTTCCATTTCCTGTTTCCAGGGTGACCCACAGTTCTTCTGGCTCCTTATGTATTCTTGAATTTCTGTAGCTTTGATATTTTCATTAACATACAGGCCACCCTCCCCTTTTGCACCTCGGTCTCTTCTGAACAATACATAGCCAGGTACTGAAGTCTCCCAAGTGTGGTTACTGGTAAACCACGTCTCACTAATTGCTACTATGTCCAGTTTAGCCTCTGACATTATTGCCTGCAGGTCTGGGATCTTATTTCCCAGGCTGTGAGCATTTGTGTACATGATTTTCCATTGGCCAGATTTTGGTGTGTTAGTTGTTGGGTGAAGTTTGGCATTACCCCTGTGCATCATATGGGGAGACAAACCTTTTATAAACTGCAGAAACCAATTTGGTGGTTTTAATATTGAATTCTGCAGAATGATTTTCAGAATTCTGTGGAATTAAAAAGAAAATTCTGAAAGGCATTTTGGGATGGCCCCTGCCTCCTAGTTTGCTTGCTAGTGCTTTACATTAAAACCCAAGACAAATGGGGGGGGAGGGGCACTTGCCAAGCTAAATGGTGGCAACATAATTTCGTTAGAGACCTCAGGATTCTTCATCTGCTGTATCCTTAGACCAAATGGCACTATAGATTGTTAAAAACTGGACTCTTTAAATGGGCACATCCTGAACTTTCAAAAGATACCAATATGAATAGCACAAAGGACTATTACTGGGAGTAATATGGAGGGCATCTTTCTCGGCACCTACCTCCAGGTCAGATTACTGCAGCAGAGAAGTCATCCATGAGACTCTGTTTCTTTTTCTCAGCAGCCGCTCCAGCTGTCAAGTGTGCCCAGAGGCATTAAGGAGTGTTTAAAATGGCTGTATGGGGAAAGAACAAGTTTTCTTTGGAGCTGGAAAACATTATGGACAGATGTAATAAAATTCTAGTCAATAGAGCCCAGCTAAATGACATTACATCCAAAATGATTATTGAGGTTCAAGCCCTGACAACGCGAGTAGTGGGGACATAAAGGACAGTAAAATACATGAGAAAATATTACAGAACCATCAGGGGCAATTCAGAAAACACCATGCCCGGATTCAATATCTACTATATTCTGTGGATAATATGGAGAACAGGTCTCAACGAAATAGTTTAAGAATCGCTGGTGTCCCTGAAGGGGTTGAAGGTAAGGACATGCTACAGTTTCTGAGATAATTTCTGCCTGAACTGTTGAAAGTAAATAACATGCCACTCCCTAAGTTAGAAATGGCTCACAGATCTCTGGCACTAAAGCTCCAGGAGAGGGAGAGACCTCGCCCAATTCTGTGCCATTTTTTGAAGTACCCTGAAAAAGACTTTTGCCTCAGTGCAGTTAGGGAGAAGGGAATCCTGGTTTGGGAGGGACAAAGAATCCAGTTGTTCCAAGATTATTATCAGGAACTGTTCGAAAAGCAACAAGCATACTTGGGGGTAAAGCAAGAGTTGTACCAGCTGGGTGTCCCTGCTTCCCTCCGCAATCCTTCCATGCTCAGGGTCCGATACTGGGGAGAGTTCCTAATATCTGAGAATCATGCACAGGTAGAACAATTCCTGGCTAAAATTCCCCAGAAGACGCCTCAGCAATATCAACTTCTGCTACCTCCATGAGGAGCAGCATAGCAGGCCCTGCCACCAATGCCTATGGAATTTCAGCCCAGTGTAGCATATAATGTGGCTGAAACATCCCCAGTGGAGTCATGGCAGCAGCTCCAGAGATGGTCACCAGAAGAAAAGAGGTAAAGGACCCCCCAACCAGAAAGAAGCAGCACCCAGATAGAGGTCTAGAAGTCATAACAGCTGCCTGCATATGTCCAGAACCAGCAGTGCTTCACCATTGGACACCCCTGTCAAAGTCTCTAATTGCTACACTCAACTGAGGGAGCTCACACCTAAGGCTCTAGATATGAGTGAACAAAAAAAACCTGATCCAGCTTCTGTCACCTCAAATGTTGAGCCCAGAGAAGACTGGGTCCCAATGTGCCAGGCTTCAGCAGACTGTATAGATAAGGATGAAGCAACCAAGCTACAGCCCAACAAGGAAAGTGCAACAGAGACTGTCCAGGATTAAGGTATTTTAAAAAAACATTAGCCCTAAGATGCTGCTGCCATTACAGGAGGTTTAGGAGTTATTTCTAACTTGGGGAGAGCTGGTAAATCCAGAGAAAAATCATAGTACAAGGGCCTCTAATACAAACAGTCACAATTGCCTCGTGGTCCTGACATATGCATCTGACTCAGCAATCACACCATGGGGCAGTGAGCAGCACGCCACAGTTTTGGAAATGATCACTCCATGCCACTGATGCCAGCTCCATTTCAACTCTGCTAATGAAGAGGGCATGGAATCTAGCCCATTCAGAACCTTCTGATGGGGAAATGACTCCTTTTTTGGCACAGGGACAGTGCACAATGAAAGTGACTGCTCCACTGTACAGATAGATGTCAGCCACAAGCATGGACAGTGCCCACTGTGCACACAAGAAAGTTTAATAAAAAGACGGCTAGGTGGCACAGAAGGA
Source organism: Neoceratodus forsteri (assembly GCA_016271365.2). NCBI lineage: Eukaryota > Metazoa > Chordata > Ceratodontiformes > Ceratodontidae > Neoceratodus > Neoceratodus forsteri. The sequence goes on along the minus strand of CM057459.1, from coordinate 401,142,471 downwards.
TGAGGCACTGGATGTCTTACCTTGTGCTACACCAGCAGCCCAGGTTCAGGAATGACCTTGGGTCATCGGGATGCCAGTGCGGGGGGGAGCAGAACAGGATTGAGCATGCAGCTATCTTCTCCAGAGGGTGGTGAGGGTAGGTTAGTGCCCCCCCCGTAGTTCTGCTCTCACTAGATGGAGGTCCAGTGGGTAGCGTAGGTGGAGAGGGGCGGCAAAAAGCATTGGGAGGTGGAAAGGGCTGAACTGGCACCATGGGGTGCAATGTGTGCTTGGGGGGGCAGGAACAAAATCCTAAAAAATACATATGTGTTCCCATCACTAGTTTGTGGGAGGAGCTGACGGGGACCAAACAGCTTGATAAAAAAAAAAAGAACGTTTAATAAAGTGTTTTAAAATGTTATAAATATTCCAGGGTGCTTAACTGGGATAACCAGAGCAGGAAGGGAAACAATAGTTTGTTTACAGATGTTGTTTTTCTTTCCCTGCAGCAGGTTTTGTCCACTAACAGAACTGGTATTAGACTCAGAGATGGGAATCAGAGATGGGAACAGACTAAATGAAACAGGAGGTTTGAAGATAGAGGTTCTCCATCCTCAATTTTTACCTGATGAATCTCCAGGACATCCAGGGAAGGAGCTGGCAGAGGTCCTTGCAGGACCTTTGGCAGACCTACTTAATGCCTCACTACATTCAGGGTGTGTACCTCAGGACTGGAGGATGGCTCATGTGGTGCCCCTCCACAAGAGTGGCCCCAAGGATGAACCGGGAAACTACAGACCAGTGAGCCTCACATCCATTGTGGGTAAGCTAATGGAGACTATCCTGAAGGGGAGGCTGGTGGCCCACCTAGAGACCAAAGACTACAGAACAGCAGACAGCATGGCTTCATACGTGGCAGATCCTGCCAAACCAACCTGGTTGAGTTCTACGAGTGGGTAACTAGGCAACTGGACAGGGGCCATGCAGTGGATGTCCGGTATCTGGACTTCAGTAAGGCATTCGACTCGGTGCCACATGGAAGGCTGGGAAGGAAGTTAGTAGGCACAGGGGCGGGTGCAAAGCTGGTGAGATGGGTAGGAAACTGGCTACAGGGAAGGCAACAGAGGGTGGTGGTGGGTGGGGAGCTCTCACACCCAAGGGCAGTGAAGAGCGGTGTCCCACAGGGCTCGGTGTTGGGACCAGTGTTGTTTGGGATATTCATTGCAGACATATCATGGGACATCAAGAGCAAGATCAGTCTGTTTGCTGATGATACCAAGGTTGGCTTGGTGGTGGATGACCTAGGGGTGGCAGGGGTTGCAGGATGATCTGGCAAGCTTGAAACCTGGTCAGACACACCAGCAACTGAGTTTAATGCCAAAAAGTGCAAGGTGCTGCATTTTGGGATGAAGAACCAAGGAGGAGTTACCAGCTGGGGAGTGCAGCTAGCCCAGACAGAGGAGGAGAAGGATCTGGGTGTGCTCAATACAGGGTCAATGAACAACCTGCACAATGTGGTGGAAGGCAGCTGCAAAGGCCAACAAAATGCTGGGTTGTATTGCAAGGTATATCCTCGAGGAGGAGGAGGTGATTCTGCCACTGTATAGGTCATTAGTTAGACCACACCTGGAGTACTGCATGCAGTACTGCCGTCCGTATCTGAAGAGGGACATTAAGTTACTGGACGGGGTGCAGCGCAGGGCGACAAAGATGATCAAGGGGCTGGGGGACTTATCATACGAGAGGAGGTTGAAGGAGTTGAACATGTACTCACTGGAGAAGAGGAGAGACAGGGGTGACATGATTGAAACCTTTAAACACATGAAAGGAATAAACAAGACAGGTACAGAGGGGCTGTTCAAAGTAAGGGAGAGGAGAGCCACCAGGGGCCATGATATGAGACTGGAGCGAGGAAGGTTCAGGAGGGAGATGAGGAGACACTTTTTACAGAGAGGGTGGTGGCTGGGTGGAATCGTTACCTGCAGAAGTGGTATGCAGTAGAACAGTGGACTGCTTCAAATGAGGATGGGACAGGACAAGGGGGAGGGTTAATGAAGGGGAAGGGTGGAAGGGAGGGGCAGCTGCAGAATAAAGGGTGCTAGCTGCACATTCGAGCAGACTTGATAGACCTCTAGGCCTTTATCTGCTGGCAAATTTTGTATGTTCATATGTTCGTAGGGCCTGGCCACCAAGATTAGGGGGAAATTGGGTGGCCCATTCAAGATCTAAGGGGGGAGGACAGATAAGCCCACACTCCTTTGACACATTGGGGCACCATAGTTATAACAGCTGGTCACCAGCTAATCAGCATAGCCTCATGGAATAATGAGATCCCAAGAACACAGCAGGCTCAGGCCAGCACCAGAGGCCCATGGGAAACACCAAGAGGGATAAGGAAAATAGAAGGGACCCAGACATTAAGAGGATTTGGGCAGCAGTGGAAGGCAATGAGCTCTTTCTCCCCACTTAAGTGCACCCCTTCTGGCTACATTTCCCAGTTACCCTAATGGAAGAGACCACTAAATACCTACTAGTGACCCTGGGCATAACCAGGAGGTGCAACTGGTGGATTGGCTGTACTCTGCCTTTAAAAAAAGAGGATTCTGCCTAGCTCCTACTAATAGATAAGAAGGGGAGTGTGGGTCCTAAGAACAGGACACAACTTAGCAACCCTAGTATCTACCGAAGGGGCACCATTTGATTCCTGTAGAGGACAAAGACCCCAGGGAGAGGGAACACTCTCCTCCACACCAAGGCACAGACTCCCAAGTAGGCCCAGAGCAAAACAAGGGGAGGCACCACTAGGTAAAGGTCCAGGCATACCCTCCTCTTTTTCAAGGGATCCTGGGGTTCACCTCTATGACCTGCTGTTACTATATATAGTTGCTAACCTTACCAATGTATATGTTCATTAGTACAAGTTTCTCAGGCATGCACAAGTACCCATCCCCCCTCATTAGGGAATAGCAGAGTCATTGGCTGCCGGTCGGATTGCTACTGCGGGCTCTGGGGTATAAAGGATGGTTGTTAGTAATGGAAATGTTTTATGTTTTTTTTTTACAATGTACTATTAAAGTGGTTGATAAAACTGCCCTACAGATGGCATCACAGATGGACTAGGCCCATGCCAGACCCCTGTCCTGTGGCGCAGGAAGGGAGCATGCAGGCCAGGTACATCACCTGATCCCTGAACAAGTTAAAAAGGGCAAGAAAACTGAGTATCACAGACTAGGAGCTACTACTTGGAAGCATTATGTCATGGAAAGTTCTCATACCTAGACAAGAGAAATAGGGACAGAGTGACCATGAACAGGTAGGGAAGGATAGAAGACACATGAAGGAGGAGAGTATTACAGGTGGGACAGCATATTTTAATGAGAAAGTGACACCACTGAAAGATGACTATGGCAAGTAATATAGCTATAAAGGCTACCTTCTGGAATGTGAGGGGCCTAAATTCCCCCATAAAGAGGAAAAAGGTGCTGTCCCACCTCAAAACATTAAAAACCCATATAGCCTTCCTTCAATAAACCAGATTAGTACAAAAAGAAGCTAGTAAATTAAAGAGGCAATGGGTGGGGTGGGAGAAACTCAGTGTGCCCAAAATGGCAAAAAGAAGAGTTTCCATTTTAGGGCACAGAAGCCTAAAATGAAAGATACTGGAATGCAATGCAGATGATCAAGGGGGTGGGTGCTACTGAAGCAGGAGACCTCGAAAGGCCCCCTCGCACTATCAGATATGTATGCCCTAAATGAGGACGGACAGAATATATGGACCAGGTGTCCCAGACCACACTAGATATGACTTTTGATGGTAGCCCGTGATGAGGGCACTGGAGAGAGGGTACCAACAATAACAACAACCCACTCTCCAGCATATTGCAGGAACAGCTCTGAGGGGATACTGCTGCCGAATGGAGGGGTGGGCAAATATAGCGACATCCAGTCACCATACATACATGCACATGTGGGGTGGAAGTGGGCACACACAGCGAGGGATTTGGGCAGTGGTGCTGTGATCAGTTGCCATGCTGACCCCATGGCATGGTGGGTGGGTTGCCAGCATCAGTCACCAGGATACTGGGTTCAGGTCCAGACGCTGGTGCATTTTTGTTGTGCCCAGACCAAACCTTTTTTTTTTCAATGTTTTCACCCCCCATCCCATGACATGTACCCCCCTGGAGTTGAGAATCCTTTAGTAGGGTGGTGTGGGTGGGGAAGCCCCCCTGCGGGGTTGGGGGGTACAGCTCCCCACAGAAAATATTAAAAACTAAGTCCCTGGCACCCTTTTGATGTGCTCCAGGGTGTCAGAGTGCCAAAATAAATTTTCGGCACTCTTGACTTATGCATAATGGAGATCGCCCTTAGATGTTCACCGTTACGACATAGATCTCTTTTGATAATCTGGATGTCATCATTGGAGGGGACCTTAACATAGATACAGAGATACATAGACACTGTTGACTGATAAGGGCCTATAGCCCACCCAGTCTGCCCATTTGAGCTTGTAAGTTTCCTCTACATTTTTCTAGAAGTCTGTTGCCCCTTAACCCTGACTTCCAGAATTCTCTTATGTCTATCCCATGCATTCTTAAATCCCGTGATTGTTTCAGCCCCCACCACTTCCTCTGATAGAGTGTTTCACTTGTCCACCACCCGTTCTGTGAAGAAATTCTTAACCTCACCTTAGACCACTCCCTTGATAGGTCAAACTCCAAGTCAGTACCTCATGTGCATTCCCTAACTGCCCTAAAGAATCTCATTACACTGCACCAACTCATAGATATATGGAGGGCTAACCAACCAGCAGGGAGAAATTATACTTACTTTTCAGCAGCAAAAACCATGGCAAGTAAAATAGACTAATGGCTAACCTCCCCTGATATAACAACAAGGGTCATGCAGACCTCACTTGCCCAAATATATCTGTTGGACCAGACCCCCATAACCTTATCCTATGTGGCTGACACCCAGCAGCAAAAGTCTACCCAATGACAACTGGACCCACTGCTGCTGCAGGATAAGGAATGCAGGAAATTGCTGTAACTGCAATCTAGCCAAGGCCCAGGAAAAGCCTTTCACCTTATCCAAACATATCCAATCATTAGTACAAAACATTGAAAACATTTTGACAGAACAAAGGGGTAGCAATTAAATATATGCAATAATAATGGAAACGATATAAAATTGTGTATTGATTAAGATATGAAAGAGCTCTTAGGTTCAGGTTTTGAAGATAGGACTATGATGTATGATTTATATTTTTTATCAGTAATTTTGCTGCTTTGCATCCTTGCATCCTTGCTACTTTGCTAATGATTAATGTCTATTTTGCTTATTTCAGTAATTTTGCTACTTTTCACCTTTGCTACTTTGCTAATATACTATTAAGACTAAATGTTAAACTGCAGAAGCAGCCTTTAAGCTTGTTGATTCACACTTAGACTAGTTCAAGTATAAACCACAGGCCATATCCTGAGCGACAGTACAATAATAAATAAAAATTGCTGCTTGTAAGTAGCAAACTTATTTTGCTAGCAAAGAATTAGCAGACTAATATTTTGGCTATATAAACCAGATTTAGTAGTACCTAGGCAAGAGACTCTTCTCATGAAACTTAGCTTGGCACTTCAGAGAAGGCTCCAGAACCTCTAAATGAGACATCAGGTTTGGCTGATAGTAGTAAGAATTGCTTTTATCCTTGACTTAGGAGCAGGGACAGGATTGCTTGGCATAATGATTATTTTATAATTGTGTCTATAGTAAGAGTTGTATTTCTACTCCCCATCAGGTATATTTTTGCTTGCATAAACTACTGTTAATGAAATTAATGTTAGTTAATAAAACTTACTGATTGATCATGGATCTGGACTCCCGTTTGAGAGCTGTAGAACATACACTTACAGACTTGGATACTGAGGACAGGGGTAAATATGATAATTGCTATATAGGACATGCAGGGACCCTGAAATTAACTGTTGAGGGTAACAAGTACATATTGATATGTCAGGATCATAATTGCCCCATACCATTCCACAAATCCTTGGGGTGGTGCAATCCAGAACTAACAGCCACTGAGATGTGTAAGATTTATGACTGTCCTAGACACCATAAGAATGACACATCTTGTGTAGTAGTGAGAATCTTGCACAAATAGGAATAGACCATTGCCCTTTGCCTCATACTCATAACCATATGCATCAGGAGGATTACGAACAATATGATGTTTATATTCAACAACCAAATATTATTGATAAGCAAATTAGATAACAAACATAATAATAACAGGAGGGACAGTGGGCTTGGGACATCATGAATTACCAGCCCTGTGTATAAGGGTTCCACTATGCCACGGTGACATAAGATTTGTCAACTGTCGGCACAGCAATGGTACAACACCACCAAATGCTGTTGTGCCATCGCTGGGGGAACTGGTGTGTTCTGTTTGGGGCTTCACCCACCACACCCCCTATGCAAGGGGCTCTGCCCCCCCCCACCCCATGCACTTAAGATTTCCAACTCCAGTCAGAGTTGGTTCAGGGAGGGGGGCAATCACCCCAGTAGCAACGGTGTAGGGAAATCCACAGACCATCACTGCGAACTGCTGAAAATGTTGTTGTGATGGTGTTCACGGTATTCACGTCACTGTGCTGATGTGATACTATGTATAAGCACCTCTATGAGGCTCTGTCTTAATCTAACTGAACTGTTAGACAGGTTATCTTCTCCCGATGGTCATCAGGGAGTGAATACTGACACTCATGTACATGGAGAGGACCTGAAGAGCCAAACCCTGGAATCAGACACTAACTCAGGCTTAACAAATGGATGGTAGCAGAGACAAACAATCATTTTATAGACAACCCCCCACAGAGTCAGCAACCCTGGCAGGGATATGGGAGGGCTACAAAGCTACAATGATGGGACAAACCAATAGCCTCACCTCCTTTCATAGGAAGCAGAGAGAAAAGGAGGAAACAGACCTAGAGAAGGCATTAAAAGAGAAAGAAGATTTGTATAAGAAGGATGCCAACCAATTAAAAAAACCTGTGCTCATTACGATATCACATCCCTAAGAATTAAATTAAACTCATTAGTCACAAGAAAAGCTGAGTTATACCTACAAAGAACTGAATCTAAATATTGGGCATGTGGGGAGAAAAACAATAAATGCTTGGCATTCTGCTTTAGGAAGCAACAGGCCAAAAGGCATATTAGCCAAATGGCAGACAGCACAGGCAAGAGGACAACTGCCTCAGGGATATCAATAATATTATGGTTGCCTTCTATAAGACACTGTACAAATTGCATATACTTTGGGACAGACAGGTGTTTGTAAAATTTATGACCCACCTTCCACTTACTAAACTCACAGGTGGGCAGAGGGAAAAACTGGAAGCCCCCCATTCAGAGCAGAATTACGTAAGACTGTTCTAACAATGGCCCCCCACAAATCGTCGGGTAGGGATGGCTACCCAGCTGACTTCTATCAGGTAGTACTCAAGCACATTAGAACCCCGCTGCTTTCCAGGCTACAGAAGGTACACACTTGCAGAAAACTACCAGCCTCCATGCAGGAAGCCATAATTACTGTGCCTCCAAAGGTAGGAAAAGGCCCAACCAACCCAATTAGCTATCATCCCATCTCCCTGATTAATGCAGATGCCAGAATTATAGCTACAGTAAGGCACTGACAGCTAGGTTAAAAAGGCACCTTCCCTTATTAATTCACCCAGTACAAATAGGGTTTGTGAAAGGAAAGGTGAGCATGGACCATATATGAGCACTAATTGCCCTGTTCCTGGCTGCAGGCAGTTTTCCCACTCCCACTGCGGCTGTTACAGTTGACTTTGAAGAAAGCATTTGATTCAGTGGAGTGTGGATTTTTGCATGCAGTAATGGAGCAGGGTAACTAAGGGAATAACTTCTGTGCATGGATTCACACCCTGTACCAGACCCCGCTGGCTAGATTACTAACAACATCTTGTCTGAGCCATTTCAGCTGCACAGAAGAACCAGGCAAGGGTGCCCCTTCTCACCTTTAATATTTGTACTAACCATGGCTCCCCTGGCAGCTGCTATAAGATCCCATCTACTAATATAAAAATATAAAAATGGGTAAATCTGAATACAGCATGAAATTGTATGCAGATGATTGATTCCGATGAAGGACATAGGCAAAGGCCTTCCACACATGCTACAAATCTTACAATCCTTTGCTGCCATTCTGGGCCTACGTATCAATATTAACAAGTCTGAAATTCTACCTCTTAACAACATACCCATACCCCAAAGTGCACTAAATTCCGGCTTATCCTGCAGTACTGCAGGAATCAAATACTTATGGATACAAATACCAAGCAGTCATCACAAACTGATTCCTGATAACCTAGATCCTCTAATCAAATCTCTTCAGAAACAAAATGGATAGGTGGCAGCACCTTAATCTATCTCTAACTGGGAAAATAGAGATCATAAAAATGATGGAAGCATTGAAGGTCTACTATGTCCTAGCTCACTTCCCTGTAGAAATCCCAGACATATGGTTCAGGAAACTTAACAAGGTTATACACAAGTTCCTTTGGCAGATAAGTAGGCCAAGATTTAGCTAGGAAAAACTTAGGGATCCAAAGGACAGAGGAGGATGGAACCTACCACACCTTCCATCATTACTCCATTATGTCATTAGAGGCCATGTCAATTCGGAGTTTTGGGGAGTCTAAAATTAGGTCCCCAGCAGAAGTACAGAGTGAGACATCAGCATTAGAGGGGGCCCACCTAGATGTCCACTATACAAATATGCTCCTCAAAAAATTTGTCTCCTGGCTCAACATCAAAGCAGCTCATAATGCCATTCAGAAAGTGGGAAAACTGGCAAGCATTTGCCTGCATCTTGGAACTCATACTTCTCTTTGGAAGAACCCCCACCTCCTGATAAATAAACAACAGATAGACTGGGTGCCATGGAAAAACAAACATATAGACAGGATTAAAGACATGTTGGGACCGGTATACCGATGCTACTGTGATAATTCGACAGTGCCCGATACTACAGCAACAACAGTGCCTGGTTGCTGTAGGGTCGGCGTGGGACCCCCCACTACATTCTGGGGGTGTTGCATTCCCACCCCAAAACAACTCTGACTCGAAGGTGATTATTTTAGTAGCGGGAGGTGTGGGGGTCAAAGCCCCCCAGAATGGGGGGTTCAGAGGGCAACCCCCCCCCGAAGAAAACAATGTGTCCATTGACTCCCTTCATGTCGACTGCAAATGTGGTTGACATAAGGGAGTCACTGTAACATAGGTCGAGAAATAATTTGTCGACCAACTGTCATGGATCCATTGGGACCTCATGGCACCACTCTGATGTCCTTTCAAGAAATGCAGGAGTGTCATAATATCCCAAGTTCAGAACTCTGACGGTACCTCCAGTTCAAAAGTTTATACACAACGTGGAAAAAACAGAAGTGTACATCCCAGACATGTAAAAAAGATCAGGCCATCACCCACACCTGTCTCCCAATATCTAAATGGCTTAATAACTCTAAAGGCTTTACAGGCAGAATACAAGGAAAGATTAAGCAGGTGAGCCCTGATCTGTCCCAGCAGACTAAAGTCAGATGGCAGACAACATTAAAGATCTCCATTGAGAATAAAGAAGGGGTGAGATGCTGGAATGCTGGAGGACAGTTCAAAGTGCATGCAAAGATCAGAAGAGTGTCCTAATTCAAAAGAAAATAATGCATTAATGGCACTGCACTCCCACAGTCCTGCATAAAATGGGCCTGCTGCCCACAGACCAGTGCTGGAGGTGTGATGCTAAACAAGAAAACCTATTGTTTATATTGTGGGACTGCCCTATCATAAAAGCCTTTTGGGGACAAATAGTGGTCCTCTGTTGGGACATTCTTAAAGCTCAAGTCCTATTAGCCACTTCCCTGTTACTCCTGGGCTTGCAGGCATCAGATGGTCAGCCAAAGAAAGTGCAAATGTAATGGCTCCTACAGACCTCAGTCAAAGCCAGAAGACTTCTGCTGATAAGGTGGAAAACAACTAATGTCTTGGGGGAAGGGTGCAAGGCTACGGAAGGCCTAGCAATGAACTCAGAGCTGCTATACCTCTCCCAATAAATAGCACCCAGGTACCAGGAAGTTTTGGGCCCCTGCCTGCAATACATCATGTCCAGAAGTGTGGGAGCTCACCTAGATAGGAGGAAAGACCTCCTGAAACCCCCTTGAAACCAGGCAATGTATCCTAGGCCCTAATCAGAACACCATAGGCTTCTGGAGCAGTTTGACAATCACTCAGAGCTCCTTATTTAATCCACCCTCCCTAACCAAGAACTAACAGTGTACTATTTGTAGGACAAACCCCTATCTCAATGACTCCCTTAAAATTATCATAGATGTATGGAAAGGGTATGTAACATATGTTGAATTCAAAGATGCTGTCTGATAATGTTTCCTGTGAAATGCTTCTACATAACTGTGTAATTGTGCTCCAGTTTGTTGTTGAAATTGGAATATGAGGTGAACATTGTTAATGAAGATATATGAAAGTTACATCAATGCAATATCCTTCTTTATGATACTCAATAAAAAGGTTACCAGTAAAAAAACAAAAAACAGAACAAGTAAATCTCAAACCCTGCCCCAGTCACACAAACCCATCCCCCCTTCCTACCCTACCCTGAGAGCTTTCCAGAGTCATCATATTTGACATAGTAATATTAACAAGTCCCATGTGGTGCAGCAATCCTCATCCTTCTAATTTCACCACTCAGCCTGAATTCTGGTTTCTTGTCCCAGAGGCACTTTGTGATTAACTGCACAAAGCATTACTTGAGTGAGAAACTGGGATTCTGGCCTGCCAGTAAAACTAACAGGATGAGGATTGATGTGCAGTGTGGAAAATATTACAGAAAGCCAGGAAATAGCACTCCAGGTTACAAAAAAACAATCCAAGATGCTCTGACTGTAGCTAATGCAAAACTTTATTCCAAAGTGAAAAAGCACATATCCAAGATTAAACTGGAAAAAAGATAGATCCCCAGTGCAATTTATATGAAGTTAAAATTACATCCAAACAGCATCAGAAAATCGGATCTGTTTGGATATAATTTAAACTTCACATAATTGCATTTAAGATGTTAATATGTTATGTCACTTTAAGAAGGTGCTTTAAAGTAAGATATTGGTAACCTAAATGGACATTCCCCTTGACAAAAGGCCTTAATGTTGGTCCGAAGTGCTGGGGATTTGTCTTTTCTTCAAGTTCAGTAGTGGGTATGTGCTTTTTCACTTTGGAATAAAGTTTGGAACCTGCAGTGCTGTTTACTGGCTTTCTGCATGAATTAGAGGGTTGGCAACCTTATCCACAGCACCCTAAGGATTTCTTGAGTCACACCAGGTTCTCCTGTGTAACAAACCCGAAAATATCATTACTTTAAATATGGGATGCTAGGGTTTCACTTGGTTGGGTAGGGAGAGTGATGAGGCTTAAATGGATGGGGTGGAATTTTTATTTTCTAATACTGCATGTGCAAAAACCCAGGAGTTAACTGACAACCTCTTCTGATTTGTGGGTCCCAGCCACCCCCCCAAAAAAAATTTCTATTACCTGGGTGTTGGGTGGGGGGGGTAGTTGCTGTCTACTGCCCAAGTCTAAAGTTGCAGTCACAGAACTTCACAGAAATAGGAAACTAATGTTGCAGGACATCTATGGCAACAGGGGGACTTGCTGCAGAACTTAGACCAAAATTGCAGCATTAAAATCATGGCCTTGCTTATCACTTTCTTCCTTTAGAGATGGTGGTTTATATACCACCTCTATCCTGATGCTTCTTCCCCCTTTGGTCCCTACCTGCACCTATATTGTCCCTGTGTATGCTCCATTCCCCTTACTCTCGATCTCTCTAGCCTTTATAAAAAACTTCAGAAAAATCTTCAGAAAGATTTTAATAGGTTAGATGGCACATGGTTCAAAAACTCTCGACTAGTATTGAGCCAGAAAAAGACTCAATCTATGCTGTTTGAAATAAATCTGAAGGAAAAAAAAAACGAAATAAAAATAAATTGAGCAGTACATTTTTAAAGGGAGCTCCAATTGGCATGGTACCTGTGTATACATATCTAGGTGTTCAAACTGATAGCACCCAGAAGTCTGACAAACATTTGGCAAACGCCATTAAAAAAAGTAAATAGCAGAATATGAGTACTATGTACAGTGGAAACTCATCTGCCTAAAACAGGAAAGCTAGAGAAAATGTAACAATGCAGCTTATACTTTCTGTATTGGAATATGGTAGGTAAGCAATAAGACACAACGGAGTGTGCATTGAGCATATATTACCATTCGCCCAGGGGTTTAGTGAGGCATGAGTTTGCAGGCTGAGTGCCTTCAGCCCCTGGAAGTGTAGTAATACATGTACAGTGCACACCCCCGAGTGTCTTATTGCGCTTATAAAATTAGCTACATTTTTTTAATTAATTTTTACTGTGAGAAATTCTTTTTCTTATGCAGATAAAACAAAGTTTCTTATGGAAATTTAAGCTAACATAGTTTTTCCACCTGCTGTACAATGATGTCATTCTGCTTAGTTAGTGTAAATGTTGACCTTATATGCCACAAGTAGTACTGATTTCATTTTTTTGCATGTGAGAAGAATGCTATGATGGGAACTGAGAGAGAAGTAGTGTCAACTGTTTTTTTGTTGTTTTTTTGAAACTGTGACTGATTATAGCAGGGCATCACAGGCGCAGCAGGCAGGGACATGGAGAAGTGGAGACAGCTGTCATCGTAGGGAGTGGAACTGAGAGAGATAGAGAGAGACACACACAGGTACTGTCACAAAACACAAACAGCTGTGGCTGGTTAAGTCTCTTTGAGAAACTATTTGAGATGGTACATGTTTCAAGGTAAATGCAGCCGACAAGGTCTGTACTCCACAGCCTTAGCGCACAGAAACAGAGCCAGCAGTTTTAGCAGAGGTACCGTCTGCATCCCCCCCCCCCCACACACACACACACATAATCCTATCAGGAAATGAGCAAGGAGTTGTGAGCTTTGTTTGAAAATGACAAAGATAGAAAAAAAGCAAAAGGAGTTTACAGATATGGAGAATACTCTATTGGGGATGGACGGAGGAGATGGAGTAACGAGTTGAGAATGACCTTAGTTCAGCAGACCTGGGTTTGATTCCCCCAACCTCCACTTGCATACTGTGTGACTGAACAAGTCACTTAACCAGCCTAAAGTTCCCGGGCCACCCCTGAAAAACAGACAGTTGTGCCTAGTGGACTTTACCCGGTTAACAAAAGAATAAGAATAAAAAAAAAAAAAAAGATGCACTATGGTAACTGGAGTGACAGCACAAACAAAAAGCAGCCCGGTATGAAATTTGTGCAAAAAAGAAACTCGCCTCTGTTTTCTTTTTCCTGTGTGGGACAACATTGAAAACAGACAGGGAGGCAGTTGTTCGTGAAGTGAGTGGTGAGTGGTGAGTTGTCAGGAGCGGCAATACGGGAGAGCAGGGAATACAACTGGTTTGACAGTAATGGCTCGGAGAGGGAGAGAAAGACCGTGAGGTCAGTTGCATGGGGGTCCAGCAGCACTGTTGAATATATAGTGCCACCAGTGGACTGTGAGCAAGCACAAACATTGAAGGAACTTTGTGTTTTTACTGTGCCATAGTCCAACTGACTTTTTTCTTTTCTTTCTTTTGCAAGTACTGGGGTCAGAGACACAGCATGTAAGGTGAATGCAGTTGCAGGTGGCATCCTAAGAAGACATACAGTGATGCTAGGGACTTGTCAAGAGGCAGTGCTTGTTGTTTTACTATGCTGTTTCTTTCTTTTTCCCACCACAAATTGCAGCAGGTTTAGTGTGACCTATTGAAGAGAGAGAGAACAGAAGAGTGAAGTTTTCAGCAGACAGGGAATGGTATTGGGGAAAATAAGACAGAATAGCTGAACCATGATAGTGAGAAAAAAATGGCAGAATTTGAAAATGCAACATTCTAATGGCACACTGATTCTTTTTTCCAAAGCAGTCCCACTTTTAGGGACTTGTTATTACCTGTGCAGATGTAACCCCTAGGTGGCACTATCCCAAGGGATACTACCCCTGCCTGCATGACTAGGTGAAGGTTGAGAGGCCTGATTTCTATGAATGGGTGCCTTCACCCAGAGAGTTGGTTTAAGGGTAGCGTAGCTGCTCTGGGTACAGCCCTGTGAGACACTGATACCCCCCTGTAACCACTCTAGTGGCCTATACTGATCAGCAAATAGACAATCACAGTTAATACCAGAATGCAATGTTGGACCCACACTTAGCACACTTACCACCAGGGCTGGATCAGCTGCACTGGCCCTGGAGACCCCCTGTAAAATAAGGCCTGCCATGGAGAAAGGCAATAGCAACCATCCACAGAGGTACACAATAGCCAGTTTAAATGCAGAAAGACTTAGATCTGATTTATTCAGGGGACGTGAACAAGGGTGGAGCAGCAATCTAGTGTTTGATTTCAGTTCTGATTTAGTCAGGTTAACCATGCATGCCCTAAGAGTGCCTCTAGCACAAACACACACACTCTGGGTACTCAGCTGTTATGCAGGCTAGCCTGAGGTGTTGCCCGGGGTAGGCCAGCATTGCAGCTGTTGTTGAGGCCCTTAGGAAAGAAAAACACAACATGCACTTTTATCCACAATGTGTATTCCGGAGCTGAATGGCTCAGTTTGTAATGATCAACCAGAACAATTAAATCAGGTGACACACTTTATTGCACGGAGCTACCCTGATGTTTACTCACACTACCCAGACCAGGATGCAGGATTGATGAGATGAAGACCTCAGGATGGTTTGCTGGTTTGCCAGGGGAAGCAGGGCCCACATGATGCTCTGTGATGGTCAAATCCTGTTCGATGGTATTGAGCATGGAGCCAAATTCCCAAGCAAGTCTTAGAAACATAGAAACATAGAAGTTGATGGCAGATAAGGACCACCAGAAGATCTGATCACCAACCTTTTCTGGTCCCCAGATGCCGGACTGCTCAGGGACAAAGATCGTTTGCTTACAGGGCCCCAACCTGGTGCAATGCCCTAAGCTTGCCTACTCTATCCTCCACATCTCTTTGAGCTTTCAAATCCATGCTCTATGCCCACCTCTCTGCCACCAGCACCTGTGACTGCTTTGACTAAAGACTTATCCCTCCACTGTCCATCCCTCAACATGGTCTATAATTTTGGCAGAGAAACCTTTAATATCACTAACTGGTCCTGTCTGCTACTGTAATATCTCTTCTACTTTCTCTCTTTCTTCTCTTTCTTCCTCTACCTCCTCCTACCTTTCCCACTCTACTCTTCCCCAAATGCCTCTGAGTATCTTTTCTTTCCTGGAAAAATAGTTTGTTTTGATTTATTACTGCCTTTAGAAATTACTGAACAAACTTTTTATGTAACATTTTTTTGTTAATACATGTAATGGTTTTGTTTGTCTTATGTTCTCTGTGACGTGGAACCTTTGTAAAAGAGCCCTGGCTCAAAGGTATTAATTCCTAGACCAATAAACTAAACTAAACTAAACAAGGCCCATCCAGTCTGCCCATTTCTTTTTCTGCCTTATGAACGTGCCATCAGCCTTTGCTCTGTTAATGGCCTATCTATTCATACTCATCTGTATTGCTCCCTTATACCTATCCCATGCCTGTTTGAAGCCCTGCAATGTCTTCCTATCCACCACTTCCTGAGGTAGGCTGTTCCATTCATCCACCACCCTTTCTGTGAAAAAGAACTTCCTCATATTACCCCTTAATCTGCCTCCTTCTACTCTCATGCTGTGTCCTGTTGTCCTGCTATTTTTCTTATATTGAAACATGTTGGACTCTTTCAACTTGTTAATGCCCTTAAGGTGTTTGAATGTTTCGATCATATCACCTTTCTCCCTCCTTAGATCTAGGGTATACATATTGAGCTCCATTAATCTGTCCTCATATGTTTTCTGATGCAGTCCCTGCACCATTTTGGTTGCCCTTCTCTGGACTGCCTCAATTTAGTTAATGTCCTTGTGAAGGTGCGGCCTCCAGTACTGCATGCAGTACTCCAGATGGGGCCTAACCAGTGTCTTGTAAAGGGGGATTATTACCTTCCTCTTCTGACTTGTGATACCCCAACTAATACATCCTAACATCCCCTAGCCTTACCTAGTGCTTTAGTGGTCTACTTGGATGATTTCAGGTCATCGGTGATGATGATGCCCAAGCCTCTTTCTTCCCTTGTGACTACCAGCAACTCCCCTCCCAGCCTATAGATGGTTTCAGGGTTTCTCTTCCCTATGTGCATGATATTGCACTTCTTTGCGTTAAACCCCAGTTGCCACTCTTCCTACCATTTTGCCAGTTTTTCCAGATCTTTCATCAGATGAATCTCTGCAGCATGAGCAACAAGCTAGGCCAACATGGTGAGGTCCACACCAGGTGAACAATTCGGATGGCAATCCGTTTAGGTGCTGGATGCAGCTTCCAGCTAACGCGACACATTCAACCATGTGGGGAACCAGATCACTACCCACACTACACATTCAGCACAATTATATTAAGAAATACAAGATAACACAGTTCAGGTGACAGTTAGGTTGCAATTAAACAGTGTATTTGTGTAAACAGTATGCTCTGCAGTTCTTTCAGAGTTCTGACAGGCTGATCGCTCCAGGAGCAAGTCTTCGGTCCACACCAGGTGAAATTCACTCTTTAATAACTCAAGATTCCGGTCACAGCAACAGCAATTTCAGTTAAAGTCTGAAAGGTGAAACTTTTAAATAAATAAATTAATAAATAAATAAATATTAGATTGCAGGCTTCTTCACTCGAGAAGATGATAGCAAGCAGGCCAGACACAGCCTTCTCAATGATTCCCCCTGCGCTACTATGCAGGAGCAGCTGTTCGAATTACTTGAGATGTTCACTCTCTCAACACCAATTACACATTGACCCACTACTGCAGGCAGCTCTGGGATTTTTCCAGTGATCCAAAAGGTTACATTGGTTGATTCATCTGTCTGTCACAGCAAGGGCTCCCCCTCCAAGTCCATTTAAGCATCAAACAGTGAAAAACTACAACTCCTACAGAAATTCACTCCCACAAGACCACTGGGGACAGTCTCCTTTTTAAGGTGCCCCAAGGTACTGATTGGCCCAAACTGGCAGTCCAGAACCAAAATGGTAATGCTTAGCAGAAAGTTCATGCTGCAAAGGAAAGCAAGTTAGACAAACTACAATATTATTATCATTAAAGCAGATAATCAACAAACAATCACAGTTCCTAATAAAGCTCCCTCTGTGCAATTAGCGATGGCAGATTGAAGTATCTGTATTGCAGCCCAGGAGGCACTCGAGCTTGAAACCACTCGGCCCCCACCCAGATTAATTATAACCTACAAAAATTACACCTCTTAAAGAGACAGCCACGGAGGCTAACAGGGCACTCGCATGCAAACACTTTTAAACTGTTAGAGCACAGAACACCAGCCTGACAGTAAGCATTAGGCAAGCCCAGGAAGACATTTTAGGAACCCCTATCTGTAGGGGGGTTACACCTGGGACAGCGTTCATGTACAGGTAATAACTAATCAGAATGCAGGATTTTCTCTCCCCATTTTATAATGTTCTGTATAGCAATGTAACTAAACAAATTCTAGACTGACGTGATATAACCTACAATAAATTGCCATGATTTGTCGTAGGAAAACCACTACAAACCCATCATTCTGAGATTTATAAAGCGCTAAACTGGGATCACCTCTTTGTAAGCAGAGATAAGCATAAAAAAAAATAATAAAATAATGGCTTATAAAATTGTCAAAGGTTTCATAGCCAGTGTAGGTATTAATGCCCTGTCAACAAATTCCAGTAGATATCAGTTTAGAGATACATCAGTATGGGATACTTAGTACCAAGAATTCATACGAGGGTGGGTACCCTCTCAGCCAGTATTAGACCTGAAACCAATTTGCATTAGCATTGAGATCCCTAGACAAACAAAAGCCTTTTCGGGATCAGATCCAAAAGAAGCCTATGTACATTTATAATTGTTTTTGAATTCTGTTTTTAATGAATTTGAATATTTTGATGTTGAGTTATGTTAATGTAATGAAACACAGAAACATAGAATCTGTTGACAGATAAGGACCCTCTGGCCCACCTAGTCTGCCCATTTTCTTACTCACTGTTGCAGCCCCAGATCCTATTTGATCTGTGGCTCTCCTGCTCTGCACATCTCCTGGGTACCCTTATTTCTATCCCATGCACTCTTGAACCCCCATATTGTTTTGCCCCCACCACGTCTGCTAGAAGGCTGTTCCATGGCTCCACCACCCATTCAGTGAAAAAGTACTTCCTAACAATACCTTTGAGCCTTCCATTTTTCAGCATTATATCATGCTCCATTGTTCTTGTGCCGAGTTTTCTCTGAAATATGCTTTCCACCTGAACCCTGTTTATTCCCCTAAGGGGTTCAATGTGATAACGACGACTACCAAATGGCGAGCCGCATTATCACGATGTCAGAGCAGCGAAAAAATTTTCGCCACCCTGACATTCTCATCACATGGAAGAATGGCGCTGGGGACCTAGGTTTTGCTTTCTGTGGGGGCTGCCTCCCACCCACCCACCATAGAGGCTTTGCCCTACAACCCTAAGGACCTCAATTTCAGGGTGCATGTCAGAACAAAAGCAAATAAAAGTAAGTTTCGGGTTGGGCGCAAGCAAATTTCACTAGCACCAGACCCAGACCCTGAACCCATACGTTCGCACACCGCAACCGAGGCCAACCCTGACACCATGGCAAAGCTCAGCGGCTGACCGCAGCACCACCCCTACATCCCATCCTCCCTGTCCCAGCCCATGCTCACCATGCTCGCTCCCCCTGCACGCATGTATATATAACAACATCCTGTCACTGCATTCGCCCACCCCACCACATCCGGTCCTACTACCCCCCATTGCCATTTGGGCTTCTGCCCATATGCGTCGCAGATTCGGAGGGCACCTTACTTCAGGCGCCAACATCACAGGCTACTCCCCCAAGGTACTTAAAACTCTATCATATCTCCCCTCTTCCTTCTTTCCTCCAGTGAATAGATACTAAGGTCCTCAAGTCTTTCCTTGTAGGGCTTCTGGTGCAGTCCATGTACCATCGTCATTGCGCTTCTCTGGACTGCCTCTGTTTTGTCAATGTCCATTTGGAGATGTGAGGTTGGATTCTCAAAAAGAGCCAAAAATTCCATAGTTGTGGAAAAATGGCTCCCAGCACTGCGGAAATTTAGTTGCAGCATATTCACAAAGAAAATTTCTGCAGTTGCAGAACATTGCAAAACAGGCAAATTGCGAAATTCTGCAAGTGCAAGAAATTCTGCAAACACCATGGGATTCAATGAATGGTTGAAAAGCTGGTGCAGAGCTCAGGGTTTTGGCTTCATTGGAGACTGGGGAGACACCTGGAGGGATACAGGCCTACACTGGCGTGATGGTCTGCATCTGTATGGGAGGGGAACCAGAATCCTAGGTGATAGGCTTAACTGCATCATTAGCAAGCATTTAAACTAGCCAATGGGGAGGCAGTGGAAAGGAGCAGGGAAAACCCAGCCTCACCTCACAAAACACAGTAGTTAGAGAGGTAAGCACCAAGGTAGAGAAGTTAATGGGGAGCAGGACTGGGTAAATGTAGAAAAAGGCAGTAAGGACAGGGATGGGGCTAAAAAGGGTAATGCCATCGAGAAATGGAGGGTTATAAGTACAATGCCCATAGTCTGTGTAACAAGCTCCCTTAACTAGTGGTTTTGATGGAAGAGGGACACCTGGATATTGTGGCAGTCACAGAAACATGGTACAATGAGAACCATGACTGGGATGTCAACATGCCAAGGTACACAATCTACAGGAGGACAGGGAGGGTAAAAGAGGAGGAGGAGGAGCTCTCTATGTAAGGGAAGGAATCAAAGCAATGGAACTAAAGGAAAAACAGGGAGTAGAGAAGGCACTGTGGGTTACCCTGGAGACAGGTTATGGCATCACAATTCACACAGGGGTTATATACAGATCCCCATCTCAAGGGGAGGCAATTGATAAGGAATTGATAGACGGAATCCTTAGAATGGCAGAATAAGGGGAGATATTGTTGATGGGGGACCTGAATATGCCAGATGTTAGCTGGAGCACCCTGGCTGCAGCCACATCAAAAAGCAGAGTTATTCTCGATGCCCTACAGGGGGCATGCCTCAGACAGCTAATGTTGGAATCCACTAAGGAGGGAGCAATCTTAGACCTGGTACAGTCAAATGGGGATGGAGAAAGGATCTTGGATTTAGAAGTGGGTAGCCATCTGGGAACAAGTGACCATCAAACAGTATGGTTCACAATAAATACAGCCATAGAATCGAGCCATACAAAGTCAAGAGTATTGGACTTTAGGAGGGCTGGCTTTGGGAAAATGGGAGAGTGTCTCAGAAAAGCACTAGGAAATGGGCAAGAAGGAGGGGCAGAGGAACAATGGGGAAAAATCAAAACAGCCATAACAGAGGTAACAAGCCTTTGTGTGAAGCAAATCAACAAAGCAAAATGAAGGAAAAAACACTCTGGTTCTCAAAAAAGGTGGCGGGGAAGTTTAGGGAGAAAAAGGTAGCATTCAGGAAGTATAAGGAAACACGGAAGGAGCAGGACAGAGAACTGTACCAGTTAAAGCAGAAGGAAGTGGGGAAGGCAGTCAGAATAGCAATAGCCCAAATTGAGGAAAAGATAGCCAGCTCAGTTAAGAAGGGGGATAAAACCTTTTATAGGTACATTAGGGAGTGAATAAAGATGAAGGGAGGAATATTGAGGCTTAATAAAGGGAAGGGAGGGTGGGCAGAGAATGACAGTGAAAAAGCAGGGATACTGAATGAATACTTCAGCTCAGGATTCATAAAAGAAGAGGGGGGGAGGTACCTAAATCAAAGAATTGAAGCACTCTGGAAAGGGAGGTTGATACCAGCCCATTCACAGAAGAAAGGATTCTAGAAGAACTCTTAAAACTGAAGATGGACAAAGCAATGGGGCCTGACGGGATTCACCCAAGAATTCTAAAAGAACTAAGGGTAGAACTAGTGACACCACTGACTACCCTCTTTAACAAATCATGGGAGGATGGTGTGGTACCGGAGGACTGGAGGAGGGCAGACATGATTCCCTTCACAAAAGTGGGAGCAAGACAGAGGCAAGAAACTACAGACCTGTTAGTTTGACCTCAGTGGTAGAGAAAATGATGGAATCACTTCTAAAGAAAATAATTGTTGAGTTCCTAGAGGCCAGTGGGGCACAGGACCCAAGGCAGCATGGATTCACAGCAGGAAGGTCATGTCAAATGAATGTAATAGATTTCTTTGACTGGGTGGCCAATGTCATAGACCAGAGAGGGGCTATGAACATGGTCTACCTAGACTTTAGCAAGGCATTTGACACATTCCTACACAAAAGATTAATACACAAGTTAGCCAGCCTTGGAGTGGGTCCCAAAGTGGTAGCCAGGGTAAAAAATTGGCTGGACAACAGGACACAGAGGGAAATAGTAAACAGAGTTCACTTTGAAGAAAGTGGGGTTACTAGTGGGGTACCGCAGGGTTCAATACTGGGACTGGTCCTTTTTAATGTCTTTATAAGTGACATTGCAGAGGGACTGGAAGGAAAAGTATGCCTCTTTGCAGATGCCACAAAGATCTGCAACAGGGTTCATATAGAAGGTGGGGTGGAAAGGATACAAAGGGACTTGGCAAGATTGCAGGAATGGTCAAATGTACGGCAGCTTAGATTCAATGCAAAGAAGTGCAAAGTAATGCACCTGGGAAACAAAAACCCAGGGGAAGTGTACACAATGGGGTGGGGGGGTGAGATACTAACAACAACAAAAATGGAAAGGGACCTTGGGGTAGTCATATCAGATGAACTTAAGGTGGGCAAGCAATGTGAGAAGGCAGTAAGGAGGGCTGGTGGAATACTGGGATGCATAGGGAGAGGCATCATCAGTAGAAAACAGGAAGTTGTCATCCCTCTGTACAGATAGTTGGTGAGACCCCATCTGGAGTACTGCGTCCAGTTCTGGAGACCCCATCTCGGTGAGGACATAGATAGGATGGAGACTGTCCAGAGGAGGGCAACTAAAATGGTGCAGAGTCTGCACCAGAAGATATATGAAGTGAGATTAAAGAAGCTTAATATGTATACACTCAAGGGGGACATGATAGAAATTTTCAAGTACATCAAGGAAATCAACAGAGTCCAAGAGGGTGGCATCTTTCAGAAAAAGAGATGTGCAAGAACAAGGGGGAACAATTTGTAGATAGAGGGGGGAGTGGCTCAGAGGTAATGTGAGGAAGTATTTTTTCATGGAAAGGGTTGTGGATACATGGAACAGCCTTCCTGAGGAGGTAGTGAAGTCAAAAACAGTGGGGGAATTCAAGTGTGCAAGGGACTGACATAAGGCATTTCTAGTCGAGGGTAGAAGGAAGTAGGCTGTTCGTTAGCTAGGATCTACAGACTATCCATTAGGTAGGGAAATGGGCAGACTAGGTGGGCCAAGTGGTCCTTATCTGCCGTCAAATCATATGTTTCTATATGCTTAAAATCCACAACATTTTTTCAGCAGCTGCTGAAAATTCGCAAGTGCAGATCCAAAGCTGCGGAAAAGGCTCAGCAGGCACAACAACAAGTGAGCCAACATTAACTGTCTCGTCACAGATGCAGCAGAAAGTACTCACAAAAAGACCAGCAGCCAGTCCCTCAACTGAGACCACTACTACACCGCTGATACCAGCAGGATTATGCACCACAGTGGCTGTCTGTAACTGATGGTGAAACTGATGGTTGTGTCTCTCCCAGAAGTGTTTATGTTGCCCGCTTCAGTAGCACTCACTGGAGGATGTTACCAGCTCTGTCTCTACCACCTATGGAGCTCCATTATGGGCTTCACCAGGTCTAGTGGTTGTGGTTTGTTGCCTTTCAATGAAAATGTGTGCTATTTTTGTTGTAACAACTGACACTACTATACATCCACTGGTTTGCATTTGCTTGGTGCTTGAACCTCCTGTATAATTGTATCTCAATTGTTGGCTCACTGCATTTTGCTCAGGGAGGGTTATGCCTCACTCTCTGTGGTGCAGCATGTGTGCAACATTTTTCCACGATGGTAAAAAAACACTGGCTGAGAATAGCCTTTAAGGGGATATGCCATACTTTTCAATGGCTTTTTTTTTCCTCAGGAACTTCCACATCTGCACTTTTTTCTGCAGTCCAATGTGCACTTTTTCTGCTACTGCAGAAGTTTTGTGTATACCATGTCACAAATGCACTCCGGGGGTCATGCCCTCTGCTCCCACAGTGCCCAACCTTGAAGTGTGATTCATGATCAGGGGACAAACAGGGACACCCTCCTGTTTATTTTGGGTGCAAACAACTGCCGGTCTCGAGTCCTGGGGTCAGATATGAACCCTTTTTAGTTAGCACACCCAGGTAGCGGGTCCATATATCACACTCTCTTCAAAGAAAGCAGCACAATACTTGACCCAGTGGGCATACAACCAGCCAGGTTCACAATCCCCCTGCTGATTCAGTTGAGACTCAGATATTTTCTTACCTTACTGGATCTTTACACAGATCCTTGTTATTGTGGCTGCATATGGTGACACACTAAGCAACTTAACAGTTATGTCAGAATTATCAATACTGTTCCACCATTCTTACTCAGAATGAGAAAATGTCTTAGGCAGGTTTAAGGAAAACAAAATTTACTAAGAATTAAAGACAGTAAATAAATATAGTACATAAAACAGAACATATATACATTAAGGTTACAATCAGAGAAAGAAATGGAAAATTTCACATTAAAGCACCTTGCAACTGATTAGTTAATTCTACCTTAGTGTTCAGTTGTCAAGGGGTTCACACCTGAATAACCAGTCTTGGCAAAAGTGGTCTCTCTTGAATCCAGGAACAAAGTGTTCCTTAGAAGTCCAGCACAAATATGTCAGTTCTTTCAGCCAGCTTCACCAATATCAAAGAGGCCAGAATGTTTCTCCCATCCTGTGATGTCACTGGGCTGCTAGCATGAGGTCACACTCAGTTCTACATACTTAATTTGTAACATGCAACTGCATAGGCAAAACAGATCAGATTACTGCTTGATTGGAGTTTGCAAAGACAGCAATATTTTTAATTATAACAAGACAGGCTGTCTTCATCAGAGTATGGTTTTATGGCAGGTTGCAATATCCATTTGATCTTCCAGAGAAACATCCTTTAAATACTTCTTATATTAGGTTGAATTTTTATAGAGGTCTATCAGAAATGGCTTCCTTCTTGGTACTACGTAAAATGTAATATTTTATGACCAGTTGCCTAGGTTCAAAACAGTAGCTTGCTATAACCTGTTTTTTATAACAGTTTCAAGAAGTTTAGCAGATACGTGTCAGATTTTCTACAAGCCAGCTGTTTTCTTTTAGGTCAGCAAGAGGGAAGAACATTTTTTTCTTTAACAAAATCCATTGTCCCATGATGCCTTATGCAGACTTTCATATTTCACAAGCAGAGCCCCAAAAAACATCCATCCATAGCAAAAATATAATACAAATAATAATAGGCAGATGGCTATTGCCACACTCCTCCCTCCTAGACTGACTTTGCAGGATTCTATTCCTAGACATGGAATGAGTTTCCCAAATTCAGTTCACTTCTCTAACTGCCATGATAGACCATCTGTGTTTGCATTTGCTGATCCAGCCCTGTGAGTAATGGTCATATTGTATCCCTGTAATGCAAGGCTCCATCTTAGAAGTCTACCATTTGTTTTACCCATTTGTGCCAGCCAAACCAGGAGGTTATGATCTGTCTGTACCTCAAAGTGCCTCCCATATAGGTATGGTTCTAGTTTCTTCAGTGCCCACACCAGTGCCAGGCACACATTCTCCACTGTAGAATAAGTCTGCTCCCGCGGGGAAGTAATTTCTTACTGAGGTACACTATTGGATGATCTTTCCCTTGGTTAGAAGTCTGGCTAAGTACTGTCCCAATACCCACATCTGAGGCATCTGTCTGGACTGCAAATGGCTTACTGTAGTCTGGACTGGCCAACACCGGAGCACCACAGAGTGCCTCCTTCAGCCATGTAAAGGCTTACAGGCTGGTTACTAGGCACCCTTTTTGGCATTCTTTTCTTTAGCAGGCCAGATAGAGGAGCTGCCAGGACACTGTAGTTTAGTACAAACTTTCTATAGTACCCTGCAGTCCCTAGAAAACTCTGGATCTGCTTCTGTGTTTTAGGTCTGGGTCATGCCTCTATTGCCTTAACCTTGGCTCGATTAGGATGGCACTGTTCCCTGCCCTACTACATGCCCTAGGTATGCCACCTCTGCCATGGCAACCTGGCACATTTCAGCCTTGACAGTGAGCCTGGCCCTCTGTATCCTGCCCAATACTTCCCTTGGGTAGAACAGGTGTTCCTTACAACTGGCACTGAAGATGGCAGTATCATCCAGGTAGGCCACTGCGTACTCTTCAGTACCATGTAACACCTGGTTCACCAACCTTTGGAGGGTGGCAGGGGTATTCTTCATCCAGAAAGGCATTACCTTGAACTCAAATAACCTTATTGGAGTGATGAAGGCCAACCTCTCCCTAGCTTAGGCAGTTAACTCCACCTGCTAATACCCTTTCATCAGGTCAGTGTTGGTAAGGTAGGTCACCCCTCCCAACTTGTCCAGTAGTCCATCCGTCCATGGCATTGTGTGGGAACCTGACTTCATGACTATGTTGAGTCCATGAAAATCCACACAAAAATGAGTACAGCCATCTGGCTTGGGAACAAGGACTACAGGTGAGACCCAGGGGCTGTGGGATTTCTGGATTACCCCTAAATCCAGCATTTCCTCCGCCTCCCTCCTAATGTCTTTTAGGAATCGCCTCAGACACCTGGTATGCAGTCTGCCATATGGGCGCTTGCATCCTCATTCCTACATTGTGTGTCACTAAGTGGGTTAGTCCAGGCTAAAACCTCCCTTACTTCCTGGTTCTGTTCTGGGGTCAACTGGGGCAACAGTTTGATTGCCTCCACAGAGGACTCCTGCTTGCTTTTCTTCAAACAAGTCCAGAAGGGGTCTTCCTGGTCTGTCCCCTCCCCAATATTACACACTGTACATACAACGTCAGCCCCATTTGCATATAGCTTTATCGTGTTGATATGGTACATTCTATTGGGATGTTTCATGTCAGGCAGTTCTACAATGTAGTTTACATCATTCACCTGTCTGACTACCTTGCATGGTCCTGCCCTCTCAGCCTGCAGCTTGTCCCTCCAGAGTGGGATTAGGACCATGACTTCCTGACCCATAGTGTATGAGCATGCTCTGGCTCTGCAGTCATACCATGCCTTTTGCTTCTACTGGGTGGCTTCCAGGTTGCTCTGGGATGTTTCCATAAGCTCCTCCAGCTTTTCCCTAAACTTAAGGACATAATCCACTATGGGAGTTCCTTGGGTGGCATGCTTGACTTCCCAGTTCTCCCAGATCAAGTCCAGGGTCCACACATTCTGTGTCCATGTAAGAGTTTGAAGGGGGAAACCCTGTTGACTCCTGGGGCACCTCCCTCTATGTGAACAACAGGCGCAGAAGGTATTTCTCCCAATCCCTCCCATGTTGTTCAGCAAATTCCTGGAGCATTGATTTAAGGGTACTATTAAACCTTTCCACAAGCCCATTGGCCTGTGGGTGATTAATGTCATGGATCTCTGCACCACCCCACACTTATATCACAAGCACTTCTTCAGGTTCAGCATGAAGATACCCCCTTGATCAGTGATAAACTCCTGCAGAATCCCAACATGGGAGAAAATCCCTAACAAGGCATATGCTACTTTGTCTGTCCTCAGTGAGGATATGGCAACTGCCTCTGAGTATTGGGTGGCATAATCTACCACCGTCATGATATACCTCTTCCCAAAGGAGCTTGGGGTACTCAAAGGTCAGACAATATCAATTCCTACCCTCTGAAATAGCTCCTTCACTAGGGCAAAGGAACTTAGCACAGCATTGCTTTTATTGCCTAGTTTCCCTGTTTCTTGGCATGGTGACAGGACTTGCAATATTCCTTCACCTGCTGGGTGAAGTTGGGCCAATAGAAATGCATACTGTGCACAATTCCCAGATGTTCAGACATGGCGATATCATGAGCGATCTTGGGCAGCCACTCACGGTACCCCTGAGGAATGACAAGCTGCCTGCCCATCCCCCTCCCTCTGTCCTTACATTCTGCATATACATTCATTGTCCCAATACACTGTATGTCTCATGTCACCTCCCTGTGTCCCATCAGATTCTGCACAAGCCCTCAGCCTCTCTAAACTAGGATCAGTCCTATTAGCAGCTGCAAAATCCACACATTTTCCCAAGGCATGGGACATGTCCCCATTCAGTCTCTAATCTGGGGTCCATAGCTATAGCGTCAGGGCATTCAGGGTCACTGCCATCCCTAACCCACTGACCATTGGCCACCCATCCTTTCTCAGAGTAACCTTCTGTAGCTGTTTTATGAACTGCAACCTGGGGAAGTTCTACCTCCCTTTTACCACTCCCCATTTCAGGAGACACAGGCTGGGGAACCTGCCTCCCAGTGTTTTCCACAGAGGGATTCTATAGGGTTCAGGGAACTACAACTGGCCTTTGCCATCTGACTCCGAGTAGCAACACTCACCACCCTCTCTTGTAGAGTATTCCCTATAATCACATCCAGGGTGAGATTGTCTGCTGCAGCCACTCTCTGCACCCTCTTTCCTGTCTAACCCCAATCCAGAAGAACATTTGCGAAGGTCAGAGTTTTTTTCTCCCTAGTAAATCCACTTACAGTTATGAACTAATAAGGTACATGCTGTGCAGGCGCAACCAAATCCCCTTTTACCAAAGTAAGAGACACCCCAATGCCCCTTAAACCATTGGTCTGTACCCCATTCACAGTAACTAAGTGTATGTGCTCCCTCATGTTTACTGGCATGCTTTCAGGGATACACAAAAAAAAACTCTTTCCTAGCACCACTTTGCCCACTCTGTGCCTTTTTAGGACACTGTCTAGCAAGATGCTCAGGTTATTTGCAAAACCAACAATCATCATTTCTTTTATCAGGCAAATTTTTATTTGTACCTTGGGGCTTCCCACTTTCTGGGTAGGCAGTGAAGGTTTTAGCTGCCCTGAAGGTGTGCTTTTTCCTTTCTGTGCTGCCACACCCACCCCACTCCCTTTCAGAGCAAGCCTGTTTCTGGCATAGTAGTCCGAGTGCTCAGCAGCCTCCTGTGCTATTTTTGGATCTCAGTCCCCAGGCAGGTTTTCAGCTATGCTGGGCAAGCCCAAAAGAATTACTCCAAAAGTACCACATTCTCTATTTTCTCTATAGAGTCTGCTTCAACCCCCCTCCCAAGAGCATTTTAAAAACTGATGTTGCTTTGTGGCAAGTTCCTCAAAGCTCATGTCAGGGCTTCTCCAGAGCTTACAGAACTTAACCCTGCATGCTTCTGGAGTTAACTCGTACTTTTTAAGCAAGACAGCTTTAAGTTTCTCATAATCATTGCTGTCCTGATTGACTATTTGACACAAAGTGTCATGAGCTTTACCAGTAAGTAGCGGGGATAGCTGGAAGCTCCAGAACTCTCTGGGTATTTTAGCCTGAATAGAGACCTTTTTAAATAAATTCAAAAAAGCATCCATATCCTCCCCCTCTTAAAGTTCAGCTATTAATTAAGAATTTAACTTGTACCCCAGTCCTGGAGATCCAGGTTCACCCCTGCCACTTACCTCCTCTGGTGCTGGTCTTTGGAGTTTTAGCTTTTCCAGTTTGAATTCCCTCTGGGGCTCTCTTTCCTCTCTCTTGGCCTCTTGCTAAATCTGTTTTTCTCATTCCTCGGCCTCTCTCTGATGCTGGTTTCCTTTTTCCTGCATCTCCAGTTCTATCTGGAACTTCCTCTGCTCAAATTTTAGCTCCATTTTCTTCAATTCTATCTGCAGCCTGATCCCTTCTGCCTCCAGCCCAGTGGTACCCTCTCCTGGTGCTGTGGCTCTTGGTTCCTACTGGTATCACTGCCCTCTTCCCTGGGACAAGACACTGTGATAGACTCTAGCACCACCACCACAGCCAAGGTCTGGTCTCCTTCGGTCGCCGACTGTGAACCTAGGGTCTGAGCAGTCACTTGTGCATTGGCTACCACAAGAGCCTCCACAAAATACAGTTTGTTTGGCCCCTTGCTCCAGACTTCTCTTTCCTGGCACAACTGCCTCAGGTATTCCACAGTGTAGCTGCTGTAGGTGGAAGTCATCTTCTTTCCTGATCTACGGCTACACTAACTTGCACCCAAAAAAACAAATAAAACAGGTAGGGATCTTTAGACTGTAGCCAAAATTATATATTTCTTTTAAAAAACTGCCTTTTTTGTGTGTGAAGTGTTACAGTTTGTCAATCCGACACACTGGATTGTTAATGCCCATGCCACCAAATAATTGCACAATGCACAAACAAATCTTTCAGATCCCAGTGCTGCACACCAAATCTGTCACAAATCCACTACAGGGATCAGGCCCTCTGCTCCCACAGTGCCCAACCTTGAAGTACGATTCCTGATCAGAGGACAAACAGGGACACCCTGCTGTTTCTTTTGGGTCTGAGCAACTACCAGTCTCAAGTCTCAAGTCCTCGGTTAAAATATGAACCCTTTTTAGCTAGCATGCCCAGGAAACAGGTTCAAATATCACACTCTTCTTGGAAAGCAGCACAATACTGGAGCCAGCAGGCATACAACCAATCTGGTTCACAACCCCCCTGCTGATTCAATTGAGACTTGGGTATTTTCATACCATGCTGGATCTTTACACGGATCCTTGTTAGCGTGGCTGCATATGGTGACACACTAAGCAACTTAACAGTTATGTCAGAATTATCAATACAGTTCCACCATTCTCACTCAAAATGTCAGGCAGGTTTAAGAAAAACTAAATTTAATAAGAATTAAGGATGGTAAATAAATACAGTACATAAAACAGAACATATATACAATAAGGTTACAATCAGAGAAAGAAATGAAAAATTTCAAATTAAAGCACCTTGCAAATGATTTGCTAATTCTACCTTTGTGTTCAGTTGGCCAAGGGTTCACACTTGAATTACCAGTCTTGGCAGAAGTGGTCTTTCTTAAGTCCAGGAACAAATTGTCCCTTAGAAGTCCAGCACAAAAATGTCAATCCTTTCAGCCATCTTCACCAATATCAAAGAGGCCAGAATGTCCAACCCATCCTGTGATGTAACTGGGCTGATAGCATGAAGTCATACTCAGTTCCACGTACTTAATTTGTAACATGCAGCTGCATAGGCAAAACAGGCCAGATTACTACTTGATTGAAATCTTCAAATACAGCAATATTTTTAATTATAACTAAGGCTGTCTTCATCAGAGTATGGTTTTATGGCAGTTTACAGTACTACTTTGATCCTCCAGAGAAACATCCTGGAAAACTGTTCATATTAGGTTGAATTTTCACATGAGATTTATTAGAAATGGCTTCCTTCTTAATATTTTACGACCATAGAACCCACTCCCAGGCTCCCCAATTTATTTAGCAATCTCCTGTGCAGGATGGAGTCAAAGGCCTTGCTGAAATCCAGGTAAGCCACATCCACTGCTCCTCCCTGATCTACTACCCTGGTTACCCAGTCAAAGAAATCTATAAAATTAATCTGACAGGACCTTCCTACCGAGAATCCATGCTATCTTGGATCCTGTGCCTCGCTATCCTCTAGAAACTTCACAATCCTCTCCCTAAGTAAGGACTCCATTAGTTTCTCTACTACTGAGGTCAGGCTTATAGGCCTGTAATTGCCTGCCTCCTCTCTGCTGCCACTCTAATCCTCAGGTACCTCCCCTATCTCTAGTGATGAGTTGAAAAGGGCATAGATATTTGTTTAAATCATATGGAATTTTATGTTTGCTAGTTTGGTTTCATATATTTTTCTGCACTGTAACTGATACTTTGTACATGACAACTTTGTAAATATAGCTTCCACTCCTAACAGTTCTGTTCTATATAAAAATAAAGCATATTTCTACTACTACTTTATATTTCTCATACATATATCACCCCTTACCTTTTCCTCTCTTTCCTCCTGAATACTGCATACTGTATTATGGCCATATCAGAGTGATTGTACTGGGTTTCCCACAGCTCTGTGATCATCAGCAGGTCTAAGTGGGTTTCTGCCACCACTGGCTCCAGATCATCGGTTTTGCTCCATAAGCTCATGGCATTCTTGGAAACAGCCATTTAGATCACCTGCTTCCCCCACATTTTGACCCCCATCCCATTGTCCTTACTCCCTGTCTGCTTCTCCAGCCTTGCACTTTTCCCTGTCTCTCCCTTCCTAACTCCTCCTACCTCTATCTCAATTCCACTGCAGTTCCTCTCCTACAACGTTTCCTACTGTAGCTCCCTGATTCCTCACTCATTATGCACTATTGCTCCTTTAATGATTTCTAGAACTAAGGGTGGCCAGCCAGGGCCCCTCATTTAAGCAGGTGCGTATAGCTGCATTTGATATTCTTCTTTTCTGCTCTCTGTTACTATGAGGGCACTTTAGGATGCTCTTGAAACTTGTGACTGAGCATCCTCTTGTCCTCCACAGAGAGGTGAAGACCATCCCACTTGAACAACTGTCTATCCCTCCTGTGGCCTAGTGGCACAGAGGCAGAGGCACCCATGCCTCACTTGCCACCCCAATGGCAACCCAGGTTCCGTGACAGAGTCTGTTTGCTGGGGACTAGCCAGGAAGAGGAGGACTGAGCATCCAGGGGATGGCTCTCCTCCTCTAGGGTGGAAGGGTTGCAGGTCTCAGCACATGTCTGGCCCCAGCAGAGGCTTGGGTATCAGCAGCCAGTGCCAGAACAATGGGGCATGGAGGGATGGTGGTCATCAACATTGCACACATGGTAGCATGTGTGGAGCATCTCAATTGCATTGCACATCTGCCCCTCCGCAGAACATGGGAAAATGGTGAGATGTAATGCAAAAAGATGATCCTGACCCTTTGCAGGCTCCACACCAGCTTCAGGTCTCTCTCTCAGAAGTGGATCCATCTCACCATTATTGAGGAGCCCACCACTAGCCCTCACCATGGAGGAATCACTGGGAGGAGGTAAGTCCTTAGGACAGGGTGATGGGGCTGGAAGGATTGGTGGAGGTTAAACCTGCATTGTGGTGGGGGAATAAAGAAATTAACAGCAAAAAAATAACAATTCGCTGGCCCCAATCTCTCAAGTACCTGCATCCATATTCCCCTTCTCCTCTTCTTCAGCCATGCATTGAAGTGAGCAGTCAGGAAAATCATCTCTGCTCCAATCTAGCAAGACTTTAGAAAAGTCAGTGAGGCTGCTGCTAGCTTGAGCCTCTCCTCTAGCATTTTAAAGCTGTCTTTACCCTCCATTATGGATCTGCAAACAAGTCATTAGTCCCTGGCTAGACAGTGACATCAAGACCATCCTCTAGCAAATCCTTCTACTTTGAATCTCTTCCAAATGAATCCCTTGGAAGGCACCTAACCATCCTGTCACTCTGGGCCCTGAACTGCCATCCCTTCCTTGCTCGAAACAATGAAGTCCCCTATCATGAGCACTTTCCTAGCCCATTACTTCCCCTTAGACTCCAATCACAAGTCAGATGTCCTCTTAGGAACAGACCTATGCTTCTGGTTGGATACACTTTCTGGACTCCTCATGAGGGAAACTGGACCAGCTGAATTGCAGAGAAGTATGCATTTGTTAGCCGTTACATCCTCGGGGTCCCAGCTGCACATACCCTTCTTGCCCTGTTCCTATAATCCACTCCTTTCTTAAATGTCCATAGGAGATAAGACACAGTATCTGCCTGCATCAGCAACCATCGGAATCTGCTCCAGAGAAGGTAAAGATCAGCTGTAAGGCAGTCAGCTCGACAGTGAACACTACACTCATACTGCACATTGGGCAACATTTTTGCCTCAGGAAGACTTCAGTGAAGAGAAATGCATCAAGGTACTGCATCCTATCAGGCTCCTCCCTCTCTTATGAGTATAGGAGTGCCAATTCCCTAGGTTCCTTAAAGTGATAGTGAACCATAGTAGTCAGGAAGAATGGGAGGGGAGAGGGGAAGGCACCACCTTGGAAAAAGTCAGCAGAAATATTATTGTCGTGCCTCAACCCAAAAAATCATCTAAAGTCCAATTAATTTTTTAATTCTTTTAATTTTTCTTTCTTTTCTTGTGTCAGAGCACTCCAAGACATGTCATTTATTACATTTCAGGATCAGAATGCCCCTTCATCAGATAAAGGAGCTCCTTATAATCCTTGTTTTTCTAAATACGTAAACAACAAAGCATAATATATTATAATAATCTTCCCAAATACAGTGGAATTTTAACTTTAAATAAACGTAACTGTGAATAAAAAATATGGGTGGGAACACACCTCATTGATTGTGGTTTGGTACTTATTGTTCCTTCTGTTTTTTTTTTTATGTCCAGAAGGATCTAAAAAAATCAAAATCATATCATTAACCCCTCAAAAAACTAAAATGATTTTCTTGGGGGGGTATCTTTTATATGCGCCTATCTTTTACCAGTGAAAAGGCACATTAACTTGAGTTCTTATTGAAATCAACTTGTTTTGAAATAGATTTATTTCATACCACTTCTGGTAACCTATAAAAAAGTCAATAGGTACTTCCACAATCTTGTTTGAGCTTTAGGAGAAACTGTACTGTCTTGTAAATTCTTTAAATACCATATTTCAAATGCATCCACTTACTCATAAAACATTGAAATTTACGCACAACCTTCTGGAGAAAAACTTATTTGTTTAGTCATTCAGCTTCAGTTGCTACACATATCACTATGCCATTACTGCAGACGCCAACACCATGCTGCAAATCTTCTTTCTGAAGGTGTACTTGGGGTTGAGCCATCAGTTAGTCACGTGTGTGGTGTGGTGACATCACCCCATGAAGCTAACCCTTTGGCGGCTCGGTCTAGAGCAGAAACTACTAATTATGTTAAGAATATGCAGTAGTCCCTCATAGTACTTAAACATCTTAAACATTTTTATACTTTTCTTTCTGCTGTGGGAGGAGAATTCATTTATGTGGTTCTCAGTGATCTGTCCAAACCACGGGTGTAAGCAGACTAATTCAAATGAACCCTGGCATTCCAGTTGAAAGATACATTCATCCAGAGCAGCAACAGTAGCAACAATAACAAAAACAACATTTGAGCAATATGAATACTGGCCATATTCCCTGCTATTCTTTATGGTACTCCATTTCCACATATTTTAAATTGTAAGGGTCATACATCCAAAGAACAGGAACAGACCTATTCTTCTGGTTGGATGTACTTTCCAGACTCCTCATGAGGGAAACTGGACCAGCTGAATTGCTAACAGGTATGAATCTGTTTGCTGTTACATCCTCTGGGTCCCAGCTGCACAGACCCTTCTTTTCCTGTTCCTACAATCCACTCCAGTCTTAGATGTCCATAGGGGATAAGTCACAGTAGCTGTCTGCATCAGCAACCATTGGAATCTGCTCCAGAGAAGGTAAAGTTCAGCTTTAAGGTAGTCAGCTCGACAGTGAATGCTGCACACTGGGCAACATTATTGCCTCAGGAAGACTTCAGTGAAGAGAAATGCATCAAGGTACTGCATCCTTAAGGCCCCTCCCTCTCTTACCCTGTCTCCCCTCAGCTCTCTGAATCCTTATTTAATGACTCCTGTATACCCCTGCTTTATCTATTAATGAAGGGCCCAGTACTTAACTAATGATGCTAACGTTTTGACCTAGGCAGAGGCCTTTTTAGAGAGGTACCTATGACTGGATTTCTGTCCTTTAAAACCCCAGCATCTTCACCCCCACACCTGTCCTCCAAGACCACTCTTCTATGTATCTCCTTATCATCCCTTAATCCCACTTTGCCTTTCATATTATTTTATTTCCTGATACCATCACAAAACCCACTGTTTATCAATCCTTTCCTACTTTCCAAAAGGTCCCTCAAGCATGTATAATAAAAGCACCTTGGTGGGAGGACCCTCTGTCTTACCTGTGTCCCGTGTCTAGTTTGGGCAGAGTACTCTGCAGAATTACAGGGATACCCCTGCAAAAATTGTCCCTCCAATCATGATCCTCACCCTCTAGGTCACTCACATAAGGAGGTTGCTTGGACCGGTGGGAGTTAAATAGTGAACACTAGGACTGATTTACCTCTAGTAGAACCTGACCCATACCTGCCCAGAACTCTCTTCCTCCCAGTCACCTCCCTGAATCCAAGTCCCACACAAAAGAGTTGAAAAACTGGCTGCTAATTCAGCAAATGAACTGCACAGCATCACTTTACCGTAATGCAGTCCAGGTGACCATGTTTGTTCCTCTCTTTCTACTCTGTCCCCCACACTTGACCCCTACACTTTTCTTTCAAACCTCTCTGCCTAATCTTTCAAATCTGACTTTTTGAGAACAAGAACCACTATCCTTGAATGTGACTGTTGGGTTACCAGCATGATGCTGGGCCACACTGAGTTGTGGTTGCTGGTCCAAAAGGGCTCCTCTACTTGGACACCACTTATGCTGCCCCCACTGGAGAGCATTAAGTCTAGTATAGCACCATCCCTAATAGGTTTCCCTAACCCACTGGGCTAGGAGGCACTCTTGCATTACCTCTACCTGTGCCTGGCTTTGTGCACCTTTGGCTGATGGCATTTCCCAGTCTGTAGCTGGAAGGTTGAAGAAAACACATTTTATGCCCATGTAATAAAAAGTAAAAAAAAAAATAGTAATTTGATATCGAAGCATATTATGCATATTGAGTTCAGGCATTTGTCAGGTTCTAGTATATTCTTAACCTACACACCATTGGCTCTCTCATTAATAGCAATCAGAAAAACATTTGTATAGATCCAAATCAACACCAAGAAAATGAACATTATTACATTATTGCACCATTAATCAAACAGGTCAAAGAGAGCTGCAGTGGCAATGTTTAGGACATGGGAGGGGGGTGCATTCTATGGCCATAGGTAAACTGAGGTCTGATTCTTGGTCAGTCATCATACAGAATTCATGCAGTTAAGTTTATAACTCCATTTGAAGTACAAAGTACTGTTCATCTCAAAATAGTAGCTGTAATTTGTGAGAGTGTGAACAGTAAATCTGAAGACATTCAATAGCCTTTAAATATAAACATTTATAAAAGTCATATAGTGTTCTCAAGGAAGTTTACATTTTCCATGTCAGATAACATATTTGAATGGGTTACTGAGATTGTGAAAAAAAGTCAGCATCCAAACACATACTATACACCAGTAACTATTGTGCATCAGCAGCCATTTCCAATAATACAAGCCAGCTAAAAGATTTTTCTATTGATATTCAATATAACCACATACAAAAAATGTCATATTTACATGCTACCCTTGTCGAGACAAAATGACAGAGAATATCACAATATTTGAGGAAATCATTGGAACATTGGCTCTTGCTTTTTGTTAGTCATGGCTGTCTTGTTCAATACTGATAATTTCAACATAATAAGAGTTTACGTTTGTTTGTCGATGCTGTAATAAACAGTAACTGTTTTAGATACTTAGTAAAAATGGTATCAAAAAAGCATAAACAAAGTTCAGACTGATGGGCATGATGGTGTCGTGCAAAGCTTCATGTTGAAGAAAGATAGTTCAAGTAGTATGGGGGTAATAGTGTTCTCCGATCATTGAGTAGATAGCATGATCAGTATCTTTGGATCCCTGGATTGGAAGCGTTGTAGCTCTCTCACCTCGAGGCATGACTGTAGAACTCTGCAATGAAGATTTTAATTCTGGAAGAGAACCATAAACAACATTTTAGAGGACTGGCTAGGTTACATTATTATTTCAGAAATGCTGCTCTCAGATTGAAATAAGTTTGAATTTGATATAAAATGTTCACAAGATAATTATTCATCTCCTAAATGAATTCAAATCATAGTCATAGAAGAGGAAAACCAAAGCTACTTCGTTTCATCAAGGACACCAATTTCTTCACATTTGGATGGATACTCATAACATGTCCCCAGTTATAAACCTTAATATGTAAACTCTGTCCCTGTCACAAACAGGAATGTACTGGTGAGGGGACTTGTAAAACAACTTGTTGAAATACAGACAAAGATTTCAAGATTCATTCACTAAAAAAATCACTGGTAAATCACAGGAGCACCACGTTCTTAACCTTTTTAGACCACTGTTCAAAATTAAACATTGCAAATTCACACTTTGAACAGGACAATTTTTGCCATTTTTTAAGTAAATGCCATTTTCTGACTTTATGTCATTTATTGCAATGGCAGTTATGAACTACATTAAAACAAATAATCTAATGCAGACTGTTTGACACAAAAAGCATTGCACAATATTCAAATCCAGTTGTAACAGGGACAAATACTGCTTCAGCTGTCCCCGTTACAAACAGGATTGTACTTTTTTTTCCTTATGTATTGGTGCCAGAACAGTTTGAAAAGTGGTAGGGCCAAGGATGTAGGGGGTAAATTCTCCTCTAGTAATAAATTAACATGAGTGCAAAAACGGATGGGGCCCCATTATGAAAGTGGTAGATCCATGGACCCCGTGGCCCCCCATTATGGCACCTATGTCCTTATGGGATTGTTTCCAGACTGCTAGCAAAAGAAGTCAATTGAAATCAGCTCAGAATTGGCATTTAAATTTAGCAAATAGAGCCCACAACAACCTCTGTTGGTAAAATAGATAGTAGTGCCCCCAAGATTTTGCAGATATTTTTTTTTTTAAAAGTACCTTTACAAGCGAGGATCCTGTGTGTAATAATGCCAATCACAGGGGAGAGAGAAAAATTCACTGATGCTCTCCAAATCAAAATGGACTGGGTTCATTGGTTAACACACTCTATATTCTTCTAGATCTTTTTCTGATTAGCTGCACATAAGCCAATCATTTGTCCAGTTGTAATCACACTCCCAGGGCATGATAGAGGAGTGTTACATACCGAGATGGGGAGGGATGGAGTCGGACCCTTGGGATTTCAGCATAGCAGCATGAATTTATTTTAGAGCCCTGGTAGATCAAAACAGCTGCACTTGAATGGGAAGCAGCTTTATTTTTGTCAGAGATTTATCAGATTGTGGAAATATTGGGGACATGAAGGTATCTAGCTTGCAATCATGTATGTAACCTAGGGGGACAGATTAGGTTACTTTCATGATTGCTAGTTCTGGCGGCATTTTTATAAAAATTAGGAAGCAGCAAACACACACACACACACACACACACACACACACACACAAAGTTTAAAAGTGTGTGTCTTGTGAATACATACATAGAGTTTGGTGCAGTGCAAGCATACTAAAAGAAATGAACCACACAAGATGCACTGCATGAAAATGTCCCAACTCAGAACATGGAAAAAAAGAGGGGACATTTATGTAATTTTTTTTAAATAAAATGTATGGGATAGTGTTGGCACTGTCACGTTATAAATATTATCTCACCAGGTTATATGGCACACTGCAGTGCAGTGCAGTTTATGAGTTTGTAACTGCAATAGTATTAAAAACAATGGCATGTAACCGCTCTCATTTATACCAACCTAGATGGGGTTCATTAGATGCCTTGCTTACTATATGGAAACCATGAAAGTTTGTTCTCTGTATTCTTTCTGCTTGTATATTCTTACCAGAATTAACTATGTACACACTTGATATGGGGATGGGGGGATGGGGGGTTATTAAGGGATAGAGGGGGGAGGGGGGTTGGGTGTATTACCTCTGACATGTACTTCATTTCATTTCAATTTGGTATTTACTGGTGAATATGTACAGTGTTTAGGGGTCATCCCCAGATTGCCCAATAACCTATATCTGTACCAGTGTTGTAGTAATAAGAAAAGTTAAATAAAGTTTATTGAATTAAAAAACAATGGTGTGTAAATTGGGTGTGGCATAAATATACCCATTTAGTGTGGACAGAGCCATTTACCATCTAAACAGTGCCATCGTTTATTAAGAATCACAGTTCTGACACTAGGTATAGCTGGGGTTCTGTTTTTGCTTTAATAATGTATTGTGCCACAAATCTGTCACTGCCAATCCATCCTGTACAAGGAATATATACATTTATGTTGTTTGTCTAGCTGTGGCACTGAGAGATTATGTGACCTGCTAAGTATCATGTTGAGTAACTAGACGTGGCATAGTTTGAACCTGTGATCTATTGGTTCCCAACTCTGTGCTCTAACCATTATGCCACACTTCCTTTTAAAGTCCTTGCAAACCGAAAGGCAGTGTGGGCTACTGATAATAGTACCGAACTGGGAAGCAGGAGGTTACATGTTCCAATACCTCAGTGATCATTATGGTCAGAAAATCCAGTTTTCTTATTGCCTGGGAGCATGGGACAAGTATTAACACTGGTCACACTCACATCATGCCAATGGAAAGAGGGGGCATGGGCACATGGATATTATGGTGAGTTTGTTTTTAAAAATGTTATTATATGGAGAAAGATTCTTCTCAGCCAATCAGAACAAAAAGTTATTGCACATTTATTTTATCCATTCAGTCTGGCTTAAACTTTGAGCAAACTCTCACAATGAAGCTATATGTTAATCCTTGAATTATTTCTGGCTAAACAAACACACTGCACTTCTCTGTCAACCTTAAAGTCAGTTGCCCATATACTGTAGTATCACTTCCACTGTCTATGTCTCTAAAAAGGTCTTCTATTTTTATTACTTTAAATTTATTTTTTGTTTAATGGCTCCCACAGCTTTAGTGGTAGAAATACAACTCTGTAATAACTACAGTATATGTAGAACTTCTTAAACACCTTTGCCATTAGCCTCAGAGTTTATGGAATCCTAGATATAGTATCGTTATTACCTCAGTCTGTAAACCCCATTATACTGTACTATTACCATTATAATACTCCATGTTTCTCAAGTCTTCTAGTCATCTGCAAAGCATTGAAGTATAGTGGTCTGTGCATACTGGCCTTGCCATGAGAATAACACACTATGTCACCTGCTTTGCTTTCAACCATTTTTACAATAGTTAGTTTGTGTACTGTTTCTTGATTTATTTTTATTTTCAGAGTTTTAAAGTTTTAATTTATTTGTTGTTGTTTTGTGTGTGTGTGTGTGTGTGTGTGTGTGTGTGTGTTTGTTTGAATATGTCATAATACATTTCTGATTTTGTCTTTGGTGGCCATGTAAGCATGGGTTCTTTTCATTCTGGCAGCAGTACTGCTGGTGATTGTTTGATCCCTGTTCCTCTAGCCCAGAGCTGTGTCTGTGATTTTTGGGAGTCAGTCTTCTCAATGCCAGAATAACTCACTGGAGCACTGGATGATACTGTGTCTCACCTCTCTAGGACTCCTGTGCAAGTGATACTTTGTGCTGGTTATACCCCATCTATTGGGTCCTTAGCTATTCTTTGCAGTGGTAGTAGTAAGTAGTAAAAGTCTTTATTCATTTCATTAGCAGAATAAATATATCAGATAGCTCAACTGAAACAAGTTCATTTCCAGTGAGGTCCTGTTTAGTTCCAAGTGGGAACAAGATCTGGCTAGAACATTTTCAGACACCCAATGGAAAGATATTATCCTTTACCTTCATGAGAGAATAATTTCATCCAATCACCAGCAAATAAAATATCATATCCTTTGCAGGACGTACTTTACACCATCCAAATTAAATAAAATTAATCATAATATATCAAATGTACACACTATGATGTTTCTCTGGGAAATGTATGCAGCCTGTTTAAGATGAATCCATACTGTGATCGGATTTTTTTTTAATCAATATTGCATGCCTTAGGAAAAAATATTCAAGCCTAAAAAAAACACTTATCTTACTAGGATTAAGTAATGAAACCAATTTAATCTCTGCAGAACTAAAATGTATACAATTATCTGTAGTGAACAGAAATAAATGCATCCCCCAAATTAGAAAAATAGCAATTTACTAACACCCAATGTCTATGCTTGACATCAGATCTTAATAAAATTGAAAATATTATTCATTACACTTACAAAAAAAAAACAACAGCTGGAAGCTTGGGCAGACATAAGGACCCCTTCAACAATTATAGAAACCATAATGTAAATTGAACATTGAAAAAAATTATCTAACTTTTGACCATCTAGTTTGACTAAATATTAATTGCAAGACATATGGGTGCTGATTCCAGAATGAATGGCATAACTCATAGGTGGCTGCGAGTTATGACATTTGCCACTACACTGGGGACCCTGCACCACATTCCAAGAGTGGCAGGGTCCTGGCACTTGCAACATGTGGGTTATGACATGTAGAGTCTAATGCCACAGGCATGGTATAACTGACCCGTATGTCACAAGTCATGGCTCATGACTGGCAGCCCCCCCAAAACCCCCCACCTTGGAACAGCAAGGCACACACCAGGATGCATGGGAGGCAGGACAGATGGCACAGGTGTCTGGGGGGGCACACCATAGATGGGACCCCTGTGGTCCATGAGAATCAGGGGTGGGGGCAGGAGTATGCTAGTCGGGATATGTGGAACACAGCGGCACCATTGTCATGACACCAATGGGATGACAACTGATAGATAGCACCATTAGTAACCACTTAGAGCAGCTCCGGGCTGTTCTAACATAGCCCCACCAGTGCAGCTTTCAGAGTTGCATTTGCGGGTTACGACAGCTGCCCTCCTGGAATAGGGCGCAGTTGCTGTCATAATCTGCACTTGTGCCATGTTGCTGCAGCCTGTGGGGTAGTGGGCGGTGTAACCCACAATTGTTGTAGTCCGCATTTGACATGGCGCAGGGCTCCTCTTGTAATAGGGGCTGGTGTATCACTTGGAGTAAGTTGTGAGATACGCCATGGGGTTTGGCATATCTCAACTTATACTGGCATATCCCAACTTGGAATCGGGCCCCATGATCTTTATGATCCTTTCTTTTTCCCTCTTTACTGTCTCACCAATACTTTCTTTTATCTTCTTCTCTTCGTCTTCTTTTTTTTTTGTCTTTTTTCTGTTTTTTTAATGGTATATCTAATAGAACTGTACATTTCAGATAAAGTCACAAGAGCTCTTCTATGATTTCTGAATGATAATGTTTGAAAATGAATGTGAAACTCATGGGTTAAAGATGGCATGGAGGAAATTCAGGCTTGAGGTTTATCAGCAGATATAATGTACACTATATTGAACTCCAGTTTGCCTGCAGTCAGAAAATGAAGACTGCTAAGTGTAACCACTGTACTATTCAAATCTTATTTAGGATGAATACCAGGAATATAAAGTCTTTTTTCATACTGTTGATAAAATGACTACACAAAACGAGTCACTTACACAATTTAATATGTCTTATAATAAGCATAGTTGTAATCTAAGAAGTCATAAATATCAGTTGACCCTTACATATCCCAAAACAAATAAAAGAAGATCTTATTATACACAAAGGATAATTCCCTTGTGGAATTCACTCCCTAGTTCTCTAGTAGAAAATGTTGATCATGTTAGATTTAAACATAAACCTGACATATTATTGTTATAATAATTTATGGAATATACCAGCCCGGCTGGAGACATATTTATATGGGCCTCTGCCTTTTGTGTGTCACATCTCGTAGTATAACTCCTAGTATAACAAAATGTTGCTGATGGTGATCTAACAGGATACAAGTGAAGAATCTGTGTAATACTTTATTGATCAGATTGCCAGTATGAAGTTAAATATTTGTAACACAGGTGAACATGGTGAATTAGGCCATTCATCATTCAATCTATTTGAGGTATTTGTGGATACTGTCTCATATATTATGACTTCTATAAAGAGCTGCTGACATGCTCTTACAGTTTGGATAGGCAACTTATGTCAAGGAGTTGTCTGCTCAAAGAGCTAAATGCTCTACTTGTGAAAGTTTTTTATGCAGTAAATACATAAACATCTACCCCAGTCTGCTCAGCTCAAAACATCCTTGTATGAGCTTAATAGCCATCGAGCACTGCAGCCCTGCCACTAAAATCAAGACTTTGATGATGCTAAGTAGGGAGCAGGACTGCAGGCTCTCTAAGTAGCTATTAATAGGATTGGTGAAGGGAGGCTGTCTAAATATATTAAGAATATCTACTGATTTTTGTCCTGGCTCTTGAACCACCAGCAGACTTGATCAGAGCAGCAGCAGCGATTCTAGGTATAAGAGCAGGGAAAAAATCCCTACTTATGTCACTTTATGCTGGCTATTCCAAAATCATGGAAATTATTAAGGCTTTTGGGGAGCAGAGTTTAAAACTAACTGGAAGAAATCAACTCCTGAGACTGAATAATAGGAACTCCCCACCCCAAAAAATGGACAGATTTTCTATTAAACCTAACCATATTAAATACCTGGGTGTTTATCTAACCAGAGATGCAAGCCTTTCCCTGGATTACAATTTAAGATTCATTTTTGAGTCTGCCCAAAAAGATTGGTACATTCACCCAAAATCCTAATGAGTAGAATACAAATTATTACGATAAATGCATTGGCTAAAACACTATCTGTTCTATAGGTCATTCCAATTTTAATGACACAATGCCAGATTAAGGCTCCAGAAAAAAAATATTCAAAAATGTCTTTGGAAACAGAAAAACCCTAGAATGACCATGGCAAAACTAAAGGCAAAAGAAGAACATGGGAGCTTCAAGCTACCTAATTTAAAGTTGTACCAGTGGGCAGATGTGTTGTCCCACATTAAGGAATATTATGCATCTAGCCCCCCCCCCCAGTGGGTGGTATAAAAAAGACACTTCTTTAAAGAGAAAAGAGCTACCATCACCTACTGTATATATGATAAATACTCATAAAAAACTGAAAAATTTTAAGAACTCCTATATTAGAGCTTACCTATAGGCCTGGGTTTATTACCATAAAGAACTTAAAGAAAATATTAGAAACAACATACATAGTCCTATTAATATAATAGTAAAAGGTATGCTTGGGAACGAGGGGAAGGGGACAAATCCCTGGGAAAAGTTCAATATGATTGACTTAGGAGATCTTTTTGAGGAGGGATCATTTCTAACTTTCAATAACCTTAAAGATAGGTACAAATAACTGGCCCGGTGGTGCTGCAGGTTCAGGCGCTGGTTGTTACACCTCACTCCACACTGACAACCCAGGCTCAGGAATGAGCTTGGGCCGCTGGAGGGTCAGCAGAGGTGAGGAAGGATCGAGCATCCGGAGGACTGCTCTCCTCTCTCAGGAAGGGAGGTTGGTCATCCCACTTGCTGACTGTCTTCTGGCAGTGGCCGGAGGGCAGAACAGGTTGGGAAGGCATGCACTGGCATCCTTATGCCAGTAGGGAGGGGGCATGGGAGAAAAAGGAAAAACAGAGTGGTAGGCTCCATGATGGCCACACCAACACTTCGACTTGACCTCAGATGTCTGGATTTTGCTCTGGGGGGGTAAAACCGGCACCCCTTCCCCCTGGCCCTACCATGGGAGTGAAACCCATGTGGGATTTAAGGGGGTATCAGGTCAGGAAATGGTATGACCGGAGGCTGAGTCCCTCTGAAGGAGGGACCAGAGCCACCTGCCAGGCTCAGGGAGCCATAAAAAGTTATATGAAAAAAAAGATAGGTGCAAATTACTGGAATGGGAGAGACTCAACTACTTTAGGATACGTGCTTCTCTTTTATTTTTTTGTTGCCTTGCCATGGACACTTCAGCCCAGTCATGAACCCCTTCCACTTCCACTCCCAAC
The DNA here is from genome assembly GCA_016271365.2 of Neoceratodus forsteri. Classification (NCBI taxonomy): domain Eukaryota; kingdom Metazoa; phylum Chordata; order Ceratodontiformes; family Ceratodontidae; genus Neoceratodus; species Neoceratodus forsteri. Next base: position 401,097,627 of record CM057459.1, on the reverse strand, counting down.
CTCAGCCGCGACTCCCCAATAACCCGTGGCTTACCCCCCAGGATGGGGTTGTGGCACCGGCCCTAAGTGTTGCAATAAATGGAATAGGTCAGGGAGCTGGCCCAGGGAGCTAATTGAAGTGGAGGGGCTGGCTTCATTTAGGTAGCAGGCAATGGAGTTTTTCCCCTGTATATGGGGTGGGGATGTGCAATGATGGCCAGTATCTGCCCTGTCCCCGTGTATGTCAGTGTCAGCGCAAGCAGTACATGCAGTCTCTGCTAGGTGTCCACAGAGCATTGAACACTCTACCCCCTCCCCCCCCATATAAGGAGAGCAGTAGCTGGGTGCTCAATCTTTCTCCCCCTGACTGGTCCTCTGATGTCCCAGATCTGTTCTCGAACCCAGGTTGCCAGCATCACAGGTCAGCACCCTGCGCCTGCACCAGTGTGCTGACACCCAGGATATGGGCTTCTCTTGTCAAGCAGATGGGAAAAGATTTGTGAGAACCTACTAAAACATCACTTCAGAGTATCTAAGAATCATAATTGTAAATTGATATGAGCATACAAAATTGCCAGCAGAAACAGGCCACAAAGTCTATCAAATTTGCCCAAGTGTGCAGCTAGCACATCATCCTGCAGCTGCCCCTCCACCCCCATTACCATATCCCTTCCCCTTACTCTGTCCCCCCCCTTTTGAAACTGCCCACCGTCTTACAAGATATCAGATCTTTTGGTAGGGTATTCCATTTGTCCACTACCCATTCTATGAAGATGTGTCTCCTCACCTCCCTCCGAAATCTTCCCCCCTCTAATCTCAGTCCATGCCCTCTTGTGTCCCTCCCTCTCCTCAGCTGAAAGATCCCTTCTATGTTAGTCTTGTTAATCCCTTTCACATACTTAAAGGTCTCTATCATATCCCCCTGTCCCTTTTCTTTTCCAATGAGTATATTTCCAACTCTCTCAATCTGTCCTCATAAGGCCTGTCCCTCAAATCCTAGATCATCTTTGTGGCCCTGCATTGCACCCCTTCCAATAACCTTATGTCCCTTTTCAGGAACGGGTGCCAGAATTGCCAGCAATACTCCAGGTGGGGCCTGACCAATGATATGTACAGGGACAGTATAGAAACATAGAAGTTGATGGCAGATAAGGACCGCAAGGCCCATCCAGTCTGCCCATTTCTTTTTCTACCTTATAAATGTGCCATTGGCCTTTGCTCTGTCAGTGGCCTGTCTATTCATAGTCATTTGCATTGCTCCCTTATGCCTATCCCATGCCTGTTTGAAGCCCTGCACTGTATTCATAGCCACCACTTCTTGTGGTAAGCCATTTCATGCATCCACCACCCTTTCTGTGAAAAAGAATTTCCTCACATTCCCCCTTAATCGGCCTCCCTCTAATCTCATGCTGTGTCCTCTTGTCTTGCTATTTTTCTTATATTTAAACATGTTAGACTCTTTCACCTTGTTTATGCCCTTAAGGTGTTTGAATGCCTCGATAATATCACCTCTCTCCCTCCTTTGCTCAAGGGTATACATATTGAGCTCCGTTAATCTGTCCTCATATGTCTTCTGATGCAGTCCCTGCACATTTTGGTTGCCCTTCTCTGGACTGCCTCAATTTGGTTAATGTCCTTGTGAATGTGTGGCCTCCAATACTGCACGCAGTACTCCAGATGGGGCCTAACCAGTGTCTTGTACAGAGGGATTATTGCCTCCCTCTTAAGACTTGTGATACTCCTACTAATACACCCTAACACCTCCCTAGCCTTACCTACTGCTTTAGAGGTCTGCTTGGATGTTTTTAGGTCATCAGTGATGATGATGCCCAAGTCTCTTTCTTCCTTTGTGACTGCTAGCAACTCCCCTCCCAGCCTATAGGTGGCTTCAGGGTTTCTCTTCCCTATGTGCATGATTTTGCACTTCTTTGCATTAAATACCAGTTGCCACTCTTCTGACCATTCTGCTAGTTTATCCAGATCTCTTCTCATTCTGCCCACCCCATCTGGATCATCTACTCTGTTGCAGATCTTGGTGTCATCTGCAAACAGACAAGCCTTACCTTCTAGTCCATCTGCAAGGTCACTAATGAAGATGTTGAAGAGGACTGGCCCCAGGACTGATCCTGAGGTACCCACTTATGACTTGCATCTCTTCTGACTGTATACCATTTACCACCACTCTCTGTTTTCTGCCGTCAACCAGTTTGCCACCCAGTTGACCAACTTCTGACCCACCCGAGCCTACCCAGCTTATTTATCAATCTTCTATGTGGAACAGTGTCAAAAGCTTTGCTGAAGTCAAGGTAGGCGACATCAACTGCTCCCCCCTTGGTCCACCACTCTGGTTACCCAGTCAAAGAAATCTATGAGATTAGCTTGACAGGACCTTCCTTTTCTAAACCCATGCTGTCTTGGATCCTGTGCCCCTATGGATTCCAGGTGTTGCACTACCCTTTCCTTAAGGAGGACCTCCATAATCTTGCCCACTACTGAGGTAAGACTGACCGGTCTGTAGTTCCCCGCATCCTCCCTGCTACCACTCTTGTGGAGTGGGATCACATGAGCCCTTCTCCAGTCTTCTGGGACCTCTCCTGTGCTCAGAGACTCACTAAACAATTCTGCTAATGGCTCTGCTAGTTCCTCCTTTAGCTCCTTAAGTACCCTGGGATGTATGCCATCAGGTCCCATTGCCTTATCCACCCTGAGCTTAGCAAGCTCTTGTAGGACCCTTTCTTTTGTGAAGGGAGTAGTGCTCACCTCCCTCCCCCCCTGTGTCCATGATGCTGAGCTGTGGGCCCTGCCCTACCTTCTCTTCAGTAAATACTGAGCAAAAGTATCTATTTAGGATAGATGCCTTTACAGGGTCCTCCTCCTCACATGCTTCCTTTTCTCCATTAAGCTTTTTTTTTTTGAAATTCTCTTTTTATTAATTTACAACAAAACAAAACAGGACATAACACCAGAGTTCCAAACAAGATACATCCAATCCAATAATCAAAAGGCCCACAACAATTGAATAACCCCAATCAACTATCCCTACCCTCCCCTCCCGCTCCCCTCCCCGGGGTGCAGCCACTAAGGAGGAAGCGATACATCTGAGTAAGTCCAATGATTAGGTGTCATCAAATATTCCATATGTGGAAACAACTAAAAAAAGGAACAGAAGACACATTCCTGAGGGATCCTAAACAAACAAGCTTTGGGTGAGAGGGTACACCAGTATCACCAAAGGAGCAGCCGGAAGCCAGGAGAGATTGGCACCTAGAGTTCAAATCTTGTATCTAAACGTTAATATTCGAAAAATTTCAACACCCCGACCCGATTCGATTCCTCTAAGGAAACCCCATCAGTGAAGGTACAGAGCATAAATTTTACCCCACTTCTTCTGAAAAACTCTTGGGGAGGATCGAAAGCTGGCAATCAGTTTTTCAATCCTAAAACACAGGGAAAGTTCTTCCACCCAATCCTGATAGAAAAGCACCAAATTATCTGTCCAGTGCCAGAGGACTAATCTCTTAACTGCCATAGAAATAAGTGCTATATGATATTTCTTTTCCTTAACCTTGATAGCTGAATAATCCCCCATAATACAGGATTCTAATGTGATGTGACTTTCCAATCCTAAAATAGGGTCTAAGCTGTCCACGATTAGTCGCCAGAGAGGGGCTACTTTAGGACAGTGCCAGAAAATATGGGAAAGGTCACCTTGCTCCCCTCCATACCTAAAACATTCAGCAGGGACAGCAGGGCCGAATTTAGATTTCTTTATGGGCGTAAAGTACATATTGTTAAGTATAAAGTATTGAGTCATTCTATTCCTGTCCAGGGTGTTAAATATATATAGGTCCCTCCAGATTTGGCCCCACAGAATCGGGGAATTAGAAGAGACTGGTTCCCATGTTTTGGATCCTGTTAAGGGAGCTGGGCAGACCAGTTTCAAGAGGTAGGAATACAATTTAGACACCCCATGTGGTTTGCGCCCAGCCATCAGCTCCTCCAATAATGGTTTGATGACTGAAGGAGATACTGTAGGCCCAAACTCTCTATCTACCAGATGCTTTAATTGGTACAATTTGAATAGGGCATTTATGGGAATGTTCAGACTTAGTAACAGGTCTTTAGCTGAGCCTTGCCTACCTTGTACATAAAAATCTTCTACAGAGAGCTCCTGAATAGAAGGCAACCATCTAGACACTAGAATATTACCTCCAATCCAGATATTGGGGTTGCCCATCAGAGGCTGACCACCATCCTTACCACAACGGATAATAAGGGAAGAAAAAAGCTGATTAATCACCTTCACCGTTATTCCAACAGGGGAGTTCTGGATTTCGGGGAAGAGATGCAGGACCACAATAAAAAGACTAGAGGGGTTGATATTATGACGAGCAATAAGACCCAAATCTAGGTCCACCCATACCGGAAGGCATTCTGCCTTCGGATCCCTAACCATTTACCTGCTTTGATAAGATGGCTGGACCAGTAATAGAATTCGAAATTTGGCAATCTAAGACCTCCCATCTCCTTAGGAAGGCACAACTTGTCAAAGGCCCGTCTTGGGGACTTATGATTCCAAATAAAAGTAGTTAACAATGAATGGACCCTCCTAAAGAACACCCTAGGCAGCCAAATATCTAAGAGATTCAGGGGATAAAAAAGGCGGGGAAGGATGTTCATTTTAATGATACTAATAGGAGCCCCAACTGCTAACGGAAGTTTCCCCCATCTTTGCAATTCTCCATTAAGCTTAGCAATACCCCCTCTGGACTTTCTCCTTTCACTAATGTATCTATAGAAAGTCTTGTCACCTTCTTTTACTGTTCGTGCTAGTGTTTCCTCAGTTTGGGACTTTGCCTGCCTTACTGCCTTACCTGCTTCCCTTAGGGCAGTTTGGTATGCCTCCCTATCTTCATCCCGCTGTGTTCCCTTATATTTCCTGAAGGCCAGCCTTTTGACTCTGACCTTTTCTGCTACTGTATTTGAGAACCAAAGTGGTTTCCTTCTTCTTTGCACTTCCTTTTCTGTCTAACACAATGGGATGTTGCTTCAGTATTGCATCATAATGCTTGCCCACTTTGCCTGTACCCCTCACCTGTGTTTCTTTTTGCCAGGGCTAGCTTAACTCTGTTGGCCATCTTATCAAAGTCAGCTCCTCTGAAGTCCCATATTTTGCCTTGGAATGGGATGATTTAGATGTAGTAGCCAAACTGAACCATACCATGTGATGGTCACTGGCCCCAGGTGACCTTCTACCTGGAGATCTGTGATCCCTTCTTTGTTAGTCAGTACTAGATCTAGGATAGCCCTGTTTCTTGTGGGTTGCTGTACCAGTTGTTTGAGGCCCTCCCCTGCAGGGAATCCACTATGAGTCTAGTTCTGGCAGATGATCCTGCTGGTATTGACCAATCTGTATCTGGCATGTTGAAGTCTCCCATTATCAGAACCTCCCCTTTAGCTGTCATGTTTTGTATATCTTCTAACAGTAATGTGTCTATGTCCTCCCCCTGGTCTGGGGGCCTGTAGACAACCCCAGTTCTTATGGCTGTCCCATTTCCTGTTTCCAGGGTGACCCACAGTTCTTCTGGCTCCTTATGTGTATTCTGAATTTCTGTAGCTTTGATATTTTCATTGACATACAGGGCCACTCCTCCCCCCCTTTGCACCTCAGTCTCTTCTGAACAATACATAGCCAGGTACTGAAGTCTCCCAAGTGTGGTTACTGGTAAACCACGTCTCACTAATTGCTACTATGTCCAGTTTAGCCTCTGACATTATTGCCTGCAGGTCTGGAATCTTATTTCCCAGGTTGTGAGCATTTGTGTACATGATTTTCCATTGGCCAGATTTTGGTGTGTTAGTTGTTGGGTGAAGTTTGGCATTACCCCTGTGCATCGTATGGGGAGACAAACCTTTTTTCTTACCTGGTGATGCAAATGAACGGCAAACATGCTGAATTCCTGTTTGACCACTAGCTGAGGGGGGAGGGGTGTTCTTCCCATTCGACATATGGGGTGCTGCACCCCTCTCCCCATTTGCTAGTTTAAATATTCTGCAAAGACATCAAACTTCTGCCCCAATGCACTGACTCCCTCTTTAGTCAGATGCAGCCCATCAAATTTAAAGAACTTTCGCTCCCAGAACTGTTGCCAGTTCCCTACAAATCTGTGTCCTTTTTCCTGGCACCAGTCCTTGAGCCAGGTGTTTAGCTCCCCATCTCCCCTTCTCTGACCTTCCATCCATCTGCTCCCCTCTCCCAGACTGGCAGGATCTCAGAGAAGGAGATGCCGGATGAAATAGATGATAGTTTGTCACCCTCACTCGTTTTGGAAGAGATCCCCCTTGCTATCCATCCCAGCATTTTGTTGGTCTGTGCTGCCACTTTCCTGCACTGGGCTGAGTTGTTCATGCTCCCAGTCATAATTACTCCTAGGTCTTTTTCCTCTGTGGTACTTCCCAACTGTACTCCATTCGAGTGATAGTCTCTCCCCTGGTTCTTTGCTCCAAAGTGCAACACCTTGCACTTCTTGGCATTGAAGCCCAACTGCCATGTTTCTGCCCACTCCTGCAGTTTAGTCAGGCCCTCCTGCAGCCCCTTCCACTCCTCACTGTAATCAACCACAGTTCCCATTTTGGTATCATCCATGAACAGGCTGATCTTGTTCCTGATCCCATGTGAAATATCAGCTATATACGCATCCCAAACAGCACTGGTCCCAGTAGAGATCTCTGTGGCATTCCACTCATCACTGCTGTCAGTGATGAGAGATCTCCCCCCCCCATTACCACCCTTTGCTGCCTTCCCCTCAGCCAGTTTGTGATACAGTTTGCTAATTTTGGCCCCGCACCCACATATTCCAGATTCCCCCCAACCTCCCATGCAGTACTGAATCAAATACTTTGTTGAAATCCAAATACAGGACATCCACTGCATTGCCTTTGTCCAGTTCCCATATCACCCAGTCATAGTATTCTATGAGGTTGGTTTGGCATGATGTTCCCACTACAAACCTGTGCTGCTTCTGATCCTGCAGACCATTGTTCTCCAGAAAGCTCATCAGGTTGTCCTTGTGGATGCTCTCCATGAGCTTCCCCATGATCGATGTGAGGATCACTGGCTGACAGTTCACTGGTTCATCCTTTGGGCCGCTTTTGTGGATGGGTACCACATGCTCCACCCTCCTGTCCTATGGTACACATCCCATGTCCAGAGAGGTGTTGAACAGGTCAGCCAGTGGCCTCACCAGCACCTCTGCTAGCTCCCTTAGCACCCATTGAATGAATGTCATGTGGTCCTGGTACTTTGTCCACTCTTAGAGCCCTTAGCCTTTTCAGTACCCTGCCCTCTGTAATCGCTACATCTATTATCAGTTCCCCCTCTGAGTTTTCAATTCTAATGAAGTTTTCAATTCCTCTAAGTTTTATAATAATCTTCAAGAACGTCAGGTTCTGTCCTTTATGAAACTTAAAAAAAGCTGGAAAAAAGAACTACAGCGTGAGCTATCAAACAATAAAGATGGTTAAATCCACAAAAATATCTATTAGTAATAGACTTAACCAGATACAGTTTAAAATATTTCATAGAATCTATTATAACCCCCATCTGCTCAGCAAGATGAACCCCCAATATCTAGCCTTGGTGTGATAAGTGTAAAAACACAAGAGAGAGACATTAAAACACATTCTAACCACTTGTCCTAAAATTCAAACTTTTTGGAATAAAATATTTATTACAATAAAACAAAGGTTTTATAGGTAGCAATTTAAAAATTGATCCAGAATGATGTCTTCTGGGGTGCTCAGACCTTCAAGTACTACCAGGAGGAAATATTTGAAAAAAAAAGTTTTAAAACATGTGTCTGATCAATGCCAGAAGTTGTATCACCAGACTATGGAAAAACGAAGAACCCCTAGGTTATAATTTATGAAGAAATCTTGTTGTAGATTGTGTTGAGCTTGAAAGAATTTATTGTTGGGACACAGGATCTGTACATAAATTTCAATCTGTTTGGGCTCCGGTCCTACTTGTCATTCACACACGTCAAATGTAATACACATTTACAGAGAGATAGGGCACAACACACAGCTTAGGCATAGTAGTTTAGGGAAGATGGGTGGGGGATAGGTTAATACTCCACTGGGTAAGGATGATTTCATGGAAATACAGAACTATTATCAGGATGGTGAAGACCATAGTCACCAATGTATATTGGATAACATGAATACTGAACCTAGTGAAGAAAAAAAATGAATATCTTTATTAGCAGTTCTACATCAATGGGGCTACTATATAATATATTGTAGCCCTATACATGAAAAGAAAATTCTAAAGTATTGCATTTTGCTCCTCCAGCAGGCAACTTGTTGGCAAAAGTAGTCTTCCTGAATCATATCAACTGTTCTTTAACATGATCTAAACTTTTTAAAGTAAACTGCACTGTAGCATTTCCAATGATTCTCCACTTACTGGCCTGTTTTTTCCTTGTGCCCCTGTTCTTGTTGATTCTATCACTGCATTGGTACATCAGTCTGTTGTGTCTTGTGAAGATTGACAGGCATTAACATTTGTATTTGCAAAGCCTATTTTGAAGAAGCCGGGGCTAGAAACAGAAACCCAGCAAACCTTTGTTATGTATCAAGTCTCCTAACATTAGCCAACATTCTTGAAATAGCGTATGCTATGCAACTAACAACTTTTCTTTATGAATATGATTAATGACCAAGTTTTCAGTCCAGTTTTAAATTAAATCACTCGATAGAAACTGCCTGTACAATGGTTGCCAGTGATACACCAATGGTGCATTTGCATATTGTCAGCGCTGGTGACAATATGAAGGTGCTTGCTGTTAAAGTGCTTCTTGAAGCACACAACAAAGCCCTCACTGTGTTAGTTTATATCCCACCCAGTCAAGCTACTGCTGGACTAGACTCACTCCTGGACTGCCTAGGTATTCTGAGCCTTAACTCTGAAATTATTATGTGGGTGATTTCAATGTCAACTGGATGCACTAGAAGCCATCTCTTACAAAGACACTATCTCAGTCATCCACTTCGCTCAGCTAATTGAAACTCCAACAAGAATTAAAGAGATAGTGTACTGGCTAAAACTAATTTTAAATTTTAAAAGCAGCCAACTATTACCTTTTATATCTGAAGTACTTTTTATTTTCCCTTCGTTTAATTAGAAGATTGTTTACCTGATGTTAATAAGTATGATGTGTGGAACAGCTCTTAGTCTGGCAACTGACGTATCTTGCTGTACTGCCCCACACTACATCATCAGGATTGTGACCTCACAGACTGTGACAACACTGTTCTTATGAATAGCAAGTGAGTGACTGCCAGGTCATTCACTTGTGATGTCACTATCAGTGAGATCATAATGCTGATGATGTAGTGTGGAGCAGCAGTCAGATATGTCAGCTGCCAGGCTAAGAGCTGTTCCACACATCCAGCACAACATTATCACATAGAAGGTTTTTTGATGAGTAAAAGGATAAAGAAAAATACTTCAGAGATAAAAAGTTACAACTGACTGCTACTTAAAATTTGCATTATTTTCCTGTCTGCATGTTTTGGCTCTACTTGCTCTTTAACTACAGGACTGGAACTGGTACACTGCCAGATTGGATACTCTCGTATCATCTTGACCACATCACTGATGCCACTGTGCTCCCCAGTGTTGTCAGTGACCATTCTCCTGTCATGTGTTGTTGGTCTAATAAATTCACAAAGCCCCCTGCCAGAACAATTACTAATTGGGTCCTCATCTGCAGACATGTTGAGTGACTGAAATCAGACCTGTGCCACCAAGATTGGTTGAAATAACACAATGCCAAGGAGGTAGACGCCGCACTTGATCATTTCATCAACCAATTCAATGCTATCTGTGACAAGCACACTCCTATAAGAAAGCAGGAAGTCTAAGGCACTAATAATGCCTGGATTACACCTGACCTCATTGAGCTCTTGAAATCCAGGGCTCACATCTGGCATAAGGCTTGGGCCACAGGAAGGCTATCTGATATCCAGGGTTATAAGAAAAGCTAGAAATACATGTACCAGAGTTATCTACACCTCAGAAAGCCAATACTACAAGGAAGCACTCTCACTCCTGGCAAAATGGCCAAAAGTTCTGGAGCAGTTTTAAAGATGTAATTGAAAAGGGCCCTAAACCAGCTCCATCCATGCTCCTTGTCGATGGCGTCACCTCTCTAGAACCAAGAACTATTGCAAACATTTTTAATATCTCTTTTACTGACCTTAGTCATGTCCTTTCCCCCAACTTCTTCAACCCTACCTCAACAAATGATACTCCTGAGAAACAAGATCAAACCTTAAAACACCCACCCTTCCATTTCAAAGTAATTACAAAACAAGAAGCAAGAATTTATATCCTCAGAGTGCTTGGGAAATCAAATGTCAGTGCAAATACCCTGGATCTTAAACTTGTGGCCCTTACCTTGGATGAAATCCTTATACCCCAACTAAGACAATCAACGTATCTCTCTGTTGCTCCCAATTGCCCATAGATATGGAAAGCTGCAGTAGTGACACCCATGTATAAAAGTGGTGATCATGCCCTGCATGGGAATTAGAGGCTGATCTCCATCCTCCCTCCACTCTCAAAAGCCCTTGAAAGAATAGTTGCAGACCAGTTCGTAGAATACTTGGAAAAGTACCAGTTACAATGTCCCTGGCAACATGGATTCTGGAAGGGACAGAGCACTACCACAGCCTTACTTGAGTTCACAGGCTTCATCCATAACTCTCTTGATCAAGGTCAGCTGGTTGGTACAGTATTCATTGATCTAACCAAAGTCTTTGACATGATAAACCATACTCTCCTGGTTGACCAATTAACTGGCATTGGACATTCCAATGACTCTGCAAATTGGTTTAATAGCTACCTTAGAAACATATCACAGAAAGTGAAGATTAGTGATTGCCTGTCTGACAGTAGACCTGTCTGCTCAGGAGTTCCACAAGGGTCTATCCTGGAACTTTTCCTGTTTAACATCTTCATGACCAAGCTCCCTAATTTCTGCCTTGACCACATACTGCTATACACCGATGATGCTGTCATCTGTATCAGTAACCCTGACCCCAAGACTCTAGAGAATAAGTTATAGCTCAGCTTTGCCAGCGTAGTGAAATGGTTCAGTGACCACAAACTCATAATGAACTGTAAAAAGACAAAAAACATGCTTTTCTCTAACTCAAAATATACGAACAAATCCTTCCCACTTACTATCACTAACAATGTGTGTTCTCCATTAGGTCAGGTGCAGCATTTTAAAACTCTCTGGATTATTATTGACAGCTCTCTATTGTGTAATTTCACATTGATAATATTGCCAAAGCAGCTAATAGGCAGACTGGACTACTATACAGGCACAAGCATTGTCTGACTTTGGAAGCTCTGAATATAGCCATACACAGCTCGGTTGTCTAGTAATAGACTATGGGTTGGTCATCAATGGCTCTGCCACTGACACCTCCCTCCACTGTATCAAAATGGCACTAAACAAATCCTGCTGCCTCCTCACTGGAGTGGCATGTCTTACCCACATGTGTGACCTGTATGCTCAGGCAAACTGGCTCCAGTTCAAAAGCAGACTTATGTTTCATACATGCTTGTTTGCTAAAAAAGTAAACCTAGGTCTAGTATCCCTCTGGAGTTCAGAAGCTTCTTAACCCCTATTGCAACCCATATCAGACTAGATGCTCAGACAACTAGTTTTTTAAGACCCCTCATTGCTACACCTCTCAAGGTCAAAGGTCCTTCACTTATAGGGCTCCACACTGGCCTAACTCTCTACATAATGATATAGCCTACTCAGACACATTGGGCTCCTTTAAATGTAAATTGCAACAACACCTTGTAACTAATACCAACTGTGACTGCTTCCACTCCCAGTACCCTAGCAGTTTGGCGCCAACTGTACTCAAATAATAGCTGACTCCAGCCTTTCTCTGTATAGCTGGCTCCAATGCACTTCTTCCATGCCTCCTCCTCTCATTCACCAGCACTCTACCCCTTTACTGCTCTTTCTACCCCTTCTGATTCCTCCTCACCTTCTTTCCCTACTAACCCCTCCTACTCTTATTTCTCTCCCACCCCCTTCTCAAACCACATCACCTTGCCCTACCCCTTCTCCCTCCATGTTTTGACTTGGTCTTATTAGCTGATTATTACTTTATTATTTGTTTAATTAGTACTGCTTCTGATTGTCTGCCTAATATTTGTGTATACTTACTGCGTTGCCATGCATTGTAGAAGGCCACTTAATCCAGCCACCGATTCCTGTGTTTGTTTTTGTTCACTATAATTGGCTTTGTAGCTTTCCTGACATGGTAGCTAATATAAATGCTTACTGCCTGTTGGCAGCTTCCTTGAAACTTGTTTTGTAACCTTCTTATGTGGAACCTATGTTATGAGCTCTCAACTCAAAGCTGTTAAATCCAAGAATACAATAAATAAATAAAAAAGATAAAATATTTTTATGCTGACAACCGGGGACAATCTACTGCTTTTCATTTTACTAGTTCTCTCTGTGGTTTTTGATATCAGTTTTCATATAATGCTGGATCATATAATGCTTGACCTCTGTATTTTCTGATACTTGGAAGTTATGCTGTGCAGTGATTTGCTTCTTATTTAAAAAGTATTGTTCTTTTGCTGTTAAGACAGGAAATGTTCTATCTACTAAGTGAGCACAATACAATAGAACTTCAGGTAATGTGGAACTTTCAGTAATATTGCCCTGTGTGGGAATGCTGTACTGGAGTACCTTAATGGGGTAAACTTTTCTATGGTACAGTGGAAGATTAGGAAGACTACCACTCTAACTGTAATTTCAGACAGGCAGGTGGCCAGTAAGATCATGTACTGCTGCAGAGAATAGAACCACACTGGGTTTCTACTGCATCAGCCCTGACACAAAGCAATGAATTTAGCAGACAGGGAAAGGGGCAAGGGAATAGCAAAGGTTTTATTTGACCCAAAAATGGTTTTCCTAACTGCTGGTGTTGCATGGCACAGAAGCCCATCATTATAATTATTTTTTTGCCTGTGTGAGCCAGCCAGCCAGTCAGCAAGACAGTGGAATGTTACGTAAGCTACTGTGTTAGTAAGATACTTGGGACCAGATTTTCAAAAGGGTTAACTTGCCACAAGCCCTGGGTGCACTGGCCATACTACACATCAGACTTGTGACAATCTAAGGAGATTTTTGATCCCAAGGCGCAACTGATGCAAGTTAGAGCAGCTTTTTGTGGTCTTGCTTGCGACATTCCAGCTGGTCATTTTTATGAAGCTTGCACTAGATACAAACTGCCATAAATTATGGCAACTGTCACAACTGCACCCGAGATTGTAAAATCAGGTGCAGTTGTGCTGATGTGGTTTGGTGCACCACAAAAACCTATGTGTGGTGGCACAGGGCTGGATGCAAGCCCTGCACCTTGCTTTGAAAATCCAGCCCCTGGTCTCTCAGTGGTATTGACTGGTGTGAGGGTATGTTAATGGGGTGTGGCCAGGTGGCGTCACACTTGTTCTGTTTCCATGATTCCCCTTGCCTTGAGAGTTAGATGGCAGAACTGTTTTTTTTAAATTGAATACACTTTATTGAATTTAAGAAAAAAAACAAGAACAATCCACAAAAAACAGTTAACAGATATGAAAACTATAGTAACACCAACAAACACAATAACAATAAAACCTTACTAAGACCCTCCAACATACCCTTCCCTTCCCCACTCCAGAGTGGGAAATCCCCATAGGAAACCACCAGAGGAAAGATTACAATAAGACAAGCCAAAAAAACAGAGAAAAGAAGCATATGCACTACTAGAAACCTATTATGATGGTAACCATATGTGGCAGAATTTATGCATTAAGTGGGTATCTAAAAGTCATTTACTATTATGAGTCATCCTACAGTAGCTAGTGGTGGGCAAAGTTAGAAAACTTTTCTCCATGAAAAATTTCACCTATTTGATCTGCAAGGCAAAGTTCAACTTCAGCTTGCAACTAGAACTTTGCAAACGGTGAAATTTGTAACTGTGGACTGTGCACCTAAGGTAAAGTTTGCAATGATCCATGGGATTGGAGGTCACATGGTACAGCAATGAGCTTTTTAGGCATGCATCGGCTGAATTCAGTGCAGTCTTATGAAGAGAGAGTTGGTGTTAAGTCTACTTGGAATTTATGTGCCCAAAAACATTTGAAAAGCATTTAAAACATTTGTTTAACCAAATCACACCCTAAAGTGTCTATCATGCCTTGAGCCTCTAGATTACCAATTATTTGCGGTATTTGTTCGGATTTAGTTACTTTAAATTGTAGTTTCATTTTCTGTATTGTGTGTAGTGAGGCAGTGCTGTGGGGAAGGGGGTCTGTGTTAAAAGCTAGCAGCAGCAAGCAAAATACAGCCTTTTCTGTTTGAGCAGCACTACTGCTGTTGTCAGTGTTTTGTGTGAATTGTTTATCTTGTTTTTGGTGGTTTGTAATTTTAGTTGCAACAGCTAGGTGTGTTTTTACTAAATTGTTTTTGTCAGTGTGGTTTGAGTATTCGGCACAGGGTCATAATGTAACAAAACATTATGCCGCATGCATATGTCGCACTGCTAATACAGTGTGATATATTGCATGCAACACAACTCTTTGTTTATGTGGGGGAGCTTTGCTCCTGCACACTCGGTTATGGATTGCTGTGCTCCGAACCCCAAACTGAAATATCTAACTCTGGGGGGTCAGTAAATATTGCACAAAGTGTGAAAAAGGAAAATGTTCATGCATCTAAGATCGGGACTCAAACCTGGTCCCAAACGCTCTGCCTGCTTCCTTTCCTGCCAGTGGCTCATCTCTTCGAGCCACAGCAGCTGCATGTCAAAAGCCCATCCTAACAGAGGTATTATCCTCTGCCTGTGACAGTGAGAGGGTGCAGTACCATGCACAGAACCATTCGTGGTATTACACCCTCTCGCTGTCCTATACTGCACTATCGCAGTTTCTGGGTTTTGTCATACGTTATTAAGAGTATTACATTTTGACTCAGTATCAAGTATACTGATTTAAGTTTTGTTTATTGGCAAACGTTAGAATTTTCATGAGCACAGTAATATCATTATAATTACCTGAATTGTTGCATGCTGCATATGTTCATTTACTCCCAGAAATATTGTGCATTGTCTGTGTAAAAAACAAGTGCGGTGGTGGTGGTGCTGTTTACTGTCTGTGTACCTCAGTAATCAATCAATCAATCAAGTCTTTATTTAACCAAGTGTTCATTGTTGAGCAGAAGCTCATTTGCAAGATGGACCTGGGTGGAGCATGAACAATTGTATATACAGGTCAACACAGGTATTTACAAGGCAATACAGAGAATACTCTTTACAGAGAGGAAGAAAAAGAAGTTCATATGTACATAGAATTATACAGATATTGTACAGATTACATGGTATTTACATACATAGAAGTGTCTATAGGAAGATAAAGCAGGTTATCTAAGGTTGCAGGAGGAAGTAACGGAAGAAAAAATATACACCAGGTAGAGGTGAAGGTAGGGGGAAGGAGGGAGGTTGGGGAGAAAGGCTAGGAGGGCACGGTGCACAGATAGGAGTTGGTAAAACAGGATGTAGAGAAGGTGGATGGAGAAAAGTAGTGTGTGTAAGCCCCGGGATTGAATGCTATAAAGTATGAGGGATGGTAGGATATCACAACCCAGGGTAGAGAGCTCCTATCCGAGCTTGGGAAAGGAAGAATAAGGGGATGGATGGGCCTAGTATTGATAAGACAGGGGGATAAGAGAGAGAGAGAGAGAGAACAATTAGGCTGGTGAAGTTGCAAAGTGTTGTGTTGTGTTCCTAAATCTACAAATCTAACAAAATGCTCATGAAGAGATGGTCCAGTAAAGTAAGAGTTGCTCTTAGTGCTGTTGCTGCCAAGAGGAGAGTAGTTTCCATTGTTCAGAAGGGTACCATAGCTACTTATGACACAGGTTCATCAAGGGTTAGTTCTGCTGGTAATACTCAAAAAGGAGTAGCTGGTGTAAGTGCAGACATTAGTGTGGCCAAATTTTTTTCAGCAACATCTGTGGTATCAGTGCTGGTGGGAGCTGGTGCTGACACTGCTGGCAGTGGATGCAGCAACAACAGAAGCAGTCCAAGAATCCCCAAAATGTCAATGCCTTGGCAGTAACAAAGGCAAAGTTACAAGATGACACTGACCTTGAATTTCTACTAAAAATTCCTATAAGATAACATTATCACTTTAACAAGCCATAACCCTGTCAGTCTCTAGAGTTAAGGGACAATCTATGTATCACAAGAAAGGTGTTAATGAGTACTACAAGACTAATTCTCTAAGAAATATCAACTGAAAATAGACATATAAAAACATAAAAATTAAAAAATAAAAATTGCCATAGGATAACACTGCATCTTTAACAAGCCATAAATCTGTCAATATTTGGTGTTAAGGGACAATCTATACATCAGGAGAGAATATTCTCAGCAAGTACTATACAATTAAGTCATAAGAAATACCAATGGAAAATATAAAAAATATATAAAAAAACATAAAACATATTAAAACATAAAAATTAAAAACTGAAAATTCCCATATGATATCACTGCTAGTTAAGGGACAATCTATATAATAAAGGTTTCAATGTGTACTACAAGACTAAGTCCCTAAGAAATACCAGCTGAAAATAGAAATATAAAAAAATGAAAATTCCCAGAGTATAACACTGTAACTTTAACAAGCTATAACTCCATTAGTTTTTGGAGTTAAGGGATACTGTGTATCAAAAAAGGTCTCAGTGAGTACTACAAGACTAATACCTAATACCCCTGGACAAATTCATGGGGTATGCACAGCTCCCCAAAATTAACTCCCAGATTCACCATAGTACCATATCCATAGCTTATGTCAGATAATCATCAAAAATGCAACAAATGTGTATCTCCTCTTAGATAAACACCACAGCAAGTTTCAGACAAATCTGAGAAAAATTGATCTTGGTATTCTTGGAACACCACAAGATACGGTTTTGCCCCTATAAAATCAACACCAGAGAATTAAGATGAACATTTAATATACAACCACCACATCTCAATCTCTGGTGTCTGAAAGACAAGAAAGGGGAAGGGAAAAAGACAGCTGATCCTTCTCCTTCTGGAGAAGTGTTGTCTGATGCTGGTATTTAGTTTTACTGCAGTTTTAATTTTTTCCACCTTGCAATATTAAAATCTAAATGTATAAAATGACTGGAAAGAGAAACTCAAGTAAAGGGTGAGGTGTTGGCATGGTGGTCAAAAAGTGCAGAGGTTCTGTGGAATATTACTGTTGCACCTAAAGTATGACCTGTTCAGCAGCTTCATCCAGTGGCTCTGAGGACAGTTGTAGTAGTAGCAAAGGTGTAGTTGATGGAAGGGCTTTCCTCAGTCATGGTTTAATAATTTGCACTGAATACTGTGCACCTTTCTTTGACAAGGTAAACCTCCCAGAAGAGCGTTCAGTAAAGTAAAGACATCAAAAGGGGAAGGAGATCGCAACATTCTAAATTTTTATTTATACTATCTAACCATGCACAGTACTAGATTTCTCCAGTGGTACATAAACCTGACAGAAGACGTCATCTCAGATTATGTACCTCAATGGCTGGAGACTGAAAGATTTTACTGTGATCGCTTACAGATGAATAGTAAGGCATTGTTGCATATTCCTTGTAATACTCTTCCCTGACTATTGTACAATACCCCAATTGCCATGTCACTCCAAGCACATAAACAATTATGTGCCGTTCTCTGTCTTGACCCAAAGAAGGATGTTTTACAACCCTTGTTAGGGAATCTGAATTTAAAGATTGCAGGATGGCCCCTTAACTCAGCTTTTTGACCCTATTCAAGGGTTAGTTCAATGGATCATCTCCTTAATGATGGCTTCCAGATGAAATTCCAAATCCCTAACAACCTTTGTTTTGAATTTTTTCAAATGATGCATTTATGATTTAGTCACTTCAGTTTGGGTGTGTAGTTTAACTTGTATGAATCCAAAATATTCAGCCTAGCCCCTAATGCTTTTACAATTCATGCTATCTCTGTTCCGTATAATCAACTCTATAAGCTGTTTCCCTCTAAGGTGGTAGTTATTGCTCCTTATTGGAATAAAGCTCTGCCTTCTCCTGAGAAACCATATGGTTGACCCCATTTGTGAGTCAGATGGTATAAATACATTAAATGGGATAGATACTGACACATGCAATTTCAAATATGTCATAACATTTACTATACATCTGTTTAGTTGTTCAAGATGGGCACAATGTTGAATGATCTTTGTATGAGATGTGATAAGGCACAAGGCACCTTGGTGCATATTTTATGGGATTGTGACAAGGCAGCACCCTTGTGGGACTCCATTTGACTTCATCTGGACCCACTCCTAGGGTAGGACTCTAAACTCTCTCCTGAGGTTGGTCATTTGAGGGCAATCTAATTGGAAACCAGTGTTATCACATGGCACTGATTTTAGCCTGTGCAAAAAAAGGTATCCTACAGCACTAGTGTGACTGATCTACTCTGACATACTTGGAATGGTACAAAGAGATATTATTTGCCTTAAAGGCAGAAAAAATGATTGCAAGTATGTCAGCTCACCTATTAAAGTATAAGAAGGTTTTGAAATCTTTATATGTTTTACTTTCTATTCATAAATATGAGTCACTATAATATCGTTTGGTAGGTGGTTCAATGAGTCTGCTATGGAGTCTCAATAATATACTTCTCCTGTACCTTGAATTAATTTTGTCCTTCCCTTTGGTTCCTTATATTTAAATTAGGGGATGATAATACAGCTATGGGCTGAGAGTAAAGAGTTAATTCTCTGGAGTACTGGGTAGAGGGTATAAGGGGGAAGGGGAAGAGGGCAGGAGGGTTGGATATGTTTCAGTTTGTGTCTTGATGATTTATCTTGTCAATGAAATATGAGGAAAAGAACAAGAGGAGAAAGGGATGTGGAGAGGGGTACAAAACAAAGGTGCAGACAAAGGCTCCACCATGCAACTTCCACCCAACACAAGTTCTGCACCTGGTGGCAGTGGTGAAGGAGGTGATGGTGGAACAGTGAGTCAGAGTCACAGAGCTGTGAAGAGGACTAGGGCTGGGTACATGATGATAGTAAAGCCAAAGAAATCAAGATGTATTAATCCACAGAAGTCCACTGGTTCAACTAACATTCCAAGTAGTCTTCTGGACTAATCATCCAGCACATCTTGTGATGAAACCACTTTACTCTTCTTCCTCCTTCAAGTGATGCCACTGCCAGTTTGTGCTGTTCCACTGCCAAAGACAGAAATGATCCATCCAGTAATGCAAAGGCAAGCCCTCACTGTCTCATATGAAAAGCAAAACAACAAGTGCCACAGCTGCCTGTTCATGAACATCAATAACTGACACTTCATCTTGACACTGAGTGTGAAACAAGCATGTCATCAACTCCATAGTATGCTACCCCCACTGGCTCATATCCAGACATGTGACATCATTCCACAGAACCTGAAAAAATCATCTTGCAGTTACTGCCACTTCTTCCTGAAGTGCTTGCAAGGCCACCAAGTCACTATGACCAAAAGCATGAAATTCTCTGCTGTGTGGGAGCATTAGTCAGATAATACCATGAATCCACTGAAAACATAATGCAATCAGTTTGGTATAAAGTTCAGCCAGGGTTTATGGACAGGTCAGTTGACTAGAAAATTGGTAACCAGTGTTCTTGTCAATCGTTTAAAATATGAACATGGCATCCTGTTAGCCATGAGCAATTGCATTCCCTGCTCACGTCATATGGACCAGCATCTAGAACACTTAAGTTCAGGTACTGTGAAGTGGTAGGATAAGATGGTTTGCTCAAGTAATCCAGGCAATAATGGTAGCAGTCTATGCCAACTGTTGCACCCTCGGACAGTTGTGCTGCTTCACAAGGAGTCCAACCACCACCAGCCCCTACAGGAGTTACTATACACTAAAGCAGTCAGCCTTATAGAGGCACAGCAATATAGGAAGTACTTTACTTAATATAGCAGTAATGGAGGAGAAGCACAGAAGGGAAAATATTTTGAGGTTCATCCAGTTTCTACTGCATGTCTTATGTCTATCACTGCTATGGTGTCGGGGTGAGGGTCTGTCAGTGGGGTCAGGCAAGCAGTGTTTGGGTAGCTTCATTCTGATTTCTTGATGCCCCAAGCTTTCTCTTCCAAGTTCTGCCTCAGTTTCCATACATTCCTCTCAACTCGTGACTCATGGCTCACCTCGACATCTAAAACTCTTAAATTGCTAATGTAGTGTGTCCTAATAGTTCTTTCGTGGTCACTGTCTGCTGCATTATAACAGTGCCATCTGTCATTTTTATTTTAGTCATTAAAAACTAAAATTACAAGTAGAGTTCAGTGAGATACATGTCTCAGTTTTTGAATTTCCCAAATGAATCTTATAGAGTACAGACAACCACACTTATACAAATAACTTGAAAAATACAGAAACAAAAACGAGTAAGAAAAAATCTCAGTGAAATCAAGTGTCAAATCATTTACAGATTATTTGTGATTATAACAATTGTAAATGTTATGTATGAAATATAAATACGTACAGCAGAGCTGGCCAGGATGCAACATTTTGTGTTAAGCATGTCACACTCCCCTCCATAACAAATTGGAGTAACTGACATTAGATTACATTGCATTTCTACAATATTCTGCAACACGTCACTGGCAGAAACTGTAATAACAGTATATTAGCCTGGGTGACTGCACTGTGTGTTAGGCATTTTAGTGTCTCAGAGGAATGGTGTGAGATTTCTGCTATTGCTAGGGCCAGGAATTGAGAGTTGGGAATATAAAGGTGTATCTGGGAGGAAATAAACAAAAATACAAACAACCATAATAGAAATAAAAGACAAAAACACTGATGTTGACTGATTCTATGGTCACTACATTTAGTCTTCCCTGGTTATCTAGTGTAGTTGGTGAAGACACCAACCCCTGCAATTATAAAGTGCATCAATTTCCTCCTGCTCCTTCAGGTGCAGCTAGTCACTGTTCCAATACCCCTACCTGAGATAAAAATGATTCATCTTTATATATAAAGTCAAGTCTACTCCTGTCTGTCTTTTTTAAACAACATGGCAACAGGTTCCCATCTCTACCACTGTCATTCCACTTTCCAGTTTTCTACCACAGTGCCCCCAAACCAATCAGCTTGTTAACAGCTTCTGAAGTAATTTGAGTAAGACAAGGGGTAAGCCCAAATTACTAATTAACGATTCATGTTCTTCTGGACGTATAAATGAAAAAAATAAAACCAATAAATGTTTTTGTAATGCATTAAATTATATTACGTTATATGTCATACCAAATTATAAAGTATAATATTATTGGTGTTTTTATTTGTTTATTTAAAGTTTGTTTACCAGGATAGGCACACTGAACTGGAGCTCTGTTCAGGTGTGATCTCTTGGAGGGGATACAGCAGGGAGTGAAAAATCAACAACAAATATAGTGACGACAATGGGCTCATGTACAAACTGTTGGAGGCAGTGCAGCACAGAGCAACAAAGATGATTATGGGGTTATGGGGTAGACCCTACGAGGAAAAACTAAGAGAGCTCAATATGTATACCCTGGAGGATAGAAGAGAGTGAGAGGATATAATTGAGACCTTCAAGCACCTGAGGGGATGAACAGAATGGATACCAGAGGTCTGTTCACTCTTAAGAGAGGAAGGGATACCAGAGGGCACTCTGTGAAATTGGAGGGGGACAGATTCAGGAGGGAAAAGAGGGTACACTACTTTACCAAAAGGGTGGTGGCAGGGTGGAATGTGCTGCTGGAGGAAGTTGTAATACTGAAGACAGTGGGGAGCTTCAAGAAGGGGTGGGACCGATTCAAAGGGAGAGTACAAACCAGGAGGGGGCAGGGAGTGGGAAGAGAGGAAGGAAACTGAGGGTGAGGGGGGCAGCTGCAGCCTAATGGACTGATGTGCTGCACATTCAAGCAGACTTGATAAACCATAAGGACTGTATCTGCTTTCAATTTCATATATTTGTATCTACATGAACAATTAAAGCAAAGTACAAATAATATATTCCAGAAAGACAAAAATACAACGTCGAAAATGTGCAAAGAACATAGGTCATGGGGGTAGCAAGGATCAGATCTAAGGGAGTGTGAAATCAATGTTTGACCTGAAAGGAGGAACGGTGTGAAAGACACACCTGATTCTAGGGTGGGGGGGGTGAGCGATTTGCAAAGATAGAGCAGTGATGTGTTAGAGATGGAGCACTAAGGGTGAAACAGCACAAAGAATAAAACAGGGGATCCACTCTGGCAAGTGTAAACTTTAGAACAGTACCGTACATTACAGTTGCAGTCAAACACAGGTATGATCATTTTGAGAATGATCTTTCAGTTAACCGGATGAGGTAGGCCATATTTGTTATGGCAGTGCATGCCGAGATAAAGGAGAAGTTTTTTATGCACAGTACCAATATGGGTGGATAAGCTGTGGCTCTGGTCCAGCCACACCACTAAGTACTTGATTTGGGGTACCTCTTCAATGGGTTTCCATACAGAGTACTGAGTTGAGGCTTATGTTGGAGTCTTGGTAATCTCTGTGTAGTGCCAAAAGCTAAGGAGACAGTTATATACATATACATACATAGATACATAGACAGTGTCGGCAGATAAGGGCCTATGGCCCACCCAGTCTGCCCATTTGAGCTTGTAAGTTCAGTTTGTTTTCCTAGAAGTCTGTTGCACCTTACCCCTGACTTCCAGAATTCCTTTATGTCTATCCCATGCATTCTTAAATCCCGTGATTGTTTCAGCCCCCACCACTTCCTCTGGCAGGGTGTTCCACTTGTCCACCACCCGTTCTGTGAAGAAATTCTTTCTCATGTTTCCTCTGAATCGTGCTCCCTCCAACTTCATCCCATGCCCTCTAGTCCTGGAACATCTTTTTCACTTAAAAATAGTGTTTTCCTGCACCCTGTTCCTCCCTGTAAGATACTTGTATGTCTCTATCATATCCCCTCTCTTCCTCCTCTCCTCCAGGGAGTACATGTTCAGTTCCTTCAATCTGTCTTCATAGGACTTGTGATACAATCCATGCACCATCTTTGTTGCCCTCCTCTGAACCTTCTCTACCCTGTCTATGTCCTTACGTAGGTATGGTCTCCAGAACTGTACACTGTACTCAGGTGGGGCCTCACTAGTGTCTTGTATAAAGGAATTATGACCTCCCTTTTCCTGCTGGTAATGCCCCTGCCTATACATCCCAGCATCCTATTTGCTTTACCTGCTGCCTTGTCACACTGTTTCCCTACCTTGCGGTCATCAGAGATGATAACCCCAAGATCCCTTTCCTGCTTGGTGCATGCTATATCCTCACCCCCCAACTGATATATTGTGCCAGGGTTTTTGTGCCCCATATGCATTATCTTGCACTTCTTTGCATTGAATTTCAACTGCCAAACCCTGACCATTCTTCAAGTTTCTGCAGGTCGCTTCTCATTCTGTCTACACCCTCTGGTGTGTCTACTCTGTTAAAGAGCTTTGTGTCATCAGCGAACAGTGAAATTCTGCCTTCTAGGTCCTGCGCCATGTCACTGATGAAGATGTTGAATAGGACCGGTCCCAGCACTGATCCTGTGGTACCCCACTGGTCCTCTTCCCTCTGTGGAGTGACAGCCATTTACCACCACCCTCTGTGTCCTGCCACCCAGCCAGTTACCTACCCACCACACTACTGTCCTGCCCAAACCCATATTCCCCAGTTTCTGTAATAGTCTTCTATGTGGCACAGTGTCAAAGGCCTTGCTGAAGTCCAGATAGGCCATGTCCACTGCCCTCCCTGATCCACCTCCTAGTCACCCAGTCAAAAATTCAATGAGGTTGGTCTGACATGACCTCCCCTGGTGAAACCATGCTGCCTTGGGTCCTGTAGTCCATTGACAAGCAGATGTTCCACCAATCTCTCCTTCAGTAGTGCTTCCATGATCTTCCCCACTACCGAGGTGAGGCTGACTGGTCTGTAGTTCCCTGCTTCCTCTTTGTTCCCACTTTTATATAAGGGGACTACATCTGCTGTCCTCCAGTCTTTGGGTACCTCCCCTGTTTCCAATGATCGGCTAAACAGGATAGCCAGAGGTTCAGCCACCACCTCTCTTAGTTCTTTAAGGACCCTGGGGTGCACTCCATCTGGCCCCATTGCTTTATCAACTCTTATTACTTCCAGTTCCTTCAGGACCCTTTCTCGTGTAAAGGGACTTGTGTCTATTTCTGCACCATTCTCACCCCTTGTACTCCCTTCAGATCCATTACCCTCCTCTTCCTCAGTAAAGACTGAGCAGAAATACCTGTTCAGTATGTCAGCTTTACTGTTGTTATCCTCCATGGGCCCCATCCTCCCCCTTCAGTCTCACCATCCCTCCCTTTGTCTTTCTTTTTTCACTTATGTACCTGTAAAAGGTTTTGTCCACTCTACCCACTGATTTTGCAAAGTGTTCTTCTGTCTGAGCTTTGGCTTCCCTTACTGACCTCCCTGCCTCCCTTTGCTTCTCCTGGTACTTTTCCCTATCCCCTTCTGCCTGTGTCTTTTTGTATTGCCTGAATGCAATCTTTTGGCTTTCACTTTCTTTGCTACCTCTTTGGAAAACCATAATGGTCTCTCTTCCTTTTCCTCTTGCTAACCTGCTTAATACATAATTCTGTTGTTCTTGTAATCCCCATTTTAAATACTGCCCACTGTTCCTCAACCCTGATTCCTGTCCCATTTCCTTAATGCCTCCTTCAAGTATCTCCCCATTTTCCCAAAGTCTGCCCCCTAAAATCCAGGATACGTGTTTTGTGTGGTTTAGTTCTGCTCTTTCTGTGATTTCAAACCACAATGACTGGTGGTCACTGTTTCCCAGGTGCTCCCCACTGTTGCCCCCATCACACTGTCCCTGTTTGTGAGCACAAGGTCCAGTATTGCCTTCTGCCAAGTTGGTTCCATGACCAGTTGCTTGAGGAAGGCACCTGAAGAGGTCCAGGATAAATCTGCTCCTAGTTGATGCTGCTGCTGGGATGCTCCAGTCCACGTCTGGAATATTGAAGTCTCCAACCAGTACTATCTCACCTTTGTCTGCCATCCTTTGGATGGCTAGCATCAACTCCTATCTGTTTCTTCCTCCTGGGCTGGTGGTCTATAGACCACACCTGTGCAGATAGCTGTCCCCATTTTCCTTTCAAGCTAACCCACAGTATCTCTCCCCATTTTGTTCTTCCTGGATCTCTGTGGCCCTTATGTCATTTTTCACATATAGTGCCACTCCTCCTCCCTTCCTGCCTGCTCTGTCTCTTCTGAATATGTTGTAGCCAGGTATGGCCATCTCCCAGTTGTGGTTATCATTACACCAGGTTTCAGTGATGGCCACAATGTCCAGGTCTGACTGCACCATGACAGCCTCCAGATCTTCCATCTTGTTGCTAAGGCTCCTGGCATTTGCACACATGGCTTTCCATGATTTGACCTTCCTAGACTGTCTCACTGTTCTACTTCAGCCCCTTCCTTGGTTGTCGTTTATCCCTGGTTCTCCTTGCTGTCTGCCCGTCTGCTGAATTTTGCCCCTTTTCTGCTTATCCACCTCTTGGGCACTAATCTCCATCTTTTGCACACTGCTTTGCAGAGATAGCCACTCCTCTGGTTCACTGGTTCCACTGCTAGCTGTGGGGGGTGAGCAAGTAGGTACCCTCCTTGCTGGCCTGCCATCCCCTTTGCTAGTTTAAATGCTTGTCAATGTAGCATTTAAACTTATCATTGAGTGCTTGGATTCCCCTCCAGGATGGATGCAGGCCGTCAGGCTTGAACAAACCTCCATCCCTCCAGGTGGGTCCCCAGTCACCAATGAATCCAAACCCTTCCTCACAGCACCAGTTTTCAACCATGAGTTAAAGTTCCTGGTGCATGCACTCCTGTGCTCTCCCTTGCCTCTCACAGGTAGTACTTCTGAGAAAGTGACAGAAGTAGCTACTTGCTTGAGACCCCTCCCCAGTTTCTTAAACTCTTCCTGAACTTCCTTTGGCTCCCCATTTGCCAGGTCATTAGTACCTAGGTGGATAATGACATCCAGCTCACCCTCCCATCTTGCCTTCCCAGTGATCCCCAGGATCTTCCTTCCATAGCTCCATGCCGTGGCACCTGGTAGGCACCTCACCTCCCTGTCTTCCCCCTCCTGTGTTCCTAGCTGGATCCCTCTTATGATGGAGTCCCCCACCAGGATTCACTTCCTCCTCCTCTGGGGTCCACTGCTTTCCCCGCTGAGGTCACCTCCTTGGCTAACCTCCACATCCTTTCCTTCCACTTCTCTGGGTACCTGTATTTGGTTGTCCTCATTTGCCAGTGTGGCAGCATACAAGTTCTTGAGTGGAATAGGATCTGGGATGTGCCTCTGCCTGACTGCTCTAACCCTCCCTGAACCCACTGTCATCCAAGTGCTCCTCGTTCTCGGCATCCTTTGAGGCAGTTGCATTGGACTGGGGTGGACCCTGGATAGGGGTGCTGGTACTCCTGATCCAGTTTACTTCCGCTCTGAGTCTGGCTACCTCATCCCACAGTCCAGATAGATGCATGCAGATAATGCAGCACCTCAGTGTCCAGAAGGTCTGCCTGAATATGGCTGCCCCACAGCCACTGCATTGCACCACTCCCCACATTATACTGCAATTCCACTACTTGTCTGCTACTGAAGCTCTCCTAGTTCCCTTTTTATTAATTTACTGTCCTAAAAATCCTGCCACTGTTCTCCTATAATATTTGAAAATACATACACTTCTATCTAAGCTCTTTATCCTTACAATCAAAAGGTAACTACAATCACAATAATCTACCTTCTACTAATACAGATTCTATCACAGAATCAGAGCACAATGCAAAAACATCTGCTACTTAGCAACAACAAACAGGTGACAACATACAAAGTTGATGTAGCTTTTTAAAATAGAAAGAAAAATGTAATTGTTTAAACCAATAGAAATCAGCAGTTCAAAAGCACCTTGAACTACAAGAAAGAACACAGTACCACACCTCTGCCACAATAACTAAACAGTTCTAAAACATTCCAGAAAGAAGAGAAAAATTAGAGACTGAGCAAAAGATACAATGTACTATAAAGTATTAGGCAATAGGTATACTCAGTTGTTTAACAGAAAATAAAAGTACCTACCAAAACAGACAGGATACCCACAAATGACACTTAGGTTCTCAATATCAGACACCACCAAAGGCACATTCAGAAAGGGTTTAAACTATAGTATTAAAATAGTATTAGAATTAACCACATCAGAGTAGAAAGATCACACTAAATAAATGTGTTGATCCTTCTGCCTTCCAACGAATATCTACCGCACAAATTTTATATCTTTCTGGAGCCTACAGGGTTGTCTTTCACAATCACCTAAATTTACATAAAAAAAAACAATTTTTAAACTGAGAATTATATCAAAAAGTGATTAGCTTTGGGAGCTCTTCTCAAACACAGCCACTCAGCTCAGAGTTCTAGAATCAGAACTTATATATTTGTAACCCCCAGGGGGTGCTACCCTAAGGGCTACCACCCCTGCTTGTCTCAGCAGTGACAGGGTAAGGGGCCCAGATCCACTGACAGGTGCCTCTACCCAGAGGTCGGGGTTAGAACAGTCTTCTAGGTTGACTCAGTCACAGCCCTCTAGGTTGCTGCAACCACCCTTTCCTCCCACTAGTGGCACAAACGAGGTACTCACAATGCTCTCCCCCTGAACACTTACCCCCCCAGCTCGAAACACTCAGTTCACTCCGGGGACCCCCTGGAAAATAAGGTACAGTTATCAAACATTCGCTGTGCAGTATGTCCTCAGTAAAACACAAACCAGCCTGGGTAGAGTTGCAAGACAAACAATCTGATTTCTTAGAGGGAGGATAACAAGGACCAGGGAAAATCAGGGTGATTGGCTTATCACTATTACTTATGTTTAACTACTTATGGCTCTGTGCACAGGCCTGACCCTATCAGTTATTGTCTCTGGGTACTCAAACCCTAATGGCTAGTTTCTCAATGCAGCTGGTTGGGGCCCGGACACAACTGAGCATGTAATCCCTGAGAAGATCAAAGGGAGCAAGACACTCAATTAGTACAGTCAGCAGTACAACAGAAAGACTTTTGGCCACTGTTTGCAAGCTTAAACAGGGAGCTACCCTGATCCAGTACCCACAACTCCAGCAGACAATCACTCCTTCACCACTTGCAGGGCTGAGCCTGAGCTTCAACAGTCTCCTCACACATTTATATGGAAAACAACAGAGGGGTACCATACCAGGCAGCTGCTCCCAAGACCCGAGCAAACTCACAGCAATTTCGGGCTCTAACTGCAGCTTCAAAACATTCTGACAGACTGAGCACAATTCAACAGATCCTCCAGTCCTCTTCAGGTGAAGCCTGGTAGGAAGCTATGTTTATACACAGCCTTCTCTGACTGCACACTGGCAGATTTAGTCCGATGCCTTCGGGCTGTGGAAAAACGGCCCCTCAGGCCTTTCACGTGCTTCCCGCGTGAACACTCAATGGTGCAGAAACTCAGAGCTCCACTCCCTTTCACAGTCGCCACACTTCTGCCCCTAACAGCATGGGGCACTCCTCACAGTTCGGGCGCTACCCGATTCCATTGGCTGGCTTCACATGCCAGTCAATTTTCTTGGGCTCTCAGTGGTGCAAAAGAGTGCCATAGCCCATAATTCCACTTCCCAGCATCACCAGCTGTATCTTCATTGGTCAGCTGACTCCCTAGAGCATCCTTGCAATCCTATTGGTCCACTTCAACAGTTCGGGACCAACATGGTTGGGCACAACCGAAACAGTCCAAGGCTGCAAGAAAACAGGCTAGAACAAACGGTATCTTTTTTTTTTTTAGTTGTTTAACCAGGTATAGCACACTAAGCTGAAAGCTTTTTTACAGGAGCGACCTGGGAGCACAAGGAGGTTAAGTGACTATGCAAGTGGATGCTGTGGGATTCAAACCCAGGTCTGGTCTGCTGGATGTCACCAGATTTGCAGCTCAGAGCCTTAGACCACTGCGCTATACTGCCTCCTTCATGAATCCAATGAATCTTTATTAGTAGTCTCAACAATTCCCAGAAAACAGTTTAATCTTTATAACGTGCTCTCTCTGTATAATCAGCGACAGCAAAACCAAGCACTTAGACAGCAGCTCGGGCGGAACTTGAGTATAAATACACACGGTCCCCCCATCCAAACTAATTAAGCCGGCGAGCAGGCAGCCCTTAAAGGAACAGTACACAGAGGCTCTAAAAGCACTTACGTTATTGCTATTTAAGACGGCTAAAGTGCTGAATGCCAACCACCAGGGGTAACACTTAGGCAGCTCCTAGGAGACTTTTAGGAACCCCCATTTATAGGGGGGTTACATATTTTTTACATTAAGGGAGATTCGGTTTGAGTGGAATCAGTGCAGGACATCGTAAGCCATGCTGGTGTGATGATTCCAGCACAGGAGCTGAAGCACATGAAGCAAACAGAACTGTTTCTTCTACATGCATGTGAATGTTTGAGGAGAAACAGGGGGAGGGGAAGTTGTTTAAAAAGCCAATAAAAAGTGCTGGCAAAATATGGAGCCCTGGGGATACTGAACTTGATGAGCATACAGGGTGAAAAGGGCAACACCAATCTGGACTAAACAGAGCTAGCCCAAGAGGTAGCAGCAGAACTACCACACAACCAAGTCAGATAGGTCTGAAGCAAATCACTTATGCAAGAGAAGAGAGTGGGTCCCGATTTACTTATACAAGAAGAGAGTGTGGGCCTCAGTATCAAAGGACTTTGCTAGGTCTATAAAACTGGCTGTGGTGAACATGCACTGATCCATGCTTTTCATCACAGGGTCAGTTATTGGGAGCAAGCAGGAGATAGTGGCATGGTGTTTGCTGAAGCTAGACTGGAAAAAGAGTGTAAAGAAGAAACATCAAGGTAGCTGGAAAACAGGGAGATAAAATGTTTTTCAGCAGCTTGGCCAGGACAAGGAGGGGTGAGATAGGACCAAAATTACCTGGGAAGGATGAGTCACCACCGTTAAGAGGCAGAGGACTTTAGCCTGCTTTTGGGACTAGGGACTGTACCCCCGTTAGAAAGAAAGATTAAAAAGGGAGACATGATCTACAGCAACAGCTGGCACTGAGAGATGAAGGAGATCAGTATCCAGCTGATCTGAGCTGTGGCCATTAAAGGAATTAAGATGGAAAAAAGCAGCATTGTGCATCTCAGAGGAGAGCAGAAAGAAAGATGATGATGTGGGGTGAGATGGTTTTGAGGGGAGGCAGGCCAGGCAGGACAGGGAAGAGGGAGGGGCGAAGGAAGTAGGGAGAGGCACATGATGTGAAAAGGTTATTAAAGATCTTGGTGACCTTCATTGATTTAGAGAGAGACACATTTCCTAGTTTAAGGATGGGGAGATAGTCTGGGTTGAGAGGTAGAAAAGAGAGTTAATAACCTTCCAGAATAAGGAGATTTAAGTTTTTTCTAAAGGTTTTAGGTGAAGAAAATTGATTTGGATTCTCTCCAGGCATTAGTGTTGGTGTTGCATAGTTCTTCATGTATCTCAACAAACCTTCAGCAGAGACCAGTGCTTTCTGGATGGCAAATAGAATTGCAAGGCTTGAGCATATGAACATACGAATGTGCCAGCAGAAACTGCCCTACCCCCTCACATTTGTCATCCCACTGCCACACCCCACCCTCACCCTCACTCTCACCTGTTCCCTGTCCCATGCCCTTTTGCATTTCAATTACAGCTTCAGAGAACTAGGGAAGGTAGAACTGTTGAACAGAAGTCCTCCTGAGAGGGGCATGTTTGTCCTATGTTCCAAAGAATTTGGCCATGAAAGAGGTTAGAGCAGCACCTGTATCGGTAGATAATGTGAGTGTACAACACTTAGTGGCCTAATGATCATGTAGCAGGGAAAGAAGATCAGAAGACCTGAGTGACCTACAGCAAAGTTTGACTAGACAAAGTCTGGTGGGACCTTAGTGTGACAATTATTATGGATGCCTTAGACCAAGAGATTGTCATTGAAAGTGTCCTGTAGGGTTCCTGTGGAAATGTGTGTGTGTGTGTGTGTGTGTGTGTGTGTGTGTGTGTGTGTTGGGAGGCACTCAACACAGAAGTGATTTCTGGAGTTCAGGTTAAGACAGGGTGAATCAGTAATGAGCTGCATGAAACTGAAGCACTCAATCTGGTGAATGGTATTTTTTGCAAAGTGAGAGAACCAATTTATATTTTTATCCCCAAGTCTTAAAAGCTCACATGAAGCTGAGAGGGAGGAACTGGTTAACAGTGTGGCAGGACAGGAGTCAGCTAGCTCTGGGTAAAAAGTAAATGCCATCAATGAAAATGGAAAGTAGTTAGGGAAGGACAGCCTAACCAGGAGGAGTTCCTGAGAAGACAATCTGGAAGAATGATACACTGCATCACTGTTAAGACTGTGGCATATATGAACATATGAATTTGCCAGCAGAAACAGACCACTTGATCTATCAATGTCTGCTTGAGTGTGCAGCTAGCCCCTAGATTGCAGCTGCCCCAACCCCTTCCCCATCTGTCATTCTCATGACGGCCTCAGCCTCCTCCTCCACCCAGACCCTCCCTTGTGCTCTGTCCCATGCCCTTTTAAAACTTCCAAATGTCTCACATGATTCCATCCTCTGGTAGAGCATTCCATTTAGACACCACCCTCTCTGTGAAGTACTGCCTATTCATCTCCCTCCAATCTTATTCCATGCTCCCTTGTGTCCCTATCCTTCCTCAGTTGAAACACCCCTTCAGTGCTAGCTTTGTTTAACCCCCTCAAATACTTGAACATTTCAATCATAACCCTCATCCCTCCTCTCCTCCAGCATGTACATATTCAGCTCATTTTCCCTGTCCTTGTAGGCCTTTCCCTCCATCCCATGTAACATATGAACATATGAATGTACCAGCAGAAACAGACCACCCGGTCTATCTGAGTTTGCTCGAGTGTAGAGCTAGTCCCCCCTTTGTAATCCCACTGCCACCCCCCACATCCTCCACCCTCACTCTTCTCTATTACCAGTCACATGCCCTTTTGAAGCTGTTCACAAATTTACATGATGCCACCCATTCTGGTAGTGCATTCCATTTTGCTACCTCCCTCTCTGTGAAATAATGTCTCCTCATTTCTCTCCTAAATCTTCCCCTCTCTATTCTTAGCCCATGCCCCCGGTGTCCCTCCCCCTTCTTATCTTAAAGACCACATCTGCCCCATCCTTATTGATTCCTCTCAGATACTTGAATGTCTCTATGAGGTTCCCCCTGCCCTTTTTATCCTCCAAGGCATACATATTCAGGTATTCAAGCCTGCTGTCATAGTTTCTCCTCTCCATTCAACATATCATCTTTGTTATCCTCCTCAACACCCCCTCCAGTAGCCTGATATCATGCTTTCAGTATAACCTCCAAAACTGCACACACTAATTTAAGTGCAGCCTTACCAGTGACCTGTAGAGGGCCAAGATCACCTCACTTCACCTGGACAAAAAAACCCTCACTATGCACCCTATCATTTTGTTCACTTTTGCAGCTGTTGTCTTGTACTGGGCAGTGTTGTTCGTAGACCCTGTTATCATTATTCCTGGGTCCTTCTCCTCTTCAGTGATCCCCAGCTTAACTCCCCCAGCCAGTATTCTCTCCTTGGGTTCATCACCCCAAGGTGCATAACCTTACACTTCTTTGAATTGAATTCCAGCTGCCACCTCTCTGACCACTCCTCTAGCTTGCTTAGGTCCCCCTGCAGCTGCTTCCATCCCTCCTCTCCATCCACCACTGCTATGATTTTGGTGTCATCAGTGAACAGACTTACCTTGCTCATCACCCCGTATGCAATGTCTGATATAAAGAGCTCAGTTAATACTGCCCCCAAAACAGAGTCCTGTGGCACCCCACTCATCACCGGCCTTGGACTTGAGAGTGCCCCTCTCACCACCACCCATTGCAGCCTCCCACTCAGCCAGCTTGTAATCCAGTTTATCATTTTTGCCTCTACCCCAACACCAGTTAGTGTCCCCCCCCGAGCTGCCCATGAGGCACAGAAATGAAAGTCTTGCTGAAGTCTAAGTAGAGAACATCCACCACATGACCATTATCCAGCTTACCTGTCACCCAGTCATAATATTGTATCAGGTTGGTTTGACAAGACTTCCTAGAAATAAACCCATGCTTCCCCGCATCCTGGAGGCCATTGTCCTCCAGGTACGGCACCAATTTTTCCTTTAGTATCATTTCCATGAGTTTGGGCACTATGGAGGTGAGACTTACTGGAGGATAATTATCCGGTTCATCCCTTGGTCCAGTCTTGTGTAATGGTACTACATGTGCCATCATCCAGTCCAGTGACACACATTCCGACTACAGTGAGGGGCTGTACAGATCCTCCAGCACCTCTGTCAACATCTCCATCTCCCTCAGCACCCTGAGGTGGATACCATCTGGCTCTGGTGCCTTGTTCACCTTCAGTGCCCTCAGTCCCTCTTGGACTTTACTTGCATCATCCTTGTTGCCCTCCATTGTACACCTTCCAGTAAATTAATATCTGTCTTTAGATACGGCTGCCAGTACTGCTCACAGTACTCCAATTGTGGCCTGAGCAAAGATCTGCAGAGGGTCAGGATCACCTCCCCATGCCTGGATGAGAAACCCCTTGTGATACAGCCCAGCATCCTGTTCACCTTAGCTGCTGCTTTCCTGCACTGGGCAGACTTGTTCATGCTTCCTGTTACCAACACCACTAGGTCCTTCTCTTCCTCAGTGATCCCCAGCCTCATCCCTCCCAACCAATTGTCTCTCCTTGGGTTCTTTGCTCTGAAATTCATGACCCAACACTTTTTCACATTGAATCCAAGCTGCCACTTCTCCGACCATACTTTCAGTTTGGTTAGGTCCCTTTGTAGTTGCTTCCATCCATCTTCTTCATCCACCACTGCCGCCATTTTGGTATTATCTGCAAACAGACTAACCCTGCATCCTACTTCATGTGCAATATCTGAGATAAAGAGCCTAGTAGCACCGGGCCCAGCACCAAGCCCTGTGGCACACCACTCTGCACCAGTCTAGGCCCCTAGAGCTACCCACCACCACCGCCCACTGCAGCCTCCCCTGCAGCTAGTTCCTTATCCAGTTTGTCGGCTTCATCCCCACCCCCGCAACAGTCAGCTTCCCTCCAGCCTGCCATGAAGCATTGAATCAAAGGCCGTGCTGCAGTCCAAGTACAGGACAGGACATCTACAGCATGACCCATATCCAGCTCTCTTGTTATTCAGTCATAATATTCTATTAGATTGGTCTAACAAAACATCCCTGAGATGAACTCATGCTGCCACTCATCCTGGGGTAATTACCCTCATGGAATGACATCAGCCTTTCCTTCAGTATCGTCTCCATAGGTTTACCTACTATGAAAGTGAGACTGACAGGCTGATAATTTCCTGGCTCATCCCTAGAGCCACTCTTGTGTATGGGCACCACATGGGCCACCCTCCAGTCCTGAGGCACCCGTCCCATGTCCAGGGAGGTGCAGAACAGGTCTGCCAGTGGCTCAGCCAACACCTCTGCCATCTCCCTCAGCACACTGGAGTGGTTGCCATCAGGACCTGGTGTCTTGTCCAACCTTAATGCTCTCAGACCCTCTAATACTCTACTCCCCTTGATCATTCTGTCCATCATATCCTCCCCTTCCACCCCTACCATCCCCGTCCATGGTGGTAGTGGAAGTGGACCATCCTTCTCCTTTGTGAAAATGGAGCAAAAATATTCATGTAGTACTTCTGCTTGTTCCTCTCCCTTTTCCACCCACTCAGCTCTACACTTTATCTTCAGTATATGGTCTTTGCACTTCCTCTTTTCCCTGACATGCCTAAAAAAAGTCCTTCTCCCCTCCCTTGATGCCCTGCACTAACCTTAGCTTCATGGAGGCCTTGGCTACTCTCACTCGCTTGGCCACCTCCTTGGACCAACTCACATAAGCCTTCCTTTCCTCTTCCTTCCTCATTCTCCTGAACTTCTAGTATGCACCTCTCTTTGCCCTCACCGTCTCCAACATTTATCTGTTCAGCCAGCATGGTTTCCTGGCTCTGCACCTAACATAGAAAGACAGAAACATAGAAGTTCATGGCAGATAAATACTGCAAGGCCCATCCAGTCTGCCCCATTCTTTTTTCTACCTTATGAATGTGCCATTGGCCTTTGCTCTGTCAATGGCCTATCTATTCCTACTCATCTATATTGCTTCCTTATGCCTGTTTGAAGCCCTGCACTGTATTCATGTCCACCACTTCCTGAGGAAGGCTGTTCCATGCATCCACCACCCTTTCAGTGAAAAAAGAAACATCCTCACATTACCCCTTAATCGGCCTTCTTCTAATCTCAGGCTGTGTTCTCTTGTCCTGCTATTTTTCTTATATTGAAACATGTTAAACTCTTTCACCTTCTTAATGCCCTTAAGGTGGTTGAATGTTTTGATCATATCACCTCTCTCCCTCCTTTGCTCTAGGGTATACATATTGAGCTCCATTAATCTGTCCTCATATGTTTTCTGATGTAGTCCCTGCACCATTTTCGTTGCCTTTCTCTGGACTGCCTCAATTTGGTTAATGTCCTTGTGAAGGTGTGGTCTCCAGTACTGCACACAGTACTCCAGATGGGGCCTAAACAGTGTCTTGTAAAAAGGGATTATTACCTCCCTTTTACGACTTGTGATACCCCTACTAATACACTTCAACATCCCCCTAGACTTACCTACTGCTTTAGTGGTCTGCTTGGATGGTTTCAGGTCATCTGTGATGATGATGCCCAAATCTCTTTCTTCCCTTGTGACTGGCAGCAACTTCCCTCCTAACTTATAGGTGGCTTCAGGGTTTTTCTTCCCTATGTGCATGATCTTGCACTTCTTTGCGTTAAACTCCAGTTGCCACTCTTTTGACCATTTTGCCAGTTTATCCAGATCTCTTCTCATTCTGCCCACCCCATTTGGATCTTTTACTCTGTTGCAGATCTTGGTGTCATCTGCAAACAGACAAACCTTACCCTCTAGTCCATCTGCACAGACAAACCTTACCCTCCAGTCTATCTGCAATATCATGGATGAAGATATTGAAGAGGACTGGCCACAGGACTGATCCCTGAGGTACTCCACTTGTGGCTTGCATCTCTTCTGACTGTATACCATTTACAACCACTCTCTGTTTTCTGCCTGTCAGTTTGCCACCCAGTTGATCAACTTCTGTCCCACCCCAAGCCTACCCAGCTTATTAATCAATCTTCTATGTGGAACAGTATCAAAAGCTTTGCTGAAGTCAAAGTAGGCAACATCAACTGCTCCCCTTCAGTCCACCACTCTGGTTACCCAGTCAAAGAAATCTATGAGATTAGTTTGACAGGACCCTCCTGTTATAAACCCATGCTGTCTTGGATCCTGTGCTCCTGTGGATTCCAGGTGTTGCATTATCTTTCCTTAAGGAGTACCTCCATAATCTTGCCCACTACTGAGGTAAAACTGAGTGGCCTGTAGTTCCCTGCCTCCTCCCTGCTACTGCTCTTGTGGAGCAGGATCACATGAGCCCTTCTCCAGTCTTCTGGGACCTCACCTGTGCTCAGAGACTCACTAAACAGTTCTGATAATGGCTCTACTAGTTCCACCCTTAGCTCTTTTAGTACCCTGGGATGTATGTCATCAGGTCCCATTGCCTTGTCCACCCTGAACTTATCAAGCTCTTGTAGGACCCTTTCTTTTGTGAAGGGACTTGTGCACACCTCCCTGCCCCCTGTGTCCATGGTGCTGAGCTGTGGTCCCTGCCCTACCTTCTCATCAGTAAATACTGAGCAGAAGTATCTAGGACAGATGCTTTTACATGGTCCTCCTCCTCACATGGCTCCTTATCACCTTTGATCTTAGCAATGCCCCCTCTGGACTTTCTCCTTTCAATAAAGTATCTATAGAAAGTCTTTTCACCTTCTTTTACTGTTCATGCTAGTTTTTCCTCAGTTTGGTCCTTTGCCTGCCTTACTGCCTTCCCTGCTCCCCTTAGGGAAGTTTGGTATGCCTCCCTATCTTCATCCCGCTGCATTCCCTTATATTTCATGAAGGCCAGCTTTTTGGCTTTGACCTTTTCTATTACTGTTTTTCAGAACCAAAGTGGCTTCCTTCTTCTTTTGCACTTCCTTTTCCATCTAAAACAATGGGATGTTGCTTCAAGTATTGCATCCTTAATACTTGCCCTCTTTACCTGTACCCCCTTACCTATATTTCTTCTTGCCAGGGCTAGCTTAACTCTGTTGGCCATCTTATCAAAGTCAGCTCCTCTGTATTCTCATATTTTTGCCTTGGAATGGGATGATTTAGTTCTAGTGGCCAAATTGAATCATACCATGTGATGGTCACTGGCCACTTCATGCTCTTAGTCCTGGTGCAAGTTTTGTGTAGCCTCTGTTAGCCCAGTTTTATTAATTTCTCACTTTTGCTATCCATTCATCTCTGGCCTAATATGTTGAAGTCTCTCTTGCAGTATTTCTCTCATCTTTCTGAAGTCTGCCCTCCTAAAATCCACTACCTATGTTACTGTGCCTCCAGACTCCCTGCCCAACTTGAGAGTGAACCACACTGTTTGGTAGTCACTACCAGCTAGTGGGTCTTCCACCCTTATTTCACTCACTACCTACCCATTTGACAGCACCAGGTCTAGCATGTTACCTAGTTGTGTTGGCCCACTGACCAGCTGTGCCAGGAGACCATCCTGGATCAGACCCAGCAGCACCTGCTCCCTAGCACTGGAGGTGGCAGGAGTGCTCCTGTCTACCACTGGCAGAATGAAATCCCCCACAATCACCACACTACCCTTTCTACACACCTTCCTTATTTGCTCCACTAACTCCCTGTCCAGTTCCACTGATTGGGCTGGTGGTGTATACACCACCCTCAGCCTCAACTTTCTACCTTTGGAGTCCAGAAGCTGCATCCATAGTGCCTCTGTCCTCTCTTTCTCCCCCTCATTGCTCGTACATGTGACCCCTTCCCTCACATAGAGTGCTACCCCATCCCCTCTGTCAACTTCCCGGTCTTTCCTGTAAATTTTATGCCCCAGGATTGACAGATTCCAATCATGGCACTGGGTGGCCCAAGTCTTAGTCACTGTGGCAACATCCATACTCCCCTCCACAAGGAGCACCTGAAGCTGCGCTGTTTTATTACCCAGGCTCCTTGCATTTAATGAGACCATCTTCCACCCATTTCAATCCATCCTCCCCCTCAGCTTCTTAGTCTGCCCCTCCTCTTAGTGGACCCCTCCCCTTACCCTCAATGTTATCAAGGGGGAACAAAGTGTTTTGTACTCCAGCCTGGTAACCCTGCATGCTAGCTGTGCACTCACCTCCCCCCATCTAGTTTAAATACCCTCTTTAAACAATATAATACTCTAATTTGCTCTTTAACAGCCCCTTATCTGCCCCATTCAGGTGTAAACCATTCCCTGTGTACAGTTCACTGTTAGTCACACAACAGGAGCCACCCCACTAAATTTATTAAATTGTACTGTAACTACAGGGGCTGAGTTTGCAGAACTTCAGTCCATGTATCTTCCTATTCTCCTACCAACCCATGCCCTTGTGTTTTATACCACTCTCTCAGACAGGAGTTGAACTCCACTATGCTTTCCTTTCCTTTCTTGCCCTGCTCACCCTTGGGACAGGTAGCACCTCCAGGAATGCCAAGGACCTCCCTATTTCCAAGCATAGTGTCCCCACTTCCTAAAACCTCTCCTGTATCAACTCCACCATGCAGCACCCCTCAGGTCATTTGTGCCCACATGTACCACCATGTGAGGTTCCTGCAATCCTCCCCAACACACTTCCTCAGAGCCTGCCCTGCCCTGTCTGCTGTCAGGCCCAGTACAATTTCCACCCAACTCTGATTGCATCTTTCACCACTCCCCCTACCTGATCCCTTTCAGGATAGAATCTCTTATCAGTATAACTCCCCCTTCCACATTCCCCTACTGGCTGCATCCTTTCCCCTCCCTTCTCATAGTTTTCATTCCTTCCCTGTCCCTTAATTTCTGGAGCTGTTCTTCTTACTCCTTCTCTTACACTCTTGTCTAGCCTCCTGTCCACATTTGTGCCCCCTTCTTCCCCTGTGGTCTGCCCCATCCCCCTAGGTACCATGTCCCCTTCATCCTTGGCACTCCCTCCGGCCATTGCCATGGCATTGCCCCCTCTCCCCATGTATCAATGTCCCCCTCTGTAGCATTAACTCCTGTGGTCCCCACTCCCCCCTCCCAAGCATCTCATTCCCCCTTCTACATTTGCCAGTACCTCATTCCTGTTGCATTATTCCAGTCTCCACCCTGTCCCCTGCTTTGTCCTTACTCCTGCTATATATTTCTCCTTGGCATCCTCTCCCTCCCCTTGTGCCTACCTATCCCACTCTGTCTGACCATGTTCCTCAACCTCCCTATCTCCACCTTCATCCACTGGATCTCTGCCTGTAGGTCTCTTACCCTTCGGGATATGTGATATTCCCATAGCCTCCATAATGTGCCCATCCAGATACACTGAGCTAGAGCTCATTTTCAGGTGTGACCCAGGGAAGGGGATATAGAAAGAAGTGAAACAGTAATAACAAAATGATAGTAATAGGTGCAGATTCATGAACTTTGTTTTAACATGAAGCCTTTTCTTCAAATCATTTTAACACAAAAATGTGAACAACAAAGCAGGATAAAATAGTATAAGAAGACAATAATCATAAAACAGATGGTACTGCACCAACTTGCAAATAAACAATGCAGGATACCAAGCACATATGGTGTAAGTCCAGGATGGTAAACTGATATAAAAAGAAGAACAACATGGGCCAATAATCTTGGAGGCAGCATCAAAAAGGCTGAGTAGAGTGACAGTGCAGGAGGGATAAAAAGCTAGAAAAGTTACACACTAATAGAAGGAAAGGTTATAGAAGTAGGATCATGTGGGAGGATTGCTAGGCTGTGGAAGAGGGACCAAGCATTGATGTTGTAGTGATATGAATGTAACCACTGTCATGAAGGGGTCCAGACAGGTAGAGGGCAATAGAGCCCCAGGAGGTTTGTGGAAATGAGGCTCTGTCTGCAATACTCTCAGAGTGTTCAATAAAGATATTGTGAACTTCTATCAAGGAGTAGGTCCACTCATTACATTGTGTCAGAGAAATGGAAGAATTCTAACTTAACATGGAAGGACTAAGGCCACCTAATCCACTAATAGTGGAGGAAATATCACAGATAACTGGATGAAATGGAGACAGAAGTTTGAATTGTATATGACTGCATCAGTATCAAAACAAATCTAAAAAAGTGCAAAGCTTCATGTTGCTACACATTATCGGCAATGAAGCCCAGGAAATATACAACACATTTGATTCTGAAGAAGCGGAAGACAAAGAAGATGTAAAGGTATTTATTGAAAAGTTCAACCAACACTTTACTCCACAAAGAAAAGTTACGCTTGAGAGGCACATATTCAACACACAAATGCAGGCACCAGAGGAGACAGTTGATCAATATGTCACAGATCTTAAGACTAAAGGTAAGTCATGTAAATATGGACAGTTGTGCAACAGCCTAATAAAAGACTGAATAGTAGTTGGAATTCAGGATGACCAGTTAAGAGCAAGGCAACTAAGGGAAAAGGACTTAGACTTACCAAAAGCTGTACAAATTTGTTGTGCAGCAGAGGCGAGCCATGCACAGATAGATCAGATGCAGGGAGCACAGGCGGAGCCCATGGTGTGTGAGATTAGAGCAACTGAGGGGTCCAAGCACAGAGCATGGCCAAAAATAGCACTCCAAGAAACAATACAAGACTGTAGCTACTGTGGCAGAGAATATAACAAATGTAATTGTCCAACATATGGAGAGAAATGCAAAAATTGCAGAAAAAGAATCATTTTGCAAATAAATGCATGCCAAAACAGCAGTCATACCGAAAACAAGTACACAGGTGGGAGAACAGTCAGATTCAGAAACTGAGTTCGATGCGGACATGGTGAAATAAAATAATGGGGATGACTGGGATGTGGATATCTTGATGAATAGACAGAAAGTTTGATTTAAAATCGATACTGGAGCACAATGCAGTGTGATTCCCCAATCAGTGTACAGCCATTTTTGCACCAAGTTAGAGAAGTCAAAGGCAAAACTGATCACCTATGCAGGGCAGTGTTTGAAGCCTAAAGGGAAATGCAAACTATTAGGAGAATACAAGGGGAAAAATCACAACATTGAATGCCAAATACTGGAGGAGAATGTGCAGCCATTGCTGTGGCTAAAAACATGTGTACAAATGGGGCTCATTAAGAGGATTGGAGAGGTAAAAAAACCTACAAGACAAAGACATCCAGGAACAGTTCACTGATGTATTTGAAGGACTTGGATGCATCAATGGAGAACAACACATTAAAGTCAGACAGGATGAGCAGCCAGTTGTATACGCACCCCGTAAGGTACCAGTGGCTCTCAGAAATAACGTGAAGGAAGAGCTAAGGAGAATGGAAAAATTGGAGGTGATAGAAAAAGTGGAGGAGCCAAGAGCCTGGGTGAACAGTATGGTCACAATATGGAAACCTGAAAAAAAGAAGGTGAGGATATGAATGGATCCAAAGGATTTAAATGCAGCCATTGAAAGAGAACACTACCCAATAAGAACAACTGAAGAGGTGATGGCAAAAATTCCAAGAGCAGCAGTATTCACAATGCTGGATGCACAGTGCGGATATTGGCAGGTAAAATTGAACAAAAAGAGTTCAAAGTTATGCACATTCAACAGACCCTTTGGCCAGTTTGCCTATAAAAGGCTGCCATTCAGGATCAATTGTGCAGGAGAAGTGTTCCAAAGGATTATGATGCAAATTTTTGAGGACATGGAAGGTGTGGAAGTGATAGTCGATGACATAGTGATATGGGGTGAAAATGAAGAACAACATGATCAGAGACTGGAAAAAGTGATGAAAAGAATAAGGAGAAGAACATCAAGCAGAACCCACTGAAATGCAAATTCAAGCCAAGAGAAGGGAGCTACATGGGACACACCCTAACTGACAAGGGACTTAAACCAGACCCAGAAAATGTAGAGGTGGTAAGGAAAATGCACAAACCCAGCAACAAGACAGAACTAGAGCAGTACCAAGGAATGATTAAGTACCTTGGAAAATTCATTCCACATCTGTCCACCGTCACCACCCCACTTCGAATACTTCTCAAAAAGACAGCAGAATGGAGCTGGAATGAACAACAAGACAAAAGCTTTGACAAGCTACAAAAGATTATTATGGAAACTCCTGTCCTAAAATTCTTTGATGCTTCAAAGTTGGTCAAACTAAGTGTGGATGCTTCCAGCTGTGGCATGGGAGCAGTGTTACTTCAAGAAAAGTGACCATTAGCAATTGCATCAAAAGCTTTCACAGGCACTCAAAAACGATACACACAAATTGAAAAGGAGCTGGCCACCATTGTTTTTGGCTGTGAAAAATTCTACCAGTGCATTTTTGGCAGATAATTTAAGGTTGAAACAAACTACAAACCTTTGGAAGTGATCTTTAAAAAACATCTGACTGAGACACCACTCAGACTACAAAAGATGCTTCTTAAGCTCCAAAAACTCAACATGACTGTGAAATACAAAAAAGGAAAGGAACTGTATGTGGCAGACATCCTAAGCTGAAACTATCTGAAAAACACAGAAACTGATAACACAAAGGACGACATTCAGGTGTGTGCTGTAATGTGCTTACCCATAGCAACCCACATGCTATAGGAAATACTAACAGAAATGGAAAAGGACCAAACACTCAAAACTGTGAAACTGCTAATCACTCAGGGTTGGCCAGAGGAACGACAGGACACACCAGATGAAGCAAGAGTGTACTGGGACTACAAAAGTGAATTGACTATTGAAGATGGCCTAATATTCAAATGCAATCAAATAGTGATTCCAAACATCCTACGAAAGATGATGCTGACAAAACTGCATGCCAGTCATCAAGGGATAGAAAACCAAAAACGCTAATGAGGGACACAATGTTCTGGCCAGGAATGTCTGCCCAAATTGCAGACATTATTTCCAGGTGCCCCACATGCAACACATACAGGAGACAAAACCATAAGGAGCCCATGATAGGGCATGAGTTGTCAGAGAGACCATGGCAAAAGGTCAGCACAGACATTCTTGAGTTTGAGGGAGAGCAATTCCTACTGCTAGTTGACTACTTCTCAAGCTTCATTGAGATCAACAAAGTAAGCAACATAAAAAGCCAAACCATCATTCAGATCTGCAAGCAACAATTCACCAGACTTGGAATTGTGGATGAATTAGTGTCAGACAATGGACCAGCCTATGCATTGAACAAATTCAGGAAGTTCAGTGCAGATTACAGATTCAAGCATACCACATCCTCACCAAAATATCCGCAATCCAATGGGAAAGCTGAAAAGGCGGTCCAAATAGCAAAGAACCTCCTGAACAAAGCCAAATCAGACAAACAAGACCCCTATCTTGCATTGCTGGATTATTGCAACATGCCACTGAATGGATTACCATCACCAGTGCAGATGTCGATGGGACATAGAACAAAAACCAGACTTCCTACTGCACAAAAGCTGCTTAAGCCAGAGAGCCGGGATGACATACAAACATGGCTAAAGAGAAATCAAGACAGAGAGTAAAAATATTACGACAGAGAATCAAGAGTCCTGTCAGAATTGAAGCCAGGTGACATGGTGAGACTGAAGGAGAACACCCTGTGGAAACCGGCAACTGTATTTGGAATAAGCCCAGAGCCACGTTCATACATAGTGGAAACTGGAGGACAACAATTCAGAAGAAATACAAGAGAAATCATCTAAACAAAAGAAGACATCATAACAAACACACAGGAAGACCCTGTACCTGAAAGTCCAACACCACCAGAATGGGAGGTGGTGACAACCCCACTGATAGCAGCCCGACAGGTGAC
The DNA here is from genome assembly GCA_016271365.2 of Neoceratodus forsteri. Lineage (NCBI taxonomy): Eukaryota > Metazoa > Chordata > Ceratodontiformes > Ceratodontidae > Neoceratodus > Neoceratodus forsteri. Next base: position 401,053,512 of record CM057459.1, on the reverse strand, counting down.
CGCTCCACAGGAAACAGCACCGCAGGTAACTACTGAAAGGTGTTATCCAAGCAGAAATTGCAAACCCAACTTAAAACTGGACTTATAACACTGAGATCTTAAAAGTGATAAAAAAAAACAAAACAGTCCTTTGGTTAAAAAAGGAGAGATGTAATGATATGGATGTAACCACTGCCACGAGGGGTCCAGACAGGTAGGGGGCAATAGAGCCCCAGGAGGTTTGGAGAAACAAAGCCCTGGCTGTAATACTCTCAGAGTGTTCAATAAAGATACTGTGAACTTCTATCATGGAGTAGGTCCGCTCATTACAGATGTAACTGATGGTGCAGATATATGGACAGTAAAATCACAGTACAAATAATGAATTTCAGAGAAAGAGAAAAAAATGATGTAAAATGTATAAAAAGTATTTTGATTGTGGGAATAGCCAGGATGAGAGTTAAGGGAGTGTGCAGTCAACGTATAGCAAGATATTTAGAACAGACTCGTGGTGACATAACATTCCATTGACAGGGCACACTAAGTGTAAGCTATACAATAGAGTAAGGTGTAAAATAGGTATAATAGTGGGGGAGGAGATGAGTTGTACTGTGGATAGAAGGGATAGAAATCTAGTAGCTGGTGCATGCTGTTAAGACATGGTTCAGCAAGAGTGGTTTGAGAGAGTGCAGGAAGAAAGAGAGATTCAATTGGGAGAGGTAGGCTATTTCACAGTTTTAGAAGGGGGAACGGAAAAAGCAGACTAGCTTGCTATGGATTTATTGTGAGGGGTATGAAAGGAATGAGCAGTGGATGATTGGAGGGAGTAGGATGGGGGTAGAAGGGAAGATCACAGGATCACATCAAAATTGAGAGCAGGGGAGGAGAGGAATCCAGAGTGAATGAGGAAGTAGAGAGGGGATGAAAGGAGGGAGAGAATGGAGAGAGGATAGTAGGGCAGATGGGGAGCAAGATAGAGAAAACAGTGAGCAGGAGGGAGGGAAGGAGTAAAAGGGGCAGATGGGGAAGAATGAACAGGAAGACAGGATGAAGCATAGTCAGTAAAATTTGAAGAAGATTAGGGCAGAGTGCATGTTACAGCAGCAAGCCACCAGGTATGACAGGTAAACCTCTGTCACGTGTTTAGTAGTCAGCACAAGTAAAACATTGTAAATGAGGACACCAGGAGAAGGTTTAGCTACCAGTGAAACAAATTACTAGAGCAGATAGGTCTTCACACTTGACCAGTATAAGCAAGTGCAATAGTCAACATAAACTAATTAACTCAGAAGTTTTCCTTGCTTGTTTGTAGTGGCTGCTTGTCTGTGTCTGTAGCTTAGTTTTTGTGGATTTACATGGTTTTCTGCCTGGAGTAACTACACCATTCTTGCTCACTACATCCGTGAAAGTCTCCTGAACTAGATTTCTGCAAAACATCATCAGCACTTATCTGCATTTTTCATTTAAAAATCAACTTTTTGGAAGCTATCCCAAGCAAAACGTAAGTCAAGCAATTAAGTCTGACAAACTCAATGACTATAGGTCTGCTTGAATCCACATTTTCGTCTGACCTGCTCCATGATCTGTAAGTGAGCTTTTCAGCAACCTCTTTGAATGACAAAGAAGCATGCAGACAAAAGGATTTCACATCCTGCATATGCGCAGGCACAGTTCATCACCTTCAGGAATTCTAACACATTCTGTGACTCTGGACCTCAGCTGTTGATAATTTCTTTTGGCTTATTATGACTTAACCACCAGGTATCTACAAGATGCTGAAATCATTTCTCCTACAAATTCTCCTTATGCTGCTCCTGCTCTCAGGAAATGTTCACCCCAACCCAGGACCACCTGGGCAGCCAGCAGTGGCACCAAGCAAAAGGACAGGGACACTCACCATGGCATCAATCAATGCTTGCAGCATCCTCAGCAAACTTGATTCCTTCCAAACACGGATCCTACAGCACAACCTTGATGTCCTCTCAGTTGTGGAAACATGGCTAAACCCTAAAATCCCTCATACCTCAGTCTTTATCCCTGGCTACTGCATTTTCAGGCAAGACACAGTTGCTAAACTGGGTGGGGGCTGCACCATCTATCTTAAGGATACCCTTATGGGTCACATCATCCCATCCCCTAGCCTGAGCAACTCTTCTCAGGTCCTCACAATCAAAATCCACCTTGGTGCACATAACAAGGAACTCACTGTCATCTCAGTTTACCTACCCCCGTGAGACCAGGCTACTAGCTTCCATAGCATCATGGAATGTCTAAGGGTCCAGCAACATAATTCTGAAACCATAATCATGGGTGATTTTAACATTAACGGGCTCTCCGCTGAGGCCGCTACCTATAAGGATGCAGCTGCAGTGCATCACCTCACTCAACTTGTCAATGCCCCCACTAGGTGTAACTATAGGACAGGCTCTCTTACGCTTCTAGACTGGATTCTATCTAACCACCCTGAGCGCATCTCCAATGTTTCTGTACTCCAGGATACAATAAGTGACCACTCACCTGTCATCTGCTCCTGGTCAAACAAATACCACAAGCCCCCTCCCAAGCTTATCTATGCCAGGGTTATGAAACCAGGGCACCTCCAGCTGTTAAAATCCCATCTAACCAGGCTGAACTGGTCAGAGCTTGACTCCCTCAATGACACCAACAAAGCTCTGGACCTATTTATCAAATGTTTCAATGAAGCCTGTGACATCTATGCACCAGTGAAAAAAGATGAAGGTCAAAGGACAGACCAACCTCTGGGTTACTACTGACCTTTTAACTCTGCTCAAGCACAGAGACCACCTCTGGCATTGTGCTTGTGCAACTCCGACACAAGTAAACATACAATTATACAAAGCAGCCAGAAATGATTGCACTCGAAAAATACGGAATGCTAAATGCAGCTATTATAAAGAGGCTCTGACCAACTCTTGGGGCCAGGGAAACAAATTCTGGAACAATATGAAAGAACTCACAGGCAAGGATCCTAAAGCACCACCCACTATGCTCAACCTTCATGGCAGTCCTATACTCGACCTAGGTACCATCACCAGCACTTTTAATAATGCATTTACAAACCTGGACAGTGTCCTTCCACTAAATTTTTTCGATGACCTCCCCTCCAGTTCCTCCCAAGTTACCCCCCCAACTAGAACGTACAACCCCAAAGTTTTTTTTTAAGGAGGTCCCACCACAAGTAGCTATAAAATACATTCAAAAGGCCATCGGCAAACTAGGGTACAGTGGTGACTCCCTTGACCTGAAACTGCTGGTACAAGTCTTCGATGAAATCTTAGAACCGCTTACAAAGATCTTTAATCTCTTGCTTAGATTGGCCATTTCCCCTCTCTCTGGAAGAAAGCCACTGTCACACCGGTTCACAAAAGTGGAGATAGGACACTGCACACCAGTTACAGACCTTTCTCACTCCTCCCTCCAATATCCAAAGCACTGGAGTGAATAGCGTTGGACCAACTAGTTGAATTCCTGGATAAGTACAATGTACAGTGCCCAGAGCAGCATGGCTTCAGAAAAGGGCACAGCACCACCACTGCACTACTGGAATTTACAACCTTCATCCATGCCATGCTGGACAAAGGGAATTGTGGAGGAGCAGTATTTATAGACCTTACCAAGGCATTCGACACAGTTAACCACCCCCTACTGCTCAAGCAACTGTCCTCCATTGGGATCTCCAGCGATGCCCTTCCATGGTTCATTAGCTACCTTGATAATCAGATGCAACGTGTAAGGATTGTAGGGATCTCTTTGGATGAGAAACCGGTCTGCTCTGGAGTCCCCCTGGGGTTTATGTGGGCCCTCTACTCTTCTCCCTCTTCATCAACAATCTCCCCAGTGCCTGCCACCAAAAAATATTACTATACGCAGACGATGCAGTCCTATTTTCCAGCCACCATGACATTACAGTCCTTGAATCCCAGCTGCAGCTCGACTTCAAGTGCATCGAAGACTGGTTCACGTCTCGTAGACTTGTCCTGAACCACAGCAAGACTAAAGCCATGTCCTTCTGTAACCGACAGAGCAGGCACAACTCTCTGTCCCTCACCATCAAGAACCATGCTGGGAACCCACTCGAACATGTCAAGGAGTTCAAGTACCTTAGTATTACCCTGGATAGTACCCTCTCCACACTCAGCATATTGACACTGTTGCGAAGACCACCAATATACGGATTGGACTACTAAACAAACACAAGCACTGTATGCCTGCAGATGCCCTTAAACTAGCCATCTACAGCTCTGTCACCTCTATCATTGACTACAGCCTTACCATCTATGGCTCTGCCTCAACAAGTGCCCTCTGCAGGATCTCAGTTGCTCTCAACAAAGCCTGTAGACTACTGATGGGTGCAGCCCGACAAACTCACACCTGCGACCTCTATGCACAGGCCAGCTGGCTACCCCTACACAGCAGAATACAATACCAGACCTGCTTATTTACCAAAAAGATTCTCCTTGGTCTCATGCCACTTGATGTTAGCTCACTCCTTACTACCTACAGTGGCACTCAACAAACATGTGGTGCCCAATCTCTAACCTTTCAGGTTCCCAGATGTCATACCTCCATGTGTCAGTGGTCCTTTATCTATAGAGCTGCTCAATGGTTCAATTCCCTCAATAAAGAAGCACTTTGCTCTACTACACTTGGACCCTTCAAAAGGAATCTCAAACTTTACCTCACCGCTACCACTCAATGTGACTGCTTCTCTGAACAGAGATCTCACTAAACACCTCCCAGCTCACTTGTGTCTCACAGCCCACCCTTTCCCAGTCTCATTCCCTCTGGCAGTGGGTCTTCCTTGAGACTCCTTTCCTGCTTCACATCTCCACTAGTACAAGACATATTCCACCACCATCGGACAGTGGCCCATTAGCCTGCCAACTTCCTCTCCCGGTCGCACGCCTGCAATACTAACTGCCAATGGTGCCCTCTATCTCTTATTGTTACCGCAGCCAGCTGCCTACTAAAGCTGCTCATTATATGAATATTATCTCAAAGTATGTATAACTGAGTATCTTTATTTTTTCTTTCAGCTGTTTTGGTTGTTTATTGTGCATTCTTTTACTACCTCTGTATGTATGTTGACCCTCATCCTCTGACATGGAACCTTTGTAAATGAGCAGTTTCTGCTCAAACGTATTTGTAATCTGAGAATTTAATAAATAAAAATAAAAAAACTCCTAGGAGTAAAGTAATACAAATGAAATTAAATTTACCAGATTGGCTGCCTAAGCTATAACAGTGCAAGTGAAACTATAAAGCAGATTATAATAGGGGCAGAAAATCCAAAACATGGATAAGAATGGTTCACTAGGCAGAAAAGTGCAGGAGTAACATTATGCAATGAGTTACACTAATAAATCCAATCTGAGCAGTCAGGTAGTATTAGTGTGGCAATAACATTATTCAGTAAGCAGGAATATGTTTTGCACCAGAAGATAAAGCAGGGAATTTGGAGCTCTTGGTTGAGAGTTGTGGTAGACAAAGAAGGAAGTAGCACGGGTCGTGGTAGTGTAGGGTAATTGGTTACAGTCCAATGGGGATGGAAGTGTCCTGTAGGTTAGAGACTACTGGTTGGCAACCCATACATCATAATACATCCCACTCCACTTATAATGTCTGTGGGTTCAGTGAGCAAATAGTTAATACAGGCAAATGGTGTTTTCCACATACCATTCTTATAGGTAATATGGTAAAAAATACTGTACATACTGTATTATAGTCCCTTTCTACTTAAGGCAGTTTCAGCCATGTTAGTATAAACTGTCACTGCCAACAGGTGTGAATTACACTAATTGCAGATTGTATTTCAGCCTTACTGCTTGTCTCCGGTTATAGTTTCTGTCCCGTAACAGTATAATGGTAGGTAAACTAAAGGCTATGAGCCTCAACAGTGAGACTGAGCTGCTAAACAAATTGACAAGCTTCTCAAAATGAGTCAGCAGGATATGGTGCAACATCTTTTGACTCCCAAATCAACCACAGCTGATCTACTGAAATAGTGCAATGAAGTGTTGATGAATGATAGAAGAATAACAATCCTGATCTTAAAAGAAAGAGGGAGGACTAAGATGGAGAGGCAGAAGAAGTTTTGTTACAGTGGTTTCAGAATGACTGCCACTAAGTTGCTGTCATAAATTGTCCACTTCTATCTCAAAGTGACAAACAATTGGCAGATGCCCTGGATAGAACTGACTTTACTCCATCAGAAGGTGGACTGCAATGGAGGAAAGATGCAACAACATAAGGTTTCACCTTGCACATGTCAAAAAGCTAAACACAGACTCCGAGAGCGCAGAGCAATGGGTCAGGACAGGGCTCCCTCTTCTTGCTGGCTGTGAGACAAGAAATATGTTTAACTGCAGTGAGACTAGTGTCTTTCCACGTATTGGTTATGGAACACTTGCCTTTGAAATGGAGAACCTTCTGGCAAGGAAAAAAAACAAAGAAAGGGTTTCAGTGCTATCATGTTGCAACATAGATGGCACTGAGAAGCTGCCACTTAAAATAACTAGCAAATCTGATGTGCCCCTTTGTTTCTGTAGCGCTTTCTATGTACTCGTGACTTACTGGTCGAGCTAGGCATGCATAACATCTGACATATTCACAGACTGGTTCCATGTGTGGGACTGCCAGTTAAGAAGGATAAAAGTAACCTTGATTCTGAACAATTTCTCTGAACTCTCTCCCATCCCTAGTCTAAGACACACAAGTCTGATTTTCCTCCCTCCCAGTACAACATACATAATTTAGCCACTGGATCAGGGCATTATTTATCCAATAAAACACCATTATGTAAGGGCAATGCAGGAGTGTGTTCTTGATGAACTGGACTCTAATGCTGAACTGATAGTCTTCCAGTACACTAAACAATATCACTCCTTGTTTCAGTGCATCTCCTCAAAAGTGCCTGGGATGCAGTCAACCATGTGACAATGAAGCTCTGTTTTAGGAAAGCAGAATTTCTGAGGCCAGGGTCTAACACTGTAGAAAAGGCTCAGGAGATCTTGGAGAATTTGCCACCACCAGAGGGGATAACAGCTGAGAAGTTCAATCAGCTGTACTTACTAGGAGACAATTACATAGAACCATCAGGTGACACCATTAATGAGGTCAATTCCATGCAACCTGGCAATTCAGAGGAATAGGGTGATGACAGTGAAGAACATAAAGAGACACCAGTGATTCTGATGACCTGAGAGACATCCATGTAGCCCTACTAACACTTTGGTGAGCTATAAAGAGGTGACCTGACCTGACTCCACACTGGTAGGCACTTGAAAGGACAGAAAAATTATGGGGACCATATGCCAAGCAGCTCACCATCCAGACAAAATTTAGGAAATTATTCAAAAAGTAGAACTTTCCATTTATTTCACAGAACAGGACTTGTTCTCTGACATGGAGTCAGTTTTATCTTAATTTAAAGCCCCTTTCACTCTTATGAAATATTCTGAGGATATTATAGATTGAGGGAGCACTCCTGACAAATCAGAGTGCTCCTTTCCTCTGCATGTGAGGCACTCTTATTCCATGAGGAGCATCTCACATGCAGATGTCCTGGAAATGAGCACATTATGAGAAGTTTATTTTTTTTTTTATATATTATTGATCAATCTCGATCAATAATATATTAATACATCCCTCAGAGCCACTCATTGCTGAAAATGAGTGGTTTCACTTGGCGTCAGCTTGAGACAGAACAGCTTAGCTTCACTTCGCTTCGCTGTTCTCACTCCAGCTGAAGGCATGTGAAACCAGTTGTTTTCAGAAATGAGTTGCTCTGAGGGATGTATTAACACATACAAAATGTGTGGGTGTGTAATGCGCTAGATATCTGAATGAGTGAAGAGTGTCTTTAGGTAACCTCACAAGTGGTGGAGGCACGAGTGATGGTACCTGAGGCCACTCTCCACAAGTTCAGATATCCATTGTATTACATACCCACCTGTCATGCCACTGATTTATACAATAGGGCTGATTTTGTTTCCAAGTGTGTTTTGTGTTTGTTTAGTGAAGTTTTTGAAGAAGAATGTTGTATTTGTGGATTCCTTTTGTGGAATGAGGGTTATTCCTATGCGTGCGGTAAGTTTTGTAAATGGTTTTCTGTGCCTTTTTGAATGGGTGTGTGTGGGTTCTTAATTATGATGCAGTTGCATTCTGGAAGTCATTGTACAGAAAGCATGATAGGATATAATTTGTAGGTGAAAGGGCTTTAGGGTTTTTGAAGCTATGGCACTTGCTATCTTGGTTAACAAAAGGGAGAGGCTGCAGCATTTCTTTAGGAGGAGGTATTCCTTGTTAGGAGCTGAGTGCACTTCTGTTTCCTCTTTGAGAGAGTTTTTTAAGACACTTATGTGTGGTCGATGAGGGTGTCTGTCTGGCAATGAGCAGTGTGGGATACTGTGGCTTTAGTAAATGGTCAGGGCGGGGAGGAGATGACATATCTATTGTGTGTTTAAATGACTATGACGTGTCTGCTAACTGTATAAATGTAACTTATACACACTGTAGACATGTCATCATCAGTTTATTAGACTGGAGTGAAGATACACGGATTTATCACATTGTGTATCACTTCACCCCTATAGTATAAATAAAGTTTTGTATCACTTGCTGTCTTGCATTTGACTCATTTTAGCACTCTATGGAACTGCATTACTGCTTTTAATGTTATAGCTCTACAATATCCATTTCTTATGGGGCAAAAGACTGTATCATAGATCAGCCTGTTATAAGTGGTGGCCACTGTATTATTTATTATTATTTAGGCTATAGTTAGTCACAAAATACCTTATCCTTAAATTAATTTTGTTTATTAACATTTTCCTCTTTATCTTCTTCCTCTTAAAATATTATACGTGAATATATACATTTTATGTAAGTAATATTTAATAAAAAAAATAATTACTCTACAATTAAACTACAGGTATCTAAATTATCAAATATACCTGCATAAAAATATGATAACATTCTAGGCACTATAGCAGTCATAAGCCACCAGATCCTGCTAAAGTGTAAAAAGGATGATTCATCTTGAATCTCAGTTGCCTTATTGCACTTTAAGAGAACTAGCCATAAAAATATTAATTTTTAACCAAGAAGACCTTCAAATTCTTAACCCTCGTATATGAAATTCACCTCAACACCTGGCACAGTCTACATCAAACAATATCATTGCAAACTTGCTGGTTTCAATGACATTCAACTGCCAACCAAATAAATTCATTAGATTCAGTCATTGTCTAACAGCTTCAAAAGACACTTTGAAATCAGGACCCAGCATTTCTTAATGTCACTGAGTCATACCAGAAGAAGGGATCCTCACCTCAGAAACCATATAGCCAAGGAACTGGAAGCTTGAAACAGGGAACTACCTGCTACCAGTTACTGTAGATACACAAGACTGCAATGAGATCACCTTCCATCACCTCATCTTAAACATATGCAGTGGAAGGTCTTGTGGTTATGTCTATTGTCTGTCACTTTATGGACAAAGTTCAAAAAAGCAAATGGGCAGGTCAATGACAGAGCCACACTGACTCAGAACATCTCCACATATATGCTATAAAACTTGTGACCCAAGGCAGGCCTCTGTCAGAATATGGCTATACCATCCCAAAGCCTCGTACTACTCCTGAGGTAGAACGAAACCTCAGCACCCTTCTGAGGAAGTATTCTGCTTATGAAGAACAGCTCCAAGGATCAATACTTCATGATCACCCACTAACTCCTGAATCTACGTTTCATCACTGAGAGAGATCTCACATGTATGCTACTGCTACAGACTCTAAAAAAAACTATTACATCCACTGAACTCTGAAAACTACCCTTCTGAAGAATTCTAAAGACTCTTGGCATCTGCTATAATGTAAGAGACTTTGAAACTTGTACAATTTTAATTTCTATTTTGCAAGCTTTGAAGGGAAAAATAACTCAAAAACCTAGGAAGAAATCTTCTTCACATAGTCATCCAAGATACTCCAAATCTCCATGACAAATGGGAGATATGAGACTCTTTTGAAAAGTTGGTGAAGTACTGTATATATAGACACAGGCATACCTTTACTGGTTTAAAGGTAATTACTGAACTACTGTGTCTTTTGAGAATCATGGTTCTAGAAACAGATATTTAAATACTGCAGTAAAATTTCATTGTGGATGCATGCAAAACTTACTAGAACCAAATAATTAGATGCTGGTTAGTAAAGAATATTCTAGGAAAATATAGTACCTTAAAAGTGTCTCCAGACAAAGGAGAACTAGGTCTCATACCTATGAAGGGAAAACTGTGACAAGATTTACTGTACACAAAGCAGACAAAGGTCTGGATAGAATTTTCTGATGAATGATTTATAATGTTCAAACATTGAGAATATGTTAACTGTTAACTATGTGTGTATTGAAATAAACAGCTTTTAATGGTACTTCATGTCTAAGAAATTATGTTATCTCATAAAATTACCCAAAAAATAAGTAAGCAGAAGTTTCTTACACCTTTCAAATAAGAACAGCCACAGAGGTATAGTTAATTAATGGTAATTGTGCTTACAAAATCTAAGTATGAAAATGTAATTGGATATTACATATTTTTATTGAGGACACTGGTGGTAGCTCTAGCTGCTCATGGCACATATTTATTCCCACTGGATGCATGGAGTATCATAGGAATCATAGGAACACTGTGAGTCAGAAGCGCTAGCCATGTATGATTCATCATTTTACAATGGGTACTACCTATACTTTTTATGAAAAAGGTTATCCAAAGTTGTTTTGAGCAGCTCAATAGTTTCACTTGTCACCACCTCCTCTGGCAAGTCATTCCATATGCCCAGCAATCTCTGATTTATTCAGGAAGCTCTTCTAGAACTTCTATAAAATTCACCCGAGTTGATAATTATGAACTCTTGTTTCTCCATTTAGTGTTTGTCTACTGAAACATACACATTCTAACAGGTCTTGGTTTTTAAAAGCTTTGTAAACCAGGCAAAGATCCCCCTTAGTCTCCTGTTTTCCAGTTAGAACAAGCCCAGCTCCATCAGCCTCTCGCAATAAGGCAAATCTGGTACTACAGCAACCCTTTTGTTTGTCCTTCTTTGCACCTCTTCCAACAGTGCAATACCCAGAATGTTACTGGGTGCCCAAAAACTGAGGACAATGCTCCAGATGGGGGACTCAAAAGGGCACCATACAAAGGTAGGATGACATTTGTACCCCTGCTTTTGATGTGTTTCAGAACTCATGCAAGTATTCTGTTACCTCTCTTCACCACTTCTCTTGTATGCTCTCCAATCAATAAACTATTAGTTATGTATATATCCAAATCTTTTGTCAGTGGACTCAAGTTCAACCCCATTTAAGTAGTATTTTGCCATTCAATTTCTCTTACCAAAATGCATTACCTTGCTTTTGCCTACATTAAATGTTAGTTTATAGAGTTTTGCCTAGTTTTAAATTTTTCCCAAATCACCCTGCAATCTTTGGACAGATGCCACATTATCTTCTATGCCTCCCAACTTCATGTCATCTGCAAATTAGCAGATCCTCAAGTGTAGTGTTGATAGCATAGTGGAGAAGAAGATGTTAAACTGTGATGGTCCCAACACAGACCACTGTGGCACATCGCTAGTCACCAAACCCATCAGAGCAATGATCATGTATGTTGACCCTCTGTATCATATGGTCCAACTAAGATATAATCCATTTCACAATATTTGAACCAAAATGTAAATCAATTAACATATTCGTTAATTTTGTATGTGAAACCATAGCAAAGGTCTTGGCATAGTCTAAGTATAACATATCAATGGGTATTCCTTAGTCCAGTGCCCTACTTATTAGCTCAAAACAGTAAAAAAAAGATCACTTTGACAGGATCTACTTGACTTAAAGCTATTTTATGTTTTGTCTTCCAAACCCATATTTATATGTTTGTCTAGCTCTTCTTTCACAAATCCCTTTATAAAGTTACCGATAACTGATCTCAAACATATTGGTCTGTAATTACAAATGTCATTGTTGGTATCTTTTGTATGTATGGGTGTAACATTTGCCTGTCTCCACTCGGTGATCACTCTTCCTTCTATTAGTGAGCAGGTAAACAAAATACTTATAGGTCATGTGAGTTCTTCAAATAGCTCTCTCAACAGTCTTAGATGTACATTGTCAGGCCCTTGGGATTTCTTGATATTTATTTTATTGAGCATACCTTTAATCCTTTGCTCTGAAATACTTATCATTTTATCATCACCTTGATTCAATTGTACTTAGAAGATGACTATAGTCATCCTTAATATGAAAAACTCTAATAAAATATTTGTTAAAGTTCTCTGCCAAATATAACAAATAGAAACTGTTGCATACCAGTTCATCAAACCCCATGGTGAATGAGAAGGGTGTGAACTGCCACGGACGTCACATCTCCTCCTTCTCATTATCACCCTCATCCTCCTGCACAACAACTATCAGATCTGTACCTTGTGCTAGATTCCTTTCAAAATAAATCTTATATTTATATACTGTATCTTTATATATTACTGAGGCACAGCAATGCCTCCATGGTATGGTTGACTTAGTGTTTTTGTCAAAAACTAAGGTAATCTTAGCCCCATGGACTGAAATGTTTGAGTGCACATTCACAGCTCTGTGGGCTAATTTTCTGCAAACATGGTGAGAATTGGTTTGGCAGTTTAGAAGTTATTAGTGAAATTACATAAAATGCACAAATTAAGTCTTTTTCCATTGGATAGTGCAAAACCTAGAAAACTGAAGCTTTGACGCCTATTTGATCCTTAGATCTCATTCTAGAATAGAGCATTTCATGATTTCAAAATGACCCTATTTTAAGTTATACAGTTATAAATTTTGAAAATTATTCACATTCACAGTATGTTGAAAAAAAAAGCTGAAAAACATGAATGTTTTCACCAAGTTATAGTTAAGCACAAGCAAAAACTTTAAAAGTGAAAAACTTAAACAATACTCAGCTCTAAAATGGGACAGTTGTATGGTTCAGCAGAAGGCTTTCTAATAAGACATCTAAGTAGACTTAAAAAATAATTTCACCAAGTATTTCAATTTAAAGAAAAAATGTTGTATGATTCACTGGAAGAATCACTGAAACAAACATCAACAAAACGGGGCATCAGCTCATAACAAATGGATAGATACAGTATATGCACTTACTAACGCACAACCAAATAGGAAAATAAATCATTCAATACAAGCAAAAACAATCATGAAAATTGATGAGAACATGTTTATAAGTTCAATGGGACCTGTTCATGAAAGCGAGCCAGGGTTCATGCTATTTGCAAGTGCCCAGCCAATGTAACTACTCTGTCCTGGACAGGCACAGGGTGCATGGTATTCACTATCACAAGCACCTACAGGGCACCTGTCCATGGTCCTGCCACGCCTGCATGTAGCTGTGTGGGAGCAGATCATGGGACTCAGATGGGCATCCAATCAGATGCCCACCCTGGGTCCAAAGTGGATACCCTGCTGCACAAATGCAGGGGATCCTGGGAAGGTACAGACACCAGTAAACATACTCCAAGAGACAAATGCCCTAATTGCTGCCCACAGCTCTCCCTGGCAGCCCCTTGGGCTGGGGCAGTAGTGTGAAGGGGATTCCCTTTGCTGCCGTAGCCAGTAGGTGCCTGTTGGTGGGGCATGTAAACATCATTGCAGGGGCCCCCTTTGTGTAACCTTGCATTTTCCAGACCCAGCACTGTGTGCCTTAGTAAATGGTGCAGAGTGTAGGCATACCCTCTGGCATACCACCAGGCTCCTGTAATGTGGGAAGTTGGGGGATCTTGTGAGCAAGGAAGCCTTGAGTGCTTTCATATTTTTTGACTGATCCTAAAGTCCTACATTAAGCAACAGATTCCTGTGTCTCAGACCAAGATCTTTGGCTTGAAGCCCTGGACCCATGGAACCTATAGCTTGGCCTTGGCACAAGTGTAGGGGCTTGGGAAGGGTGATGGGCATTAGAAACATGGAAATATAGAAAGTGATGGCAGAAGGAGACCAACGGTACATCTAGTCTTCCTAAGAGTTTCCAAGATCAACTACTGATCTCATAATCTCGATGCCCACTGGGCTTTTGACTATTCTTGACCCCCGTTAGTTACTACTTGAGCCCTTGCTCTATCTAACCCCTTCTTAAATGCTACCATGATCCATACATACGCCACCTCAGCTGGCCAGCTATTTCATGGGTCCATGACTATTTCCATAAAATAATACTTCCTTATATCCCTCCTGAAGCTGTCACACTGTAGCTTCCACTCATGCCCTGTAGTGGTTGAGCAGTCAACTCTATTGAATAATTCTAAGTGGGGAACATTATTGATGCCTCTCAAGAATTTGAAAATCTTGATCATATCCCCCATCCCTCCTAGCCTCCTGCGGGTATATGTTTAGTATTTTCAGGCATTCCTCATACGAGAGCTCTTGTAGACCCTGCACCATCTTGGTTGCATGGTCTCCAGCCTGGTTCTCTCTTTCCTAAGGTAGGGTGACCAGAACTGAACACAGTACTCCAGGTGAGGCCTCACCAAGGACCAGTAGAGTGAGAGGATCACCTCCTTGTTCCTACTGTCAGTTCCTCACCCTATACATCCCAACATTTTGCTTGCCTTGCTGTAAGCTTTATTACATTGGCTTGACTGCTTCAGGGTGTTGTTTATAATGACCCCAAGGTCTCTTTCTTCTTGTGAGGTGCTGCATTGGACCTCACTGAGCCAGTAATCTGTTTTGAGATTTCCTTTACCTAGATTTAACACCTTACACTTATTTTCATGGATCCTAAGCTGCCAGATAGTGGACCATCTTTTGAGCCTTTGTAAGTCTTCTACACTGTCATCTCTTCCCAGTTTCATGTCATCTGTAAAGAGACCAAGCTTGCCCTAAATTCCTATTCCTATGTCACTAGTAAACATGTTAAATAGGACTGGGCCCAAGACTGAGCCCGGGGAACACTACTACTGACACTTCCCTCATTTGACTTCACTCCGTTGACTACCAATCTCTGACTCCTATCACTGAACCAATTTCCAACTCCCCTGACTATGGACTCGGCAGTGCCAACGTCCTCCATCTTTTTTAACAGACAGTTGTGTGGCACTGAGTCGAAGGCCTTGCTGCAGTGAAAGTTTTGGAGGTCTACTGGGTGGCTCTTATCCAATTACTTGGTCCTCAGTTGAATAACGCAAGGAGCTTTGTCTGGCATGACCTTCCCACCATGAGCCCATGTTGTCTGATATCTTGAAGGGCATACCTTCTATATATTCTACCAGATCCTGTTTAACAGAGATCTCCATAAATTTCCCCACCACATATGTGAGGCTAACTGATCTGTAGTTGCCAACCTGTTCTGTACAGTCCCGACCACTTATACTGATCGTAGAGTATGCGGACAGCTGGTTTTTGCAGGCAGAATTCAAAGACCATTTGCCGCTTCCATAGAGTCTAGTTAAATACTGTTTGCATATTGCGGATGTTATCCACTGTCTGTATCAGGCAGATTTTGGCCATCTTGTAGCAATGTAAATGATGTCATGTGTCAAAATCAGCTGAATCAATTAACATGATCAGCTGATTAAATGACAGGGCTTAAAAGGCTGTTGAAATCCTGATCTCCTGGTGATCTCCTGACATTGCAGTTGGCATTGCTTTTCAGTACTGTACAGTTCAGTTAAAGTAATGTTATACAGTAAAAGTTAAAAAGTAAAGTTAAGATGGCTAAAAGAAAGGCAATGACTCTTGCTGAAAAAATGAAGCTGCTACAGAAGCTAGACAAGCATCCACATTTGAGTCAATTGGATAAGGCACAACATTTCTCTGTCTCAAAATCAACAATTGCTAACTTGTTGCAGTTCAGGGAGCAGACTATGTCTGACTGGCATAAGAACTCCAACCCTGTTCACAAAAGAAAATACAATGGAAAAGACGCTGAAGTGAAGGAAGGATTCCTTCACTGGTTTCAAAATGCCAGGGGCCATGATGCTTTAATTAGCAGTCTGATGCTTTATAAAAAGGCAGAGCAGCTGGCAAAAGTACTCAGATGGACTGATTTCACTGCCACAGATGGCTGCTTGGACCCCTGAAAGCAAGGCACAACATAGGCTTTTGCTGTACTCACAGTGAAAAGCTAAGTGCCGACACAGCAAGTACTGACCAGTGGATAACAGATGTCTTGCTCAGATAGTAAAATGGGTTTGATCCCAAAAATATTTTCTATGCCAATGAAATGGGCATATTTTTCTGATGTGTGGGTTATGGCATGTTAGCATTTAAAACAGAAACAGTTCTTGGCCAGAAAAAGGCTAAAGAATGCATCTCTCTCTTTGCCTGCATGAATGTGGATGGCTCAGAAAAAATTACTTTTAGTCATTGGCAAATCAGCAATGCCACAGTGTTTCTGAGAGGTTCAGCATCATCCTGTTGTCTTTAAATCCAATTGCTCTACATGGATGACAGTGGAGATTTTTTTCTGAGTGGGTAAGGAACTGGGATACTTCACAAATCCAAGAAAGATTTTGCTCATTCTGGATAACTTCTCAGGTGACCCTGAAATCCCTGGTCTACGCAACATAAAACTTGTCTTTTTGTTACCAAATACAACTTGCAGTATCCAGCCCTTAGACCAGGGAATTATTTATGTACTCAAATGGCATTTTGTTCAGTGCATGTGGCAGAAGGTCCTGGATTGCTTAGATTCAGATGAGGACATGACAGTGAGTCAGGGCATAAAAAGATCTCCCTGTTGGATGATGTCCACTTGCTAAAACAGTCCTCGGACCTGGTCACAGTCAACACTTTCTGAAGGTACTTTAAAAAGGCAGGTTTCTAGCCGAAAGACCTGCCTGACATGCCAGAAACTGAAGAAGAAACTGATCCTCCTCCCAGACTAACTTCCAAGGAGTTCACTGAGCTGTACCACCTTAGGGATGTAAATGTTGAAAGGGATGACATCCAAGAGATGGTGTCAATGATGCGGCATGAAGGAGAACAGATGGAGCAGATGGAACCTGATGAGGATGGCATCAATGGAGACATGGAAGAAACAATAGTGAACACTAAGGATGTTCATGATGCACTGCTGATGCTTAGGCATGCTACAGAACAAAACTCAGAAATCCCGCCACATTGTGAGGTGATGGCAACAACCAAGCGCATGTGAAAACCTTACTACCAGGCTAATGCAATGCAGAGGAAGATTACCAACTTTTTCAAGTAGGGTACAGTATGAATAGATTTTGTGAAACGTTCTTGATGCCATTTACCTGAGCTGCCAAAATGTTATGTTGCCCTCTGACAAATTTTTCCTTTGTGTTGCTTTTACAACACTGCTTTTGCAATCAACATTTTTTTTGCTTTACACGTACTTCATACTGTTCATTTGTTGATATAAGAACTATTAAAGTGAAATACATTAGTTATTAAGCTCGTTTAGTTGCTCGTATGAATGATGTGGCAGAGTGCTGACCATAAATTTCCTCGAATGCTAATTATTAAGTCGATATGCCATCCACTCTGTATTGTGGGCAGAGTGAAAGAACATGGATGCACCCACTATAAGCAGCTTGTACTGTATTTCCCTGTTGTGCAAGGGGACTACATCTGCTATTCACCAGTCCCTTGGCACAACACCTGTTAGAAGTGACTGGTTGAACAAATGTATCAAAGGGACTACTAGTTCTTCCTCCAGCTTACCCTCTGGTGTAGTTCATCAGGCCCTGGTGCTTTGTCTGTATATAGGTTCAGCAGTGCATCCCTAACTCTGTCAGTGATAACTGATGGAGTTTCAAAACATGGTTTCTCTCTATCCTTTACTTTAATGCTACCCTCAGGCAACAGCTCCATGTGATCCTCAGTGAACACTGTGCAGAAGAAGTTGCTGAAATAGTGACCTTTTGTCCATCATCCTCTATGCTCTTCCTGGCATCTGACTATCCCTCCCTTCTTTCTTTTTTCCCTAATGTAGTGAAATAATTTTTTATTTCCATATTTGATTCCCTCAGCAATCATACGTTCTGCCTCTTCCTTTGCTAACCTCACAAACTTCTTTGTTTCCCTGCTTTTCTGGGTGAAATCATCCCTGCTATCAATGTTCTGGTTCTTTGCATGTTTGTGGAAAGCTTCCCTTTTGCTACTAATTGCTTTTCTGACCTGGTCTGTGAACCAAATTGGTCTTTTGTGTTTCTACCTTTTTATCACTGACCTGATGCAGAGTTTTGTAGCCTGTGTTAAGGCTTGTTGAACTAGCCCCCAGATATCTTCCACCTCTACTATTTCCTAGGTCCTGGATAGTTTGACCCTAATTATTGGCTTCATTTTTCAAAATTTGCTACCTTAAAAGTCAAGATCTCCTCACAGAACTGAAATGTTACATCCCCTGGGGACAGCTCAAATCAAATGGAGTTATGGTTGCTATTTGCCAGTGGTCCTCCAACCTTCATAGCTCCAACTACCTCTGAGATTGTGAGGACCACAATAAAGATGGCATCTGAATTAGCTGGAATGCTGACCAGTTGGTTGAGTAGACAATCTTGTAAAGCATCTACCACAGTTTGACTTTTTGAGGTTCTAGCAATTTGAACACCCCTGTCAATGTTTGGCATGTTCTGGTCATCGACCAAGACAATTTCTCCTTTTTTGTACCACATCTATTATTTCTTCTAAGGGTGCCAAATCCCTCTCCTCTGCTTGATCTGGTGATCTGTACATCACCCCATGTAGATCTTCTTTCTTGAAACTGTGCTGAGCTGTACCCATAGGGATTTTAGACCTTCCTTTATGATAACATTGAAAGAGGTTGCTATTATTACATCGTAAACATATAGTACTGCCCCTCTCCCCTGACACCCTTCCTATCCTGACTATGGAATGTATAACTGGGGATTGAGAGGTCCCAGTCATTGTTTTCTGCAACCCATGTTTACGTGATGGCCACCAGGTCCACTTAGGTATCTACCATTGTTGTCTGTAGTTTGCTTATTTTGTTACACAGGCTTCTGGCATTGAAGCACACCCGTTTCCATGCATCAGTTGGGGTGCTTTTCATACCTGTTTTTAGTTTCATCTGTTAACTACCAATTGCTTCCTTCCCCTTACAGACCCTCTAATTTCCCCTGCTTTCCCCTTTCCTGCTCCCTACTTGTAGCCGAGTGTTCTTTTGTTTGAAGAGGAGAGTCAACTAAGTTCCTATCCTTTGTGCTGAAGCTGATCGTTTCCCTAGCCACAGACGCCTCCTCATCTAGTTTGAACACCCATCAAAGATTTCAGTTTTCTGCCTCAGTGTTATAAGTCCTTTTCTGGTAAGGTGAAGACCATCATATCTGAAGAGTTACCTCTCCCAGATGTCTCCCCAGTTTTCAGTGAAGAGATAGCCTTTTTCCTTACACCATCCCTGCAGCCTGTCATTGAATGCTTCAACCTTCTTGTACCTGATCTTGTCAATACATCCATCTTTGCCCACACACTGGAAGAAACACAGATAAGCCAGGGAGGTCACACCAGCCACCAACCATTCGCTCAGTTTAATGAAGTTCCTCTTTGCCTCCTTCACTGACTGGTTCTCCAGGTCATTTGTTCCAAGATGTACCAATACTTCTGTGTCTTTCTCCACTGTGTTCATTATTCTCCTGATGTGGTCTGTGTCTCTCTTGGCTGAGGCTCCTGGGAGGCATCTGATCATCACCTCTGCATGGATATGGTATTTCTACTCAGGTGTGTCTCAGCACCTTTTATTACTGAGTCCCATACGATGAGCAATTGTTTGTTCTTGTTGCTGTGATATTTGTACTTGTTGCTGCAATGTTTTCTTACTGCCACCGGGTGCCATCACATTGCTCTGCCCAGGCCCCTCAACTGGCTTGGTGTCCTCCCCTGCAGAGCCAAGGTCTTGCACTCCCACCAGTGGTACAAAGTGGTTTTCAGTTGGGGTCTCCTTGGGAGTAATAGGGTTCACCTGGTTCTTCTTCCCAACTGTACCCCCCCGCCCCAACACCTTCCACCCCCTGGGCTGGTAGGCCCATGAGGGAGAGGACGCAGCAGAGTTCAGCAGCAGTACAGCTGGTTTTGTATCCTGGATATTTCTATCCATGCTGCAGTCAGCTGAGCCCTGAGTCCATTTAGTGTGTTACACATGGGACAATGTCCTAGTCTCTAGAGAAGTCCCTGGAAGATGAGAGCCCCACATCCATTATAACTTTCCACATCCATGATTAGAGTTAGGGCTAGCAAACCATAATAAAACTCAGAACAAGTCAGCACTACCCACCACTGAAAAAGACAATGACAAAAAATGAAATGCCCAAACATATGCAGTTTAATAATACAGCCTCAAACACAGAAGGTGCAAAATACACAAACCTTATACATGCTGTTAGCACAGGCTGGGAAAGCAGGGCAGGGCCCAACTGACTCTTACAGGTTTTGCAGTAGCCTCTTCAGGAAACCATAATACCAGATTTCCATCATTTAGTTTCCATGGAACCCTAATGATGCATTCATATTGTTGTTTTGTTATGAAGGGCTATCTACAGTATACATTTTCTATCTACTACTGTATCTAACATTCTACAGTATACTGTATATATTATGGTAGCATAGTAGTGCTACCATAGTCATGGTTGTGTACCCCATGTAGGGTTAAATGGTGAAATTTTTCACCTTAATAACTTTGCCACCATTCAACAGATTTGCCTGAAATTTGGTAGACATGGGGCATAACCATAGATCTTGGGATCTGCCAATGTTTGTACAGGTCAGATGTGCGGCTGTGGAGTTATTAAGTGACATCTGTGTGCACAATTACTTTTTTTTGTGCATTCTTTTCTCGTGCCTACAGGTCACACGGTTTGTGCAACTGATCCAAAGACTCCAGGGAAGGTGCGGCCAGGATCTTCGATGTGCCTTTTGAAGATTTTGTGAAAAAATATTGAATGGTTCAAAAGTTATTCAAAAAACTATTTTCCCATTATAGCCAATGGAAAAAGTTAACAAAAAGTTCAACAGTGTCTCAAATGCAGTTTTTAGTGTTGCAAATTACCCCTGTAGTGTCATGAGTCAGCCTTTTTTTTTCCAGTTAGTGGCCGCAGAAATGCTTGGCATTTAAATTTGGGACCATCTAGGGACACAATTATTTTTGTGTTCACCTAGTCAGACCCTGAGGATGCTAACCATGTCTTTTTTTGGGGGGGGTTAAACACACCAGAAATATGTTTTTTAAATTTTTGGAAAAAGTAGTGTCACACTCACAAAACTTTCATGATTTAATTTGTGAAAGTGTTGTGATTTGCGTCACTATTTTGCAAAACTATGCCCAAAATAACAGGAATTCTTCATTACCATTCTGCTACAAAACAATGGTTTGGTCCTTTGGGCTGAAATTTGAAGGGAAAAAAGCCAACATCCCATGGCTATGCCTTTTTGTGGTTTGGTGAAAAAATAGTGCATGGATGGAAAATTACTGTGCTCCAAAGTTGACACTTTTCCCATAGACTAACATTGCATCGTCTGCCGTGCCTTTCGTGGCCTGTATCTTGGAAACAGTGAGAGATACGGACTTTTTATCAGAAAAATGCTTAGCCCTCCCCACATGCAGACTAAGTACAAAACTAGTCAGGAAAGTAATAGGAAAGTAATAATTCATATGAGGTTTTTTTATTTTCTTTCTACATCTTATGGTTCCTGAGATATAAGCAATTTAGTATTCCAACTTCTCATTTTCTTCTCCGAGACCCATTATTATGCATACATTCTTTGTACTTATTGTGTTTCTCTATGCAGCTGTTGGGAAAAACCAGGGTGTGTGCTCCAGTTACTGTTACACATAGCGTTTTCACTTGTGTTTCCATACCTGTTTGTTTTAGCATTCCCGTGTAAGCCACTGTGTGTGTTATCCTTTTTGTTTCTGTTTGCACTTGCATTTGTGTTACACTTACCATTTGTGTCTACAGTACTGTTTCTGTTCACTTTACATCACTGTGTGCATTACCATTTGCGTTTCTGGCCACCTTTCCATTTGCATTTACATTTGTCTTTCATTTTGCATCATTGTTGTTGCTACCGTTACCATTTGCGTTTCCAATTGCATTCCGATGCATGTTACGGTGTGCATTTTCATATGCGCTTGTGTTTTTGTTTCCTTTGGCGTTATCGTTGCTGTTACCATTACCATTTGCATTTCCAATTGTAGTACTTCAAACTTACGCGTTACGGTTTGTGCTTCGGTACACGTTTGCATTTGCATTTCTGTTTCCTTTGGCGTTATTGTTGCTGTTACCATTACCATTAGCATTTACAATTGCGGTACCATGACCATCTGCATTGTGATTTCCATTTCCGTACACACTTGCATTTCTGTTTCCTTTGGCATTATAGTTGCTGTTACTATTACCATTTGCATTTTTAATTGCAGTACTGTGACCATGCGCATATTGGTTTGCATTTCTGTATGCGCTTGTGTTCGTGTTTCTGTTTCCTTTGGTGTTATTTTAGCTGTTACCATTACATTTGTATTTCCAATTGCAGTACCATGACCATGCACATTATGGTTTTCATTTCCATATGCGCCTGCGTTTGCCTTTCTGTTTCTGTTTCCTTTGGTGTTATTTTTGCTGTTACTGCTACCATTTGCATTTGCAATTGAAGTACCGTGACAGTGCATGTTATGCTTTGAGTTTCCGTACGCGCTTGCATTGTCTTTCTGTTTCTGTTCCCTTTGGCATTATTGTTGCAGTAACAGTTAACATTTGTGTTTACAATAGCAGTACCATGACCATGCACGTTACCAGTTGTGTTTCTGTATGCTCTTGCATCTCTGTTCGCTTTGGCGTCACTTTGTGCTTGCATTTCTAGTAACTTTAGCATTACCATTTACATTCGCATCACTGTGTGCATAACCATTAGCGCTTGTGTTTGCATTGCAGTTACCGTTACTATGTCACAAGACATCATGTGGTGGGAGCATGGGACCCAAAGGGTCCGTGCTACCACCACTGCATTCTATTCACTAATTATAGTCCTCATTCTCAAAAAGAAGGGAAATTCATGGCAAAAAAACTCAGTTTAATGCATCAGTTAGGGTTGTTCCACAGCGACAAAAGCAAGGCAATTCTGTGTTAGGATTGAAAGCCCCCCTTGCACCCCACCAGCTTGCCCCTCCAACTGGCATTGGGGTGTGCATTGAGGTCATTGATCCTAACTCTCACCCATTCTCCTATACCTCAGCTTGTTTACACATGTGATAGGGTGAGAGTTAAGGCTGATGACCCTCAATGCACACCCTAATGCCAGTTAGAAGTATTGGGGGAGCAAGAGGGGCTTTCAACCCTAACACTGAATTTCCTAGCTTTTGTCACTGTGGAACAACCCTAACTGATGAATTAAACAGAGTTTTTTGCTATGTATATATATATATATATATATATTTTTTTTTTTTTATTTTGTATTTTTTTATTTTACAGTGTAATCGGAATTACAATCCTTTGAGTCATAGACTCTTTTGCAAAGGCTTCACATCATTTACAGAGGGTGGAGGGAGAACCAAAGTACAAGGAAGACAGACAGAATGAGCAATTATATACAGGTTTCAGTACAGACAGTTTTTTTATACAATGGTTCCACGGTGGTTACAGGGGGTGGCGAGACACAAGACAATATAAATCATTAAAAGAAACACAATTATTTATTTATTTATTTTTTTTACACTTTGATTTTTTCAGGTTACAGAATTGACATGGTGTACATATATATATATATATATATATATATATATATCGTTTATATGTATATATATATATAGATATCTATATGAATTGATAGATGGCAACACACTGTGGTGGATGGCAACATTTTGTGAAGGGCAATATATTTCCTTAAATGTTGCTTATTTTCTCTTATTGTGTATGTTTCTTGCTGTGCATTTTTGTGAGGGGGTATTATGTAATTTTGAAATCTATGGATCTTGGGAGAACATAATATAATGTATGGTAGAACGCTGTTCACCTTAGGAAATCATCATTTCCTAAGGTTGCTAACCTATTGCTGTGACGTAGAAATGTTGTTAACCTATCGATGCTATGTCACATCAATAGGTTAACAATAGTGATCAGTCTGCGCATGTGCGTGCCTTTTTTTTTTTTACATGGGGAACCAACGGATAAACGCAGCAGTTATGGAAAGACTGAATGGCCCTCGGCGGTGACTATTTTTCAAAAAGCAAGCAGCCCTTTTACTTTTTATGTGGGACCATACACTATAAAAAATAATGTATCGTCCCTCTATCAGAAACCGGTCACTGTTAACCATCTTGAGGTTGCCATGGCGACTTAAACCTCTCGAGCTTCACTCTCAAGGTTTACATGGTCACCCTGGCAACCACTCGACAGTTAACAGACCGGTTACTGATACAGGACCATACATTATCCTCTATGTTATATTTTGCATGGAGGTAAAGCCAAGACTACAGGAATTATAAGCCTTGATATCAGCAGTGAATATTAATGAATAGTGGAGCTCAGCACTTGGCCATCGCAGTGTTAGTAAGTTGCAGAGTCCTTTCACAACACCACAAATATAGCAGTCCACAGCAGAGGCATGCCAACACCACCTTCCATAAGAAAGACAGATTAATATATATTTCTTGCTGACCTCAAGGCATTTATTACCCCTTGTTTGTAGTCTGCTTTATTGCAAGACAGTTTGCAATATTTGTACTGTACTATACTTGAAGTAGTTCAGCCAAGTTCTTGTACCAAATTCATGAGTTCCAACTCAAAGCCAAACCAAATTGTCAGTTGCCCACATCTCTTAGTCTTACTACTCCTTTTACCACTTAACTGAAGCATTTACTGAGTTTAGCAAGCGGCTTAGTCTTCTGGAGCAGCTTTAATCCTCCCAGCAGTAAAACTTGACAGAAGAAGGACCCCATACTGAGAAGATACATGTTAGTTGGGCTACCCTGAATACATAAATAATAACAAAAACTGTTGATGAGGTATTCTTAAGAAAATATTTTAAAATTATGGAGCTTATGCCACATGATGGACCGGCAGTAGAGTGCTGTAATACCACGTTGGTGACCTGAGTTGGTAGTGGACCCAGGATGCTGGGGTTGGGCACTTGTCTGGAAAGACCATTGCTAATGCCAGTGCACCCTAGTGTGGGGAGGGCTGGTGCTGCATTCAGTAACTGTAGCCACCCCTACGATGGGCTACTGAGCTTGCTCCTTCACATGTTATTGCCATTGAAACACTGGGCCTTGAAGAGCAGTGCTCAAAGTGCTGCAGGGGTGGAGAGAAGAAGCAAGGGTCATAGGGCAAATACCCTCTGCTAGGATGACCAGAGCAGCAATAATGGAAAATACTCATAGTCAACTCTACAGGCTTAATCCTGTTCTAGAGGGGAAGGATACCTCCATGAAAACCCTACCATGTGGAAAAAGCTGCAGTGACCCTCAAGCAGATATGGGGGGAGGGTCTGGGTTGGGAATTCACTGCTAACCAGACAGATGGGGTGCCCGACTCAGAGCATACGACCAGGATTTGAAAATAAATATGGTGCAGAATTATATGGTGCGGTGGGCATAATTATGGTATTCCATAAATTTGCACACCACATCCATGTGATTAAAAATGTAGTAATTATTTGTAGAACACCAAGTTGTGCATTGGAGAAAGAGTAATTTGTGCTCTGGGTTGGCCCAGGTTCCAGATGCCTTGGTGGTGCAGCTGGTTAACATGACTGAAATGATATTCTGGGTGGCCTGGGTTCAAGTCATTGCTGAGGCATTTACTTATTTCTCTCCTCTATTTGTATGTGATCTATTAATATGCTTAGTGCAGCCATGTGATTGAAAATGTAGTAATTATTTGTGCAGCACCATGTACATTTGAGAAAGAGTAATGCGTGCTCTGGGAGGCCCAGGTTCCTGTTGCCTTGGTGGTGAAGCTGGTTAGCACTACTGGAACGGTATTCCTGGTGACCTGCATTCAAGTCCCAGCTGAGTCACTAATTCTTTCTCTCCTCAGTTTTTATGTTTATTTATTTGAATTTTGATAATTGGGTGAACCCACTGAGACATTGCTGTCCCTTTTTCAGGGACAATCCGGAAGTGCAGTGGATAGAAAGTGCAGTGCACTTACAAAGAAGAGGTTGCTACAATGACAGTTTCTTACAGTTGTTGTAGATTTGTACAAATATGACACAAACTGACACAGCTACAATTGTCATATACATTGTAGAACAAGCTAAATAGGCAACATAGTAGGGTGACAGGTACACAGGTCTCACTGGATAGCAAAATACATAATTCCAAGACTTGCTAATGACAAAAAATACAAAAAAGCAAACTAATGGAAGCACTGTATGCTATAGAGATGCGGAGAGAAGGGAGAAGTATCAAAGTCAGTGGCAGAGCTAGGACAGGATTAGATGAAGTGCCAGAATGTGGATAATAGTTCAATGGAAACAGGAGCAAGGTGGATGAGGCACGAAGGACAACAGCGAGGACTGGAGCTGTGAAAGCAAGGTACAGGACAGGATAGAGGGAGGTAGGGAGTTCCAGTTGGACACCGCTGAGTGGGAGAAAGATCTATGTGTCACTGCTAACCTTGAATTGGGCATAATAAGAAGAGCCCATTGTAGTTGTTTTAACTGAATGATCTCACAGAGGCAGGAAGGAGTATATTTGTGGACCAATTTGTGTACAAGACACAGTTGCAAAATGTAACCTAGACAGGGCCAGATTAAGGCAACCTGGAGCCCTAGGCCCAAGAGAAATCTGGGGCCCCCCTCACTGTAACCATGCCCCTTCGCTGTGACCACACCTCTTGGCTATTGCATATCAGTTACTGAAACTTGAAAACAATATTTTTACTGTCCCTAAAAAGTGGCACAAAATGCTTCCAATTTAATGAAACTGGCCAGCCCAGTGGCACTGAGGGTTGAGGTGTTGGATGCCACACCTTGCACCCGTCGGTGACCCAGGTTTGGTGATGGACTCGGGTTGCTGGGGGTTGGCTGGGGATAGAAGGATTGAGCACCCAGTGGCTGCTCTTCTTCTCCGGGGAGGAGTGGGATGCTAGCCCTGCCGCTATGCCGCCACCGCCTGGGTGACCACAGATGGTGCTGGTGCAGTTGGGAAAGCAGATAGACAGGGAGGGGCCGAAGTCACCAGAGGACTGGAGAAGAGGTACGTCTCATTGGTCCTCCTTCAGCGCTGACGTCAGCAAAGGGTGGACCAGAATAAGGAAAAACACCCTACAGCCATCTAGGCAAAGGGCTCCCGCACCACTGCGACCATGGAGGAACCATGAAGGAGCTCTAGTTGCATGTTCCACTGAGGATCAGAGGAGGTAGGATGGACTCTTCCACCCCACCCGGGGGGGTCAAACCAGGCTTCTAGAGTTGCATAGGAGTGGGTCACCTATGGGAGCATCCTCCTGGTCCTCATGGTGCAGACTGGGTGCATTGGGATGCCTGGAGAGAGGGGCCAGTCATGGTACAAGGGGGAGTATAAAGAGATAGTAAAAAAAAAAAAAAATTATGAAACTAATACTATCAGTATGGAAAAATAACAATAGCCTGAGTTTTGATAATTTAGAGAAAATAATTAATAATAAGCCTGGTAAAAACAATTTTTTGTATGCAAAATGTCATGATTTACACTTCTCCAAAGCCCCCCACCTCCAAACACAAATGTGTGCACTTGCAGTCTGGGTGTTATCATACTGTCGTTTCAGGTAGTATGAACCAGGATGTGGAAATTTTGTTGGGTTGAGTAGGGACTGATCTCTAAAAGAGGCTAAGTCCTGGGTGGTGTAGGAGTTAAGTTTGTGGTTTATTGGGGGGTATGAACTTTAGAGATTATACTGCAAAGCAAATGATTATTGGAAGAATTTGAAATCATTCCCAGGATCAAACATTTCTGTTATTGATAAGTAAGCCAGACAATGAGGATCCATAAATGGCAAGATTTACTGATGGGAATCTTGAAATACATTCATTTGTTCACCCTGAAAACAAAGCTGTATCAAGGTCAGAACTTCAGGATGAGCGAGAGGAGAGAATTTTAAAAAAACAAAAAGAGTATAATTTTTAATTGTACCACTGAAACTTATTGTAGATTTCTTAATTTTAGGAGTGAGATTAAATATTTATTTTTTATCTATTGAGATATCAGAATTATAAACCTTCGAGTCACAGACTCTTTTACAAAGGCTCCACATCATGAAGTACAAAACAAGAGAAATGGACAATGCACTGAAAGGTATCACAAATGAATGCAGAGGGTAAAACAACCCAGAGTCAAGTATGGTACAAAGGTAACGAACAATACACTGAAAGGTATTTCATCTGAATGCGGAGGGTAAAACAACTCAGAGCCAAACATGGTACAAAGGTTTTGAGCAAATTAAGCTATTGCTTACATTCAAATTTCAAGGATGATACAAGGTTTCCTAAGCCAACAAAACAGATACTTAAGATACAATATAAAGCATACACACTGAGTTGCACTGTTAGTCTTTTATAGTTAAGAGTAAGATTCTAAGCTGGGATTCTAAATGGGTGTGGGAGACAAAGCAAAGGAAATGGGTTTATTCACACCTTAAAGGTCATCCTGGCTGGGGCCCCTGAAGCTGTCAGCTGCATTTAACACCTAATCAGGGAAGTGAAAGTCATGTCACAGTTCAGCCCCTGACTTACTCCGTGGCTGAGTCCTTTACAAAAAAACATGCAGCTCAGGCAGAAAGAAAAGGATATATAGCAAATATCTGTTGGGGATTGCTGGGGGCCTCCTGGCGGGCAGGGGCCCCAGGCATGTGCCTATGTTGCCTATGCCTTAATCCGGCCCTGAACCTAGAGTCATTTAGCAATCAGCCCAGGGAAGAGGGGAATTTGCAGTGCTGATGGTGGGCCTTGGCCCCTAGTGCAAACCTACCCACCCTATGGTAAGCCTGCTTGAGACAAGATAAGATTGTAGTGTTGGTTGGGAGCAAGAGCAGAGAACTACAAGTTAGGAGGGGAAGCAGAGTGGCTGTCATGATCTTATGGCAGGAGACTAATGTAAGGAAGGGACAAAAACAAGACAGAAGGCCTAGTCTCTGGTTCCAAGATTTGGTTATGAGGGAGACATGGGCATCCAGTGAGAGCGATGAATCCAAGGTGACTCCCAAGTATTTAAAGGTATGTACAGATTCAAGGGCATCACTATTATGCAATAGGATCACAAGAGGAGGAAGGGTATGTGAAGAAGAGGGTAGATGGGAGAATAACATGCGATTCATTTTCTTGGTGTTCAGTACCAGCTGATTTTACAAAAAGCAGTCTTCAAGAGCATGAAAGTCAGATGCTAATTTGCTTTTGATCCACCCAACATCAGATGAGGAATGATAGATTATGGCATCATCTGCATAATGCTGCACAGAGACCCCTCCACAGTTTTAAGGTAGATCATTAATAAATAGGGAGAAAGGTGGTGGGCCTAGTATGGAACCCTGAGAGACACTATGAGTTATGGGTCTGAAGCCCAAGACAGAGCTGGCCCATTTGACCCTTTGTGTATGGTGGGAAAGGTAACTTTGGATCCAGGATATGGCACTGAAGTCAAGGCCAAGGATGTGTAACTTATGGAGCAGGATATCATGGCTGACCAGGTCAAAGGCCTTTGTAAGATTGACAAAGGTAGCACCAGTGACAAATCATTAATCCATAACATGAACAGATCAGAGGTAGCTTTTATTAAGGCAATAAGGGTGCTATGGTTCTTTCTGAACCCATGTTGATAGGGTGAGAGGGTATACTGTGTACAGGGTGACCGTGATGGAGCGCTTATAAAAAGGACAACTTAATCACAACACCTGTGTATAGGGCTACCTGGATGGGTAGCGAGCAGATACCAGGGTGGGCAAGGTAGAACAAACAGATGTATGTGCATATAAATGCACATGGGGGGAAGGAAGGGGAGGGAAGGTATGTGGGAGGTGGTGTGACTGGCAGCTGCCAAGCTGGACCACTAGCGTGGTGGGCTGGGTGGTTGCTTGGGAGGTGCAGAGTGTAGGGTTGTGGTCTGGTGTGGTGCATTTTTTGTTTGCTTTTGCCAGTGGGAGGCTTTGAATTTTTCCAAGTTTATACCCCCCCCCCCACATTCACACCATTGGAGTTGAGAATCTATTAGTAAGGGGGTGCAGGGAGCCCAGCACCCAACTTTAAAGTAAACACCCATAGGTTTCGGCCACCCTCTTCATCCTCGCCATGAGTGTGTTTCGCTGAAATTCAGTGGTGTGCACTCGCTGTACTGGTGATCGCTATTCCATGATCACCATTATGACATGGAACTGAGGGACAGCAGGTTGTGGCTATCCAGATAATTCCGAAGGTGGTCATAGATAATGTGCTCCTGGATTTTTGCCAGTGAACATAGGATTGAGATGAGCCTAAAATTATCTGTCAGCAACAGTACCTGAGAGGAAGGATCGGTTGAACAGATCATGAACAGAGCAGGTGAGGTCTGTAGCACCCAACTTGAGGAATTTGGGCTCAAAGGTGTCATGACCTGGGGAACTATCAGGTTTCAGATCAGCAAGAAGTCAAGGGACTTCTTTTAGGGTTGCCAGTTTCAGGTGAAAGGTTGGTTGAGCCTCAGTGACCTCAGGGTACAGGGGGTCAGTGGGTTGGGTGGAAGAGCTGGAAAAGTGCTAAATGTATTTATGAAGATCAGTGAAGAATTAATTGAAGCCAGTAGTGATGGATGGAGGTACTGAGAGGATGGTGCCCTGGAAAGTAAGGGGGCAAGGGAGTTCAGCAGCCTTTCCCTTGATCAGTGAATTAACCTGCTTACAGAATTCCTTCAGGTTGCAAAGATGCTCAGATTGGAGTGTCCTGAGGTGAAGGCATTTGGCTTTCTGGATAGAGATTTTACATTTATTCCTAAGCTGCCTCTAAACTTGCTGGTTGTAGGGTGATCCACTATATTTGTAGCTCCACCAGGCTCAATCTTGAGAAGACATCAGTTTTCTGAGATCATTGGCGAGCCATGACAACACTTTAATCCCTTTAAACCTACACTTCCTTATGGGGGCATGACTATCACCTATCTAGGCAAAGGTGGTTATGAAAAAAAATCAAGGGCTTGGTTAACGTTTGGGAACATGTTTATTGATCCCCAGTTGGTAGTATAAAGAGAGGCAAGGAAGGCACAAGGGGCAAAACAAGACATATCCCGGGTCTGAATGACCTTTGAGGGGTTGGGGAAGTTATTTCTAGATAAGCAGAATGTAGGGGAATGGTCACTGATGCTGTCAGAGAGGACTCCAACTGAGGTAACCCTGTGGGGGCATTTGGTGATCACCCAATCAAGCACTGTGTGTATACCAGACTTAGCAGTAATATGCGTAGGGTCACGGATAAACTGGACCAGGTTGTAATCTGCGAGGGAGACACTCACCATGTCAGTATTAGGGTTCAGCCAGTTGATATTAAAATCATCACAGAGTATGAGGTCATGACAATGAAGGTTGGCAAGGCAGGTAATGAAGGGGGGACAAGCAGGTAGAGGCCACCTTAGGTGACAGGTAGACACATCCACAATTAATTTTTTGACGGAGCCCAGAGTCAGGGAGAGAAATAAAGATTCTACAGCAGGGGACTCAGGGTCAGATGTGAGGATTTCAGTGGCAACTAGGTTAGACTGAACATACATAAGAATACCACCACCTCGTTTACCAACCTATCCTTCCTGAAACAGTTGTAGCCAGATAACGCCACTTTGTTTTGCATAATGCTAGGTTTTAGCCAAACTCCAGAGATGCCTAAAATGTCTGGGGCCCTCTGAGTAACCCAGGCTTTGAGTTCAGGTATTTTAGGACATAAATTGTGGGTGTTTAAGTGTGCAATGTTCAGTCCTTTAATAGAAGCCAGTTAACCTGTTAGGAGTGAAGGTGTAGGAGTTGAGTAAGAAGGTTCAGGGTTGGGTTCAATATCTACTCACACACAATAGGAGGACAAGGAGGAATAGGAAATGCCTGAGTGAAGTATGAAGTTGTTTTGCAGTGAGCAAGGATGAAGGGGTAGGTATATGCAGACATTTATGGAGCCAATGCCCAAGGTAGGCAGCACCCAGTCTTGGGAGGCACGAAATTAAGAAATGCATTCATAAGGTTTCCAGTGGAACATTGTCATGGTGGAGGGTGTATGCTACCCCAAGAGGGTGTTTCAGAAATAGGGCGATGAAATGATAGGTGGCATTGAGAAGCAGGATAAAGGAGATATCCCTTCTCAGGAACCCAGTGCTCTGCCTAGCACATAAGCTAATTAGCTTTACACCTCCTCTAAGCCTCGCAGGGCTCCTAACTGCCAAGCGAAATTATCGCAATCTACGGCCCTCAGGCCAAACTCTTCTCAAAGTCCCTAGGGTAAGGACCAAGGCAGGGGACATGCCCTTTTCCCACACTGCCCCTTCCCTATGGAACAACCTTCCTCCTGAGGTTCGGGAAGCTCCATCATCAGTGAGCTTCCGAACAAGACTAAAGGCACATATGCTTGCTACGAGTCAATGCCAATGCTATGTTACCTGACACTTACACACTACCCTCCTGACCGAGCACTTACATCACTATCACCTGAGGTAGCAGCCCTAACCCTTCTCTATTGGTTCTCCTCCGAAAATATTCTACTCGGGTAATTGTGACCCAGGTATGGCACTGGTTCTCCAATACTGTCTCACTTCATTAATCACTGTAACCTGCCACGTAAGAAATCATTGCTATATATATATATATATATATATATATATATATAATAACATGTTGCATGCCATAAGCTATATCTGTACTAAATGTGTATCCTACTAGTCCTGTAACTCCCGGGTCAGCCCTGAAAAAAGGACCTCCGGGGCCTACCCGGTCATCAAAATTCAATAAATAATAATAAATAAATAGGTATCATCCAGCCCAAGTTTCCCATGACTATGGGATGTAAGTGAGGATTAAGAAGAAGTAGGAGTGAGGCACTGGGATTTGGAGTGCAACGGTGGGTAAACTAGATATAGAGGGAAGGAGGATGGTGATCAGGGTAGTGCTGGAAGTAATTGACTAAATGATGTCAGGACTAGGTTGCAGTTCCAGATTCTCCCTCTCCCACTCACTAGAGCCACCAAGGCTAAGTATTGCAAATTCCTATTACCATAAGGTAACAGAGTTGGCCTCCAGGTAAATGCAACTGACTGGGGGGGACTGCACAGACGAGCAGACTAAATACCAGCAGGGTGGGAGCAGATATAGCAATTGGAGTGCCTCAGGTGGTTTAGAGATATTAGGGACCAATGGAAAAGTAGACACTTAGCTTTTCGCCACTCCCTGTCATGTGACACGCCATAGTTATTTAAGTAATCCCTCAGATAAGGAAAGGCAGAAAACAAAGTGGCTGGGGAAGGCACCTGAAAATGTAGTGAAGTAAATGGCTCCAGGTGTACCTGTCATCTGTCAGGCAGCAGGCAGGCAAGATAGTGGTCAGCAGCTGCTTGGAAAAGCCATGTTGCAGGAAGAGAGCCTGGTCAGAGGCTTGGGTGGATCGAGAAAGAGGGGGAGGAAGAAACAGTAGGTTAATTAAGTGTCCCACTAAATTGGAGAGAAGGGCTATGCAAAACAGTGCTGGGAAGTAAATCAGAGGGGAGGGCAAAGGAAAACAAACTTGGTGACATGGAGATAGACACCCAGCAAGGAGTTAATACACTCCTGGAGTAATTGGGGGTGGGGGAGTGTACGAGAAGAGAGACAAAGAAAAGATGAGATTGAGGTGACCGTGGGTGGGAAATCATAGACAGGGCCCTTACTTTTCTGCGGCACAGTGGGACCAAGTTCTGCGGCAAGACTACCATTTGCCACAGAACTTCTGTGGTGGTGGTTTGTAATTTCTGCGGAAGTTCTGCAGCACTAACAAACTACCACATCACAGTGTCAGCTTGTCATCCTGACTTCACTTTCATGGCAGTGGTTATAGCAATCAGGATGGTGGAAAGCACAATAACACTAGTTCAAAAAATAACAGACTTATAAAAATAATTTTATGCCTAAAAAAGCAAAACAAATGTCTCTCCCTTAAGGTTCTAGCCTGTTGCATAAATGACATATACAGAGGGGATCTTATATGATAAATAAGGTATTTCTATATGCATGCTATCTATCCCACTAATGCGGTTTCCACTGTCTATCACTTATATATTTGTATGTGCTTTCTACATCACTCATGAGGTTCCCACTGTGTATCACTTACATGTAATCTGTAACATATGTACAAATGTGTATGTGTGTGTGTGTGTGTGTGTGTGTGTGTGTGTGTGTATACTGTGTGAGGGGCCTTTCGGCACCATGCAATTCTGCTTAAAGTTGGACCAGCATAACATTCTGTGGTGATTTTCATATGCTGCCCATGATGCTTTGCATTGTGTGGGCATGTGTGATTTTGTATTTTATTGAAACTTGGCTTCCCAGCCAAATGCCCTTTGGGGTAATCCTTGCCTCAGTGTTTGCACAGAGGTTCTTTGTCTTTTATATATATATATATATATATATTTTTTTTTTTTTTAATTTCCATGAACTTGCATCCTCATTCATACAGGTCCCACTGGAAATGGAACAGATTAGTTATTGCAAAACTCATTTTTCATGTCAACCTACTTACCCTGACACACTGCGTAACACTATCAGGCCATGACATGCATGTGAAATGATTGTGAGATAGAGCTCTCCAGCCCATCACAATGTGTTCACCATGTGACAGAACACTGCGTCATACCTTCCCAGGCTCTGAGCAGTGATGTGTTCCACCAATCCTTGTGCTGCCAGCCAGCTCCCAGAGCTAATCTCTGAACCTGAGTTGCTGGCACGGAAACACAGCATGCTACCCTCTGGCCCAACAGCTGTCCCTGCACACAACATTTCTCCATAACTTTTAGGTGATTCTATCAACCAATGATAATATGTAATTAATAACCCTGGCAAAAATGCGTACAGTACAATTATTTATTTAACAGGTCTAGCCTTTCAGCAGGTCTACACATTATTATATTCCACTTTTCTGGGCATAATTACTTTATTTTTCTTAAAAATGACAGTTAAATTCATTTTATCAGTTGTTCATTTCAGATCGCATCTCTATACCTTAAAGGCACAAATAGGTTTGTACAAAGTGAGGTATGGACTTAACAAGTCTGTGTTATTGACAAGGTTTTGTTTAAGTTAGCCCTAGCACGATTATGTAAGACTGAAAATTGTATTAGGTTGTAGTGCAGGTTGAGCAAATATCACCATGCATGATGTGCTGTGGCACCATCTCTGGCAGTGGGAGCGGTGGTAAATAAGTGACTGTTCATTTCTGTTGCAGAATGCAGCCATTTCATTAGCTAATATATGATGTTATAGCAATGATAACATCACATTCTGAGCATATAGGGGAGTTTTAGATATAAAAAGAGGAGAAGGGAACCAGATTCTATGGATAAACAGAAATATAAATAAAAAATCACCAAGAAGAGTGAATTCTGTGGCATCGCTGAAGTTTTGCGGTAGATTGCAAGTTCTGAGCAAAATTCTGCAACAGCAGAATTCTAGGGGCCTTGATCATAGAAATACAGACAGAAAGTTGACAAACAGTTCCATGGCAGAGGAAAAAGAGAGTAAGAGATAGGAGGAGTGAGCGCAGGCAGCCAGCGAGAGGCACAGGCATAAAGAAATTAAAAAACAAAATTAAATACAGTCCTAAGCCTGGGAGCAGTTGAAGTGGCCGTCTAACAGTTTAAAAAGTAAAATAATTCAGTCCAAAGCATGAAGGACACACACAATGCATACAAGTCAAATTAGGAACATGTTATACATATAAAAAAAGTTAAATCTGCGTAGAAAAAAATCAATGGTAGGGTAAGACAGAAGGAGTCAATAGATGGTGATGCTGTGACAGAAGTTGCCAATGAGAAGCAGCTGGGGAAGGCACCAGAAAACAAACTTGAAGTAAATGGCTTCAAGCATACCTTTGTTCTGTCAGGCAGTGTGTGGACAGGCAAGAGAGTGGTCTGCGGCTGCTTGGAAAAGCCATGCTGTAGGAAGAGATCCCAGTCAGGGGCTTGGGTGGATCTTTGTTCTGTTGGGCAGCAGGTGTGCAGGCAAGAGAGCAGTCAGAGGCTGCTTAGAAAAGCTGCATCACAGGAAGACAGCCTAGTCAGGGCCTGGGTGGATCTTTGTTCTGTCTAGCAGTGGGAGGGCAGGCAAGAAAGGAGTTAGCAGCTGCTTGGAAAAGCTGTGCCCAGGAGGTGAGCCCAATCAGGGGCTTGGGTGGATCTTTGTTCTGTCAAGCAGCGGGTGGCAGGCAAGAGAGCAGTCTGCAGCTGCTTGTAAAAGCCGCACCACAGGAGGAGAACCCAGTCAGGGGCTTGGGTGGATCTAGACAGAATGTTCCATAAATATGCACACCACACCTATGTGATTGAAAATGTAGGAACTATTTGTGCAGCACCCAGTTGTGCACTGGAGAAAGAGTAATGTGTGCTCCAAGATGGCCCAGGTTCCAGGTGCTTTGGTAGTGCAGCTGGTTAGTGCAACCAGAACAGTATTCCGGTTGACATGGGTTCAAGTCACTGCTGAGGCACTTGCTTCTTTCTCTCCTCTTTTTGTATGTGTTCCACAAATATGCACATTGCACTCATGTGATTGAAAATGATCTCTAATACTGCTCCACTAAGCCTTTGGTATGGAGATCCTCTGGTGACATCCCAAACATTTCAGCTGCTACACCCCCATCATACCAACACAGGTCGGCATAGAACAGTGATCATCATGAAAATGGTAATGGGAATTTTAGGTTTAATTTATTATGTTCTCTTCTGATTTCTTCCCATCTCTCCTGAAACCAAGGGATTCATTTGGTGGAAGTGCACATGGAAGTAACTCTCAGCACATGTGCCTCACTTCACAAGGGAGTTCCTCTCTTGCATACTCTGAGTGTTCACTGCACTGGAGGCACATGGTGCCATCCCGCCCCAGCTGGGAAGCTCTTCCATCAGCAGAATCATTTCCCAGCCTGGCCACCTTCTCTGAGTAAACTGTATCCACTCCAGAACTGGGGACACTATCATGGCAGTATGATACTCATCTATGGCTGTTTATAGTGCAGACATTGACAATACCATGCGACATATGGGTCCTTTAGAAAATCAGACTCCAATGTGTTGCACTGTTGATGATGTCACCCATCTTATACCATCTTTGCATTTTACCCCAAAGCACTGTGAAAGAGTAAATTTAAATTGAACTATTGAGAACAAAAATGAATATATGTGCTTCAGTTTACATATATTTCCTGTAAAAGTATGGTTAACCATACCTTTAAACTGTGCATGAAAATCATAGAAGGCACCAAATGAAACACAGTACTTACTTGATTTTAAGCACTTTTTAAAAACAAGTATTGTTGCAATTGTTAACAGCAGTATTGAACCAGCAATCACTAGAGGGAGCCACATATACATATTGAATATTTTTGTTCCAGCTGCAAAAGATGACAAAAGGAAAAAATTATAAAAAGCATTTCATTTTAACTATTTGTTTTACAGGTGTAATAACACAAATACAACAAAATAGTCAGTGTTTCTTAAGATAACATTGAGTTATCCACTCAGAGATCAGTTTTGAAAAGAAAAAAATCATCTGATTGCTCAGTTCTGATTTGTGTTACTGTATACTTCACACTGAGTTTTTGGCATAAATGTCTATATGCACTATTCAAATAAATCAGGAGACATTTGAAATGTATTTTACTATACTTATATTTTACTTCACGTCACAGCTTCACCCACATATCATAGATCTGGAATGTAGATAGTGCTGATATAATTTCTTCAAAGCACTCTGGAACACAAATGATGCTTGTAAACTAATAGAATTATATGCCAAAGTGTTCTGGTTGGCGGAATTGTCACCATGACAACTGGGGCACAGTATTTAAGCATCCCATTGCCAACCACATACCACTCTGAAGAAGGTGTGATGACACCAAAATGCCAGTGGTCATGTGATGGTGTGCAAGCATGCATTCACATAGGATGCTCTTGCTGCCAGTAGTAAGTATTCATAGCAATGGCATCACTGCTAAAAGAAATATATGGCACTAGTATGGTTACAGAAAGAACTCTAAGTTCCAGAGTGCTTAGAAGGAATGATATAAACACTATTTTCATTGAGGATCTAGAAAACTGAGCTTTGAATAATTAACTTAACTTTGACTCTGCAAAACGTTTTATGGCATCCTGGGCCACACTGCACTATACATGGGTGAAGCTTTGAATAAAATATGGGTTTTGTAAGTTAAATTTCAAATGTCTCCAGCCTGTGGTTTATTTGAGTAGTGCTCACAGACATTGATATTGAACACTCAGTGTGAAGTATATTAAAATGTATTCTGAATATCACTGCTATTGTGCACATTGCATTTTTCCCCAAGAGACCAAATGGGAGTCTAGCAGAGCACAAATGCTCTGATTCTTGTGTTGTTCCATTTCTATCCACCCTACAATTAAAATGAGATGCTTTGCACACACTTCTGATGTTTAACCAGACCCAAGCACACACACACATTGTATCCCCAGGAAGGGCCCAATAAGAATACCTGGAGATCTATTTTTAAAAGTTCTGTCTAGACAGAAACATAAATATGGAATTGGTGGCAGAAGAATGCCTAAGGGTCTATATGTATGCATGGTTACCCACCTACAGATATTGATCTTTAGCCACCCCCCAAATCTCTCTTCCCCTGTGTCCCTCACCAAACCTATAGGCCTATCCACACCTGGTTGATGACTACCGCTGTTTCAGAACTGGGTTCCTCACTGGGCTGTCTATTCCACTTGTCTAACACCTGTTCTATGAAAAAAATATTTCCTGATATCCTTTTTAAACCTACACCCAACCTCCCAACATGCTCCTGTTTCTCCTGATGTTGCTGTTGCCACTTTTGTGAACAGTTTGCTGCTAACCACTCTATTTAGACCCGGCATAAATGTATATGGCTCAATCATATCCTCCTGCTCCCTTCTGATCTCCAGTGTGTATCACATACATTGCTGCACCTGAATATTACTCTTGCCTTTCTTGGAACTTCATCTTGACAGTCTTTTTCCTTTTTGAGGGTTGGATCCAGAACAACCTAGAAAACTCCAGATGTAGCCTCAGAAGGGGTTTGAGCATGGGCGGTTCAATCATTTTTTATCTGCCACTAAATCCCCTGCCAGTGCACCCCAGCATTCTATTTCCTTTCCCCATTGCTTTATTGTGTTCAGCAGTGGACTCCAAGCTTTCCAATATTGTAAGCATCAAATCCCTTTCATTCTCTGTCTATGCCACCCTTCCCCCCAGCATATACCCAGGATTTGGGTTTGTCATACCTACATGCATGACTTTGCACCTTTTTGCAATGGACCTGAGTTGTCTCAGCCTTGACCACCTAGCTAACCTCCCCAGCTCCTCCCTCATTTCCTGGATATTCTCTTCAGTGGCCACCCTGCTGCAGTCCTTTGTGTCATCAACAAAGAGACAGATTTTAACCCCTACTCCCTATGCTGCTGTATTTTGCAGATAAAGATACAAAAGAGTACAGGCCCAAGGTCTGACTCTTAGGATATGCACCTCATTACCTCTCTTACTCTTAAATGTTACTCAATTATTATGGCTCTCTGCTTCCCCCTACCAGCCATTTCTTTGTTAGTTTATCCCTAACCCTTAGGTCTCTGTTTCTTAACTAGTCTTTGGTGTGGGATTGAGCTGAATGTTTGCTAAAGTCCAGGTACCGTATAGCTATCCTCTGACCCTTATCGACAGCCTTTTTCACCCAGTTAAAGAAATCAATCAGGTTTGTCTGACACAATCTTTCTTTCACAAACCCATGTTTTCTGTTATGTTGCAGCCTCTAGCCTCAAGAAATTCTACCAGTCTTTTCTTGATGCCAAATATTGACCCAATACTGAGGTCAGACTATTGTACCTATAGTCCCCCAGCTCATCCAAACCTCCGCTGAGGAACAGTGGCCCTAAATCATCCACTCTCCTGTCTACTGGCACTTTGCCTGTCTTCAGAGAGCTGTTGAAGATATGTATCTGCCAAAAGTTGTGCAAGTGCTTATGCCAACTCCTTAAGCACCCTGGAGTTTAACCTGTCTGACTTCGATGATTTAGTAACCTTCAGGGGCCTTAATTCAAGTACCCTCTCAGCTGGTATACAGTAAGTCATGTTAGTTCTAGATCCCCCTTCCAGCCCATAGAGAAGACAGCCTTCTAGTAGCAGTCCATCTTGCACTACTGTACTATGAAAACTGAACAGAAGTATTTTTTCTATATCAGCCTTCCCTCTATCATCCTTCACTTTCCTTCTCATTTTCCTTTTCTTTCTAATGTACTGTAGTAAAAATGGTCTTATTGTCACTGACTCCCTCTGCAATCCCGAATTCTGCCCCAGCCATTGCTTTACTAGCCACACTATTGGTCTCCTTTATTTTGTTATGTTATAGATCACTCTTTCTATTTATCTGACTTGCTCTGTATCTCTTGAATGCTGCCTTTTTCATCCCCCCCCCCGCACTTCACATGCAGTCAGTTTCCTCTTCTTATTATTCTTTCTCTCTCATTTCATATAGGAGTTTGGGAATTGCTGCTGACTTTTCCTTTTTGTGTCTCATTTCCTTTCCACTCCCTCTACCTCTGGAACAACCTTCAGACTGACCCTTAATAGCTCCCTAATCCCTTTAAAATCTGCCCACCAGAAGTCAAGGACCGTTGTCCTAGAGTTTGCGTACTCTGGTTCTAGTACAAAATGAAACCAAAAGGAAGATGTTTGCTACTGCCAAGTGATTTCTCTATCCTTTATCCAAACAACAAAGAATACAACATTTACAGAGCCAAAGTTGGGGTGCCTGCTATGGGCTGGAACCTACACCACAGTACCATAATTACAACAAAGTGATGCATGCTGCAACACTGCTGCAATAGAAGGGAGTATATCCCCCTGAAAAATCGTCAAGTGTTGAAGCATCCATGCTGAGGAATTATTTATTGCACACAGGTAATGTTATTGCAGTTAATTATCCTCCATATTATGAAGTCAAACCATCACACACAAAAGGTGCACAGATTTTAGTGAGAAAGAAACAATGCGACCTACTGGGAATTGCACCCAGGCCCCCAGAATGTCATCCTGGTACTCTAATCACTAAGCTATAGCTAACATGACTGGACCTGACTCTTCCCAAACACACCACCTTTCTCTGGTATTGCACACAAAAAGAGCAATCAGAGCAGAATGCAAACGATCCATGAAGTAGCTTATTGGTTGAAGTGCTAGCACTTGGCAATTGTAGATTCCAGTCTGATAACATTTCTACTGCTGCAATTAGTGTTTGCTATTTTTTGTGCTCTATGAAAATGTCTTGCTGGTCTTTCACATTTGCGCTAACAGCATCGATTGTGTGTTACCAACCCCCCAACATATTTTGGGTTGGATTTACAAAGTCTCAGAATATGTGGTCATGAGTTGGGGTGGCAACCTGTCTAGCTTCAAAATTTTGACTCAGATAGCAAAAGTTAGCTAAAATACATTATGAGTTAAAGTAAACACAAAGTGAAAATTAATCCAAGCACCTGTAAATGTACACTCATATTTCATGACACAGGTTTTAAATACAAGGTGTCATGCATGATGCATAATTCAGTTCAGCTCCCATTTCATGTAGGGCCAGAAGGTACCTGTGTGAAGCAAATTGTGACTGTTTTCTGAAAAAGTCAGGAAATTCATTACAAAAAGCTATGTGATTGTATAAAGTCCTGTGGCCACAAAATGAGAAAAATCTGGTGTTAGTTATTTCTACCCTAAAGCTCTTCGCCCACCCACCCGTGTCGATCGTCCTCTCCTTATCAGAACTAGTTCACTCACTAGCCTTTCACTTTCTGTTAAGGCTATAACTAGCAATACAGCACTGTCCCTCCTCAACTTAAAACATAAAAATACAGCTAGAACTGTTTTCCAGCATAGCATAGCTCATTGTGCAGTTCATTTTCCCCTAACACAAGTGAGAATTAAGCCACAGTGAAGGTAGCATCAAATGGGGAAATAATCTGCCAAGTGCCTACAGCAGCCCAACCATGCATTAATTCCCCATTAGATGCCACCTTCAAAGTGGCTTAATGCACTTGTAACATGGTTTTTAGCAGATTCTGGTTACTGTGAGGACTTAACTGCTGTGAGGTTTAAATTACTTGTAGAAAGATCTGGTAAGTAGGGGGAGTGGCTTAGCTAGAAGGAAGCTACATTTAAAGACTGCCTTAGAAAGATTCTGCTAATAGCTTGGCAGAAGACACCAAGAGAAAGGACTGCTGTGTGATTGAACTTCTCTGCTGGGACTATATTGCCCTCCACCCCCACCCAAAGCTAGTTCTATTTTTATAGGCACAGGTTTGACTGACAACAGGAACTTCCTGTTTAGGGGCAGGAAGTGAGTGATCACAGAACCACCAAGGACCCACCATCCTAGAAGGGCAAGAGTAGCTCTCCGGCCCCCTCTAGCTGCTGGAGGTCTGCCTCTGAACAAATAAGTGGTCTACTGAGAAATATAGGATATTCTTGTCTCAGAGCAGGACAATCAGGAGCTTAAAGGGCACACAGGCAGAAAGTAAGGAGAGAGAGAGAGAGAAAAAAGCAGACAAAAGAGTAAGGATTGCAAACAGTTAAGGGGTCAGAAATAAGACATGATTGGAGTGGTGCAGTGCAGTGGCTGTGGTGCAGCAGTCTTCCAGGAGATATTCTGGAGGATGCGGTGTTGTCCCATCTGCAGGCACCTCTCTGGGCTGAGGGAGGAGGTTGCTCATCTCCAGGCTGAGTTAGCCAGGATTTGTGGGACCTTCTCTTCCATCCAGGGACCACCAGTGCCACTGCTATTGCCTCAGAGGTTGCCAAGAAAGAGGAGCGGTTGAACCACAGTGGGCTCAGGGAGGCTGAGGGTGGTGGAACAGAGGCACATCCCTCCAGTTGTACCTCTCCACAATTCCTATGCCATTCTGGCAAAGTGTGGTTCCTCTATGGAGGCACCTACAGTGGAGACTAAGGAGGATGCTGGGAACCTCCACGAAGGAGACCCACAGGAGGGTGGCAGGGGACCCTGCAGGGGAAGAAAACAACTCCTGGTGGGGGACTCCATTGTTAGGAAGGTAGAACTGGACAAGGAAGGGGAGAGGGAGGTAAGGTGCCTGCCTGGCGCCATGGTTTGGAGGGACAGGGAGCGAATCCTCAGGATTGCCAGAGCAGCTGCACAGGGGAGGGAGCTGGATGTCATTGTCCACCTAGGGACAAATGACCTGGCTAAGAAAGGGATTAGAGAAGTGCAGGAAGAGTTTGTGGAATTGGGGAGGGGCCTTAGTCAAGTAGCACGCATGGTAACCTTCTCGGAGGTGCTACCCATCTATGGCATAGGAGAGGCTAGGGTGTTCTGTACCATGGGATTCAATCAGTGGTTGAAAAACTGGTGTGGAGCTCAGGGATTTGGCTTCATTGGGGACTGGGGGTCCACCTGGAGTTATGCAAGCCTATACTGGCATGATGGGCTACATCTGTCTGGGAGGGGAACCAGGATCCTAGGTGATGCTTCATTGGCAAGCTTTTAAACTAGCCAATGGGGGAGGCACTGGAAAGGAGCAGGAAAATCCTAGCCCCCCCAAACAATCACGGTAGTAAGTGTGGCAAACACCTACATGGAGGTGTCGATAGGGAGAAGGGCAGGGGTAAATGGAGAAAGTGACAAAGGCAAGAAGAACAGGGATGAGGCAAAAGGGGGTAAGGCCATCAGGAAATGGAGGGTAATGAGTACCAATGCCCGTAGTCTGGGCAACAAGCTCCCTGAGCTGGTGGCCTTAATGGAAGAGGGATGCCTGGATATAGTAGCAGTCACAGAAACATGGTACACAGAGAACCATGACTGGGATGTTAACATACCAGGGTACATAACCTACAGGAGAGACAGGCAGGGGAGAAGAGGGGGAGGAGTAGCTCTCTATGTAAAGGAAGGGATAAAAGCAACTGAACAAAAGAGTAAACAGGGAGGAGAGGAGGCACTGTGGGTCACCTTGGAGACTGGAAAGGGCACCACAATCCGCACAGGGGTTGTGTACAGACCCCCATGTCAGGGGGAAGGAATGGACAAGGATATGATGGAAGGCATTCTTAGAATGGCAGAGAAAGGGGAGATACTGTTGATGGGAGACCTGAATATGCCAGATGTTAACTGGAGCAAATTTGCTGCAGCCACATCCAAGAGCAGGGCCATTCTTGATGCCCTACAGGTGGCAGGCATTAGACAGCTAGTATCGGAACCCACTCGTGAGGGAGCAATCTTAGACCTCGTACTCTCAAATGGGGGCAGTGAGAGGATCTCAGATCTAGAAGTAGGTTGCCATCTGGGGACAAGTGACCATCAAACAG
Organism: Neoceratodus forsteri; assembly: GCA_016271365.2. NCBI lineage: Eukaryota > Metazoa > Chordata > Ceratodontiformes > Ceratodontidae > Neoceratodus > Neoceratodus forsteri. The sequence continues at coordinate 401,008,990 of CM057459.1, read as the reverse complement.
TGTGGTTCATGTTAAACTCAGCTACAGAGTCAAGCTATACAAAAGTGAGGGTACTGGACTTTAGGAGGACTGACTTTGGCAAGATGGGAGAGTGCCTCAGAAAAGCACTAGCAAACAGGCTAGAAGGAGGTGTGGAGCAACAATGGGGAATTATCAAAACTGCCATAACAGATGCAACAAGCCTTTGTGTGAAGCAAATAAACAAATCAAAATGAAAGAAAAAGCCACTATGGTTCTCAAGAGAGGTGGCTGCGAAAGTCAGGAAGAAAAAGATAGCATTCCAGAAGTATAAGGAAACACAGAAGGAGCAGGACAGAGAGCTGTACCAGTTAAGGCAGAAAGAAGCAGGGAGGGAAGTCAGAATAGCAAAGGCCCAAACTGAGGAAAAGATAGCCAACTCAGTTAAGAAGGGGGATAAAACCTTTTATAGGTACATCAGCGAGCATAGAAAGACAAAGGAAGGGATAGTGAGGCTGAATAGAATGAACGGTGGGTGGGCAGAGGGGGACAGTGAAAAAGCAGGAATACTGAACGAATATTTCTGCTCAGTATTCACAAAAGAGGAGGGGGAAGTGCCTAATCCAATTAACAGAAGCACTCTTGATAGGGGGTCGATCCCAGTCCTTTCACAGAAGAAAGGTTCTGCAATAACTCCTAAAACTGAAGGTGGACAAAGCAATGGGTCTGATGGAATTCACCCCAGAATTCTAAAAGAATTAAGGAAGGAACTAGTGAAACCACTGGCTACTCTTTTAATAAATCATGGGAGGATGGTGGTACCCGAGGACTGGAGGAAGGCGGATGTGATTCCCTTCACAAAAGTGGGACCAAGACAGAGGCAGGAAACTACAGACCTGTCAGTCTGACCTCTGTGGTAGGGAAAGTGATGGAGTCACTTCTGAAGGAAAGAATAGTTGAGTACCTAGAGGTCAGTGGAGCACAGGATCCAAGACAGCATGGGTTCACAGCGGAAGGTCATGTCAGATGAATCTAATAGATTTCTTTGACTGGGTGACCAAAGTAGTAGACCAGGGAGGGCTGTGGACATGGCCTACCTAGACTTTAGCAAGGCATTTGACACAGTCCCACACAAAAGATTGATAGTCAAATTAACCAGCCTGGGAGTGGGTCCCAGGGTGGTAGCCTGGGTAAAACATTGGCTGGACAACAGGACACAGAGGGTAATTGTAAATGGAGTCCACTCTGAAGAAAGGCGGTTACTAGTGGTGTACCGCAGGGTTCAGTATTGGGTCCAGTCCTTTTTAATGTCTTCATCAGTGACATTGCAGAGGGACTGGAAGGAAAAGTATGCCTTTTTGCAGATGACACAAAGATCTGCAACAGGGTTGATACACAAGGAGGCTTGGAAAGGATGAAAAGGGACTTGGCAAGGTTGGAGGAATGGTCAGACGTATGGCAGCTAGGATTCAATGCAAAAAAGTGCAAAATAATGCACCTGGGAAACAAGAATCCAGGGGAAGAATACACAATGGGTAGGGAGGTAGTAACAACAACAAAACAGGATAGTGACCTGGGGGTAATCATATCAGATGACCTTAAGGTTAGCAAGCAATGTGAGAATGCAGTAGGGAGGGCTGGGGGTATACTGGGATGTATAGGGAGAGGCATCAGCAGCAGAAAACAGGAAGTTGTTATCCCTCTGTACAGACAGTTGGTGAGACCCCATCTGGAATACTGTGTCCAGTTCTGGAGACCCCATCTCCGCAAGGACATAGACAGGATACAGGCAGTCCAGAGGAGGCAACTAAAATGGTGCAGGGTCTGCAAGAGAAGCCAGATGAGGAGAGACTAAAGGAGCTTAACATGTATACCCTGAGGAAAGAAGGAGAGGGGGACATGATAGAAACTTTCAAGTACCTCAAGGAATCAACAAAGTCCAAGAGGGTAGCATCTTTCAGAAAAGAGACTTGCAAGAACAAGGGACACAATTTAAAAAGATAGAAGGAGGGCAGTTCAGGGGCAATGTGAGAGTATTATTTCACAGAGAGGGTAGTGGATGCATGGAACAGCCTTCCTGAGGAAGTTGTGGGGTCTAAAACTGTGGGAGAATTCAAGAATGCATGGGACAGACACAAGGCAATTCTTGTGGGGGGCAGGAAGATAAAGGCTGTTGGTTAACTAGGATCTGCGGCCTATCCTGTAGGTAGGGAAATGGGCAGACTAGATGGGCCTAGCAGTCCTTATCTGCTGTCAAAGTCTATGTTTCTATGTTTCTATGTAAGTGTGATTTGTATACTGGCAGGACAACAATACAGTAGGGTAGGCTCTTGGATGAGTTGGGAAAGATTTAGAGCAGAGATATCACTTCAGGTCTTAGAAGTGGTTGTTGACAGCCAGTTTAGATTTACGTCACCTAATACATAAAGCTCACCTTTGCGTGAGATGGAAGCTATAGAGGTGATGAGGCAAATAGATTTATAGGGCTTGATACCTGGGTGACAGTAGATACCAGCAATAAAGACAGGGGAGGAGAAAGGCAGGGCAATATTTACTACCAGTGCTTCATAAGTGGAGGGTAAGGCAGACTAGAGAATGGTAGTGTATTGGAGAGAGAACTGGATGTACATGGCCACTCCACCTCCCCAACCTGCCCTATTCTGCCTGACTAAGGAATAGCTTGGGATGGCATTGGAGGGATCAGAAATGTTAGTATTCTGCCAAGTTTCAGTTAAGATTAGAGGGCCCAATTCCAAGTTGCAAGTTGCAAGTGGCAAGGTGATTTAGGCCAAACCCAATGGCACAAATTGCACCTTGCCAAGTGGCGGCTTGTGCCATGCCGCATGCGGGTTGCGCCAAAGGCAGGCTACGCCACCCACTATGCCCACGACCCACTGTGGCATGGTGCAAGGGTGGGTTATGGTAGCACCAGTGCCCTATTCTGAGACGTAGCTGCCATAACCTGCCTACACCATTCCAGGTCCCCTTACAGTGCTGTGGAGTTAGACCAGCACTTAGCTGATCTAAGGAGCACCTGTCATGGCATAATGATGGATGTTCCCCCCACAGCACTGTGAATTACATATTGCCATGCACCCCTGCCACCCCCCAGCACAGTGATGTCCCACACCCCACCATCTTGGGGTGCCTCTAGTTCATGGTGTGCCATGCCCCACTTGCAATTGTGCCAACCAGTTATCCCACCCATGGATCCCTGAGGCATGTGGTAGTGATACAGGGCAGGGGGCCTCCTGGGGCAGTTAAATGTGGTCCATGACTTGTGGCACCCAGGGTCACTGCGGCATTCCCATGATACAAGCTTGCAGCTGCCACAGGTTGTGGGTCATAGGTACCAGGGACCCTGCCTGTCTTGGAATAGGGAGCAGGGTCCCTGGCATAGTGCCACATGGTGCAACTCTCATACACCCACAAGTTGCGCTATGCAACTTGGAATTGGGCCCAGAATGTCTGGAGTGAGGGAGATTATCATCAGCTGTAACAGATCAATTTTTGGGACAAGCCTGTGAAGTGAAGGATCTTTAGGCCTTTTGGGAGGGAAGAGGTGGTGTTGGAAGGCTGGACATTAATGGGAGGATAGTAGCCTTGGGGTTGGGGGGGAAAGAGGACCAGGATTGGGATGTACATTTTCTGAGGCAAGTAATAGGAGTGCGAGTTTAAGGAAGTGTAGTTTAGGATATTTGTGGTGGGCAGAGTATTCATGATGTGTTTGGGGGAGAGGGGTCTGGGTGGGTGGATAATTAGGAGAAGAAGAAAAGCAAAGTGGCTAGAAGTTGTGAATAATGTTGCAAGGGGTATATGGGGGAAGTGAGTCCAGAGTATTTGAGAGGAAGAGGGGGTAATAGCAAGAATGAAGGAGGGGGCTAGGAGATCGTGGGGGGAGGGAGAGGGGGCAGGGTTTTTAAATTGAGAAGTTCGTGGAGTTGTCTTAAAGATGATGGAAAGGAGAATTAGAGGGAGGGGAAGTGGGGAAAGTGGGGTGGGCATGCTGTAGGTAGATGGGATGCTTACGGGTCAGGGTAGATTGAACAGTGGGGGGGAGTGCAGGACAGGGAAACTGGGAGGGGTGTCAGCAAAAAAGTGGCCACTGCCAGAGGGAACTGACAACCACTAGCAAGTTGTGCGAACATGGGGAAAAACAGGCAGCTAGAGACAGGCCTTGACAGAAGTAGAAGAGGGAGGAGCCAAAGAATGATGAATAGGGATAGATTGACCACACAATAAGTGAAACAAGACAAGGATTGGATTGGGTGACTGTACTTACAACTGAGCCCTCTAGAGACTATACTATTTAATCTGCTAATGGAAAAGTCAACACTTAAAATTTTTTTTACAGAGACAGCCACACAACTTTAAGTTTCCGGAGCGCTGTCTGGGGCATATCTGCAAGCAAGGGCAAAAAAAAGTAAAAAATGCTTTAATCCCATGTTGGGGTTCAAGGGGATAATTGGAGAATCTGTATTATGTTTTTTTTTTTTTTGCGGGTATTGTTTCTCCTGGGGTTTCCAATTGGCCAATCTGTTCTCGCATCCCTTTCTCTGGCTGCCATCTGATTCATACTGGTCTCCATGGAGGGCGGCCACCCAATTGCCCTATGGCTTACCCCCCATATCAGGGAGGCAGGGGGTGGCCAACTCCCTTCCTAATATGGATCCACACTTGGCAATCCCCTCCTGGAGCCGGCACAGGTACTCACAGATGGCCATCAAGCCGCTGCAACTGGAATTCCCTTTTTCCACTTTTCTGCCCTGTAGGCTGACGGTGTGCAATGACGCCAGTGACTGGGTGCCTGCACGCTCCCGTGCGCGCCCCAATCAAGCATCTGCCACCTCCTGCCCCCATGGCGTGCGGCTATGTGCCACTGAGACCCAGCCTCTGCTAGGGGTCAGGTGAGCACCGGCAGCAGGAACCCCCCCCCCACGAGTTGGAGAGCAGTCCATTGGATGCTCAATCCAGCTCCTCCTTGCCGACCCACGGAAGCCCGTGCTCATTCCCAAACACGGGTCGATGGCATGGTGCAAGGTGTGGCATCCAGCACCTCAACCCTCAGTGCCACCCGGCCGGCTATCTATAATATGTTTTGGCATATTTCTTGTTTATATCATTTGGTGTCCCTGTGGCCAAGTCTTTGTGGTTAGAACTTTGACCAAATTGAAGGTATGGATACAAAAACATATCTGTTTGACTATAAATGTCAGAATGGATAGAGTACAGCTCTTGTTAAATTTATTTTGCAACCAGTTAACAACCATTTAGTTTCAGCTGCTAATACTCTGCACAGAAAATCTCTTCATTCCTGATATCTGGTTGTAAGCAAGTTTCTTTTGAACTCTAAATGAGCTGTTTGAATACCTGTAGTTGAAAGTCACATTCTACAACTGAAGGGGAACAAACAGACCAACCAGTTGACAACTCATTGATGTCATATAAAAATAGTGGATTGCAAACTGGCAGCACAATAAGTTTTATGTTAATTTTACTGCAGTACTTTTAAAAATTGTTATTACTCTGACATGGTAATCCCACCTGACAGCGACTTTTCGACAGTGAGGTCCCCTACAGCGACTACAGTGCCATATCACTGTAGGGAATCTGCTGGAACCCAGCACTGTCTGTTGGGGGTCCTGCACCCCCTCAAATCAGCTCCAACTTGGAGTTGATAATCCTAAGTGGGGGGTGCATGGGGTGCAGCCCGTCTCGTGGGGGGTTCAGGGGGGGGCAAAGTCCCCAAAAGAAAACACAGTGCTGATGGAAACCAGCAGTCAACTGCAAAATGCAGTTGGCCTGCCGGTTTTGCTGTCGGGGCATTTGACAAAAAATTTCTCGAACACCCATTGTTGATCCCTCTCACACCAGGGACCTATAATTCATGGGACTTGAATGGAGACAAAACCATACAAGAGGGGGTGATAGGCTATACTTATTGCTTCAAACACAAAGTAGCTGGGTCTTCAGACTAAACAGTTTGAAACAAGCAGGATGGAACCCATATAAGACCAAGGTGCTGGTGGTGGACTCTGGTTATCTGGTGGAAAGGGGCATGGGCTGAGCAACTGACTGGGATGTGGCTTGGTGGTAAACACCTAGTGTCCTCAGACTGGGTGCATAATCTTGGCATGATCCTTGACAACAGACTGACTTTTAAGTCTCAGGTATCTTTCATGGTCAAGTCTTCCTTTTTCTATCTGAGGTATCTTACCCAGATTAAACACTAGTGCCCCCCCCCCCCAGGCAACCTGCCTACCTTGGTCCACGCATTTGTGACCTCCCGCCTGCAACTCCTGTTACCCAGGGCTTCCAGTGGTTGATATTCGCCACTTGCAGCTAGTTCAGAATGTGGCTGCCAGGTTGCTGACTGGCTTGTCTAAATCCTGCCATATCACACCTGTGCTCCACAGTCTGTACTGGCTGCCTGTCCAGTGGCATATCACCTTCAAGGTTGTGTTACTGACCTACAAAGCCCTACATGGGCAGGGTCCAGTCTACCTGCAAGAACTCCTTATCCCCTACCACCCCATCTGTCCTCTCCACTCCACCAAAGAGGGATTGCTGGAGATTCCCAGGCTCCACCTTAAGACATCTGGGGCCCATGCTTTTAGTTTTGCAGATCCAACCCTGTAGAAGTCTCTACCTCGTTGGGTAAGAGGGTGCCTGTCTGTTGAGAGTTTTAAATCTTCCTTAAAGGCATATTTATTTATTTTAGTCTTTGGTAACCGGGTTAGGCCCACTGTGCACAAGTGCCTGTATTCAGGGGTGACCTAGGAGCACTGAGTGGTTAAATGACTTGCTCAGAGTCACACAGTTTGCAAGTGGAGTTTTTTGTGAATCAAACTCAGGTCTGGTCTGCTGGATGTACCAAGCTTGTTCACAGCTCATTACTCTAACCTCTAGGCTATACTGCCAGCCCATCAAGCTACCCTTCCCAGATTATGACTAATTTTATATTACGGACAGTCATTTGGTGTTTTATGGGATTTTATCTATTTATTAATATTTTTTCTATGTACAGTGCTTTGATACTTGGTGATGTGTGCTTTATAAATAAATAAAGTTCAAGTTGAAGTTGAACAATTAATTTGGTGTAAACTTTTTTTATGAAGTTGGGTATGGTATTATGAGGACTTTTGTGAGATATAATTGTATACTCAGAGAACCACATAGAGTTATTGGTTTATGTGAGGATTAGTTATGTTTTGCTTTGTTCCTTTTGCAAATTATTTTCTCCTATAAACTTGTTTCCCTTTGTTTCTTTCTTTAGCTATGTGAACACTGCAATGAAGATACCTCATGACATGCACACAGAGGTACGCTAGATGTCCAGTAATGATTTCTGCAGACTGGTTTGCACTTTCTACACTTTTCCTTCTCTTATAGGTTGTTGTGAAAGAAGTATGTGAATAGAAACATCTCAACAGAAAGATTTTCATCCCTCCATCCCCTTTCAACTGTTGCCTTTGTGAGACAATAATCTCTTACACAAGTATAATATAGTGTATTGTAGTATAGTATAGTATAGTGCAGTGTAGTACAGTACAGCACAGCACAGTGTAGTATAGTATAGTATGGCATGGTATAGTACAGTACAGTGCAGTATAGTACAGTACAGTACAGTAGAGGTATAGTATAGTATAGTATAGTATTTTTTTAACCAGGAGAGATACACTAAGCTGAAAGCTAGTTTACAGGTGCAACCTGGGAGCACAAGGAAGTGAAGTGACTTGCTCAGGATGACACAGTATGCAAACTGGGGCTGTGGGATTCAAACCCAAGTCTCCAGGTATGCAGCTCAGAGCCCTAAATCACTGCACTATACTGCCTCCAGTATAGTATAGTATAGTATAGTATAGTATGGTATAGTATAGTATAGTATAGTAGAGTGCAGTTCAGTACAGTACAGCACAGTATAGCATAGCATAGTAGAGAACAGTACAGTAGAGTACATCATGGTACAGTATAGTATAGTACAGTACAGTGCAGTACAGTATAGTATAGTACAATACAGTGTAGTACAGTACAGTACAGCTCAGTGCAGTGTGGTACAGTACAGTACGGTGCAGTGCAGTATAATACAGTACAGTGCAGTACAGTGCAGTTCAGTTCAGTACAATACAGTACAATGTGGTATGATACAGTATAGTACAGTATAGTATAATATAGTATAGTATAGCATAGTACAGTACAGTGCAGTGCAGTGCAGTATAGTGCAGTACAGTGCAGTACAGCATATTATGGTATAGTACTGTACAATATGGTACAGTACAGTACAGCTCAGTACAGTACAGTGCAGTATGGTATAGTACAGTACAGTACAGTGCAGTACAGTATAGTATAGTATAATGTAGTATAGTACAGTACAGTATATTTATTTGTTTATTTGTCTGAAAATTGGTGACCAGGAAAGGTACACTAAACCAAGGCTGCTTTGCAGCTGTGACCCAGGGGAAGAGAACAGGGGATATGAAATGCATAACACATGCACGTTTTGCAGTTACAATAAGGTGCAATTACATAACACAAATTAGTATAGGAGTAAGTGCAAAATATACAATTGATGTAACACAGTTGGGCATTTCAGCCACTTCTACAGCTGAGTAAACGTCAAATGCGAGGGGAGTAGTCAGGTAGATGGAAAACAGGAGCAGGAGGGAAATAAAGCATTTCAGCTGATAAATGAGGGAACCCAGGGAGGCAGTGAAGTGGAAGGGAGAGGGGATCTGGTTACAAAGTGATGGGAAACAATAGGAAAACGTCAGTGACAAACCAATCCCTCAGTTCATGTTTGCTCTTTTCTCCCAGGTGAATAGTATCCCAAGTGTGGGAAATGGGAGACCTTGCTATACCGGCAAGCTTCAAACAGTTCCACCAATGCAAGGTGTTCTACCCAAAAAGTTCTTAATTCAAGATTCAAAGTTCAATATAGTTTTCAATTTTTTAATCCAAGTTCAAATGAATAAAATTATTTCTTGCAGTGTGTAATTTCTTATCTGCTTTTCACTCCAGTGTTACAGATTTATAACAGGAAATATTTCACTTGGCCCATCTCAATTCATGTGTTGCTAATGTTTCAAAACCTAACTGGTTTCCTCTTCAGAGCTGACTGGGCCTCCAAATTCTGGGGGAGAAAAGATAGTAATATAATTTGAATTCATTCCCCTATTCCTGTGATTTAATTGTTTATAAAGACTTTTTTTTTATGTATTGGCTAACTTAACGTCTTAAACATAAACGTTTTCAAAGTAATATAAGGGGATTTGTAAGCCGGAGGAATTGACCTGCAGACCTCTTGTGCTTCTGTCTTATACAGTAGCACTATTTTCGGTATAATAAGCATGCTGACTGTATAGTAACCTGTAAATAAAGCAGCCTATATCAATAAATGTTTTGTAGTCTAAGTGTATCATTATTTATTGCAGTGATAGAGTCAGGAGAGGAATTCCACAGTTATGTACCAACTTGCTTCATTAAACTTGTGGTGTCTCCATTATGCCAGGCTCTGTGTCCTATAAATACAAAGGGAAACTTGTTGGGCTTACTGATCACTCTGAAGTTAGTTTACTATATTAATACTTGTTTTAAATTGTTAAAAAAGGTTTGCTTACCCTTGATGTAGGGTTCTATATTGTAGTGGGGACTGCTAAGCTTCACATTTCTAAAGTCCAGCAGTGCTATGTGGAGTGCCATTTCCCTTCATGAATCCTGTGGGCTTCCCACCACATGGATCAATAGACAACAGAAAAAAACTGATTGCCCCGCAGAGGAGTGGGGATGAGGGATGGCAAAGGGGCAAGGATCCCTGGAGCAGGGGGAGCAGGAAACAGAAGGTAGGAGGGAGAGGAATGATGAAAAGTAAGAGGGAAGGGACTCACATCAGTATTTAGAAATAATAGAAGCACAGAGGTTCTGGCAACATGAAGGTAGAGGCAGAAATGATAAGGTGGAGTAAAGTGAGCAATGATGAGTGTGGGAAGGGGAGTTTATAACAAAGCTATGGAAGGAGTTGCAGAGAGTGTTCAGTCTGGCTAGGGAGGTGAAGGGAATGGTAACATATACCATGTCCACATGGTCAAAGATTGGTAACACCACTTCGGTGACAACTCATGGCAGACCTGTGCAGACAGACAATCTTTATACTGATACAAGGCACCACATTTAGGGTGGAGCTCCACATGGATGATATCAGTGTGGGCAGCAAAGTCAGGTTTGCTGTCTGGCCACACACTGAGGTACTTGAAGGACTGAACCACTTCAAGTGGGATGCCATCCAAGGTGGAGATGATAGGCAGAGTTGTGAATCTGGCCAATTTCTGGCTGGTACCAAAGGTCATAGACATTGTTTTTTTGTCTTGTTTTTTTGACCCAGAATAAATTTGCCTTGCACAGCAGAGATAATTTCTTAGGACTATACCTAACTAATTTTGGAAAAATATTGCTCTAAAGTGAATAAATTCTTAGCAATAAGGTAGTAAATAAAGGTAAAGAGTTCCTTTTTTATAGTAGTTTAAATTCCTTGTTACATGTGGTTGTACATACAATAGTATACAAGACAGTTTCTTACTCTCTTATGTGATTACACTTTTTGCATGTGTGAGGGTTCCAAGGTGCTCCATCTCCCACTTTGAGATTAATCGTACCTGTCCTTCAAAACATTATGATAAGGCAAGCTTGAGCCATGAAAATATGCTTGCCTTCTGAGATCTGCCTGCTACACTTCCTGATGAAGCTTTATTAGACGTACGTTTTGGTGCAGTTAGCTCAGTAGCTCTGTCTGGGATCTACAGGTGAGCACATCAGTTCTTACATCTGAGAGTTTTCTCAGTACCACATGCTTGTATTTCTAACTGTGACTGCTACTATCGAGATTCACAGAAACAAAAATGTCTGCAACTGTCTGAGAGTATCACCTGAGAGAAGTTCTTGATTACAGATGTTTTGTACAGATTATTGCTTTTTCTGGGTTTAACCAATATTGAAACCTCTATCGTCCCTGCATTGTCTGAGCAACCTCACCTGTTTGTTTGCAAGTAGATTTATTACATCATTTTGTACCCAAAATGGTATTGTTTGTGTAGTGCACTACACATTTCTATTTTTTGTTTGATATAATGCAGCTGGGTAGTCACAAAGTGCTTCGTATTCACTTTTATTAGTTATTTCAAAATTTTCTTCCGCAGTGATTCAATTTGAGTTCTCTCTTCATTTATTTATTTATTTAATAGATTTACCAGGAAGGCATGCTGAGCGGAGTACTGCTCTATTCCAGATGTGCCCAAGGGGTAGGGGGTTTACAATGGTACAGTAGTACAGAAGAAACAAATCAAACATAGTGTGATTGTTACAGACAATGGTACAGTAGTACAAAAGAAACAAAACATACATAGTGTGATTGTTACAGACAATGGGTGAGGCATTCTTAAATACAAAATAGTGTAGGTTCAGTTTCATTAGCATTTAATAACATTAGGTGCAGACCGAGAATGAAACCCAGACTGGTGCTAGTAGCTGATAGATAGGAGTTGTGATGGGGATTCAGCGAGGGGGAAAGCAGGAGCAGTTGGTAGTGAAATGCATTTTAAGAAGGGCATTCCACTGAGGAGTACTTGTGGTGTGTCTGATATCAGCTGCCGGGGAGTTCCATAATTTGGGCAACCTGAAGCTGAAAGCTGCCTGGCCAGATCGGGTGGATCTGTGTGGAGTGTTCAGGAGCCTAGAGTCTATGTTTCTGAGAGTGTAGGCAGGTGGGGAGAGGGCGGTTAGGGATGATGACAGGTAGGAAGGAAGTGTTTGTGACCAGAACTTTGCAGCGGTTCTAGCACTGTGGAGCAGTCTTTGGTTTTGAAGTGAGGGGAGGTCCAGGGACTGGTAGATGAAATAACTGTTTGGGGAGTTTGCCTTTAGTCACATGACTATAGGAGCCTGTGATCTGAGTCAAACATGACTGAGAGGTACAGGAGGAGGAGGAGGAAGCTGATGAAGATGTTTCTATCTTGTTTTCTTCAGGATAGTAGAAATTTTAGTTTCTGCTTGAAAATGTGTATTTTCCACTTGTAAACACATGTCTCTGTTACTGTATTGGAAAAGTCTACTTAGGTGGGCATCTTGAATGTTTGTTTTGTGCAGGAATGTGAACACAGATTGTTTACACATAGGGTCTGGTATTTAAGCTTGCGTCAGGCAATGGTACAAGTGAGCATACAGCACAGCTGAGTTGCACTGGAGCAAAAAAAGGGAGATATTCAAAAGAGATGTGCCATGGCACATCAGGTCTGAATATATCAAAGAAAGCACACTGCACAAATACAGTGTGCTTGCTCATCCCCCCAGGCAGGGCTGAATACCAGGAATGAGAAATGCACTAGTGCATCAGAGATACGCCATGCATAGGTTCCTGATATTCAGACACCAATATGTAAATAGAGCCATTGTTAATGCAAGGCACAGATGGGGTCATTTGCATGTCATTATGGCCCCATTTGCATGTGTTGTGCAGGGCAGGCCAGCAAAATGTGCCTGGTGCCATGCACAGCATGCTATCCCTCTACCAGGGACTGTAGTAGTACCCCCTCCCCTCCTGTAAATCTGATCACCCATATAGATAGTTATTTCATTACCCCGGTGGCCCAGAGGTGCCCCCCACCCTTACCTCCAATCACCATGAACTTGAGAAAATAAATGTCCCTATTGATCCAGTGGTTCCCTCTCCCTGCCTGTACCTCCACTCACTCGTATAACCAAATCAGAAATCCCTGGTAGTCAAGCGTCACCCCCACCCCACCAGTAACCCCAATAACCACACAAGACATTCATTCACATATTTGTGTATGTGTATTACAGTATGCAATGCAAGCCCATTCATCCACAGTGTGGACAAATGAGCTTGCAGCTGCAACTGTAAGCTGTTGTTCGACGGGCAGCCATGAAGATATGCAGGTGGGTTTGCTGCCTGCTGATGATGGGGGGCAGCTGGGTGGGCTGGGGTCCCTGTATGGGTGGGGAGTGGGGATGCCACTGGACCACCAGGGAAATGAGTTAAGTAGAACAATGGGTGATCTGATTACAGGAGTGGTGGGGGGGGTGACACTTGACTACCAGGGATGTCCAATGCAGTTATACAAGTGATCGGAGGCACAGGCAGGGAGGGGGGGAACCACTGAACTACCAGGGACATTTATTTTTTCCAATTCATGGTGATTGGAGGTACGGACAGGGAGGAAGGAACAGCGGGACCCCCAAGGATATTTATTTTCTCCAGTTCACGGTGATCAGAGGTACAGACAGGAAGGGGGAACAACTGAACCACCAGGGACATGTATTTTCTCCAATTCACAGCATTTGGAGGTATGGGTAGGGAGGGGGGATCCACTGGACCACCAGGGACTTTTGTGTGTGCTTGTGCACGGTGTTTGGGGGAGTGTCACCCATGGCTGGCGGCTGCTGTGTTGCACATTGTAATACAGTGGCCCACCGGTGGGTGGACTGCACTTGAGCCTTTTTTCACTTGCTCAACTTTGAGCCCAGGTATTCGGCACATTTTTGAGCTGTGCTAGCAGATGCGCTGCACACCCCAGGCTGAATATCGGGATGTGCCATTTTACATGGGCATGTCCCCTGGAGCTGTGCTGCATACATTATCTTTGCACCCTGGTGCATTGGGAGTCATACTGTGCAATTACCACCTTTGAATATTGCCCCAGGGCACAGTTCTGGGGTTGCACTGGTACAACTCAATTGCGGTAGGTGCAACCCCTTTGAATATCTAGCAATTAGCACAGATCTTAAGTCTGCCTCTGAACAACTGGGTTGCTTTGCAGTTTCACCCTTGCAATGTATTGCTTTGTTTTAGTTTCTAATTTAACATTCAATTTAGATGTGACAATGTCACTTTTATAGTTTATCCAAAGAGAATGTTTGTAAAACTAGGATTTATGCTGAAACGTTTCTGTTTCAGTGACCACAGACAGCTTACACATAGCATGGTTTTAAAGAATGACTATGAGGTGAGTTTGTCTTGCTTTGCATGTGTGTGTGCTCATGTGTGCGCAGGGGGGATGAAATTCAAAATGTTGCTTAACTATGATAACTTTATTTTCAGTTATGCTAGGGACAGGGCAGAAAGCAAAATGTTGAGAGAGCTTTTCTAACAAAAGTGAGGTTTTGGGGTTCAGGTAGAACATTTTAAAATTATCAGGCAATGATGTCATAATGGATTACTGTAATTCATTTCATTGTACTGCATGCATTTACAATGATAAATAAGTTGAAATAAACTTTCATTTGCAATTGCAATCATAAAATTAAATCAACATTACAGTTATAACATACACAACAATTTACACAGAAAAATATTCATTATGCAGCATAGATTCAATACAGTAGATTCAGATTCAGTTCAGGTAGAACATTTTAAAATTATCAGGCAATGATGTCATAATGGATTACTGTAATTCATTTCATTGTACTGTATGCATTTACAATGATAAATAAGTTGAAATAAACTTTCATTTGCAATTGCAATCATAAAATAAAATCAACATTACAGTTATAACATACACAACAATTTACACAGAAAAATATTCATTATGCAGCATAGATTCAATACAGTACATTTCATTTATCAATGTATTCATAAGTGTATTGGTGTCAACATGAATTAGTGTGTTTCATAATTTAATCGTGTGGTCAATGGATTTAATTAACATGTACAAAATGACTGCATGGTAAACTAGCATTTTTTAGGTGATGAAAAGGGCCTGCTTATGTGCAGTATTATCTTTCTGTCTGTCTGTATATCTGTATGTCTATCTATCTATCTATCTATCTAGCTATCTATCTATCTATCTATCTATCTATCTATCTATCCATCTATCATAAATCATAGAATATTAACCTTAGTCTGAGTGGTTACAACCCAGTCACATAAACCATAGAAAATTAACTTTAATCAGGTTGGCTAACACCAAGCCACATGAACCACCATAGTTATTCAGCCCTGTTGCCATTACATTAGTAGTCTACAAACCAGCCAGTAGTCCACTGGGCAGGAGCAGTGCATTCCTTACCCAGGTTTCTGATCATTAAAAACTGTTTCTAGTTTCAAAAGATGTTAATTAAAGCTGCTGCAATTCAACTCATTGTTACACGATGTTGTTGATCATTAAGAAAATACTCAGCAGCAACTCACCAAATGTAGATATCGGTAAAAGAAATGCTGCACTAGAGCAGGAAACATTATAAACAGTTTCATAACATAGAGAATACTGGTTGTGGGCAACCATACACAACCTGCCAGTACTACCACAGAGGGGTTCTTATTACATCAGACCTTGAGAGTGAAGCTCAAGAGGTCTGATGTAATCAGAAGCCTGAGGTAGCAGCACAGACTGGATGGGCATGACCAGTTTTTTTTCATAGTGTATGGTTTTTTTTGTTTCATTTTTATTAAAAAAAAAAGAAAATGTTTTCAAAATGCTCCCACAGTACCAGTGAACATTCCAATAGTTCCAGATCAGAACTTCAAATCATTGCTGTGCATGGCATGTGGCAGTGCTGCAAAATACACCAGCTATTATAGAATTTCCGATCAGCAGGAACCTTGTTATACCACAGAGGGGCATAACCACATTCCATGACCTTTAAACTGTAGTACAACAAGGTTTCAGCTGGCATGGAAATCTATGCAGAACAAACCCTCACTGTACACTGAAAATGTGTAATGAAACAAATATGGACTGAACTTCTCTAAAAAGTGACATCCAAGGGTAGTAATTGCCATCAGTGTGTACCTTTGGGCAATATAACCTTCTGCCAGTCACTTGTTTCCCCTACGGGCAACAGTTTATTAAAATCCCCAACTTATTTACTAATAGTTTCTTTCTTTCTTTCTTTCTTTCTTTCTTTCTTTCTTTCTTTCTTTCTTTCTCTTTCCTTCATTCCTTCCGTCCGTCCTTCCTTCCTTCTTTCTTTCTAGATCAAGTGACCCATTTCCAGTTATGTGTTCATGCAGAAATGCAATAGCAAGGCACAAATTGCAAAAATAGGTGGAGCAATTACAATACTAGGTTACTTATGAATGGCAATTGAGGGTTTTACGATGCCGGTTTGACAACACTTTTGTTGACTGGCATGACATTGACAAGGTCTATGTCAACCACGAGTTGAGGTTGACATAAATTCCATTTGTTCTCTGGTCTTGTTGTTTCAATCAGGGGGCTTCGCCCTAAGAACCCCCTATGCTGGGGGCCTCAGCCCGCCACATCCCCCATACTTTAGATTCTCAACTCCAGTTGGAGTTGATTCAGGGAGGTGATGCAGGACCAGAAGCAGTGTGCCCCTTTCTCAGGTGTGCCAACACAGTGACCTGTCAGCAAAGTGTCGATTTTGCTGACAGCGAGGTATGTTGCTGTGTTGGTGTTGCCGTCAGGTTGGCATACCATAGTTGAGAATATAAAGCATTCTGTATATAATATATTGAATCTGTGCTATGCAAGTTACTGTCACTTACGGAGAACCTCTCAAAATTGATCCTGTGTGTTGAAACTTGTAACAGTACTACTACTATAAATAATTTAAAATAAATCCCCCTCCCTGCCCCTTTGTCACATGCCCCCCATGGCATAATCTGCACATCCGCACCGACAAGTCCCTTTTCTGGCTGCAGTGGTTCTCCAAGGGTATCTTTCTGATTGCAGATATTCTGGAATATTCCCACCCTAGAGTAGCTCCCTTTCAATTATTACAGGATATGCAAAGCTAAGAGATGCTCTTCCTTCACGATCAGAAGAGTCCAAACTCAGGTGGGAAAGATTGTTAAGCGGTAGCAACACAAAGGCACAATGGTGTCGGGCTCAGAGAGATGACCATATCTGGTACAAAGATGTCTACAGTAGACTGATACAGAACAAAATATCACATGCCTGGTACAGGACCCCAACAGTCCTCCACAAAGCCAAACTACTGGACAATGACCAGTGCTGGAGATGTTTTGCACCAGGAGGTGACCTCTACCACATACTCTGGTCCTGCCCCAGACTGCAAAACTTCTGCCAACAAACCTGCCACACAGACAGTCTGGTACTCCACACAAACATCCTCCTATCAGCCCCTTTCCTGTTGGGTATTAAACCTGATAAGCTGTAGCTCAAACCACTACAGTATAGGTGGTTGGTCCTGCTGGTCCTTTAGGCCAAAAGAACCCTCCTGTCCAAATGGTGCACCACCCAGGTGCCCAGCCTAAAAGAAATCCTGGCTTCTCTTACATCCTTAGCCGAACAGGACAGGATATCCCACTCTCAGGTGAATCATATGGGCAAAGTCCATACCTGATGGGATCCATGCATGGCATTTGCCAGCCCTTCTACTGGAGTAGGTTAAGTAGATCTCTACCCAGTGGAATAAGCTCCACTTCCTCTTACATTCCCCCTTTGCCCCCCGACCACACATCAAGTTCACTCCTTGTACAATGTCAATCGCACCATGATTACGCTCATGATATCAGGTTCACTCTCTCTCTCATATGGTCTTTTCTGAACCCTGTAATGCAGTTTTATGTATAAAGTTCACCTTTTGTGTGCAATTAGGTATTTTTTGTGCTCCTGTTGTTCTGTCCCAGAAGGTCAAAGATACTCAATAGCTACAGGTGTGGATACATTCCAACAGCAGGATCCAACAGGACACTTGAAGACAATAGAATGGGTCTTACCATTGGATTCTCTCTGAGACTTAATCTGGTGTAGTGGAGTGTGTATTCTATATCTCACACCTCTAATGTCTTTAAAAGGCAAATCCACATACACGCCCTTTTCATATAGCTAATTGCAGTGTTGCACTCTTTGGATTCTTTTTAGAGTGCTGTATAATATGTTATACTTATTTCTGGTGTCCTGCACTCTATAACCACTTGCAGACAAGACATCTGTGTCTTGCTTTTTTGTTGTCTAATTTGAAACTCAATAAAAAATTATAAACATAAAATAACACCCCCCCCCCCGCAGTCTATACAAGAAAAATAAATATGGCAGGCAATAGCCTGACTCAAAATATGTGATTTTTCTTCATGAGTGAGAAGGTAGGACTATGAACATCTAGAATCTGTTGTAGTTCTATTAGACTGAACTATTTAATGCATTCTGTTACACATAAGTAAAACAACTTCCTTGATTGCATCCAAATATGCAATGTTTTCATATGGTTCATTAAACTAGAACCTCAGAATGCCCTTTTATAAGCTTAATAAGCCACTCCAAGCTGTGACTTAAAGGATAGAAACATAGAAACATAGACTTTGATGGCAGATAAGGATCACTTGGCCCACCCAGTCTGCCCATTTCTCTTCCTATTGGATAAGCTGCAGATTCTAGTTAACCAACAGCCTACTTCCTGCAACCCCCCACTACAATTGCCTTATGTCTGTCCCATGCATGTTTGAATTCCCCCACTGTTTTAGACCCAACAACCTCCCCAGGAAAGTGGTTCCATGCATCCACCACTCTCTCCGTGAAAAAAAAATTCCTCACATTACCCTGAGCCGTCCCTCATTTTTAAGTTGTGCCTGCTTGTTCTTACACATCTCTTTTCTGAAAGATGCTACCCTCCTGGACTTTGTTGATTCACTTAAGGTACCTAAAAGTTTCTTTCATGTGCCCTCTGTCCCTCGTTTCATCAAAGGTATACATACTAAGCTCTCTCAGTCTCTCTTCATATGGTTTCTGATGCAGACCCTGCACCATTTTAGTTATCCTTCTCTGGACTGCTTCCATCCTGTTTATGTCCTTGTGTAGATGGGGTCTCCAAAACTGCACACAGTATTCCAGATGGGGTCTCACCATCTGTCTGTACAAAGGGATAACCACTTCCCTTTTTCTACTTGTGATGCCCCTTCCTATGGATCCCAGTATGCCCCGGCTCTCCTTACTGACTTCTCACATTGCTTATCCACCTTTAGGCCATCTGATATGACTACCCCCAAGTCCCTTTCCATTTTTGTTGTTGTTAGCACCTCCCCTGCTATTGTGTACTCTTCTCCTGGATTTTTGTTTCCCAGGTGCATTACTTTGCACTTCTTTGCATTGAATCTAAGTTGCCATATGTCTGACCATTCCTCCAACCTTGCCAAGTCCCTTCTCATCCTTTCTACCCCCCTTGTGTATCAGCTCTGTTACAGATCTTTGTGTCATCTGCAAAGAGGCATACCTTTCCCTCTAGACCCTCTGCAATGTCACCTATAAAAATGTTAAAGAGGACTGGACCCAGTACTGAGCCTTGTGGTACTCTACTAGTAACCCCCCTTTCTTCGGAATGTGTTCCATTCACTATTACCTTCTGTGTCCTGTGGTGCAGCCAGTTTGGTACCTAGGCTACCACCCTGGAACCCACTCTCAGGCTGGCTAACTTGATTATTACTCTTTTGTGTGGGACTGTGTCAAATGCCTTGCTAAAGTTTAGGTAGGCCATATCCACAGCCCCTCCCTGGTCTATTACTTTGGTCACCCAGTCAAATAAATCAATTAGATTCATCTGACATGACCTTCCTGCTGTAAATCCATGCGACTTTGGGCCCTGTGCCCTGCTGGCCTCTAGGTACCCAACAGTTCTTTCTTTCAGAAGTGATTCCATCATTTTCCCTACCACTGAGGTCAAATTTACAGGTCTGTAGTTTCCTGCTTCTGCCTTGCTCCCACTTTTGTGAAGGGGAATCAGATCTGCTCTCCTCCAGTCCTCAGGTACCACCCCATCCTCCCATGATTTGTTAAAAAGTGTGGTGGTCAGTGGTGTCACTAGGTCCTCTCTTAGTTCTTTCAGGATTCTGGGGTGAATCCCATCATGCTCCATTGCTTTGTCCACTTTGAGTTTTAGGAGTTCTTTCAGGACTCTTTCTTCTGTAAATGGACTGGTGTCAACCCCCCTACCCAGAGTACTTCTATTGTCTGGTTTAGGTAACTCCTCCTCATCCTCTTTTATAAATACTGAGCAAAAGTATTCATTCAGTATCTCTGCCTTTTCACTGTCTCGCTCTGCCCACCTCCCCTCTCCTTTATTAATCTTCACTATTCCTGCCTTAACCTTTCTATGCTCCCTAATGTACCTATAAAAGGTTTTATCCCCCTTCTTAACCGAGTTGACTATTTTTTCCTCGGTTTGGGCTTTTGCTATTCTGACTGCCTTCCCCATTTCTTCCTGCTTTAATTGATACAGTTTCCTGTCATGCTCCTTCTGTGATTCCTTATACCTTTTGAATGCAGCCTTTTTCTCCTTAACCTTCTCTGCCACCTCTTTTGAGAACCATAGTGGTTTTTCTACTCTGCTTTGTTTTCTTTATTTGTTTCACACAAAGGCTTGTTGCCTCTATGATAGCAGTTTTGATTTTTCTCCATTGTTCTTCCATCCTCTCTTTTTAGCCATTTGCTAGTGCATTCCTCAGGTACTCATCCATTTTGCCAAAGTCAGCCCTTCTAAAGTCCAGTATCCTTGTTTTTGTATGGCTTGTCTCTATGGTTGTGCTTATTGTGAAGCACATTGTGCAGTGGTCACTTGTTCCCAGATGTCTACTGACTTCTAAATTTGTGATCCTCTCTCCATTTGAGAGTGCCAGGTCTAGTATTGCTCCCTCCTGAGTGGGTTTCAACACTAGCTGTCTAAGGCCTGCCCCCTGCAGGGCATCGAGAATGACCCTGGTTTTGGATGTGTCTGCAGTACATGTCATCCAGCTAACATCTGGCATATTCAGGTCAACAGTATCTCCCCTTTTTCAGCCATTTTGAGAATGTCCTCTATCTTTTTCTTGTCCATTTCCTCCCCTTGAGAGGGAGGGCTGTATATAACCCCTGTGCAGATTGTGATGCCATTACCTGTCTCCAAGGTGACCAGAGTTCCTCTTGTCCTCCCCCTTTACTTTTTAGTTCCATAGCTTTGATCCCTTCCCTTATGTATAGAGCTACTCCACCATCTCTTTTATCCTCCCTGTCCCTTCTGTGGACTGTGCACCCCGGTATGTGGACATCCCACTTCACAAGGCTATAAGAACGCTCCACTTTTGGCCTTGTGCCCTTTCCTTACACTCCTCAGGAATACATCAAAATCCTTTACCAATAGCCTGTTGTGACTTATTACTTACTTGATGATATCACACAGCCTCTCTGCTGTCTCAAGAACAGCTAAATCCATATAAACATGTAAACCATTTTATAGCAATCCAATTTAAAAGCTTTAACTTAAAAAATGTATGGATGAAACTGGACACAGAATGTTCCTATAAATTAATGATTTGTGGGTTTGTAAGTTGCCTTACCCTTCATTCACTGGAACTTGTGCTCTTGTTTTTAACTGCTTTTAGTAGTTCTATGAGGCGTGGGGCACTATGACTTGTGACTCTGGGTGTCAGTGCTGGTCCTGTCATACACTGCTATAGCTATTCAGTCCCTTTCCAATGTGGTATCAATACATTGAGTAACCAGGCTAGGAAAGCATTGCCACTCTGATGTATACAGCACACCACTAAAAACAATGAAACAGTGACTCAGAGTTGTTGTTCCTAAAGCTTTGCACCACACAACTGTACTTATGTATGGGGCCCTGTTTATTTGAACTAATGCATAAATATTTCCAATAAATGCATGTTGTAACATTTGTTTGTATTCAAGAAGGTTTCTTACCTTGAGTTTCGTTATGTTGATGAATAATTTTTACAATATAAGATGTAAGTGTGGAATGATTTACTTGACAGGAAAACAATTCTCCTTCTTTCCAGTCCGATGATGAAATGGTCAAGTTACTTATAAAAGAAAAAGAAACATTTTGTGCAGAATCCAAAGCACTGTGTTCTGTTCCATTGGTGAATAATTCTCCATCTTTATGCCACAAGACTTGAATATCTGAAGGAAAGAAGTCCTTTGCAGTACAAATAAGCTGTATGTCACTCATATCAGGTGATGAAATTGATGTTAGCTCTACAGTAGGAGAAGCTAAACAAAACAAAAGGTGCATCAGTGTAACTCTTTGTATTCTTTACAGCAGTGTTTCTCAGTTACAGAAGTATTAAAGGATTATAAACATTCTGGAGTACAAAATGGACAAAAGGCATTGACAGTCTCCAAACAGGAAACGGTCCTGGGAGTAATAGTATCTGATGACCTCAAGGTGGCAAGGCAGTGTGCAAGACAGTTGGTAGGGCCAGTGGGATGTTGGAATGTATACAGTAGAGTATCACCAAGTGAAGGAGGGAGGTGGTGTTGCCACTATCTAGTTCATTGGTGAGACATCACATGGAGTACTGTGTCCAGTTCTGGTGACCACATCTGAGGGATGACATGCAGTGGATGCAGTCTAGAGGAGGACAACTAAAATGCTGTAAGGTCTGCAGCAGAAGCCTCGTAAGGAGATACTGAAGAACTTTAGTATGTATTGGAAGAAAGGAGGAAGGGGTGATATGACTAAAACCTATAAAAATCTCATGGGGTAAATAATGTACAGGTCAGGAATATTTTTCAGAGGAAAATATGGATGAGAACAAGGGAACACGCAAAGAAGCCGGATGGGGGTTCATTCAAGAGAGATGTGAGAAAGTAATTCTTCACTGAAAGAATAATGGATGCCTGAAGCAGTCTTCCAGCTGAGTGGTGGGGCCAAAAAGAGTGGTGGGCTTCAAGCATGCATGGGAACCTTAGAAGAAAGTAAGGAAGGGTGGAGATCAAGTAGGATCTGTGATGATATTGTAGGCAGGGGAAAAAGTGGTCAGACCTGGTGGGCCAAGCAGTTCTTATTTACCATCAAATTCTAAGTTTTGGATTATTTTTTAAATAAAATCTATTAAGCTGATGAACTAAAAATCTCACCCAGTGCAAAAACAAAGTTTTTAAGGATTCAGGAAACATTTGGAATTCTTGAATTATGAACTAGTGCTGGAGTTTCCATAGAGCAATTTTTATCTGAACTGTTCCTCCCAAAGCTCCTGGGTGGGGTTCCTGATTGATAAATCTATGTGATCTACAGCACTATAATTGCAGCACTGTCACTGTTATTTTTGCATACTGTAACAGGTGCCTGCAGGAGTGCCCACAAGCTGAAGTGGATGGAGTAGAAAGGGAATGAAAATGACATGCTCTTCTCAGTACACATCTAGAGAAGAGGAATTACTGGCAAGAGAGGCAGGGCAGGGGTTAAAATAGTGCCCCCAAAGGCACACTATATCAGTGCAAATTAATACCCATTGTATGCACCCTGAAGTGCTTAATCATGTAGAAACATTTGCTTGTATTCACTTGCGTTCTGTATGCATTTATTTACATTCTATTCATGACACCTTTGCAGATATGCTGAATAATTGTGCCGCTATTTTATATGATGTGGTATCTTAGTTGAAAACAAAGATTGCATTTAATCATAGTTTTGATTCATTTTTTCCTAAATAATTCTGTCATGATGTATAACACTACCGGTAATTTCTGTTTGTCTGTTATGGTGAAAAGAGTATCTCCCTGCCCTCATTTGGGCATCATACATTGTTTCCCTGAATTATTTTTTGTTTTATGTCATGGGGAAGGCAGTGTGGTCTAGTTATCAGAGCACTGAACTAGGAAGTAGGTGGGTCATAGGTTCATATCTTCTTCCTCTGGCTAACATTTGGATCATAAGCAGATAATGTATCTGATAAGATATGGGTCTCAAAATATGCTGATGACTGTAAAATGGGTAGTTTGGTAAGCACCTTTCATGATAAATGCTCCATACAAAATCATTTAAACAAACTATCAAACTGAGCAAAGGCTTATGGCATGTTTTTTAATGTTGACAAATGTAAAGTCTTACATTTGGGAAAAAATAACATCCCATTAAATTATTCCTTAAACAATGTTTATCTAAAAAGTATTTTGGAAGAAAAGGATTTGGGTGTCATAATCTCAGATAATTTAACTTTCGAAAAAAATAATATAATTAAAGTTAGAAAATGTAATAACATAATTGGCTCTATTTTAAGAAATATCAAAAGTAGAGACTCCAAGGTTATTATACCACTCTACACCAGTCTGGTACATCCCCACTTGGAATACTGCTCTCAATTTTGTGCACTAACTTCTATAAGGGGTTTAAAACTCGCTCAGGGTGTTCAGCGTAAATTCACTAAAAAAATATAATCTTTACATACTAATGGTTACGAAGATAGATTAAAAAAACTTAACCTATTTTCTGTAAAATACAGACAAATAAGGGGTGACTTAATATTGGTATATCAAACCTTAAAAAATGATTATTTAAGAACCACAATTGGACTTACTACTGCCTCCAACATCAAATCAACTAGGAGTCATGGTTATAAACTCATTGGAGAAAAATGTATATCCACTAAAAGGAGTCTATTTTTCAAACAGAGAGTTGTGGGTTTGTGGAATAACTTACCTGTAAGTGTCGTTAATAGTGACAATTTAAATACCTTTAAGCAAAGATTGGATAAACATATGGGAAACAAAAAATTTGATTTCCACCCATAGGACATATGGGTGTCGAGCATACAATGGGCATCCTTACATATGCCTTCATTGCTCGTACACTTCTATGAACCTATAACACATGTAAAATATATAATACTGAGCAAAAACAGGGACCACTGGAAATTTTACAGTGCAAAAAGGCAGGATAACTTTTTTTGCCCAATTCTGTTTCACTGCTGCTTTAGAAAACATATTTTCAAATTGAACATTATCCTCATGAAATTATTATTGTAAAGTCAGCAATTCTACTCTGAAATTCCACCACTGGCAAGAATGATACATTAATAAGAATCTTGTTAGAATAGCTGAATATTGTTATGCCTATTGTAGGATGCTAGCAACTTTGTGCAGTATTTAAAGGTTACTTCTCTTTTTTTCCAACAAAGTCCATTTCCTACATCATCACTGAAAACCCACATTTAACAGTGAAACTCAAGTTTTGTGTACAAAATGCATAAAATCTGGAAATCAAACAAATCAAATCAAGGCTTATGCCATGCACTGTAGCTTTCATGTTTGATTCCAGATTGTGTATTCGAGTAAGCAGCGATGGACATAACTTGACTACGGGTTAAAGAACCAGGGTACTAACTCCTTGTAGGAAAAAGCACTAGAGTCCCTGTAAGGCACTTCCAACAACCTAATTCAAATGCAGTTCATGTAAAATGTGCCAGATGAGAAACTAGCCACATAGTGAATCATGGGAGCAGCAGCACCTACAGCACACCACCCAAGCAGGAAGCAGAATGCATGGACCTGCCACAGGAAAATCGAGCAGAATTAAAGGCTAGTAAACTTGATTACCCAGTTCAGATAGATGCAATTCCTTCTTCCTGGGAGTGGCTGAAGCGTGTGGTTGAACCTACTCCCTGCAGTCCATGTCCATATGATAGCAGACCAGTGTGACATGGTAGAATCAGTAAGGGAACAGGAGCCAGCAGAAAAGGTAAGGGAGCAATAGCACAAAAGGCAGCAGCAGCAGCAGCAGACTGGAACAGCCAAGCAGCCACAAACAGCAGGGAGAGTAGGAGGAGCAGGGACACCCAGAGGTAGCTGCATAGCAGCACAGTTATGGGCATGGGGAAGGGAGGAGGTACAGTAAGCAACTATGCTGTGGGCTACAAAAAATTCTGTTCATCCTGGCAACACTTGGATATGTGTGGTTTAATCTGCTCAGAGTGGTTGTGGTGTATTTTGCCCACTGCCCCTCCAAACAGTAGGTCAAGCATTTTGTACAAGTATTTAAAACTCCAATTAAAGTGTGTATACTGGCACAGGTTGGTTTTCAGGTGGTGTGCAACAGCTACTGGGGAGATGGGTTGGTACTGTATCCCAGGGATAGTGTTTTACGTGTTATCAGACCCACAGTTTCCTTCTCTGGGTGGAAGCATCATACTGTCCTCCATGTTTTCCTTCTAAACCAAACCCCCAATATGAGCAGTTTAACAAGAACAGGCCTCTCAACCTAGCTTGGCCCCTACAGGCACAAGGCAGGCATAGTAACCCAGTATAACATATGTAAGATTTGTATGGTGACCCAGTTACAAACATTTGAAATAAAGTTGATTGATTAATCTTTTAATTTGCTATTGTTCTGAATTATTTATTGATTAATTTCAAATATACTGCTTTGAACACTGTCCACATATTAAGGTAGCATATAACACAGGCTGTCTCATACAAATGAAAGGAAGCATACCTAGACTGACTGCAAAAAAAATTCTTTAGCATTGTTTAAGTTCTTTAGGTTTACACAGATTGATAGAAACATAGAAACATAGAAGTTGATTGCAGATGGAGACTGCTAGGTCTAGCTAGTCTGCTCATTTGTTTTAGACCTATTTTGACACTATAGTTGCCTTTTGTAGTCAGGGCTCCCTTGTGTCTATCCCATGCATTCTTGAACTCCCCCACAGTGCTGACCCCCACAACCTCTTGGGGTGGGCTGTTCCAAGCATCCACTACTCTTTCTGTGAAGGAAAACTTCCTGGTGTTGCTAAAGAACCTCCCTCCTTGCAGTCTGAGGTCATGTCCCCTGGTCTTGGATCTCTTCTTGAGATGAAAATGTTCATGTGCCTGTTCTTTGTTAATGCCTTTTATGTACTTGAGTATTTCAATCATTCAATCATGTTCCCCTCTCTCTTCTCTTCTCCAAGTCTTTCCTCTTAGGACATGTACTGCAGACCCTGAATCATTTTTGCCACCTTTCTCTGTACTGTTTCAACCCAGTCAATGTCCTTCCTGTGGTTAGGTCTCCAGAATTTGACTCCGTATTCTAGGTGAGGCCTGACCAGTGATCTATACAGCGGTAGTATCACCTTTGTCTTCCTGCTTGTGATTTCCCTCCTAATGCAGCCCAGCATTCTGTTGGCCTTTATTGTTGCCTTCTCATACTGCTTACTAACCTTCAAGTCATCTAAGATTATGACTCCCAGATCTCGTTCCTGGTTTGAGGCTGTCAGTCTTTTGCCTCCTAGGTAATACTCCTTTCTTGGATTTTTCTTTACTATGTGCATGAACTTGCACTTTTTGGCATTAAATCTCAGTTGTCACACTCCAGACCCTTCTTTTAGTTTCTTAAGGTTAGTTTCCACCTTGCTCACTCCTTCTGGGGTGTCCACCCTGCTACATAACTTGGTGTCATCTGCAAACAGACATAGCTTCCCTTCCAGTGTGTCAGTGATGTCTGCTTCAAAAACATTGAAGAGCATAGACCCTAGCACTGAGACATGGGACACCCCACTGGTTACCCTGCCTTCCATTGATAGTGCTCCATTAGCCTGTAACCTCTGTGTTCTGCCTTGTAACCAGTTTTGAACTCATCTGACAACTTCTGGACCAACCCCTGTGTGGTCAAGCTTTTTCACTAGCCTTCTGTGTGGAATCAATTTGAAGGCCTTACTAAAATCTAGGTAGACCTCATTTACTGCCCCACCATCATCCACTATTTTTGTAGTGTAGTCAAAAAACTCTAGCAGATTTGTCTGGCATGACCTACCTACTATGCTGTTTAGGGCCTTGTCAGCCACTAGTTTTAAGGAATACTACAATCCTCTGTTTGAGTAGTGTCTCCATTAGTCTCCATTGTTGATCAGAACGGCAGGCCAGCTGCACACACAGAGAAATTGGAAAGGGTGTGTGACAAATATCCAGGAAGACTCCTAAACAAACAAAAGCTAGTGCAGGTAGGATGACTGCAGGAAATATTTTTCTAAGCTTTGTTAAAGCATAGTAGGCACAAAGGTTTGAAAGCCTGGGTGGGTGGTAAAGATTCAGGAAGGCTCCCATATAATCAAAAGCAAGCACAGATAGGCTGACTGTAGAAATAGTTTTTAAGCTTAATTAAGGCACTGTAGGTTTACACAGGGATCTGAAGGACCAGATAGGTGACAAACAGCCAGGAAGGCCTCTACACAAACCAAAGTAAGCATAAATGTGCTTACTGCAAGAAATATTTATTTAAGCTGTGTTAAAGCACATTAGGTTTATACAGTAGAAACCACAGAAGAAACCACAGACACCCCTTCAGAACCTCTGTCTCTGTGGTTCATGGCAGACATTGAACCCATCTCCAATTAATGGGTGTTAAAAGAGGAGAAAAAAGATTAATGCAAGGGGAATGTTCCAGGTTGTCCATGCCTCCTTAAATGAGGTCAGAAGATTTTAATCCTGGGTATGTCCAATAAGCATGGTACAAAACAGAATAGGGATTACTACAAGTAAAAGAAAAATGCTTTTTATCTTTACTAATTCAAATGCCTATTACCTTAAAGCTCCACAGCCATGATTCATAGTCCACATCACCACTTTGTCCAAGACCAACCAGTGTTCACCTTCTTTTTTAATCAATATGCTTTTTCCTAATTCTTTATAAACAGTCATGTTCTTCTAAGCCCAGCATCAGCTGTCTGCCACAGTAGCTTCTCTAGACTCAGTGTTTTTCATACAGTGTCATGCAGAACTTAAGCCTTTCATTAGTAAATGCAAGTTGTGCTGCTGCAATTGAGTTCCAAAGAAAAGGGGAACAACATTTACGAATCAATACACATATTAGGGGATAGAACTTGCAGCTTCTGTGGCACACTAGAAGTCCTTAGTGGACCTGAAGCCCTGTTACTCAGATCAAGTTATTCTACAACTGCTGTACAATAGATACTTTCATCAACTCTTCTCTCTGTAGTTATTAGACCGAATTACACAAAGACCTTGCTTGCCTTTAGATGTTCATGCCTTGTCGATTTTACTCATTCAGGGATTCAGGGCACCTTTTATGTTACATTCTAGATATCATTACTCTTGTATTGTGCACTCATAGATGCGAGCAACTATGTGACTCCATCACTACAGTAGCAGTGTTTTAGTGGCACCAGTATCATCTTGTTTCTTCTCATATTAGTTCCCACACTTACTCACTTACTCCTGGAATGTTAGGGGTGAGAGGGTTCTATGAGGGATAGGCTTTTGATTTTACATCGGGGATTTATCAATGGATGGCCTGTATTAATATCAGGATCCATCGCTGCCACATTGCTACCCCAGCAAATAGAGATGTACCCTTCAGGCAACTTACTTACCCAGGACCCTGACACCAGCCTCAGAGCAACTCCTGACTGATATTTGGATATTGGCAACACTTCAGATTGCCTGAATGCTTCACATCCATGCTCCAGAACAGCATTAACCACCCCTCTATATTGTGGAAGGATATTCTTTCACATTTCTTGCTCCTCCAACTGAGTTCCCTCCACCTGTTCTCAAAACAGGCAATACTTTGATCTCTGATTTTGCTGCAATTGGATCTTTTTTCAGTTACTTCTTCATGTGTTGTGCCCATTCACTCCTCTGTTCCTCCTCACCCTCCTTCTTCTCTTCCTCTCTCTCATCTTCTGTTCCCTTTCTGTCCCTCAAACTCTCCATCTGTCTCCTACTCCCTTTTTTTCTTTTTCTACCATTATAACTGCTGTTCCTTTTAATGCCCTTTTGGCTCTTAATATTCACAATGGTCGGAGTCCTGATGGTCTTGACCCTACACTATTATTTCTCTTTGCTCCTTTTATTTATTTATTTAGTTTTTGTTGACTGGGAAAGGAGGACTAGAAAATTCTGCCTATTTTCAGCATCATCTCAAGGAAGGGGGATACAGATGGATGCCAACTGACATTGAACCAGATTAAGCTGTTAGTGGCATCTTTAGTGAACTGGGGAAATTTGACTAGGACACTGGGGAAATTCCCCTACTCTGCTGTTTGAGGATCTCTTGGTCATTTTTCCCAAGATGGCCACCCCGGTGGATCCAGGAGGAGGAACATCTGTTACAGAGGCAGAGGAGATCTTATCCTCCTCTGCCCCTTGTAGCTAGAGGCTGAGACAAATTTACAATGTAACACTGAAGAAGATGATGTTCCAGTTTGCTATTTTGATTCGGAAATGGAATGGTCCAAACAAAAAGAAAAAGTTACAAGTAAAGTACAGATACAATCCTACGGTAATCAAAATGGTAAAAGTACTAGTGTAAAAGAAAACCTATTAAAAGAACTGGTTATGAAGGAAGAAAAATATAAAAAGCAATGGGAAGCACTGTAAGCTGAACTGACAGTGCTACATACTGGCTCCAAGACAGCAGGCCCTGCTGACTCATCATCGTTAAACCAGCTAAGTGGTGATGTGGTTGCATCAAAGGATGCCACTGGGCCAAGTGTTGACATCAGACATGAGGAAAAATTATCATCTGGCAGCTTTGAACAGCAATCCGCTGTGTGCCAAAAGCTGAAGAAACAGGCAAAAATTAAAAATCCCTTAAGCACTGAGAAAGGACACCATCTTAGGATGTCTTACCATCCGGGAACCAAAAAGAAAAGTAAACTTTTAGAAACTAAAAAACCCTCCATGGAAAAAGGCACTGCTCCACAAATAACAATCACGGAATCTGAACCTATAAGTACTATAACCCCAAATCAGCTCATAGAACCACAAGTTGAAAACAGGGAGTCAACTTAAATTGATCATGCATGGTCACCTGCTCGAGCATTAAAGGGAGCAGAGTGGCTACCAAATGAGAATGGGCAATGGTTACTGGATCCCAGTGATCAGAACATTCAAAGATTTTGGAAACAGTTGCACACCTTGCAAGTAGCTACCACCTCTAAAATGGTAAATGAAGAAATGGACTCTGCAATACAAGGGGAAGCAGGTAAAGAGACAGCAATAATGGGCCCCAACAAAAATGATATTATAACGCCATCACAGACCAGCGCTAACTCTATTAATCTTACAAACCCACAGGAAGAACAAATTAACAGAGTGGGTCCCTCTGAGGACATATTGCAACACCCCTCTAAAAAAGCCTATTTGAACCCAATGTTTAAATTATCTGACCTTTTTCAGAATAAAAGGGAACCTGCTCCGAGGAAAAATGCTGTTAGGTTAGTATTTAAGTGGGGGGGGGGTCTAGAAAATCCACCAGATAGACTTTATGTGGCAGGGTAATTATTGAAGGCTGTCATGCGTTTTTTTCCTCCAAAATATTTGCTTTAATTCATCTAGGAAATGGCAATTATGACGTCAGTTTTAAAGCAGTTTCCAGCCTTTGATAGATTATGAGCACAATACCAGACAGTCCAAAAAATTCTCTTTGGATCCCCTACATGGCCATCCCTCTTACAAAGCCAGCTATTAAACATATAACGATTATGTTTCATAATGAGGGAGTCTATGTAAAGGATATTCTTTTCTGGCTCAGGCAAAGATGTAAAGTTTGGGATAGACCAGCCCCAATTTTGGATAGCGAACAGATTTTGAACGGGGACTGGAAAATTAAAGTGAAGCTTTGCTCAACCAACAACGGTCCAGTTCATTTGCTTAGTGCCTTCTTTTTAGGTAAAAACAGGGGGATATTGTTTTATATTGGATAACCCAAGTCCTGTTTCAATTGCGGTTCCCATATGCACCTTGGTTCTGCATGCGATACACCAAGGTGCAGCTATTGCCTAGATTACGGTCACTTTTCTTCTACCTGTGCTAACTTGTTTAAATGTAAGCTACAGTACAAGACACATTAAAGTGTTCCCTCAACTCACTGGTGTAGCATTTTTCAATGAGTTTCCTAATCTGTGCAGTGTTTAATTCAATGAATTAGTAAAAGCTTAGTATTGGTTTGCAACTAGCTGTTAGGACTATAAGCTTTATTTTCAGCTGAGTGCTTAGGAGTTTCATTTCAGAAGGCAGACTAAACAACTCTTAAGGAATGCTGTAATATATATAAACATTTATAAACAGTGCTCTTGAGGAATGCTGTGATATTTATAAACAACGCCATGAAAATACATTGCATAAACACTGCAAAACAGCTACTGCCATATCACTAAACAGGTACAAGTGGGTTGAATAGGAAGTGAAGAATGGTTGAAAAAGAATTAAAAGCTTCAACTATTCAAGTTGCCACTGCAGTAGAATCACAAAAAAAAAAAATGCTACACCAGTGAGTTGATGGAACAGTTTAATGTGACTTGTACTGTATGTGAAAACACCAGACATAGGTATGGTAGGTACCCTTGGGCCTCCCATAATAGGGAAGACTGTCTCTCTCAGGAAGGGCTGATCAACAAAGCTCAACAGATGCAGGCCCAGAAGGTAACAAACACAGTAGTCTCTGATTCACCTGTTCCCAAGCCCCCCCCCAAATGAAGACCCCCTTATAAGAGAAGATAGGGAGGCCCAGAATACTATTACAGAGTTAACATCAGTTAACCAGATGGTAGAGATTCCCATATCAGGAAGCAATGACCCCAAAGTGCTAAGTAAGTTAGAGGAGAAAGACATGCCCCCATCCAGTCAAGAGAAAAAGTTCAGGAAAGTGTCTGCAAAGAAAAGGAACTGATCAGGGAAAACATTCAGTAGCAAAAGTAAAGAGGGTTCCAGGGGCCCAGAAAATTCAAAGGAAACATGGAGGAAGGGGAACAAATTTTCTGCCTTGGTCACTGACAGGTCAGACAAAAACTCAGGGGGGAGAGAGGTCTGATTCTTCTTCAGTGACTTCAGTTACCGCAGAAGTTACTTCAGATATGGAGGGAAGAAGGGAAGATACCCATATTTCCCAAAGAACTAGATGGAGGCGATGTGGTAAAACTCCTTGAACTCCTGAATGTCTGCTTCACCTTTTTTCTTCTCTTGCTTTTCCTTGTTAATGAGCCTGCTTACCACTACTACTATTAATTTTAATAGTATAAAAAGTCATGCAAGGATGGTTACAGTTTTAGGATCTCTGTCACAAGGGGAATAATGACATTACCTGTATACAGGACACCAGGATTAAAACTAATAATAATAATAATAACAATAATAATAATCTTTATTTGTATGGTGCCTTTCAGCAATCAAGGTGCCTAACAATGTTCCAAATGACATATCAAATTTTACAATCATAAATAGTATAAAAACAGATAATACAACTAAAAAAATAATTTGTCAGTCACCAAATGCTGGACACCACAGATGCGTTTTTAGGGCCTGTTTAAATCCCTCCATGGTAGCTCACTCCTGTAACTGACGGGGTAGAGAATTCCAAAGGGTAGGGTCCACATGCATAAATGCCTGGGCCCCAGAAGATTTTAAGCACACCCTTGGAATCTCTAGCAACCCCTCGTCAGCTGAGTGGAGCAATTGCCCAGGGCACTAAGGTACCAGAAGCTCTTTCCGGTAGTCTAGGCCCTGTCCATTTAGGGTTTTATAAGTCAAAAGTCCGACTTTAAAGGTAATCCACCACTATACCTGCAGCCAGTGCAATCCACGCAGCACCAGGGAAATATGACAGGACCAGGAGGTTCTCGTCAAAAGCTGGGCCACTGCATTCTGCATCAGCTGCAAGCGGCTGATTTCTACCCCAGGTAGCCCTAGGTACATGGAGTTGCAGTAATCCAGCATGAGAACACAAAGGTATGGAACAATGTGGGAAGATCGCTGGACAGAACAAGATGCTTAGCTATGGAGATGTTCCTCAGATGGTAAAAAGAGGACTTGATGATTGCTGACACCTGTGAACACAGTGTCAGCCCTTTGTCAAAGATTATCCCCAGGTTTCGCACCCATTCAGAGGTCAGGAGTGATAGACCCCCAAGAAAAAGTCCTGAGTGCAAACCTGTTCCCAACCCACCTATCCAGCACCCTGGGTCCAGAACCAGCACCTCAGTCTTTTCTGAGTTCAACTTCAACCAGTTTGAATCCATCTAATCCTGGATTTCTGTGAGGCAGTTGTTAAAGACTGAGAGAGCTCCATCCTGGTCAGGTGCAAAAGAAAGATAGAGCTGGACATCATCAACATAACAGTGAAACCTCATCCCATACTGTCTTACAATGTCTCCAAGGGGCAGCGTGTAGACAGCAAACAACATGGGAGACAACACCGATACCTGAGGAACCCCACATGACAGGGGGACTGGGTCTGAGAACTGAACCCCCAACACCACCCTCTGAGTTCTTCCAGTGAGGAAAGATGTAAACCACCTGAGGACTGCACCTGGCAGGCCACAGATGAACCTCAAATGACCGAGCAGGACCTCATGGTCCACAGTGTCAAATGCCGATGAGAGATCTAGAAGAAACAAGATGGCGCAGTTTTTCTGATTTATTGCCATCAGCAGATCATTGAGCACCTGAACCAGTGCTATCTCAGTACTAATCCTCTTTTGAAAACCGGACTGGAGAGATACATAGATGTCATGGATGGTCAAATGGTTCTCCAGTTGTACGACCACAACTTTTTTAATCACCTTCCCTTAAAAGGGAAGGTTTGAGATTGGTCTGTAGTTCACATGGTAGTCTGGGTAAAAAGAAGTTTTCTTCAGGAGGGGTGTTACCACTGCCTCCTTCAGGGAGCTAGGAAACTCACCTGTTTCCAAGGAGCTCCAGACTATCCATGCTAGGACCGGACCAATGTTGTCAATACAACCCAAAATCAGAGAAGTTGGTCCTGTATCCAAACTACAGCACGTAGTGTGTGCACTCTGGACAATCTGCATGACATCCAAGAACTCCGGTCAGTCAAAGGTACTCAAGGAAAGCTTAGGGGCAGTGGCTGAGCACTGATCCAAAGCAACACCCATAGAGTGTGCTGGTTAGAGCACTGCCCTGATGTCAGCCACCTTAGATACATAGATACATAGACAATGTCGGCAGATAAGGGCCTATGGCCCATCCAGTCTGCCCATTTGAGCTTGTAAGTTCAGTTTATGTTTTCCTAAAAGTCTGTTGCCCCTTACACCCGACCTCCAGAATTCCTTTATGTCTATCCCATGCATTCTTAAATCCCGTGATTGTTTCAGCCCCCACCACTTCCTCTGGCAGGGTGTTCCACTTGTCCACCACCCGTTCTGTGAAGAAATTCTTCTTCACGTTTCCTCTGAATCGTCCTCCCTCCAGCTTCATCCCATGCCCTCTAGTCCTGGAACATCTTTTTTGCTTCAAAATAGTGTATTCCTGC
Source organism: Neoceratodus forsteri (assembly GCA_016271365.2). NCBI lineage: Eukaryota > Metazoa > Chordata > Ceratodontiformes > Ceratodontidae > Neoceratodus > Neoceratodus forsteri. The sequence goes on along the minus strand of CM057459.1, from coordinate 400,974,064 downwards.
ACCCTGTTCCTCCCTGTAAGATACTTGCATGTCTCTATCATATCCCTTCTCTCCCTCCTCTCCTCCAGGGAGTACATGTTCAGTTCCTTCAACCTGTCCTCATAGGACTTGTGATGCAATCCATGCACCATCTTTGTTGCCCTCCTCTGAACCTTCTCTACCCTATCTATGTCCTTATGTAGGTAAGGTCTCCAGAACTGTACACTGTACTCCAGGTGGGGCCTAACTAGTGTCTTGTGTAGTGGAATTATGACCTCCCTTTTCCTGCTGGTGATGCCTCTGCCTATGAATCCCAGCATCCTATTTGCTTTACCTGCTGCCTTGTCACACTGTTTCCCTACCTTGAGGTCATCAGAGATGATAACCTCAAGATCCCTTTCCTGCTTGGTGCATGCTATATCCTCACCCCCTAACTGATATATTGTGCCAGAGTTTTTGTGCCCCATATGTATTATCTTGTACTTCTTTGCATTGAATTTCAACTGCCAAACCCCTGACCATTCTTCAAGTTTCTGCAGGTCCCTTCTCATTCTGTCTACACCCTCTGGTGTGTCTACTCTGTTACAGGGCTTTGTGTCATCAGCGAACAGTGAAATTCTGCCTTCTAGGTCCTGCGCAATGTCACTGATGAAGATGTTGAATAGGACCGGTCCCAGCACTGATCCCTGTGGTACCCCACTGGTCACTCTTCCCTCTGTGGAGTGACAGCCATTTACCACCACCCTCTGTGTCGTGCCGTCCAGCCAGTTACCTACCCACCACACTACTGTCCTGCCCACACCCATATTCCCCAGTTTGTGTAATAGTCTTCTATGTGGCACAGTGTCAAAGGCCTTGCTGAAGTCCAGATAGGCCATGTCCACTGCCCTCCCCTGATCCACCTCCCTAGTCACCCAGTCAAAAAATTCAACCAGGTTGGTCTGACACAACCTCCCCCTGGTGAAACCATGCTGCCTCAGGTCCTGTAGTCCATTGCCAACCAGATGTTCCACCAATCTCTCCTTCAGTAGTGCTTCCATGATCTTCCCCACTACTGAGGTGAGGCTGACTGGTTTGTAGTTCCCTGCTTCCTCTTTGTTTCCACTTTTGTATAAGGGGACTACATCTGCTATCCTCTATTCTTTGGGTACCTCCCCTGTTTCCAGTGATCAGCTAAACAGGATAGCCAGAGGTTCAGCCACCACCTCTCTTAGTTCTTTAAGGACCCTGGGGTGCTCCCCATCTGGCCCCATTGCTTTATCAACTCTTATTACTTCCAGTTCCTTCAGGACCCTTTCTCGTGTAAAGGGACTTGTGTCCATTTCTGCACCATTCTCACCCCTTGTACTCCCTTCAGACCCATTACCCTCCTCTTCCTCATTAAAGACTGAGCAGAAATACCTGTTCAATATGTCAGCTTTACTGTTGTCATCCTCCACGCGGCCCCCATCCTCCCCCTTCAGTCTCACTATCCCTCCCTTTGCCTTTCTTTTTTCACTTATGTACCTGAAAAAGGTTTTGTCCCCTCTACCCACTGATTTTGCAATGTGTTCTTCTGTCTGAGCTTTGGCTTCCTTACTGATCTCCCTGCCTCCTTTGCTTCTCCTGGTACTCTCCTATCCCCTTCTGCCTGTGTCTTTTGTATTGCCTGAATGCAATCTTTTTGGCTTTCACTTTCTTTGCTACCACTTTGGAAAACCATAATGGTCTCCTCTTCCTTTTCCTCTTGCTAACCTGCTTAATGCATAATTCTGTTGCTCTTGTAATCCCCATTTTAAATACTGCCCACTGCTCCTCAACCCCTGATTCCTGCCCCATTCCCCTTAATGCCTCTTTCAAGTATCTCCCCATTTTCCCAAAGTCTGCCCCCCTAAAATCCAGGATACGTGTTTTTGTGTGGTTTGGTTCTGCGCTTTCTGTGATTTCACCTTAGTTGCAAAGAATTGAGCAAGTTCATAGCACTCTACTTGACAAAAGGCTTTTTGAAATTGTAGATAGGCTAGGTGACACAGTCTGTCCTAAGTTCGAAAAAGCTGAGCTAGTCTAGAATTAAAACAAGCTACTAAATATTTGATGAATGGACCCTCTTTTTGGTCTATAGGCCAATAATTATTTGATGGGGTTGGGATTTTGCTAAATAATCCCAACATCAGAGTCTCCAGACTGATAGACATCGAGCCTGGAACTGCCTTAATGTTAGATTTTTCATTTTATTCAGAAAGGTTCTGAATTACTACCATTTATGCCCCCAGACTAAAACTCTTAGAGCAGCTTTATTGAAACAGATCCAGACACATTTATTCACCTCTAGATTGTTGATCTGGGCTGGAGATTTTAATTGTGGGCTGGGAAAATCAGACAGAGGTATAAAAACAGATAAATTTTTTTGTGACTCTGTTGCCCTCAATAATATTATCTCTAATGCCAAATTAATAGACTCATATAGGCACATTTTCCCCACAGGAGGCAATACTTCAGAGGACACCTATCCGCCAAAATAGTCTTTATTTTTATTTCAGTCATCCTGGTTATCTCAGGAGTGAAGGTCAGGCCCAGGAATTTACAGACGATAGATCGGTCACACTAAGCATTAACTGGGGTCAAACCCCGAGATGTAGAAATAATACATGGAGGCTAAACAATTCTGTATTAAACAATGATCACATCTGAACAGCCTGGAGAAAAGAATGTCAGGCAAAATTATCTGAAGCTGAATTATATGATAATGCTGCCACCTGGTGGGAAGAGACAAAATTGTCATGGGAAGACTTATTCCGAAAAAAGCCAGAGATTCTGAGACTGGTATTTACCTCTCATATTTGCAACTGACAGCCCAGGTACAGAAACTCATTTCACTCACAAAAACTTCTAAACTAAACTACTGACCCCAAATTTCAGAAAAAAAAGAGATTTTTAAAATGCAGTATGATAGAGCAAAATCATTGGAACAAAAATTAAGATTTGGAATGAATATGATGAAAGGTTCCTTGGACACGTTTAAAGGGTGTAAAGATAAAAAAGATCACAGAGTCTTTATTAAAATAAGAACAGAGTCAAGTCTAATTATCTCCTCTCCTGAAGCAATGTTAGAACAGGTAGGTGTATACCTTAATGAGATATTTGGACATACTCCACATATTACAGAAGTTAATTGCATGTTGGGAAACCTACCTCAAATTTTAGAAGAGGATACAAATTTTCTGTCAGCTTCCATAACTGCAGCAGAAATAAAAATTGCCATAAATTGGCTTAAAAATGATTTAGCCCCCAGAACTGATGGCATTGGAGCAGAATTTTGTAAGAGTTTTGTTGAGGAAATAGCCCCAGCCCTTGAGATTGTACTAACTTGTATGCTACAAGAAGGGAAACTGGCAAAATATATGGATCTAGCATCCTTAATTTTGTTGTATAAAAAAGGAGAGCAAGAGGACCTAAAGAACTGGAGACCTCTGAGTCTGTTAAACGCAGACTTAAAAATATTAAGTAAAATCCTTTTAAACAGACTAGTGACATTGGCAGCCAAGGTTATTAGTGCCTATTATACATGTGCCATTCCTGGTAGAAGCCAATATGATACTCTAAACATGATTAGAACAATGTTCCATAAAACAGAGAAAAATTATTTACAAGGATACATATTTGGGATTGATCAATAAAAAGCATTTGTTAGAGTTTTGCATCAGTATTTATATAAAGTTCTCAAGGCCTATGGGATCCCTAACAAATTTGTGGGATGGATACAAGTCATGTATAATAACGCATCTCTCATACACAACATAAAGGGTTGGATAGGGAAAGAAATAAAGGTAAAAAGAGGAGTAAGGCAAGGGTGCCCTCTTAGTCCTTTGCTTTACATATTTTGTATAGATATTTTCTTGAGGAAAACAGAGCAAAATAACCGTATTCAAGGACTAGTTGTGAATTCAGCATCCTAATGCTAGCATATGCAGATGATCTGGTGTTATGCCTAGACCCTATAACAGATGAAGAATCTTTGATAGATATTTGTCAGGCCTTTTCTGAATAGTCAGGGTCTAAAATGAATTACACAAAGAGAACAGGTGCTATATTAGGCTGTACTCCTGTACCAGAAAGGGACACATTTGCAGACATTAAAATATCCTGAGGGACAGTCACTATTCTAGGCATCACCTTTGGAGGAGAAGATATGGCTAAGCAGAACTGGAATGTGGGAATGCAGAGAGCAAATAGGATGGTAAATTCCTGGGAGGGACAGCAGATGTCAAAAAGAAAAACAATCATATTAATTAAAACTCTCTTATTATCTGTAATCTTGTACATAAGCTGTATCCCACCCCAAAAAAAAAAATCTTTGGTTGTAGCTTTGTACAGTGTTTAGCCCTGTGAGGCAGACAGTTAAACCACATCAAAAGGGAAAATCACTTTTATGAAAATAGAAGAAGGGGGACTGGACATGATAAATCCTGTGGCATTTTATTGTAGTATATTCTTGAAATGTAATTTTGGGAATGCTCTGAAACCAGGGGATAAAATATGGAAGGATCAGGTATTAAGCTGGATTATACAATGGCAATAAAATTTCCTGGACTGTGATTGGTCAGTGTGTCCCTGGCACAGTGAGGTTATCCCAGCACAACCTCACTGTGTGGGTTTGCTTCCTTTTCATATTTACTTCTTCTCTTAAGAAACAAAGATATAGTGGCACACTAAAAATCAACTAAATACATTTTCTTTATGTTTTTTTTTTATTTTGTATAACAATGAGCCATTGTATAATAGCAATAATGCACTACAGGGTGTGGGTTGTGCTGGGATAACCTCACTTCTGGGACGTTGGACAAACTTGGTTTGTGGCCTCATGCCCAACCACCCAGGCGTGAGGTTATCCCAGCACAACCCACACCCTGTCATGCATTACTGCTTAATTAGTCCCTGTCTAGAAGCATGGGCCCAGAAGAAGGCAGGGTCTCTGCATAGAATCCTTGGGCTCCCCGAATATGGTCTGGAACAGGTGAAAACCCTGATTAAATGGGATATTGCTAAAGACTGCATACATCTTAAAACCAGGAAATAAATATATAGGCACATTATCCAGATAGAAAGTAGGGAAGATACTGTATTTCCCTAGGGAATTGTTCTCAAGAGAAACTACAACTTAACCTAAACATGTTAAAATCAAAAATGTTACCAGAATTTGTGTGGGACTCAGTTTGGCTCAGTCTACATGGTAAACTGAGTGTTAGAAACCATAATGAGCATAAACAGATACAGGATAGGTATTGCTTAAGACATACATGTACGCAAACTTTAGAAACACAAAATCATTTATTTTTGGAGTGTGATTATGAAAGACATTTCTGGTCATACTCAGGGCCCCTGGTGTTCTGCGGCAGAATTTTCTGATTTCTGCGGCAGGGCTCCTTGACTTCTGCGGCAGCATTTTCTGATTTCTGCAGCATGATTTATTCATTTCTCTGGCAGAATGCAGTCCTGTCATTGGCTAAATATGATGTGATGTCATCGATTACATCATATGCTGAGCATAGAGGAGGGGCTTCAGGATAAACGAGGTGGGAAAGAAAGCCTGACACTATGGAAAAACAGTATATTTATATGAAAATTCACCAAAAACAATGAATTCTGCGGCACTATATATATTCTGCGGCATGATGCAAATTCTCCGGCAAATTCAGCCACCGCAGAACTGCAGCATTCCAGGGGTCTTGGTCATACTTAATGAAAGAATGAGGATAACCTACAGTATATTTTGCAAATTGTCATACTCAGTGCTGCTATATGGAGGGACTGATAGGAGTGGGGTAAATACTGTCCTGAAACAATATACATAGTATTAGTGATAATGAGACATTACATGTGGCAAGCTCATTTTGTATGGGTCACACAACAAAGGCTACTATCCTATGTAGAATTGTTTAGAAATATTGGTATTTCTCTTCAGAAAATATGGACATTGGATGCTAAGAGATATAATAAGGAGAAACTCAAGCTATTATGGATAAATTGTAAAAAGTGGTCAAAACTTCCATAAGAGAATGATTTAATATTATGGACTGTTTTTTTTTGTTTGTTTTTTTGAGTTGTGGTTATTTTTCTTTTCTTCTCCTTGTATGTATAAATTAATAAGAAAAGTATGTATGAACTTGTGCTTAGTATGATATAATTATCTTTTTTGTCTGTAGTCCTCTTAAATTTCTCTACTCTTACTACAGGTTGCTCTCCTACCCTGTTGCAGGATGGAGGTTCCCAGTCCAAGGTAGGAGTTGGAAGACGACAGATGTGTGCTGCTAGCTATGGGTACTGAAGACACTGAAAACGCAGTTTCACACAAAATATCCATGACAGAGGCAGAATCCACCTTAAAAGCAGAAACTAAATTGACTCTTGGCACATCCCTTTCTTTGGCCAAGAAAAGGGAAATTTTAGGAATGGAATTAAACAGGGTAAAGAATCAATTGCTACAAGATCAATACGATTCTGAGGAGATTGGTAAATGGAATGTTTACTGAAAAGTATGCCAGGACAGTCGAATTTACCTACCTCCAAGGTCTTTGTCTTTGGGGCACTGAGGGAGGAACACGGGCCTGCTAATCTTTCTTTAAGCACTGTGGGAGTTTCGCAACATGAGCCAGATGTCACAGAATGGATGCCGGAAAAAGCGATTGAAAATGCAGGATGGATAAGATAGGAAGAGGGTGCATGGATAACAAATTTGCCGACTTCGGAGAATACCTTGAATACAGGAAATATCTCTGGGTTACCAGATGATATGGATAGTCAGCTGTTGCTCTGCAATTGGAATTAGCTACCTTTGGTCCACCACACTTTCTTGGCTGTCATCAAGTACTGCTGAATGACACAGCTTTCAATGCCCCAGTGAAGGGGACACAGCATGAGACAGGTAGTATTACCTTTTTACACTTGGGGTCTCAAACTGAATTATGTGGTACTTGCCTGTCTCACAGCAATCTGCCCACTGGATGGCTATATATATCCTGCATATTGCTGGTGCCACCTCTCCCCTAAAGTATTGTTGGTTAAGATGTCATATGTCTCGCTTAATCGCTATATTATATTTGTGTATGTAACTGACATGCTCTGTAATGTACCCTATACCCTGTTCAATGTATGTTTAATTCTACTGTGTACTCCTGCCAATGTATGTAATCATTGTCTGTAACTAATCTGGGTCGCTCCTGAAAAAGGAAACTCAAGTTTCAGTGAGCTTACCCGGTTATCAAAATCTAAATAAATAAATAAATGTTTTGATGCACAGCAAGGGGAGGCTGGACAGGGGTGCTCTCAAAATGGATGGCAGGAGCATGCAGAACCACAAGGTGGAGAGGTCCCCCCTTAACAGCCCAGTGCAGGTCAGAAGCCTAGACAAAATTACTGTAGTTCATTTCATAAACAAATAGACTTGGCAAAGCGAAGGCATGCTATTTGCCTCCGTTATTTGGCTGTAATGGATGAACCTCTGGACAGACAATTTGTGGAGCATGTTTTGATTAAACAATCTTTGGGTTTTATTCCTGCTGACATTTATGCATTTCTCCATATCACAGGAGAACATACATTTGATTTCAGATTTCGAACTTCTGATTTATTGGAGAGATTTTGGGCAAAATATTCACTATTAAAAATTAACCCCTTATGGACCCCCTTCTAGGTAACCCCCTTAACGAAACAAGCATCTCTGATTATAACAGTGCTTTTTAGAAGTGAATGGGTTAACATCATGGATATCCTTTTCTGGTTAGAATAGCATTGTGAGGTATTGGGAACACCAGACCCCGTCTTGGACAATGAAGGTTTCTGGAATGGAGAAAGGAGGTTAAAAGTAAAACTTTTTTCAAGAGGGTGCAGACTTTAAACATTTGCTGAACTGTATTTTCATTGGTCAAGATAAAGGCATTATATTCTATCCTGGGCAACCGCACAGATATTACTGCTGTGGGTCTGCCAGACACATTAGCACTTCTTGTACTGTGGTCCAGTGTCTGTATTGTGGGGAGTCGGTACATTCAGTGCCAGAAACATTAGCACTTCTTGTACTGTGGTCCAATGTCTGCATTGTGGAGAGTCAGTACATTCAGTGCCAGACACATTGGCACTTCTTGTACTGTGGTTCAATGTCTGCATTGTGGGGAGTCGGTACATTCAGTGCCAGACACATTAGCACTTCTTGTACTGTGGTCCAATGTCTGTATTGTGGGGAGTCAGTACATTCAGATTTTCATTGCATAAAACCCCCAAAGTACTCCTTTTGTAAAAAAGAAGGCCATACCTTCACAAACTGCCCCAAAGCATAGAAACATAGAAACATAGAAGTTGACGGTAGATAAGGACCGCAAGGCCCATCCAGTCTGTCCATTTCTTTTTCTACCTTATAAATGTGCCATCGGCCTTTGCTCTGTCAATGGCCTATCTATTCATACTCATCTTATGCCTATCCCTTGTATGTTTGAAGCCCTGCACTGTATTCATATCCACCACTTCCTGAGGTTGGCCGTTCCGTGCATCCACCACACTTTCTGTGAAAAAGTACTTCCTCACATTACCCCTTAATCGGCCTCCCTCTAATCTCTTGCAGTGTCCTCTTGTCCTGCTTTTTTTTTTATATTGAAACATGTTAGACTCTTTCACCTTGTTACTGCCCTTAAGGCATTTGAATATTTCAATCATATCACCTCCTTTGCTATAGGGTATATATATTGAGCTCCGTTAATCTGTCCTCATATGTTTTCTGATGCAATCCCTGCACCATTTTGGTTGCCCTTCTCTGGACTGCCTCAGTGTGGTTAATGTCCTTCTGAATGTGTGGCCTCCAGTACTGCATGCAATACTCCAGATGGGGCCTAACCAGTGTCTTGTAAAGAGGGATTATTACCTCCCTCTTACAACTTGTGATACCCCTGTTTTAGTGGTCTGCTTGGATGATTTCAGGTCATCTATGATGACGATGCCCAAGTCCCTTTCTTCCCTTGTGACTGTCAGCAACTCCCCTCCCAAACTATAGGTGGCTTCAGGGTTTCTCTTTCCTATGTGCATGATCTTGTACTTCTTTGCATTAAACCCCAGTTGCCACTTTTCCAACCATTTTCCCAGTTTATCCAGATCTCTTGTCATTCTGCCCACCCCATCTGGATCATCTACTCTGTTGCTGATCTTGGTGTCATCTGCAAACAGACAAACCTTACCCTCCAGTCCATCTGCAATGTCACTGATGAAGATATTGAAGAAGATTGGCCCCAGGACTGATCCCTGAGGTACCCCACTTGTGACTTGCATCTATTTTGACTGTATACCGTTTACCACCACTCTCTATTTTCTGCCCATCAACCAGTTTGCCACCCAGTTGACCAACTTCTGACCCACCCCAAGCCTACCCAGCTTATTAATCAATCTTCTTTATGGAACAGTATCAAAAGTTTTGCTGAAGTCAAGGTAGGCAACATCAACTGCTCCCCCTTGGTCCACCACTCTGGTTACCCAGTCAAAGAAATCTATGAGATTAGTTTGACAGGACCTTCCTGTTGTAAACCCATGCTGTCTTGGATCCTGTGCACCTATGGATTCCAGGTGTTGCACTATCCTTTCCTTAAGGAGTGCCTCCATAATCTTGCCCACTTCTGAGGTAAGTATGACTGATTTGCAATACCCTGCTTCCTCCCTGCTACCACTTTTGTGGAGCGGGATCACATGAGCCCTTCTCCAGTCTTCTGGGACCTCTCCTGTGCTCAGACACTCACAAAACAGTTCCGATAATGACTCTGCTAGTTCCACCCTTAGGTCCTTTAGTATCCTGGGATGTATGTCATCAGGTCTCATTGCCTTGTCCACCCTGAGCTTATTAAGCTCTTGTAGGACCGTTTCTTTTGTGAAGGGACTAGTGCACACCTCCATCCGCCCTGTGTCCACGGTGCTGAGCTGTGGGCCCTGCCCTACCTTCTTCTCGGTAAATTCTGAGCAGAAGTACAGTATCTATTTAGGATAGATGCTTTTACATGGTCATCCTCCTCACGTGCCCCCTTAACCCCTTTGATCTTAGCAATATCACCTCTGGACTTTCTTCTTTCACTAATGTATCTATAGAAAGTCTTGTCACCTTCTGTTACTGTTTGTGCTAGTGTTTCCTTGGTTTGGGCCTTTGCCTGCATTACTGCCTTTCCTTCTTCCCTTAGTTTTTAAATCAAGGATGGAAATGAGAAAGGAAAAGTGTGGCCTACTGGGATTTGAACCTCAGATCTCTGGTATGCCGTTCCAGCACTCTAACCATTAAGCTACAGGCTCACTGGTCAAAGCATCTGAGGAATTTCCTTACAGCCACACACACTCCTTTCTCTAGTGTTGTGCAATTATGCAACTAGGAACCATTGTTAGAAATACCACTTCTTTCCTTGATTTAAAAAATATGTATACCTTGCAGGAGTTAAACTGCACTGAGAGAAGTGGTATTTCTAACATTGGTTCATAATTGCGCAACACTAGAGAAAGGAGTATGTGTGGCTATAAGGAAATTCCTCAGATGCTTTGACCAGTGAGCCTGTAGCTTAATGGTTAGAGTGCTGGAATGGCACACCAGAGATCTGAGGTTCAAATCCCAGTAGCTACACTTTTCCTTTCTCATTTCCATCCTTGATTTAAAAAATATGTATACCTTGCTGGGGTTAAACTGCATTGAGAGAAGTGGTATTTCTAACACTGCTTCCCTTAGGGAATTTGGTATGCCTCCCTATCTTCATCCCACTGCATTCCCACATATCTTCTGAAGGCCAGCATTTTGGCTCTGACCTTTTCTGCTACTGTTTTTGAGAACCATAGTGGTTTCCTTCTTCTTTTGCACTTCCTTTTCTCTGTAATACAATGGGATGTTGCTTCAAGTATTGCATCCTTAATGCTTGCCCACTTTGCCTGTACTCCCTCACCTGTATTTCTTCTTGCCACAGCTAGCTTAACTCTGCTGGCCATCTTGTGAAAGTCACCTCCTCTGATGTCCCATTTTTTTTTTGCCTTGGAATGGGATGATTTAGTTCTAGTGGCCAAATTGAACCATACAGGTTAGTGCCCCCCATCCCTGAGGCCAAGCCTGTTCCTAGAGATGAAACAGTCCCAGAGGAGGTTTCTGGATCTTCTGCATCCATGCCTCCACCCCCTGTGCCTCTACCAGAGCTTCAGACTATTCCTTTATAATGAAACATCTACATCACTTAACTCTGAACATCAAGGGGGAGGTGTTCCAGTCTCAAATCCATTTGAGGTATTACAAAATGAGGAAGATATTGATTCTGAGTCTACATCTCACACTTCCTCTCAAATGGATGTTACCTTGGAGCGTGATTACGCTATGGATTCAGTAAAAGCTCCGAAAAAAAAGAAATGTATAGGAACCAGATTGGGTTTAAGGAAAATTACTCAGGGGGCGGGGGACTTCTATGATTTAACACTGTGCTTTCAGATTCCTTGACCTAGGACCTTACCTTTTCCAATTTAAATGTTAGCAGCATAAGCTCTGAAAAGAAACTTTTGGCTACTTTTGCTTTGTTTGCTGATTGTACTATAGACATCATTTTCTTTCAGGGCACTGGATTGTATATTGCTGAAGAATTTGATACCACCTCGACAGCTTGGGTTTAGGCCCTGGTTATTGGTCTGGAGGAGTGGACTTATGCTGTGGTATAGGAATATGTTTTACAAACACTGATTTCTCAATTACACATTTTGTGGATATGTTCCTGGATAGAGCTGTTACTAGATATACAGATACTTGGAGTAAATTTTAGATTAATTAATATTTACGATCCACAAGGCAAAGTGTTAAGAAATTATTTATTAAAACTCATCAGGCCCTACTTGTATACTAGCAAAAATGTTATTTTCAGGGAAGATTTTAATATCTGTAGGTTTTCATCCGATAAATCAGGAACCACAGATAAAACATTTTATGATGCTAGTTTTTTTAAACCATTTAATAACACAAGTCAGGACTTCAAGATGTTTCCTTAAATGAAATGAGGGACCCCTCTCAAACCTTTTCTCAAGGACAGAAAGCCACTCAGATTGATTATTTTTATATAAATAATACGTTACTTTTTAAACACCAAAAAATTCAACTTGTAGCTACTTCAGATCATGGATTATTAACTATGACTGTTTCAAATTTTCAGGAGACAACAACATGGCCAGGTTATTGGAAAATTAATCTATCTCTGCTTGATAATCCTAAGGTTTTGCAAGGATTTCACTCAGTTTTGGAAGCTAGCAAATTGGTTTATTTTTTGCATGACTCACAGAATGAGTGGTGGAAAGACAGCAAGAAAGATATCAAGGATTATTTTCAAAAAATGGGGAACATTTTAAGGAAACAAAAACAAGATAAATAATGGGACTTGAGAAAATAGTTAACTCAGCAACAATCCTTAAAAATTAAAGGAGACCATACCTCCCAAGAACAGATAGCCGAAATTAAACAAGAAATGACAACTGTTCAGTACAACAGGATGAAATCACTTGAAAGAGAGCAATGATTTGGAACTCAGGGGAAACAGGCCTATATATAAATCCATTTGACTGCTGTAATAAGCAAAGACATAGGAAAGATATAAAACAACTAAACAAATTGGATGGGACTATACTTACGATGGGGAGAAACATTTTACAAGTAGAATCTTGCATTTCTAATATGTTTGTGGCAGACCCTACTTTGCAGGAAGGTCAAATAAACAGCTTGTTGCAGGATAGTAACCTCCCTACAATACCTGAACAGTATTTTATTACTTTGATGGCTCCCATTACAGATTTAGAACTCACAAATGTGATTTCTATGTTGCACAGTGGGAAGGTGCCAGGTATTGATGGTTTACCAAATGAGTTATACTCTCAGATAGGACACTGGTAGCTGAATTAACACACATGTATAATGACTGCCTTCGGCTCCACCATATACCAAAAAATATGTACAAAGGACTAGTCATTCTATTATTTAAAGCAGGTGACAGGAATAGTTTAAACAACTGGAGACCCATTACTTTATTAAATACTGACATCAACATTTTTATTAAAATTTTTACTAATTGCTTAAGCATGGTTCTTCAGGAGATTATATTTCCCACACAGTTCTGTTCAGTATCTGGCAGGCACATTACTGATGATCTTATTTTAATATGGGAGATACTAGAAAACGGAGGTGCAGAGGAAGTGCTGGGTATTTTAGTTAGTTTGGCTCATGCTAAAGACTTTGATCGAGTGCCTCACCTTTATTTGTGGGAAATGCCTATAGAAATTTGGGTTTCCAAAACCCTTTATACACTGGATTAAAATGTATTGTGACACACCATCTACAGCACCATATAATAATGGCTTGGAGGGAACACCTAGGAGGGTAACTAGGGGTGTGCGACAGGGCTGCTCCCTCAGTCCTATGTTGTACATTTTAACTTTAGAGAACTACACTGCCAAAAATATCTCACAATGAGGAAATTCAGGGGTTGTCTGTTTCTAGAGAAGATATAGAGGTTAAGTATATTGCATATGCTGATGACTTATGCTTTGTTTTAGCAGATTTTCCCTCTGGTGGAGTGCTGAAAGTAGTGCTGGATAACTTCATCCAGGGAACTGGTTTAAAGATAAACTTGGATAAAAGTAAGTGTATTTCCATTGGGAAAGTAAATGCAGCACAATGATCAATGCTTGGTATGTCAGTTTCATCCTCAGGTTGTAAACTTTTAGGAATTTACTTTGGATCTGAGGACATGGGTGTTATTAATTGGGAGATATTGCTAACTGAAGTCCCCCCCCCAAAAAAAAAAACAACAAAGTGGAATAAGTGGTTTCTTTAAAAAAAAAGAGGATCTATATGCTAAATCCTTTTTTGCTGAGTATGTTTTTATGTCGGAGTTCTGTTTTTATGCTTCCCAGACAGTTGGCAACAAGGGTATATAGTGTCTTTTTCCAGGGTATTTAGGGCAGTCGCCTTAATCCCATTAAAAGTTGTGTTATTTATTTACCTGTAAAAACCGGGGAGGGGGGCTTAAGGATGTTGAATCCAGTTGGGGGTTTTTTTGTATATTTTTTCAACATTACATAAAACCAGTTCTACTAAAGAAAGATAAAATATGGGCTCTATGGGTCTTTGACTATGCAGACTGATGGATAAAAACTTGGGAAGTAAATAAGGTTATACCTCAACAAAAGTCTGTTTTAGGATTACCTGATTATATGCAACACTGTTTTGAAAAAGTGAAGCATGGGGTTTGTCCATAGTGGAGGGGTTTTCATTTTTCAGGAAAGACTTACACACTTATCCTGTACAAAACTTTTTCTAGGAACAGTCCCATTTTGGAAACAAACCACAAAAATCAACAGATCAACAGTTTGGGAAAATGTTACAACACAGTAGGATGCCAATGTATATGTGGGACACCCTTTGGCTCAGTAGTCATGCCAGACTTAATGTGAAAGGTAACTTAAAACATAAAGAACTGTGGGAAAGGGTGTGTTCAGGATGTGAATTTTGTGGGGGTCAGACAGAAACTATGCAGCACTTGTATTTTGATTGCCCCTTTATTCTTCACTTTTGGATGCAAATATACAAATACTGGGTTAATTATCCTTTTCATTTATTTACCCCAGATATTCTATCTTTAGGCATATTACCTCAAACATGGCAGAATTATAACACGGATACTATTCATCTGATTTTAGTTTTTCTAAAATATCATATTGGCAAACTAGATGCAAATGGTCACTTTGAATACATTATGTCACTCATGAACAACTATTTTGGATTATACAAGAGGCCATTGTAGCATTTAGAGCCACTAAAAAGACTAACATTCCACCAAATTTCTATAAAAAATGATGGGATAATATCAACTGGTTGGTCACGGGATGATTCTCTTACTCTTATAGTTTGAATTTAGGGTGTGGGTACAAAAAAATGTATTTTCCTTTTTGAGTGAAGCAACACTGATTATATATGGGATTTTGTTGTACATTATTGTATAGGATATATTTTAATTTTCTAGATGGGGAAGTATGCATTAATACATATTTGCTTTACAGTTTTTTTGTTAATTTTGTTAAGTATTGTGATTTTCTTAAAGTTTGCATAAAAATTGCCCTACTCTTAGGGGTGGGATAGGGGATATTTTTATGAATTATATGAAGTTATACATATTTTATTTCAGTATAAGAGTTTCTGATATATACTGTATTATGATTTAGAATATACTTTAATATTTCTAGACGGGGTTGTAGGCTTTAAATACTTATTTTGCATTAATGGTTTGCTTTCTGTTATTTTTGTAATGTATAATAATTTTTTGAAATTTGAATAAAAAATTCCCCTTCTCTGTTTGCAGGGGGTGGTACACTTTCTGTCAATGGCATGGAGTAGCCCATTGTGGACAAAGATGGAGACAGAGCTGGAGGAGAGCACAGGTCAGGTTTTCTTACCATATCACTGCAAGTTTCAGATATTACTGACTCACCGGATGCTGATTTGGTGGATGCTGAGCAGTAACTCCAGGATGATTTAAAGAAGAAACAGACACAACTTTTACTAATGATGACCAAAACTGAACAACTTTATGCTCAAAATAAGTCAAAATTAGAGGAGGAAAGAAAAGGGAAGCATTTATCGATAAGCCCGGCCGGGCTCCCTAGCAAGAAATTTCAACATACCATGGATGCAGCTGCTGATAGTGAGAGGCTCTATGCAGACCCGATGGTGGGTCCGAGTCAACCTCCTGACCTTACCCCAGGACTTCCCACATGTGACTGGACAATGGAATTGGCATTGCAGCAAGCAGGCTGGATTTTTATGGCTGGTAAATGGATTCCCAATGCTGCCATTCCAATCCCAGGAACAAGAGGGATCTCACAATTGCCACAGCAGACAGATACAATGAGCTCCGAACCCACAGAGATATGAAAGGCCAGTAGCCAGCTGCTGCAGCTGCAACAGCAGCTGCGTATGACAAGATTTCAGCTGACTTGGTTTCTGCTGCATCAGATGCCCTGATGGGGAATGTGAGTACTAGGGCTGACTATGTCTCAGTTTTGTTTACTTTACTGGTAGTTTCAAATCTTACCACTGATAATGCTGGATTGATTGATGATAATGTTTTGGACATGACACAGGATCAGAATGGTGGTATGCCAGTCCCACAAAACCTGCCAGCTATGCCAGTTTGTATTGGCAGCCATCTGAGGCTACTAAGAGGAGATATGTGGTATGCCTACAATACCAAGGTGGGCTAGATCAACTTCCTGATAGGAACTATGTGGGGAAGTCTTTAAATAAAGATTCTTTGCATTTTACCCCAGCTGACTTATATGCATTTATACATGCCCCAGGGGACTACATTCTTCCTTATTAGACACATTTTGAAGTCTGCATTATGCTGTGAAAGATACATCTCTTTGCAGACATTTTGTGGCAATTTTGATTACAAAACCAACCATTAAAACTATTAGAGTCTTATTTTGGAATAAGAGAGTAAACATCAATTATATTGTTTACTGGCTGGAAATGCATTGGGATTTGCAGGGGACACCAGACCCCATTATAGATAATAATGGATTTTGGATGGGGGAGGTGGAAATTCCAAATTAAGCTATGGCAGACAGATCAAGGCATACAATATCTGCCTAACTGTTTTTATCTGTGATGGGACTGGGGTATTCTTTTCTATTCTGGACAGCCCAAATTGTGCTACTGCTGGGGTTCAGTAACCCCACCTCAACATGGATTGCACTAAAATTAAATGTTTTCAATGTGGTGAATTTGGCCATACTGGCAATTTGTGTACTGTGCCTCCCAAATGTAACTTATGTGGTTAGGAGGAACACTGTTTTGGATCTTTCCCCTGGGCAGCTCATAATTCCACTACATATGTGGAACAAGATTATTATATTAACCAAGCTATGAAGCCGCATAGAGTGGCACTCACTACTAATGCTCCACCACCCACACTACCCCCTTCTGAGGCTGCCCCTTTAGTCCATCGGGACCCAGTGCCAGCCTCGGACATATGATTGCCTGACTCTGTACCATCTATAAGTAATCAAGATTTACTCTCAACAAGACCTGTGCCTGAACCTTCAATTTCAGTTATCCTACCCCCCATCTCCAACATGTTTTCCACAGGCAGACCAATTTAAGACAGTTGCCAAAGTGAGTAAACTGACACATGCATCTAAAACTTTGATTTCTGCCACTGATCCTATACTGGTGAGTAATAGACTTGATGCTCTTCAAAACTGGACATAGGTCATGGATGATGAGGACTCAGATGTTTCAGTTAAATCTATTCAAAGTGAACCCCATGCCAAGTTTGTGGTACCTAGTACTTCTGCTGGCCCACAGAAGCAGAAATGATGGGATATACATTCAGTCAGACATAAATCCTTAGAATCTTTAATCTCCTTTTACCACCACTTTGAGGCTTGCTAACCTGAATGCTAACAATATTACAGCAGATATCAAGAGGCGTGCCACCTTTGCTGCTTTACAACTACTTTTGTATGATGTTTATTTCTTACAAGATACCAGGTTGCATACTTTGTGAGAAATTGATAAAGCACAAAAGAGGTGACTGTGGGGTGATTCATATTGGTCACTTGCCAGTGACCAATGTAGTGGTTTAAGGATCTGATTTTCTAATCCTGATATAACAGTTCAGAAACTGACTGATGTCATTCCAGGCAGAGCTTTGATACTGGACATCACTTTTGATGGTGTGGCATATAGAATTCTTAATATTTATGCCCCACAAACAAAGTCCCTTAGGATAGATATTTTGAAATCCCTACAACCTTATTTGTACACCAGTAGACAAGTAATTTTTGGTAGTGATTTCAATGTTAGCATATTAAAATCTGATAAAAGTTCAAAAAGAACAAAAACATATTGCAATGGCACTTTCTTGCAGTCTTTATTAAAACAGACTGGACTGAAAGACTGGCATGCGGAACTAATACAGACTCCCCAGTATACTTTGTTTAAGGGTAAACTTTCTACCCGATTTAATTTTTGATTCTTGTTAAATTCCTTACTTACCTCTTGAGTAGATACTCTACCAGTGGAAGCTTCAGACCATGCACTGATAGGTGATCATATTTCCGCATCACCACCCAGATCTGGGGGACCAGGCATTTGGCAACTGAACATTAGTTTGTTGCTTGATCCTCAGATTGGAAAATAACTCAACATTGTTACTGCAGATAGGAAATCAGTTAGGTTTCTGCATGATTTGCCAATGTGGTGGTGGGGGGATAGCAAAAATAGTTTTATAGCTTTCCTTCAAGTGACAGCCAATCAGAAAGAAGTTAACAAATACCAAACATACTTAAATTTGCATCAACAACTTTATGCCCTGGTACCACTCCAGACTACTCAAGCAAGGGATTATTTGGTGCAGATTGACAAACTTAAACAGGAAATGTTCCTTTTTCAATATAATCAACATAAAACCTTAAAACTAGAACAATGTTTTGGGACAAAGAGGAAGAAATGTCAGATGAATCATTATGAGGATTGTAGTAACCATCTTTACAAACTGAATATTTCTGAGTTAAAGGATGCTGCTGGTTCTTTGATTCAGTATAACCATGGGATTTGGGGGTTATGGAACAGTGTATTTCAAGCCAGCAGGGTTTTCCAATAGCCCCAAATATTCACATGACATAATTTCTTCAAGCAGCTGCCTTGCCTCTAATTGTTGACAATCAAGTGAAGCAGTTAATATTTCCTACTATTACCCCTCTAGAATTAAATACTGTTATTAAATAATTAAACACTGGCGTAACTCCAGGATCAGATGGTCTTCCTGGGGAATTTTATAAAACGTTGTGGGGAAAAATGTCTGTAGAGTTACTTGAAGTACAGTATGTAATACTTTTCTTTTAGATTTACAGATCACTGATGCTATGTATGAGGGATTGCTGATTTATTTGTTTAAAGTAGGGGGAGAAGTCTCATTTGGACAACTGGTGACCAATCACATTTTTGAATACAGTTTTTAAAATATTGACAAAAATTTTAAGCAATAGACTGGCCACCATTTTAGAAACCATTATTCATCTGGCACAGTTTTGTTTGGTCCTCAGGAGATGTGTTACAGATGAATTATTGCTGCTTAGAGAAATGTTTGATAAAGGGAATCAAGGTAAAGCCAAAGGTTTTCTTATTAGCCTTGACCAGTCCATGGCTTTGGATAGGGTGTCCCATGATTTCCTATGGCTTTGTTTGGCTGCTTATGGGGTCCCCTCACTGTTTATTAAATGAATAAAATTCTGTTATGCTGGTGCTTACGTGAGGCCTTATAATAATCGATGGTTGGGCAATAAATGTGATATTAGGGTGGGAGTGTGGCAAGGATGTCACTTAACCCCCCTTATACATTTTAACAATAGATCCTCTCATCAGATTAATACAGTCATTCCTTCAAATACTTGGTATTAGTTTTGGGCAGGCTCCTACTGAAAAATCTATAGCTTATGCCGATAACTTGTCTTTACTGGTTAAAAACAGGGAATCTGTGGTTGTTGCTAGAACTTTGATATAGGCTATCTCTATGGTTATGGGATCTCATTTTAATTGACAAAAAAGCCATAGTTTTGCTGTGGGAGACACGGGGACTCTACTCAGATGATAGCGAACATTAAAACTAAGACTTAACCGTACAAAATTGTAGGTATTTTTTTGCCCTGAGGACATGGCTGCATATAACTGGGAATCATGGCTTATGATAGGACAATGGAAGGTTGTAAGATGGAATGACTGGCATATGGGCAAATTAAAATGTATTTACCTCAGTACAATTTTTCTGACATAGAAATATGTTTTTCTTCAGGGGCTTTGCCCCCCCCCCCGAACTCCCCACATGGGGACTGTGCCTCCCCACTAAATATAATCTACTCCAAATTAAATCTGATTAGGGGAGAAGGTACAAGACCCCCAATATACAGTGCTGGGGGCCTAGCACAGATTCTACAGCTACCTGGTGCTGTAGTGATAGTTGCTGTTGACTTTTCGATGTCAGCAGTGCATACCAGGGATGACTAACCCAACTGTGTTTTTCTTTAGTATTTTTCTTTATGTTAATCTGGCTTCAGTTTTGCGAAATGAAGGGATAGTTTGGGTACAATAGGCCATTTCTTCCTTGACTGGGATCCTGCAGGAATAGACATCACATAATTTTGTACATAAAAATAAGAGGTCACCACAATGAAACTTGAATTTGACTTGTTGCTTTGATTGTGTAAAAACGTGGGATATCAAGATTACTGTGGTTTCTACACAGCCAAGGAAAACACTTTACGAGGCCATTTTGCAACAAAATTTTAGTGAATTCCCGTTTGCACATCTTACTTGTACAGAACAAGATTTGAAAAGTTCTTTACTAATGGTTCCTAGACTTAAAAAAAAAGTGGAATGTTTTTGGGTTAGAGGTGCATGGTAGGATATATGCAAAAGGGAATCAGACACATATGGAGCTCAACAACAGGTATTTCCCTAAGGAATCCTGCACTCAGATGATTGAGACTATGGATCACTTATTTTTTGTTTTGCCCTTTTGTTCAAGTATCTTGAAACTAATTAGCCACTAGATGGCATTTGGGTATGTTTTTTTTAAGTTGACTCCTGCCACATTATTTCAGAGTTTTTATCCACTGTATGGTGTCAGTATAACATAAGTAGTATGCAAATTCTGATGGCATGCTTTTTATACTGGATTTGAGAGTCACATATTAAATTTGTTCTGCAGAAGTAACATACAACACATGCAGAATTACTTCACATTATCCTAACTGAATTACATCAGTTACAAGACCTTGATTTACAACTAGGGGGCAAGTGATGTGGAATGAAATATGGGGTACTTTAAGCAGGATTAAATAAGAGTTGGAGATACCTATTACAGAGCTTTTTCTCTTGAGTTTTTTTTGCTTCACTTTTTTGGTTTTAGAAAATATCCTTATTTGTTTGTAGAGATTCATGGTGGAGGTTGAATTTTGAGGGATAATGTTTTCTTTGTCCATAATGGTAGGGTTTGGGGGTATTATTATTGCACATGGGGAGGAAGTTAAATCATTTTTAGCAGAATATGGGTAGCATAGTTTCAGTAGGTTATCAGTATGTCCCTTTCCCTTTTGTTTTTTTGTTTCAATATTACTACAACAGTTATGTATGGATATTGTTGTGTATTTATTACTTGTCATTTATTTGTTCTTGTTGCATTGTTGATCTTGTATTGTTTTATTGTACAGTATATTTTAATAAAAAAATTGACCTACTTTTTTCAAGATGTGCCATGGGCTCTTTAACATCCACCTGAACTACCACCAGAACAGGCCTCGGTTTTAACATCTCATCTGAAAGATGGCACCTCTGGAGTGCAGCACTCCCCTCATTCTGCACCAGTGTTAGTATTGGGATGTTACCCAAATGACATTGCCCTTCCTATTTCCCATCTCCTTAGTCTCACTTTCTCCTTATCATGTGTCCCAGACTCTTGGAAGCTGGAGACTGTCATTCTTCCCAAAGAGGATGACCTCTCTTCCTCTAGTAACTTTGGCCTATCTCTCTCCTTCTCATTTAAGCTAAGCTCCAGGAACATCTTGCTCTTTCTCATCTATCCCATTCTCTTGACCCAACCTCCTTTTTTACTCCTTTCCATCTGACTTTAGGAAGTTTCATTCCATAACCACCTCTCTGCTCTGGCTCCTGATGCCATCTTCTCTGGTATGGATCAGGGCCTTCTCACCTCAGCAATTTTCATTGATTTAGCCAATGTTTTCAACACTGTAGCCCATACTATTCTCCTGGACAAGCTTAAGGCAGCTGGACTCTCAGTTTCATCAAGTGAGTGGTTCCACTCCTTCCTTGAGGGAAGGTCACAAGCTGTCCATATTGAAGACATCTATCCACCCACCCCCATTAGCTCAGGCATCCCCCAAGGGTCTGTCTTGGGTCCAGTTCTTTTCTCTATTTTTCTAAATGACCTCCCAAGACCTTCTCCACTGTGTCAATACATATGTATGCAGATGATACTTTTTTCCCCTCTGGCTCCTCTGCCCTGATCTGATGAACCAAATCCATCTGAACTTCAACAACATCCACTATTTGTTCTGAGTTACTCAGTTATCCATCTGTGCCAATAAAACTGTCTTCATGACTTTTTGCACTGATCGTAGACTTACCAGAGTCCACCTGCTTCCTTCCATACTCCTGATTGTGAAATTAATAAAGATATATCCTCCTTCAAGTACCTCAAGGTATAGTTAGATTGTCATCTAGAGTTCTCTGTTCATGTGGATGGTATTCACAAGAAGTTTCACCCCAAGCTTGGAGTGCTTTATGGAACTAAAAGAAGTATTTCACTTCCTGCTCACAAAGGAATACTCACTAATATGATTTTGCCCATTTTTGACTATGGAGACACTGTTTACAGTGCTGCTCCAAAGTCTATTCTAGCTAGATTATATCCTTTCTTTCACTCCTTTTGTCACTTTGCAGTTGATAAATCCATGCATACTCATCACTGTACCTTGTATTCTTCCCTCTCCCTCCCTTCTCTTGATGCCAAGTGCTTCACCAACAGTGTCTCCTTTCTCTCCAAATTTTAGTTTGGGCTCTCAACTCATATTTAACCGCACTTCTCCCCCTCCCCCCTTTGTCATCCTACTCTCCTCATAATGTTTGCTCTCACTGTTTTGCCTTCCCTCAAATGAAATCTGCTGTGGACAGACTGCCTTCTCAGTTTGTTTACCTAAACTTTGGGCC
The DNA here is from genome assembly GCA_016271365.2 of Neoceratodus forsteri. NCBI lineage: Eukaryota > Metazoa > Chordata > Ceratodontiformes > Ceratodontidae > Neoceratodus > Neoceratodus forsteri. The sequence goes on along the minus strand of CM057459.1, from coordinate 400,951,293 downwards.
CCCCCTTCTTTTTGATCTGCTCCATCCTTCCCTGCTCTTAAAGCTCTCCTCTGTGAGTTCTCTTCTCGGTCATAAAGCTGCTTCTGGTATTGGGCTTATTACTTACTGTATATGCAATTTACCTAATTCCTTGTTCCTCAGCTTTTCCCCACTTCCCTTGCATCAGTCATTCTTCCAGGTTTTATTTTGTTAAGTTGTTCACTGTTTATTTGTTCATTTGTGCAGTTCCATAAGTTATTGCTTGATAACTTTTTGTCAGTTTATTCCTAGGAAAAATTGGCATGTATATGTTTGTTATGCTTATTTCAGTCGATGTATTTTATATTCTGTATTTCTTTATCCGTTATCTTTTCCCCTTCCCCCCAAGACACATCTGGAAATGGGCTGTTGCCACCTCAGTATGTTTTTCCTGGTAAAACCTTTGAAATAAATAATTTATTTATTTGTTTTTGTTGACCAGGTAAGCATACTAGACAGCCAAGTGCTTATTTTTAGGTGCAACCCAGGAGATTACAAGGCACATGCATGAACATCAGGCAAGTTAAGGTACAATGCAAGAGCACCAGGCATATACATTACATCAAGAGGTAGATAACAGCACAGTAAAGGCATGAATGACAGAAGTCTACATGTAGGGTCAGTCATACCCTCAGGTGGGTATGGGTAGTCGGTAACACGAGTAGTACAAATTGTGGGAGAGAGGACAGGAGAAAACATGTAATAGAATTGTGCAGGTACACTTTATAGGGACAGATTGGGCAGAGAAGGGGCCCAATTCAGTTAGTACATCAGATAGCAATGAGCTCGCTGGGTGCATTCAATAAACGAATAAGTAAACAAACAAATTAACAAACCATCATAGCTTACCAGGAAAACAAACTTGAGACAGTGGGAACAGTGTGGTTTGAATGACTGCTGACTCACTGAAGGCCAAAACAGATATCACTGTGCCACACATCTTTATCTGGATTCTAGTCTCTTGGGATTTGAGAACAGTAGGGCGGTGCAGAAGTGGAACATTTAGAATTTGTGGAATTCTGAAGAAATTCCATGAAATTTTGCAGAATCCTGTGGAATTTTGTGGATTTTTTAATTTTATTTGGTTACAGCTCAGCCATCTATTGAGCTGCAGCATAGAGCTGGGGTCTGATTTTCAAAGGGCTTGGCATGGCCCATAGATTAAGTCCCTGTGCGCAACTCCCTGCTGCACAGAAAAATACCTGCACCTGTGAAAATGTTATTTTAAGCATGGTATGCACACAGGCAGCATTTCCTTTTTGTCCTGCAGCTGAAGAAAAAATGCTATGTATGCATTTTTCACATTTACACACACACAAAAATGCACAAACTGCCAACAATTGTTTAAAAGGTTGCAAAAATGTAACCTTTTCAAAAACTGAGCCCCTTCAGAAAAAATTGCAGTATTTGTTGTTAGGTGTCATCAGGGCATGTTCAAAAAGATGACACATGGATGGATGGAGCAGTGTAGAAAGTATTGGGGCTGAAATCTGGCATTTTATTTTTTGGGGTGATTTTTGTGAACATATGTTTGTCTTATAACCCTGCAGCATTTGGAGTTTGATATATGCAAATCAGCATGTGTAAACTTCTTGAAAGGATCATATAAAGTATTAAATATGGAGAGACTTGGTTAAGTAATTTTTGAGTTACAGGGGTTCACAATCTCACTGTACGTATCTGTGAAATGTTGTGAAAGCCTTTTAAGAATAGAGATGTCTGCATCTGCCCTGTTATAAGTTTAAAACTAAAATACAACATGCATATCCAATGCCTATGAATTATAATATCTAACAAAGCTGTAGAAATATGGTTTTGTATTTTTAATGTTTCATTATAAATACTACAAATTATTATTGGCAACATTTTCTCACATATTCCTAATAATACTAATAATAATAATAAGTTTATTTATAAGGCACCTTTCAAAATGTCAAGGTGCCTAACAAATTTTAAAACACATCAATTATCCAAGTCATAAAGTAATCAAACAAATAAAACAGATAAAACTTTGCAGAATTAGCCTTCACCAACAGGTGAATGTCTCCAGGCTTCCACTTGTGGAAATTATTTTTTGCAAAACACTTATTACCAATCATCTGATAAGCTAAGGAGAGCTGTTTGCTGTCCTGTAGGACTTTTCTGGGTGACTATTCTCACTCTCCCTTTTTATGTTTTCTTACAGACATGTGCAAAGTGAATATATTCTGGTGGTGCTTGAGCTATGGAGGGGGCTCTGGAGGTGTATTTGGTTAGGTCAATGGATGTTAAAATGCAGGAGAGCCAGTGCTGTGAAAGATGATGAGAACAGTGCTGAGCTGGCTGATGGATATAAACTTTGTGTAGTTCAAAGGATGTAGCCCCACCTATCACTATGGTTTTCCACACATTAGTCAGCTAACAGAAAGCATAATCAGGCTTTAAAGATGAACATCAAGCTTCACAGCACCTCCCTATATGCTTTTCCCCACTTCTCCCCTAGTTAGAGACAGAAATCTGGAGAGCAGACAGCATGGTTCTCTATGCCTCTAGTTCCTCTGCCTCTGACCTCACAACCTGCCTTCAACAGGATTTCAACAAAATCCAGCACTGGTTTGGGCCATCCAGCTGTCCCTCAATGCCTGAAATGGTCTCCATGATCTTTTGCACTTGACAGGGACTTGCCAAGTTCTACCCACTCTCCTGTTTCCATATCCTTGATGATGTTGTGATTGTGGATATCTCCTCCTTCTTTAAATACCTCAGGGCTTGGTTGGATTATCATTTGGACTTCTCAACTCCTGTGGACACCATCCATAAGAATCTGCACCCTAAACTTGGGCCACTTTACAGGAGCAAAGCAAATATCCCACTTCCTGCTAGTAGAGAGCTTGTCACGAAGATAACTTTACCTATCATCAATTACAGTGATATTGTATGCAGCACTGCTCCCAAGTCCACCTTTGCCAGGCTAGATCCCCTCTTTCACTCCTTCTTCTGTTTTGCTCTGGATTACCTACCCAGAACCTGCAACCATTCCATGCATTCCTCCCTCTCCTTGCCCTCCCTTGATGCTAGGCACCTAGCCCATTGTGCCTCCTTTGTCTCCAAATTCTGGCTGGGCTCCTTCCCCTCTACCTTTCCTCCCTCCCCCTTTTCCACTTCCTACTCCCTTCACAGCTCTGACACCTGCTCACTCACTATCCCCCTATAAATTCTCTGCAGGTTAAGCTGTTTTCTCCTTCTGCTTCTTCAAACTTTGGAACACCCTCCCTGTTGCTGTTTGCAATGCTCCCTCTTCCCTTTCACTAAAATGCCTTCTCTGATACTTCACTACTCATTTCTGCAGTTGCCACTTATCCTAAACTACCACACTGCTCTTTCCTCCATACTATTTCCTCCACTTACTGCCCTGGTTTATTAGTCCACTTCTTCCTCTCATTAGTCCCATTGCACTCACAACCACCCTTCCCTCTCTCATTTTGCTGCCAGTTTAGCTTTGCTGAACTGTTGCTATTGATATACTTTGTTTTACACTACTTACTTTGTGCTTCCTATAATTCCCTACTGCATAACATTTACATTTTATATTTATTATTGTTTTATAATTGCAATGTATTGCTTAAGGTCATTAATACTTAGTAAATCCAGGAAGTCTTTTTCTAATATGCTATTCCCAATTAACTTTTTCAATCTAATCTACCCATCATAGATTGGAAAACAAGCATTGGGAATAGCAATATGGTAACCAAGGTACTAGGGAAGCAAATATCCTAGATCTTGTGTTGAGTAACATGAATGAGGATATCAAGGGGTGTACTGTTAGAGTGCCACTGGGCCTAAGTGACCATAACATGGATGAATTTAAAATACTGGGGAGTAGAATTAACAATAATGAAAAAGCAACAATAAAATGTTAGAACAAGGCTGATTATAATAAGATGAGGAAATTCCTGAATAGCTGGGAATGGGAAAAGGAGTTCCAAGGACTGAGCTTACAAAACGTCTGGGAAAATATAAAAAAAAAACAAGTTGGAACACTGTACAAGTCACTTCGTACCAGAGAAATTAAAATATAAAAAAGGGCAAATTCCCTTCTTGGCTCAATTCCACACTTGTGAAGCTCATTAGAAAAAAGAAAAATAGCATACTATAGATATAAGAAAAGCCAATCGTCAAATAGATGGATCAAATTTAAAGACAAGGCCAAGAAATGTAAAAAAGCCACCCAGACTACAAAGAAAAATGAGGAGGAAAGAATAGCCAATAAAACTGTAGATTAAAAAGGCTTTCTTTAAATACATTAATAACCAGCGCTCGGGAACTACCAGAATAGAGTCAATACATAGTAAAGGGGAAGTGATGTCTGATGAGAAAATAATGGCCAGTATATTTAACAAGTACTTTTTAAGCATTTTCCAAGTGAAAACAACCACCACAAATAAAATAAGCACTGACTATAGGCACAATGATATAACTGACGTTAGTAAAACCACTGTCCTGGAGAAACTACTGAAATTAAAAACCAATATGTCCCCTGGACCAGATGGTTTGCACTCTTGTTTACTTAGGGAGTTGGCCAATGAGTTGGCTGGCCCATTGGAGGTTCTATATGGTAGTTCATTGGGGAGCGAGGAGATCCCAGAAGACTGGCATACAGCTAATGTCACACCAATACATAAAAAAGGGATCAGATCAGAGGTCCAAAACTATCAGCCCATCAGTCTGACTTGTGAAATTATGGAGGAATATACTGTATTAAAGAATACCTGGAACACTATATTCAGATCATGGATATACAGATATAATACAGCATGGCTTTACGCCTAGGTGACCATGTCAGACATACCTTTTGTGTTTTTTTGAGAAGGTCAGCAGGGCCTTGGAAGATGGGCTTCCAGTGGATGTGGTATATCTGGATTTCTCCAAGGCCTTTGATCTAGTGCCATGTGCTGAACTAGTTGGTAGCCTTCAGGAACTAAGGATTGAACCTCTAGTAATAAAATGGATAGAGGCCTGGCTTCACCAAAGGACACAAAAAGTCAGTATCAGGGGGTTTATGTCTGAATGGGGTGAGGTGACCAGCAGAGTCTCCCAGGGTTCTGTACTGGGCCTAGTGCTGTTTAATATCTGTGTATTTACCCTGCAAACAGCAAATAATACATGGATTATGAAATTTACAGATGATAGTAAGGTGGGGGCCATATGGGATGATATATTAAACCTGCAAAGAGAACTAGACTTCACAGGAAACTGGACAGAGGTACACAAAATGAGGTTTAATATCGATAAATGTGGCATGATGCATTCTGGAAAAAAATAATTTAGCAGCAACCTACGATTTGTGTGGCAATATATTAAGCAGTGTGGAGAGTGAAAAGGATTTGGGTATACTAATCACAAAAGACCTAACATTTAGACTACATACTACCCTGGTAGTGAAAAAGACAAATAGAATGCTACACTCTATTTGGCATAACACAAGAAGTAGAAATAAAACAATAATATTGCCACTGTATAATGCATTGGTCAGATCATTAATGGAGTGTATTGTACAATTCTGGAGCCCATACAACAACACTGAAATAAAACAACTTGAGAGAGTGCAAAGGAGAATGGCTAAAAAGAAAAAGATTCACCACCTCCATGCCCTCTCGTATATGGAACAGCTAACAGAGCTGAATTTGTACTCTTTGGAGTACAGTAGGTTCAGGGGTGACCTGTGTCTAGTGTATCCTGCATTCTGGAATGAAGATCTCTGGGACAGTGCAGGATTAGAAAGAAAGGTTACAACTATAACCACTAGAACACATCACCAGCAACTGAAGGGAGAACATTACAAATCTAGAAAAAGGGGTTCCTGGATTAATAGAAAAGCGTGGCCCCTTGAAATGGCCTCCTCCCAGATATCATTAACAGTGATATGATTGACATATTTAAAAAAAAGGTAGATATCCACTATGTGGTCAGTAAATACGTGGGCTGAAACCTTCCATCCTCAAAAGGCAAGTTTAACTGGTGAAAGCTATTGTCTCGAATCCCTACTTATGATACTTATGAACATTACTAATGTAACTTACTACTGCACTCTCCACATCCTCTTCCCCCCAGGACACATCTGGAAATTAGTTGTTAGCTGAGTATGCTTTTCCTGCTAAAACTCTTCATGTAAGTAAATAAATTCATACATACAAAATACATGGAACTTGAAGCAAGGCATAATTACAGTGAATTAAATAAAAGTCTACATGTAGGAGACAAGGTATGATCTTAGGGAAACATGCTGTAATAGCTTTCACTGTGGAGCAAAGAATCTAATAGCAAGTAAATTCATCCACACGTTGATTATTCAGCATCATTTTGAAGGTTTTTGAGGCTGATCAGAGTATTCAATTTAATGTTGGCTTGCAGTTTGCTTCAGTAAGAGTGTCTCTTTAAACGCATTGAAAGTGGGGTAAAATACACTCAGCATGCAGAATGTAAATCCAATATTTTCAAAGGTGTTAACAACATGTCAACAATGAATGGAAAATAACATAAATCATTGATTAAAATTACACTTTGTTTAGATTTCCTTTAAAGATTTATTACTCAGCAAGCAAACATTTGATATTGATAAGTGTTTGTTTCTCTCTTGGAAAGACCAGATAGATTCTGTTGAACTACATTTCCCAGATAACTTGCTTGTCATTCAAAGTGACATACTCCTTTTTCTGTCAGTCCTACTCTACTGTAATAGCCAAATCTCCTACTTCTCTGTGCCCCGGTCACCACCTCCACTAGCACACACATACCACTCTGAATGCCTTTTAATCCTAGACTTACAAGTGCATAATGTTCTCTGACTAATCAATTGTTCTGGGTGTGATTTGTATTGTGTTTGACCTGCCTTTAAGTTGGAATTGCTGTCCCTCTATGCTGACATGCTCTAACTGTGGATCTACTATTCTTCTGCAGCCTAGCTCAGGTATCCTTCCCTTGGTGAGCCCATGCATATAACTATTGCCACTGGTGACCCTCTGTACTAGTTGCTTCCACAGCCCCTATACTTAGTTCAAGTCCCCAGACAATCCTGTCCCTTGACATGGCTAGTATCCCTCCCTCCTGAGCCTTCCGGGAAGGGCACCTCAAATAAGTAACATCTACTACTACTGCTATGGCTACTACTGCTAGTACAACTACTACTGTTCTTAGCATACAGTACTGCAGCAAATTCTAAGCATGCAGACATTTCTAGCCCCAGAATATCTTCTAACATGCCAGAAAAAGGGAACCCTACCTTTTTCGATAGAATCTCAACAAAATTAAGCTTGTCTAATTTTGTTCCTCATCTGCCAAAATACTTTGAGATAAGCCAAAATATGAACTGTGAAGCAGGAATAAATGAAAATTTGGACTGGACTGCCAAAAAGCAAAATCAATTGCAAGACAGCTGAAGGACAGCAAACACTGGTGCTCAACCACACACTGTTCTTTATAGTTCCACCAAGTCACTTCAACAACCTTAGTGAGAGGAAAGGGCATAAGAAGGTCTGACTGCAATTGGGTTGTACTGGCACCTATCCATTATTCTCTTTTTAATACATGGATTTTGAAATTAATAGGATCATAAAGCATACAAAAAATTTGTGGCAATACGATCACTCCCAGAACGATAATACCACACTTTGGGTGTGATAATAATATTGTTCAGATGCGGTAATACCATAGTTTTGTACCTGAATGACAGGGCCAGCATCAGCACCCAGGCCACCTAGGCAACTGCCCAGGCCCCCAACTCAAAAGGTGGGCCCAACAGAGACTTCATTTGGCAGGTGGGCACAGCTGCTATGCTTCTAAGAGACTCGGAATCTCGGACTCCACTCTGCTTCCGTCCACTGCTGATATGCTGACTGAGCTGCTGAGTAGATTAGCTATGGATCCCAGGATTCCTCATTCCCTGTCCACATGCCCCAGCCCATAGAAAAAATGAAAGCTGAGAGGCGAGCCCTGCTTGACTGGCAGGGCCTCAATGATGGTCAGTCCATTTGTGACACTGAAGGGTTCTGTGGTGCAGGGTGTGGATCTGCAGACCATGGCAGCCAATGGCTGGAGAGCATGGCAGATGGGCGGGCTTGAGCTACCAGACCAGCGTTAGCTGTTGCAAAAGTGGGAGTCAGAAGAATCAGGGTGGCAGTATGGTGGAATAGTGGCTGGCCAGTCAGGGCTGAGTAGTAGAGTGAACATGAGTGAGTCAGTCGTCATGACCAGAGGAGAGTGAATCTGTTGTGCATCAGGGGATGGAGAGCTCTGAAACAGTCAGTCAGCACTGGCAGTACCAGCGACATAGAAGCAACAGTGGATCATCATGGAGCTCTGTTGTTTTTCTATTGGCTGCACTTATATGTGTGGTGGGCTTCGACCTGGAGCTTGGGCACTGGGCAAGCTGTAGAAGTAAGTCTCTTTATGAGGATGACCTTAAAAAACATATAATATATATTATTCTTGTTTTAAGCATTGCAAATCTCAAAACACTACACGAGTTGGAGTTATTCAAAATACTTATTTAAAAATCGTAAGGCTGCTTTTGAACTTTTCTTTCTCTGACAATTTTTAGAGCCAGTTATTTTTTGTTGGATCACAGCAAGTTGACTTCCTTCAGTTTGCTTAGAGTTCTGCTCCTGCTCTGTATTCATTGTTAGTAAGATTACAGTGCAGTCAAGATAAGAAAACTGCCAACATCTGCCTTGAAAGTAGAGCAGAGAGATATGGGGCCAATATTGTTGAGTTGGGGCAGGAATTATATCAAGCACTGTTGCTCATGTTTGTGATTATAAGCACCTGTAAATTGGTGGGGCATTGGACTCTTTTTAACTAAAACTGTATGTGCAGAGTACAGAAATTTGGAATTGCTCTGGAGAGAGCCTTGTAGTCGAAGTACGAGAGAACCAGTGATTTGTGGTTGTGGTAGGGTTGGTGGGGCGGGGGCTGCCTGCCCTGCATCTTTTTTTGTTTTGTTGTTTTTACATGGCTGGATGGGTCTGAGGGGGGCCCACGGGAGGTGCATTACCCAGGGCACACAAAAACCTGATGCTGGCCTGGCTGAATGATACTATTATCAGCAGAACTCAACAGTGCAACCACAAATCCGCCATCCTCATCTTTCTAAGCACCTTCCGATTGGCCACTTTTAAGTGTGGGTAGGCAGAACAACTTTAAAAACAAGGCTCACTCCTTTGCTTAGCAGGACTGTACTGTGTCCTCCCCATTTCCCCTTTTATTCTTAAAAAATGGAATTATCTGGTTGATCCTGTGTTTCCTAATAGAAGAAAAGGTAGGGCTGCCTACCAACTGTAGTTTACTGTGCTTATGGGGAGGCAGGGGAGTGATCGAGACAGACGAGTGAGATTAGTGGAGGTGGGTGGGCCAGTGAGACAGAGTGAGACAGTGCAGCTGCCAACCTGGGCTGAGACAGTCCTTCACTGAAGCATCTGACTGCCCATTGCGAGGAAAACAAAAGTCGGATCCATATATTAAAAAAATTACAAATAGGTTAGTGTACATTACAAGGCAATAATTTCAGCTAGAGGTTCTGGTGACATGGAAACCTCTCGAGCTTGGTTCTCGATGTTCCTCATGTCCCCAGAACCTCTCAATGGAATTACTGCCTTGTAATGTACACTAACCTATCTATTATTCTATTTATGTATATATGATCACATTTATACAGTATGCATCTGAGTATTCAGTTAATTCATATTAACTGTTACAGGCTTACAATATCTGTAGAACCCAAGTGATGCCCCAAAGTCTGTTGAGCTTGAATCCCTTTAGCAGCAGTTTCTTCACATAATGCCTCCAAAAGTAATTGCCTTTTAAGGAGATACCCCTCCTTTAAAATGACAAATCTAATCACAACCTTTGTCTGATGCTGCTGATGATGAAGCTGGAGATAAATAAAGAACTTCTGGTGGCAATGATCCTGGAGACAAATGGTTCCTGGGATTGGGCTCATACCATAAATGTTGTAACCTAGTGCAGTACTTGGGGGATGAGATGTTAAACCAAGGTCCCTTCTGCCCATTTCTAAGTTCTGTCTTGGTGGATGTCCAGGTGAAAGAAAAGGAACCTAAGGTACTTTTTGGAAGAGTATGAGATTCTTCCTGGTATCCTAGTCAACATTCCGCCTTCCATAAAACAATGTGCAATTGTTCAAGGCTGTATATGTGTGTGTGTGTGTGTTTGTGTGTGTGTGTGTGTGTGTGTGTGTGTTGAAGTATGAAATGGGTGCCAGTACACATTTACAGTCACTTCACAACAGGTCTCTCTTTGCTTGTAAAGTGATTTGGGAAACAATGCCTATAGAAAGCATTATGTAAATATTAATTATTCTTCTTGGCTTCACTGGACTAGAAATGCCGAAACTAGCTGCTGACCATCCTGCCAAAATGTCACCAGCATGCAGGTACCTCAGTGCAGCTGGCAATTAGAGATGCAGCAAAGTTTTACTTTGTGGGTGAAATTGCTGCAAAGTCAGCAATTTTGCCTCGCATAGCACTTTGTGTAATTTTTTAAAATAACCCGGAATTCACCATTTGTGACTTCACCTTGCTTTGGGGGGGTTAAGTGCAAATTGCACTTAAAAACCCCCAAACAAGTAGAGGTCACAAATGGTGAATCCCCTAACACCACCCCTGATCTATCCCTGGTGTCTAGTGGTACCTCCCCCCACCCTGTCAGGTAGTACCTCCACCCCACTCCCTTAACCCTGGGTCTGAGCCTTGTTAAATAAATTATTTATTCTCCTCCCTGGTGTCTAGTGGCCCCCACCTCCTACTCTGTTAGGTAGTACACCCAACCCAGAGTCCAGTCCATGTTAAAAAATTTGTTATTCCCTTCCCATGTGTCTAGTGACCCCCAACCCCCCACCCTGTCAGGTAGTGCCCTCACTCTGTTCCCCCCAACTCCAACCAGAGTGGTCCACCGACACAGCCCTCCACTCACCTCCATGGCTGGCAGCCTGCCTAACTGAGCTCAATGAATGAGCACGTGCTTGTACAAGCGCACGCCTAGTCATTGACAACTCACTGTGATTTACTCTGTGGTTCAGGGTGTAGAAGGGAGGGGCCTTCTCTGGTGTCTCACAGGGGGAGGCAGGATGGGGGGAATGGTGTTGTGGACCCCAGGGGGTCCACAACACCATTCGCTCCATCCCAACACCCCCGACAGTGACCGGAGCAGCCCCTACCCTTGAGTACAACTCTGAATGACAGAGTAATCCAAAGTGAATTTGTGGATGATGATTATGATGATGCTGCTAGTGACCCTGTTTGGGAACCAGACAAAATGAAAGTGAAGGTGGCTCTTTGTAAACGGTCTATTAGTCAATCCCCCCCCCTTCTCAAAGGTGTGATGTAGCTTTGTCTCTTGATGACCCTGAAATAATAGTCATAGATTGTGATGTTCAGTCAAAGTCCAAGTGTGCACAACACTAGAAGTCATGCAGTACACCCCCATTTCATCACCATCCAAACTACCATTCCATATGCAGCACCAGCAGTGACATATGAAGAGTAGGGCATCAAAATCCCTAGTTTGGGATTTTTTTGTACCAGATGGTAGCGATGAAACAGTGGCAATCTGCCAGGTTTGCGAAGCATGTGTGAAGCATGGTAAAAAGGGTAGCCAACTGAGCACTGGGGGCCAGCATACTCATCTCAGGAGCAGGCACAGGACACTGTGGACTAAGCACTATAGGGGAGCTGATGCCATAGTGAGACATTCATCCTCATCTACCTTAGTGAGCATGATATCCACTTCCTTCAGTGTAAGTAGCCATGTCAATAAAAGTGGTGAAATAATGCCAGAGGATTACTACAGGCATGAGGAGGAGGATTTTTGAATGTTCAAGTAGTGGTCAGAGTAGCAGTGGTGGTCCACGTAGTAATTCTACTACATCAGCCCCTGTACTTAAAAAAAAAGGAAAATAACAGCATTTATTGGCTTGTCACCTGTGCACCCACCATCACACATCAAAGGTACCCCATCCATGTCAGTTCTCAGAGGAGAATCATTTGGCACACCATGTGCAAAACACTGAACAATGTAGCCCACATTGCACAGCCTATTTCCACGGAATAGTAAATACTCACCAAATCATGCAGTTGCATGTGAACTCAATGCTAGCATAGCAGAAATACTGGCAATTGACCTTTTGCCATTCTCGTTTCAGGAGAATGCGCGATTGTGGTGCTTTGCAGCACGTGCAAGTCCTAAATGGAAGATCCCATCCAGGACATTCTTTCCACCTGTACTGTCCCTATGTTATATTGGATGGTGACAGAGTCTGTAAGACATGCCCTTCAACATTCTGCATCACCTTACATTCACTTAAGCATCGATGTGTGGACAAACGGCAAAACAATGGGTAGTTCCTCTCTGTGTATTACTGCAACTGCACATTAAGCACAGCTACCTGGTTTTGTCTGTGATGGTGGGATGAGAAAACAGTGTAATAAGGCAGGCTATGATTGTAGCCACCTTCATGGTATTAGACAGCATTCCACACTTGCAATGCATAGTGTACCAGGGTCGCATACAAGCAAAATCATGCTAGACTTGCTACTGACAGAAATTGATGCGTGTCTGCACCCTGTCCCTAAAATCTGGCTTCATAGTTAGTGATAATGGATCAAATGTTATTAAATGTGTCTGCTGACTAAACAGCTCCTTCTCGGAGAGAAAGCAAAACCAGTTCACTGACGTCCTGCCTAATTAATTGCCTGTCTGCCTGCCTGCCTACATGCCTGCATCATGTGACCTGCAGACAGTCAGACATGTGTGTTATGGGCTGTTTCTTACTAACTTTGCCTTCTCAAACTGTAACGTGAAGTGAACTAGAAGTGAACAACGCAAAGTCCATTAAAGGCGAATTTCAACCTTTTAATGGAAATTTTGTGTAGTGCTATGCAAATTCGAAGTTGCTCATTTCGAGTTAACTTCATGGGCATAGTAAAACTTCACTGCATCTCTAATTATGAACTACAGTCAGTTAGTTACAAAGTTGCAAGTGCTATACAGATAGTGATAGACAAAACAGGCATCCCCAATGAGAGCCGTGTAAGGCTATAATGCAGCAGGAGGGTGAAAAACAGATTATGAATAGCAAGTACAATTCTCCTGCATAAAGCAGTCCAATAAGGATTTAAAGAATTGAAGGCAAATATTATTGGTAAGTTTCAGGGAGTATTGGAGAGCATTCCACAAGGCTGGGAGAGCATGGCTAATTGCTGATTTGCCATAAGATGAACCTACCCTATGTACATCTAGTAATAAGCAAGAGTATCTCCTCAAAGAGTTGGTACCCTTGAGTGCACTTAAAGAATTCTGTAATATAAGGAGGGAGTTTATTTAGGGTAATATGATAATGTGGCATTTTTTAGCTTTCTATTGTGGAGAAAGGGCCAGCCAAGTTGATTGTAAAGAGGAAAATTGTGAGTTCAGAAAGGGGTGTTAGTAATGAACCTTAGTGCTCTGTGGTAAAGTGTGTCCAGTCTACTAAGGGCTGATTTAGGACACTGACTATAAATGAAATCTGCATAATCGATGAGGGGAAGAAAAGTGGTCTGGACCAGCATTATTTTTGCTTCATAATTAAGAATGTGCTTGATTCTAAAGAAAAGGCCTATCCTCTGTTTTAGTTTCTTTAAAAGTTCCTCAATGTGAGCTGCAAATAATAGCCAACAGTCAAACCAGGATCCCAGATATTTAAATTTGTCTGCTACCTCAAGTGATTCTCCTAAGAGGGTCATTATCTGGAAGGGGGAACAGGTGGTAGACTGGTAGAAGCATTTGCTGCTTGGGCATGGGGGAAAAACATGACCTTTGTGTTTTTTTTTTTTTTCATTTAACAGCAATTTGAGATGGAAAAGATTTTGTTGGAGCAGGTTAAAGTTATGTTGTAGGTCTGCACAGGCAAACTCGAGGGATGGCCTGGCAACATGTAGTACTGTGTCATCAGCAAAGAGTTCCACATTACATAGAAACATAGAATCTGTCAGCAGAAAAGGACCACAGGCCCATCCAGTCTGCCCTTTTTCCCTACCTGTAAAAGTGTCTGATGCCAGTAGTAGGTCACCTGCGTTGGCCAGTCCTTCACATCTCTGTGGTCCCCTTATTCCTATGCCATGCATGTTTGAATCCTGCTACAGTACTTACTCCCACCTCCCCCTGGAGCAGGCCATTCTATGCATCAACCATCCTTTCAGTGAAAAAGAACTTCCTCCCATTTCCCCTTATACAGCCGCCCTCCAAACTTATGTCATGCCCTCTTGTTCAAGTACTTTTTTAAACTGGAAGATGTTTTCATTTTTCACCTTATTGATGCCCTTGAGGTACTTGATGTTTCAATCATGTCCCCCCACTCCCTCCTCTGGTTCAGTGAAAACATATTGAGGTTATTTAAAATATCCTCATATGACTTATGCTGTAACCCCTGCACCATCTTAGTTGCCCTCCTCTGTAGCGTCTCCATCCTGTCTATGTCCTTACGAAGATGTGGCCTCCAAAACTGCAAGCAGTACTCCAGATGAGGCCTCATCAGTGGAACCAGTGCCTCCCTCCTTCAGCTTGTGATGCCCCTTCCTATAGAACCCAAAATCCCATTGGCCTTCCCTACTGCCTTTGCTGCCTGCTTGGTGACCTTCAGGTCATCTGTGATCATGACCCCCAGACTTCTTTCCTCTTTGGTGACTGACAGCAGCTCTCCCCTCATCTTGTAGCTGTCCCCCAGGTTTCTACTCCCCACATGCATGATTTTACACTTCTTTACCTTAAAGCCCAGTTGCCACACATCAGACCATCTTTCCAACTTCTCTAGGTCTTTTCTCATCATTGCCACACCCTCTGGCATATCAACTCTGTTGCAGATCTTGGTGTTATCTTCAAACAGGCAAACCTTCCCCTCCAGCCTGTCTGCAATGTCACTGATTAAGACATTAAAGAGGACTGGCCCCAAAACTGAACCCTGAGGTACTCCACTCATCACCTCTATTTCCTCTTACTGGGTTCCATTTACTACCACCCTCTGCTTCCTGCACCTGAGGCAGTTGCTAATCCAGTTCACCACCTTGTGGCCCAACCCCCTGACTACCCAGCTTGTTGACCAGCCTCCTTTGTGGAACGGTATCAAAGGCTTTGCTGAAATGTAGCCAAGTAAGCCTTTCTGATGTTAGTGTCGATGTTGTTTATATAAATTAGAAACAGTAAGTACCCACGTATGGACCCCTGGGCTACTCCTCTGGGCAGAGTTTTGAGAGGGAAGAGATCACCTTGCACCTTTCCTTGTTACTGTCTATTTGTGAGGTAACAAAAGAACCACTGCATAGCGGTGCCACCTAGGCTGATGTCCTTTAGCTTGTGGAGAAGTATTGTGTGGTCCTCAGTATCGAAGGCCTTACTCAGGTTCAGGAAGACTGCACTAATGTGATATTTAATGTCAAGTGCAGATTGCCAATCATTGTTAACTTTATCCAGAGCAGATACATTGCTTCATTTTGGCATAAAGCCAGATTGTAAATGGTTGAGATGGTTGGAGGAGTCCATATACTGCCTGTGTATTAACTAATTTTGTGAGTAATTTAGATAAAGCAGGTAGAAGCGATATGGGGTAATAATTGTTGAGAATGCAAGGATTCCCTGACATAAAGATGGGTATGAAATACACTATTTTCTAGTATGAGGGCAGGACCCCTTGAATAAGAAACAATTTGAATAGATGGGTGATGGGTGCTGTAAGATAGGGGTGACCCAATTTAAGGAAAAGAGTTTTGAGCCAATGTGCAACAGCACTTTTGTGATGTTTAGTGAAATTAAAAGGTCCTCAACTGTTTAAATGAGATAGGGTTGAAACTCAACTCGGAACATGGCTGGGTGCTTGAATGGGTGGATGGAGGGGGATCGTTGGGGGATCTGTGTATGAAGATGATTGGCTGGAGACATATCAAAAGCAAACCCTGAAGTGGTGAAGTGGTTATTTAATTGGTCTAAAATGTGGTGCTTATTTGTGAAGGTATCTCAATGGGAAACAATCTTAGTGGGCAGGGGGGTAGATGAGCTACAGTATATCCTTCAGTCTCCCTTAAGATTTGCCAGAATTTTGTGGCATTATTTTTAGAGGAATTTAGTGCCTTTTAGAAGTACTCCACTTTAGCAGACATTATGAGTTTAATAAATGATTCCTTGCTTTCCTGAAAACTTTCCAATCAGATGCAAGTTTAAATTTCCGAGCCTTCTTCCATAGTACGTCTCGGGCCTGTAGTCAAGTTTTTAGTTCTCTGGTGAACCAAGGGCAGGTCCTTTTCATTATTCGCAGTTTCATTAAAGGGGCATGTTTGTTCATCACATTCAGAACATTATTTTAGAAGAGAGTACAGGCCTTAGTGACTGTGGGGGTGAGGTAGAATTCTTGCCATCATATGAGGCTCAGCTCGGTCAAGAAGCCAGTGCAATTAAAAATGCTGAGATTTCTTTTGTACAAAAAGCTGAAGGCAGATGCATGTTTTGGTGAGGCCCTCACACTTGCATTGACCCCATAGTTGCTAATGTCATAATGAAACACCCCAATGTGAGAGATTTTTTTAAGGTTTATTTATGAGGATTAGATCAAGGAGGTTGCTATTTGCTGGGTTTTTGATATTTGGGTGAGTGTATTCAGTGATGAGCTGTGTGAGGCTGAATATATCACATAGTTTTTTTTATAGGTTTTGAACTTGGGATATGCCAGTCAAGATTAAAGTCACACAAGATAAAGGTTTCTGTAGTATAAGCAACCATAAGGGCATGTAGATGGGGTAACAATTTGAGTCCCTCTGTGGGTGATCTATAACACCCTATGATGAGTATAAACTCATTTAGAGATAAGAAAGCTTTAACATAAGGCATTCAAACTATCTTGGAGCTGTGAATGAGTCAATTATAGCAGCCACATATTTGACAAGAATGTATATTACAATCTCCCTCTCCCCCCCCGCCAGTAGGTCAGTCTATCCTAAAAATGTTGTAGGATAGGATGTTTATTTCTTGGTTTAGCATGGAGCTTCTTAACCAAGTTTCTGATCATACTAAAACATCTGGCCTTGTATGGTAGACCCCAAGCCTGTATTAAGTCAAACTTTTTGAGTAGGCTACATACATTAACATGTAATATTGTCAGGCCTTTTAGTTGTGTTAGTTCAGAGGGAGTATTTGAATGGGGAGGGGGGCAGAACTTAACTCTACATTCCCTGAAAAGAGTAGTAATATATATATATATATATTTTTTTTTTTTTTTTTTTTTATTTGAAGGTTAGCACTTTAATGGATACTGGCTGGCTCAACTTGGGAGTCAAGGAGGTTTGGTAAGGTTTGTAGGGTAGAATGTTCCAGTAGTAGAAGAGGGAAGGATGAGCTGCCACTCGGGCAGGAAGGTTTATAGGTTCAGGGCACTAGGTAGTAATGCAGCAGTATGCCAGGTATACAGTGGGGTTTAGAAATACTCAGTCCCAGTGATACATTTAATCTGAGTTTGTAAAGGTGAAATAATTGTGTTACTATGTGTACCATCCTAGTTACTGGTTATAACTTCACTGTGGTAAAAAATACCTAATAATATGAGGCAGCATATTAAGGCATCTTTCAAAATTTTTATCCCCTGGTTACTTACTACTCTTTGCACCAGGGAAGTTCAATCAACTAATATATATCACCGTTTTGAAGGAAACTAAAGAGATAAGCAGGGGAGGCAGCAAAGGCAGTATATTCTGGAATGTATCAAGTGTAGGAAAGAGAACCACAGAGACCTTTGCTGGTCCTACGTTATATTTTGAAATTAGAGGCTTGGGGAGAAAGAACCTAGTTGCAGGTTTGCAGGCTGTATGTAGATTTTAAGTTTGAAATAGTGTCCCTAGTGGTAGGTCCCTTTAAGGAGCTTATGTAAAGTGGGGAGATGGATCTCGAATGATTCTAGTGGTCATAGAATCATATGATCTATCATGTGACCTCAGTGGCCTATAAGGGTATAGCCTGCTATGGAAGAAGGAACTTCTAACAAGTTCTATAGCTTAGGAGCTAAGGCAACAATCTATGTAAGGGCTATACTCTGGGTGTAATGGGTTCGAGCCCCACTCTAGATGTAAATGGAGTTGTCATGGGAGCACAATGGGATACTGCTGAGAACAGACAAAAAAGGTGAATATAATTCACTAGTTTTATACTATAATGTTGAGGAGTTTAAATGTTACGATCTGTAAAGGGTGCAGTAGTGACCCCATAGTGGTCATAGCCTATAAATTGCAGAAGGATGAGTGGGGAGATGGGATCGCAGGAGACACATGACCTGCCTTATGACTTGAAGTACCCTATTAAGGAATTGCTATGTTTTGATTTTATTTAATTATTGAAATGTTTCAGCAGGAAGGCACACTGAGCAGCAACTCATTCTTCTCCCTGTGCAACCTGTGGGAAGGGGTAAAATAGGAATGACACATTAAACATTCAAGTTACAAGATCAACATTAGCATACAGTTGTAAGGCATGTGTTACAAATAGTGTTACAACAGTGTTGTGCATAACATGTAGAAAGAGTGGACAATAATAAGTGCCAGGTTGATAAGTAAAGAAGTGCTTACATGAAAGAAAGGGGGGAAGGGGAGGGGGTGAGGTGGGGGAAGGGGAAGAGATGTGTCCCTGTAGACCCCCTCAGGGTGGTAGGAACCCTGCAATGGGACTGGTGGGATCAGAGAGAAGGGGATAATGCAGTGCCCCAGAGAGACCCCTTTAGGATGGTGGGGGAAGGGAGTAGATCACAGATACATAGCATGATGGCAACACATACATGAAGGTATGATCTCTGCCCCCTACCTTAGATAAGCTGACTTGTCTATTGCTCACAGTCTATATTTTATATTTCTCCCAGAGCAGAGAATCACTCCTAATATAAATTCTAGTGGGGTGATATTCAAAGTCTGGTCCAGGACATTTTGCATTAAAGCATGCACAGCTGCCCAAAAGGGTGCAACTTTGCTACATGTTAGAGCCATGTGCAGATATATACCATACTCTACATGACATTTCAAGCATACTGGTGACATAGAGCTGTAAACCTGTATAACTTATCCAGAGTCAAATATATTCTATTGAAGAAGTTTAGTTGGACACGGCATAATTTATTTTCACTTGAACAGTTATGCACATGCCTCATGGCCACCTTCCATGTATCTTCATCTATTTCAATATCTACATCCCCCCATGCAGTTTAGGAGCTATTTTTTTTTGGGGGGGGGCGGTTCATCACAAACAGCCTGTATAAGGCAGACTGTATCAAGGTATTAGACTGGAGGCAATACAACATTTCTTCCATTGGGGACCATGTTGGTCATCCTTTCATGAAGTAATTTGTAATTCTTAAATATGCAAAAAAATCCCCAGTTTGTATACCATATTGATTTCTGATTTCAGCAAAGGATTTTATGAACCCATCATAAAATAGATCTCCAACACATGCTATACCAGCTCTCCTGTACGTTAACCAAGCTTGATGTATAAACACATTATACTCTTTCTGACCTATAAATCCTACATGGATAGCCCTTTTTTATGCTCAATACCTAATGTTATTCAATGGGATTTGTACTGTGGCATTTTTTACTGCGGTTGCTGGAAAATACTGCGGTTCTGTTAAAGCTTTCTATAACAACCACTGTAGGTCTGTAAGACAAACACTGCTGAAGATCTTTGCCTGGTTTGGGCAGTATCATTTCTGTAGCAGACCACACAGAGGGGGTAGCACCCCCTGGATTAGGCATTTATTAATCAATCATTGAAGAGGAACATATAGTTGTTGATAGAATATCTTTAAAAAAGTCAAGCAGTCAGGAAGCCATCTAGTCCCAGAGCCTTCCCACCCTTAAGTTATTAATAGCTTTTATTATTTCCTCTGAGTAGGCTCTTCTAGCTGCTTGTTGTTATCTGCTCCCATTTTTATGTTGTCACGCTTGTGCACCCAACATCTTGGGGTAGTGCAGATTTGGAGGCGCGGTGACTGTTGGGCGAATGCAGAGCACGCACCAGTAGGTGCGTCCCTCATTCCCCAATCAGCCTGCATGCCGGCGCCACACCACCTGGGCAAGCACATCCAATGAAAGGTCCATTGCAATGCGAGCAAAGCTCATCACACGCAGTGGACCCTTCCTACGTGCTCACCAGCTGGAAATATGGCAGCACAGTGGTCGCTAAACTACCAACTTCGGGAGTTCCCAATCCCCCAGTCAGCTTACCCTGCCCAAGTATGTGCCGACGGGGGAGCCCGCTCCCCATTGGCAGAATGTGTCTCCCCCCCGCTTTTGTTATTTGCCAACAGGGGTGTCCAATCTCCGTCAGCATCTGCCCCCTTCCTGGTTTAGTGCCAACGGGGAGCCCACCCCATCGGCTTGATGTCCCCCTTCTTTCTGTGCTGACAGGAGTATCAAATCCTGTTGGTCTGTACCCCAAAAATAAACCAGCTGTAAAAAGAAAATGTCCATGATGTGTTTTTTTAGTACCTGTAAGCAGAAAATGGTCCCTCGTAGTCTCCCTACCCACCACCCACACCCACCCACTGTGCATCTTGCCTCCCCACACACCCCCCTCACCCCATACTTACCTCCAGAGCTCGGTGCAATGATCTTTGGTGGACTGGGAACACATCCTCACTCTTCAAAGCTGACCATGAACTGAGGAAATGCCGGTAAGCTGTATAATGGAATAAACAGGGTTTTTTCAACTTTGATGCATATCTTGGGCATTTTTTGGAATTTTTGAACCACATTTTCAACATGGGGTTTTTGGGATCCTTTCTCATGAATTCTGTCACAGTTATGATGTTAATCAGTCCCGAAAAATGATTTCGCAGTCACTGCGTGGAATCACCTTTCAGGACCGATTAATGCAAGGACAGTGGCAGTGTTCATGAGGTGGGCTCTCAAAAAGCCTATGTTGCAAATTTGGTAGAAAAAATCCCAAAAATGGCTTTTTTACGAGCGTGCGTTATGCAGTTGCTACGCATGCTTGTAACTTCACGAATTCGCAATATTTTCATGCCAGATTTTCAACATTGTCATTTTTCTACACCTCCTTGTGAACATTTTCCACATCCTGGCCAAAATGTGTTTCCGCATTTCCAGCGCACAATACCGTGGTTGCTGTGGTAAATCAGTGTTCGGGGCAGATTACAAAAATGACAGTGACACTGTTCATGAGCAGAGGTCCTAAAATGCCTATGTTGAAAATTTGGCGAAGATACTCCATAAAATAATTGTGTTACGAGCGTGTGTTGCACAGTTTGCATGCACGCTCATAACGTTGTGCATTTGTAATATTCTCACTTTGGATTTTCACCATTGGTATTTTTCCACACCTCCTGATGAACAGTACAGCTGTCATTTCACATATCCTGCCCGAAATGTGTTTTCACATGTCCGGAGCAGAATAGCGTAGTCGCTGTGCAAAATCACTTTTTGGGACAGTTTGAGGAAATGACAGTGACACTGTACATGAGCAGAGGTGCTAAAATGCCTATGTTGAAAATTTGGTGCCAGAACTCAATAAAATGACTGTGTTACCAGTGTGCATTGCGTATTTCCCACACACCCATGTAACTTCGCAAATTTGCAATACTTACATGCCACATTTTCACCACTGCCACTTTTTTACACCTCCTTATGAACAGTACAGCTGTCATTTTTCACATCCTGCAAAAAATGTGTTTCAGCACTGCACCACCAAAGCCAATGCCATTACGACAACATTCGGCACTGACAAATACTTGTTTATATTGATGCTTCACTGAAGAACTCATCATATTGGTTCTGTGTGGGTGCCACACCTGAGGTATAAAGGGCGCTGTAAAATGCCTGAAAACACTTCCCTATTTCTTCAACCCCATTTGGTGCTTTGAACTGGCTATATTTTTGGCACCCTCTCTGCTCTGCCATTGCCAAGTGAGACACTTGCTCCCTAAGTCTCCCCAAAGGAAGTGTGTGCCTGTGTCAGGAGTAATACCTTCTCAATTTTTGTGATATGGGCTATAATAAATTCTCATTTGAGTTGCTGCAGTGACAGATATCCTTCAGGAGTAGGCTGATCCATATGAATTTTTTCTGCCTTTTTGATCTGATCTTCTAACTGTTTTAATTATTTTTCATCTACTTTACTTTTGTGTGATGCATAAGAAATAATACCCCCCAATACGGCCTTTAGAGCACCCCACTTAACTGCTGTTGAAGTTCTAGCCTCAGGATTGTTGGCTAAATAATCTAGTATTTGAGCCTGCACAAATTTCTGAAATTCCTCCATCTTTAAGAGGGTAGGATCCAACCAACAAGCTTTACTTAGGCAAGGGGAGCCCATCCCTGAGATGGTGACTTGTATGGGGTTTAGTCCACAATGGCTAATATACCATGGACTATAGACTGCAAGGCTGGAATCTAGTGATTCTTTTCTCATGAGGAACAGAACAGCAGCTGCTACACTGACATAATTTTAGTGCCATACATTACATTTACCATGTTGGGACTGCATCAGGCAAATGAGCAGTGGTCACTGCTGGTCTTAGATTTGTATGGGGCCCACACCACCAATGAAACAATCAAAAAGATGGATTCTAAAAATACTATACTTTTGTTCATTTCTGCATCCTGTATAGACTTGTTACAACCCCTAAATATCACTGTCAGCAAGTTATTCAAGGATGCTCTAAAATGAAATTTTACTAAGTGGTATGTAGATTGTATAATGAAACAACTCAAGGATGACAGTACAATAAATGAAATTTGTGTGGACCATAAAATGCTGACTCTAAAAGAAAAACACACACCGTTACATGTGTGTTGTTTCAAGGAAAGTGTATGTGGAACTTAAAGAGAAGACTGCTTCAAAGGGTTTCTGGTGGTTGGGATCACTAAAGCACATGAGAGCTGCTTGAACAATGGAACCAACAAGAATCAATACAATTATAAACTCTCTTCAATAATAATTGTTTATGATAAGAAAAAATAAAACTTGTTAAACTTACGTTTTTACATCTAACTAACACTTTAGCGAACCTATCCTAAAGGACTGTAGCTTCTTTTACAAGCTGACAAATGCTACTGAACAGTAAATACTATAGTAACATACTAAACACATTAAACACTCAAAGCTCAGTAATGTACGCCACTATATTTAACTGTACCATTATGTTTGCAGATGCATGCAATAGTGTTAATATAGCAAAAATATCCTTACAGTTAAATATTTAGTTCTACATTAATTATTGGGAGATATATCAATAGTGTATTTCGATCCATTTATAAGGTCTACTGTTTTAAATAAGTGGATAAAACAAAATGCAATCAAAGACCTTTGGAATATTTACTCCCAACATGCTAGAGAAGCTCTGGTTAAATGTTTGATGGACTTCTAATCGTTTAACCAGGAGAGACACACTAAGATGAAAGCTTGTTTACAGGTGCGACCTGGGAGCACAGGGAAGTTAAGTGACTTGCTCAGGGTCACACAGTATGCAAGTGGGGCTGTGGAATTCAAACCCAGGTATCCAGATTTGCAGCTCAGAGCCTTAAACCATTATATTATACTTCCTCCCTGGCCGAGCCGCTGCGACGGAATAATGTACTCCCAGTAAATTACTATGTATCACAGAAACTTATCTTTTGCTTTCATATAGTATAATTATCTACTCTTACAGTGAGTTTAGAACTTTGTCAGACTGTGCATGGTTATGAATTTTAATTTTATGCATTGCATTTTTGTACTGTCTTATGTGTGAAAACGTAATACACCTTACTACTACTAAACAGATTCTACATGTTCTCACAGCTGTGACTGGAACCTGTCACCTCTGCTTTATGCTGGAAACTGCAATATGTAGCCATACATATAAACCCCTTGTGATACATCCACTGGAGTTCTCTCACCTTCCAGGGTTGTCTACCTTCCTACAATACCAAGCAACCATGGAGCAGACCAGCTGGGAAATCTTTGCCCCATGCTAAGTTTGGCAGGTCCCTGGCTGCTAGTCACAACTTGTGCCAAAGGCTGTGGAACACCAAAGAGCTCTGTCAGCATGCCTTCTCCCATTACTATGGAAATAAAGTTTCCCTAACTCCCTTTGAATTTCTCAGGTTTCTTTTCTATGCCCTGGGTAACCATATAAAAAATGGTACCATGGCAGAGCTTGGGAACTATAGGCCAGTCAGTCAAATGTCACTACCAGGGAAGCTGCTTAATGCAGTCTTAAAAAACTAAACTGTTGAACACCTGCAAAAACATAACTTGGATTCAGTGGCCCAGTTTCAATTCTGCAATGGGATAGTATGTTAGATGTATCATATTGCCATTACTGATTTTGTCACCAGGGAACTTAATGCGACAAAACCGGAATATGTGCTTCTGGGCATTAGCAAAACCCTCATCACTGTGCCAGAAAAGTGATTAGTTCAGAACCTAAAAAAAACTAGGCATAGCTTGTTGTGCAATTCAATTAATGGGAAACTGGTTACGGGAAAGAAGATAAAGGGTCATAATTGGAGGGCTATGCTCAAAGTTTGGAGCGGCAGGAGATCACTCATGCCACACATCCCAACCACTAAATCATAATTATTCTTCACAGCTAGAGCATCCTTTGGATGCTCTTTTTGTAGCTGACTGGTTTCAATGCATCATTCCTTCAATTTATTTATTTATTTATTGAAATGTTTCACCAGGAAGGCACACTGAGTGACAAGTCGCTCATCTCACGGTGCGACCTGGGGGAAGGGGTACATTGGGAATGAGACATTAAACATTCAAGTTATAAGTTCAACATTAACATACATTTGTAAGGTAGATGTTACAAACAGTGTTACAACAGTGTTGCACATGATAGGTAAAAACAGTGGACAATAATAAGTGCTGGGTTCAGAAGTAACAAGTGCTTATATGAAAAAAAATGGGGAAAAGAGAGGCAGTGGTGAGGTTTGTGGGGGGGGGGGTTGTGTCCCTGGAGACCACTTCAGGATGCGAGGATCCTGCACTGCACTGACCAGAGAGGCAGGGATATGGAAGTGTCCCAGAGAGACCCCTGCAGGATGATGCAATTTCTCCTTAACCCTGTGGCCCAGTCTAGGGCTGCACCTCCTGTGGACGTACTTCTGCCTCTACCTCTGCCCCTCCCAACATCTGTTGCCAGTTCAAGGTGTCCGCTCCTTGTTGCCATTGGGCTGCCACTCTTGTTCTAGTGAAAACTCACTCTGGCATTCCTTGTCTCACTACCTAGACCACCTCTCTGTTCTGTGGCCATTGCTGTTGCTGGCTGCCCTAGTTTTGGAACAGCCTTACTGTGGAGGTTGTGGGGTCTAAAACTGGGGGAGAATTCAAGAATGCATGGGACAGACATAAGGCAATTCTTGTGGGGGGTAGGAAGAAATAGTCTGTTGGTTAATTAAGATCTGCAGCTTATCCTGTAGGTAGGGAAATGGGCAGACTACGTGGGCCAAATGGTCCTTATCTGCCATCGAAGTCTATGTTCCTGTGCTCCCACACCACATGTGATCATGTTCACTGGGGTCTAATTGTTTGAAAAATTTTGTCTACCTCTTGGGAATACTCTGTGGTACCTTCTGGAGTGTCTCTCTCTGCCTTAACTTCTACCTATTACTGCAGCCATTGGTGGTACCATCTGCTTCCTGCTTGACCCATTCCTTCAGTTGTGCTCCCTGCCAAGCACTGCTCCAGCTGTCTGCTGCCCTTTGCTGGTACATCCTTAGCTTTGCTGTTTTCCTGCTGCTGTTGAGGGGTAAGTCTGGTTTCATAGGTTTAATGTCAAAATTGCACATACAGAATAGCGTGTGATAATATAGCGCCTTTCTAATAGCACAAGTGTTTTGTAGCGCCTGTAAATATATCGCTTAACTAGTAGCAGAAGTGTTTAGTAGCACCTGCAAATATAGCGCTTAACCAACAACATGCATCTTTGTACTCCTTAATATACTTTTAATATACCTTTCCAACAATCCAGTCATTAAGGTGTAATTGGCTATATAAATGCAATTAACAGCAAGCCAGCTAGATATTGAAAAATGGTGGTGCATTTCATGACCAGTCAAAAAGGTGGACAGCTAGCAGTTATAGATGGATTTCAGTATCGAAAATAAAGAGCTACAGCAGAAAAAACTTATTATAAGTGCCTTGAATATGACAAGGGGCACTGTACTGCTCGACTTCACTTGTGAGGGGAGACTGTGATAAAAACCATAGGCAAACACAATCATCTCCCCGATCCAGCAACTATTGTTGTCAAAGAAGCAGTGGCAGGGGCATGGCCAGTGCTGTAACATGGCAGATGCAGTACAGCTGAGTTCCACATGGCACTTACCTCTAAAATGGAATCGTGAGACCCCCACTACCTAATTCAGCACCCTTTCTGGATCAGTGGGCATGGATAGCTGATGGCAACTGGAAAAAGGAAAGACAAGCAAACCAAACTGCAGTTTGCATCAGCGGAATCCCAAGGCCGCTCCAACACTGGGCCTGAACAAGCATGTATGAGACAGGAGCCTGCCGAAAGCACTGGAGCAATGTCCAACCTGCAGAGATCCCTCGCAGTTGTCCCGACCTCGCTGATCCAGATCCAGCACGATATGAAGGCTGGATTTGCGAAAATCACTGCCCAGATAACTCACATGCAGTCAGTTGTCACAGGCCTTTCTGAGACATCGTGGCCCACACTGAACAGATCTCCCAGTTAGAGCATCGGTTAGGGGCACTGGAGGATGCTCTGGCAGAAGCAACCAGGGATAGGGCCTCTATGTAGAAAACTGTAGTGGATTTAATGGCCCAGGTAGACGATCAGGAAAATCATTCTCAAAGATCGAACTTGAGGACTGTGGGGCTTTGAGAGGGCACAGAGGGGAATGACCCAGAGTTCAGCCTGCACAAGTGTCTCGTGGAGCATCTCAATCTGCCTCAGGACCTGGCGCACTGTGAAATAGAGATGGCGCATAGGGTGGGGCCTCCACCCAAATCTGGGGATTGGCCTCACCACTGTTTGATTAAATACTTGAGGTTTACTGAAAAAGAAGCTATCCTCAAGTGGGCAAAAGCAAGAAGTTCAGTAAAGTTACAAAACAACACTGTCATGATTTTTCAGGGCTATAGCCAGGAGCATCAGAGCAAACGTCAGCAGTTTAACGAGATCAAGACCAGGCTGTTCAAAATGGGATGGAGCTTCACATTCCTATACCCTGACAAGCTTTGCATCAATCACCCTGGGAGTGCACCAAGGTTGTTTTCCTGCCCCAGAGAGGCCTTGCGCTCAGTTGATGAGGAGGTGAAGAGACATAGGACAGAGGGCGCAGGCGAGAATCCAGACCCAAATAAGTGAATACTTTATCACAACTCTCTTGTTACCTAAGCTATGGCAGACTGTGAGGGACGCTGAATATCAGGTTATTTTCTTTCTCTTTTTCTATGGGTGCAGCTGGCCTGCGCATATGACTCCTCTTTGCCACTTACCCTATCTTATAACATGCTGCACTGTTTGTATGTGGGGTACCTAAATTTAGATAATGCGGCTGCAGTGATTTGCACCAGAGACTCAAGACTCATGGATACCCAGCCTTCAGAGCCCTGACCTGGTCTAGGGACCAGGGTAGAAGCGGGGTCTGGGAGGTTTTCCCTCTGGACTCTACCTTTAATAACTTGCCTCAGAATATTACTCAGACTTTCCCAAGCAGGAGAAGTTCACTATATATGTTAAATGTCTCTCTCCTAGCTTACTTTTTGACCCTAGCCACATATTGTTTTAGTGCTACACTGGTGAAGGGGAGTAAGGCTGTTTCTGGATTCAAGGATTTTGGAACATGGTCAGTCAGTAGTGGGACATGTTATTAGCTTATGTAATTTGCATTTCAGTTTTCCTGTTTGCTGTTCTTTTAATGCCCCACCATATTCTTGTTTAAAGGGGTGGAACACAACTGGGTAAGCTGGGTGTTCTTGTGTGTTCATCTCATTGCATTATGGGGGTCTCGCTGAAAAATACCTTGTAGCCTAGAGTGCCTAACACTCCTAAACATTAGCTCTATCTATGCAGGTTTTAAAGTTTGCTGTTGGTTTGCAAGGGAACAAAGTTTGAATCCCATTGGATTCGTGTTGGAGGATGGAGGGTTCAATGTTGCTACTGACTGGGGTACTGTTGGGATGTTTTGGGGTTGGAGGGGAGGGGTTCACTTTGGCTCCACTTCTACGCTGTGCAGGAGTCAGGGGTGGGTGTGGGTTACAGTTTACCTGGGTAAGAGAGGGGGTTAAAAATAAAAATTGGATGTATGGAACAGTCAGATGGGGGACTTCTCTACAACTGAACATGGCGTGTTTAAGCTTGGAGTGCACATGTAAATGGGGGTATCATAGCTGATTCTATAAAAATTACCTCCCTGAACATTAATGGTTTGAAATCGGTAATTAAGAAGAAGAAGTTACAAACAGAGGTCAGGAGATCTAACTGGCAGGTAATTATGCTCCAGGAGACTCATATGTCTGTAGGAGAGGCTGTAAAAACTGCGTCCGCCCAGGGAGGCTCCTGGGTGTCCTCAACATTTTCAACTAAGTCACGTGGGGCTGCCCTCTGGTTCCCAAGGGGGTCAGGGGCTAAAATCTTGAAGCAGAATACAGACCAGTATGGGAGGTTCACTTTGGCCAGAGTGACAATGCCCAGGGTGGGTACAGTTCCGCTGGGGTCTATCTACGCTCCTAATGTGGAGCAGCCTGAATTCTTTCTGCAGCTAGCTTTGGAGAAAGCTAGGTGGTCGAGACCTTGGATTTTGGGCAGGGACTACAACTGTGTATTAGACGGGGTGCTGGATCATTCAAACACCACCCCCATGGCTAAGTCCAAAAATGCTGTCACCCTAGGTGAGTTGGAGAGGGACTTGGGCCTAGTCGATATTTGGCCCCACATGTATCCCACTGGCAGGGACTACTGTTTCTACTCACATGCCCATGGTTCATATGTCAGGTGGGATAGGATTCTGGTGACCCATTCCCTAATTCCATTGTCCAAGAATGTTGTTTACTCCCCTATGTTGTTGTCTGACCATGCCCCTCTGATCTTGGAGCTATGTGTGGGTGATGCTCCCCCAGTGGTCAGGCAGTGGAAATTAGACCCTCTACTGCTCAGGGATGGTGAATATAGAATGGGGGTGTCTGCTATGATAAAGGAGTTCATTTTGTTCAATAAAAGAGGGGATACATCCCACGGGATTTGCTGGGAGGATTTGAAGGCCTCAATCTGGGGCTACTCGATTTCCTATGCTATACAAAAATCTAGATGGTCCTCTCAAGACCTGCAAAAGCTGAGGACCAAAATTGAGGCTTGTGAGCAGACACACAAAAATAGGCCAATGCCTGTCTTGTATTGGGTCCTACAAAAGCTTAAGTGGCAGTATAATACCTTAAGTAGTGCCAAACTGGAAAGAGTCATCCTGCTAACACATGCTGGTGCCTATTTTGATGGGGACTGAGGGGGGGTACCTCACCTGGTAGCTCCATAAGAAGGAGGGGGACAGAACTGTGGAGAGTATCCGCGACAAAAAGGGTGCACTAAGAGGGGATACTCAGAGCATCGGGCAAGCATTTTGGTCATTCTACAAACAGTTATATACTTCACAGGGTCCGTCTGACCCACAAGCCTTGGATAGCTTTTTCTCACAGGCTTCCCTGGCTGCATTAACCGCAGAGCAGACAGAGGAATTGGAGGTGCCCCTTACTTACTCTGAATTAAGCCATGCCATCAAGGAGCTTAAAGGAGGCAAAGCCCCGGGCCCGGATGGGCTCCCCATAGACTTTCTCAAATCCTTCTATGATCTGCTCCTTGACCCATTGCACGATATGCTGACAGAGGGCCTAGAGAGGGGTGAGCTGCCTCCCTACATGTGGTCTGCTATCATTACTGTGCTTCCAAAACCTGGCAAGGACCCTACCTGCTGTGCGTAGTACAGGCCAATATCCCTACTAACTGCAGACTATAAGGTTTTAGCTAAAGCTCTGGCAACCAGGCTGGTGGGACTTCTTCTGCACCTAATTCATCCTGACCAATCTGATTTTGTTAAAGGATGACAGGGGAAGCATAACATCAGATGCACCCTTAACATTATACACAGGTGGCGGTCCGGTGCTGGCGTGCATAGAGCTGCGGTGCTAGCCATTGATGCTGAAAAGGCCTTTGACCATGTGGAGTGGGGGTACCTCTTTGAGATGCTCGGTAGATTTGAGATTGGCCCCCATTTCAGATCCTGGATACAAACACTGTACTGTAAGCTGTGCACACAGATAGCTGTTAATGCCGCCCTTTCCCGGCGGTTTGAGCTGGGGTGGGGTACCCGGCAGGGCTGCTCCCTTTCCCCGCTCCTTTATGTAATGTCTCTGGAGTCACTGGCCTCCAAGATCAGGGCACAAACTTGGATTAGGGGATTTCAGGGGGGTGGAAGTGTGCACAAATTGGCATTATACACAGAAGACCTCCTGTTGTATTTGCAGTCCCCTTCTAATGACCTGCCAGAAGTGCATCGAGTGATGGAGGAGTATGGTAGCCTATCGGACCACAAAGTCAACTGGACAAAGAGTGAACTCCTCCCATTGGGGCGACTAGATAGGGCTGACCTGATCGCCAACCTGGGTGGGCTCCAAATGGTGGAGAGGCTGAAATATCTTGGTGTTCAAATCTCAGCGCATTCCCACAAACTCTATGTGTTAAACAATAAACCACTCCTACAAAAAATTACAGGGGAATGTGAAAGTTGGAAGGGTCTGCCACTGTCACTAATTGGGAGGATGGGAGTGGTGACAATGATGATTCTTCCAAGGTGCTTATACCTGTATTAGGCTTTGCCTGTCTCCCTCCCTAAATCACATTTTAGACATATCAATGCGATCCTGCACAGATTTTTGTGTAGGGGTAAGCCAGCCCATGTTTAAACAACTATTCTGACTTTGCCACACACCAAGGGAGGGTTAGGCCTCCCCAATTTTTATTGGTACTA
Organism: Neoceratodus forsteri; assembly: GCA_016271365.2. Classification (NCBI taxonomy): domain Eukaryota; kingdom Metazoa; phylum Chordata; order Ceratodontiformes; family Ceratodontidae; genus Neoceratodus; species Neoceratodus forsteri. Next base: position 400,920,232 of record CM057459.1, on the reverse strand, counting down.
TCTGGCAGCACAGCTCGCTTTTCTAAAGGTGGGGAGAGGAACAGAGACCCCAGTGTGGCTTAGCTTGCAGGAGGAGCAGCTTCATATCCCGTTGGTTGAGGGATTGCTTGCTGGTGCATTGTGGTCCTCTAGGGAGGTCTATGTCAGTAACCCATTTACGGAGTCAATGTTGAGGTTGTGGGGAAGGGCACATGAACTGGGGGGGCCATAGGGCTGCTCCTTCCCCTAATACAGACTTGGTAGAGGTGCTCAAACTCAGAGGCCCTTGTACAACATCATTAATTCAGAGGTTGTTGGCATGGAGGAAACGGGGGTTGAAGGTGGTACGGCAGTTATATTAGGGGGGATCAATCTTAACCTTTTCCTATGTGTGTAAGAGATAGGTGACAGGGCAGGAAACTACTGCCCTGTCACCTATCTCACCAGCTGATTTTTTTGTTTATCTAAGGATCAGAAATAGACTAGGTACCACACTAGATGCTGGACATGGATGGGGTGTACCATCTCCTTATGAGGAGGAACTCTGTCGGCCCCAACCGAACTCTAAACCCTTAACAATATTTTACAAGCTACTGGCGGGCGGAGGGGAGGAGCATTTGGACAAGGTGTGGAAGGCATGGAAAGCAGATCTAAACATTGATTGTGATGGAGAGGTGTGGTTGCGAGTGGTCTAACACTTTAACACCTGCTCAAGAAGTAACAAGTTGAGACAAGTCCAATTTAACTTTATGCACCATACATGCATTACCCCAGAACATTTACATGCTATGGACCCGTCCAAATCTGATATATTTCCTAAGTGCCTTGCTGACACAGGTGACTTTCTCTATATGGCCCTAACATGCCCTAAGATTGCACCCTTTTGGGTCGAAGTGCATCGACTAATGATGGGTGTGTCGGGCAGTTCTCTTCCATGTAATCCCCTAGAATTGCTGCTGGGTGCAGACCCACAGTGGCCTAGAGATAGGGCAACCGAGGCTGTTTAGTCTCTGGCACTAATCAATGCTCGGAAGACCATTGCTCAGGCATGGATGGCCTCCTCTCCCCCTGTGGTTCAGCATTGGGCTAACAACCTATGTCTGAGTATGAAGTCGGAGAGGGTGCAGTGGAGTGCTTTGGGGAGGGGTGAGATGTTTGAATAAACATGGAGCCCATTGCTGCATGCTATTGAAAATGGCTGTTTTCCTGTATAGTCTGGCCTGTGGCCACAGTGACACCTTGTGCCTGACCCACCCCACCCTTGGGGGCAATTGGCTGCTGTGCCGTCAGGTATGGAAATAATATAAGGAACTGGGGGTCAGCTGTTGGGATCCTCATCCTCATTAAATTAAATGACTAAATGACTAAGTTTTATGTTTCAGGGATGTGGTTTTGTAAACAACCCCCCCCCCACCGATTAAGATCAATTTAGTGTCAGATACTGCTCTTCCTGAGTGCTCTCCTTGTTCTGGTATTAACTTGATGAGAATAATGCTTCCTTTGTTGTCAAAGAGCCTGCCTGTTTGACCTGTGTTAGCATTAGCAATGCCTGTGATCGATACTATGTAAAGTCTTGTATGGAGTCTGTACTGTGAAATTGATTGTGACATCCATCCACCTCAGTAAAAATAATAAAAAAAAAAAAAGAAGCTGTGGCAAATATGAAGGAATGAGCCAGCACAACAGTGGAAACAAGTCACCAAATAGTTGCAGGTGCTTTAATGCAACTGTCACCATCAGTGTCATTGCAACTACCTAAAATACCATTGTTAAAAAGAACAATAAGGAGGAATCGAATGGCCCATGGTCAACCCTTGCCAGAGCCTGCAGATGCAACACCCCTGACCATACCACCTGATTGTGTGCAAACGCTTAAAAATGAAAAATGCCTACAGTATGACAGCAGTCTGGGCAATGACAGCATTCTGATATTTACAACCTCATGACATGGAACATCTAAAACGAAGTGAGCATTGGTTTGCTGACAGGACTTTTAAGAGCTGTACGACTATTTTCTCACAGGTCTACACAATGCATGTTATTAGGTATGGAACAGTACTTCCTCTTGTTTACACCTTAATGTGTAAAAGAACTGCTGCTGACTATGTGAAGGTACTGTCTATGCTGCAAAGTATGTGTGGACTATTACTGCCTGAAACTATACTGACAGATTTTGAACTAGCAGCAATAAAGGGATTTCAACAGGCATTCCCTAATGCCAAACTGAAGGGTTGTTTTTTCCATATGTGTCAAACTGTGTGGAGAAAGGTGCAGGGATTGCCTGATGTCAGTGGTCCCTACAGTACAGACCCTAATTTTGCTCTTCATGTTCGAATGATACTAGCAATTGCCTAGGTTCCAGTTGCTGATGTGTTTTCAGCCTTCGAGGAACTTATGCACACCCCTTTTTACCAGACTAACGGTGATATACTTTCTAACCTGATTGACTATTTTGAGGATACATGGCTTGGTAGACCACTTGCAATGGGAGGTCATAGACGCCCAATGTTTCAAGTGTCATTGTGGAACTGTTTTGATGCAGTATGCAATGCTCTGCCGAGGACCGTGAATGCAGTCGAAGCATGGCACAGATGATTCAGTCACCTTGTGGGAGCACATCACCCTTCGATTTGGAAGTTCTTTGAACTTCTAAAAACTGAGCAGCATATGATCGCAACTAAAATGGAGCAGTTGATAGCTGGGTATGCTGTGACAGAGGTTCGAAAAAAATACAAAGACACTGCAAAGCGCATCTCTGAAATTGTTGCAGAGTATAGTGTGCAACCTAGGATGGAATATCAAGGAGGTGTTGCATAGAACTTCCAACTACAAGCCTGAACTGAAGCTGGACTGTTTGTTGCTTTATGATGCTATGTGTTCACAATAACATTAACTTTTGAATAATTAATTGAAATAAAGATTGATGTTTTACATACCTCGCCAAGTAATGTTGGAGTATGAGACTTTCTATGACTGACTTCTGGGTGGAATTATTGTGTGTTAGGGAGTGTAATTGCAAACATACAAAACAACACAAGGTGTTACAACACCTTAATTGGTCCCTTTATTGGACCCTGTTATTGCTATTCAGTCTTGGGGGGGAGGCCATGGATTTACTTAATTATGGTAAGCGCTATTTAGGAGTAAGCTATTAGGAACAACGCTATTATGTACACATGCTATTATGATTGGTGCTATTTTGATCGCACTATAATTGTACGCGCTATTTCGGGTGCGCGATTTTCACTGGATCCCACTTTCGTATGCCCTTTGTTCACTACTCTTGCTGCCATGCTGGTCCAATGTTCCTTCCTGCACCTGTGTGGGGTACCTTAGAGAGCCATATTCTCTGGCTGAGCTTGCTGTCATGAACTTCCCATCTTTGTAAGTTCTTGCCTTTCATCAGAAGCTTGACAGCAACTCAAAAACAGTCATTTCAATGCTCACCTCATAACCAGTTTTCAAGTTCCAGCAAAGGAGGGAGCACCTGAAAATGTGTAATAACTCTCAGAAGTCAATCTATTTGGTGAGAAAATAAATATCTATTGTACAAATCAGTTAATAAGACTCAGCAGCACATTAGCTACACACAAGTGAATGCCAAAATGTTGCACTATTATGCACTTTTTTCAAGGCTGAATGCCATCTGCAGGCACTGTTACTTAGATGCTTTCATTAAAGTCAAAGTCAAGACAACACTGTATATTCACAAACCAGTACATAAAGTGTAAAAGTGCAGATTGAAAATAGGCAAATATTTCTAACACATGGTTCATGTGATCAAAAAAAGAGTGAGTTGAAATCGTTCATTGTGGTCTGGGAAATCGAGGTATCAAAACCTGTTATAGATTAAGACACTAAGGAACATTATCAGTGGAAACCACTTAGCATGGAATCATTCCAGGGACCTACACTTTTGAATATATTTATATGTATCTTTGCGGTACACGGCATCAGCTCAACATCAGCTTGATTTCCAAGTTTGCTGATAACACCAAGACAGGAAGGGTAGTTAGATCGTAACATGGGATAAATCACATGAAATACATTATGACTTTAGCTAAGAGGACCGCCGCACATAATTAGGGCTGTTTTTCCATGAAAAGAAAGAATCAAAGGGAACAGCGTCATCTTAACACCATCAGAACAAATGCAGTTGTTCATGATGCACAAGCCTATAGGACAAGGGGCACACAATGCTGTCAAAAGAAAACAAATTCAAGAGAAATGACTCTAGTTTTGCCTTTTGTGGCCCCATTAAATTGTCTTTGGTGGTCCAAATGAACACTTTACCCATTTCCAAAGATTTCTTTAAGTCTGGTGATACAGAGATGTCCCTTTCCTAAGTCTAGCATTCTAATATATCTGGTGACCTGTGCCTGCCTTGTGAAGCTGTATGAGAGCAGGGTACAGATTACAAGGGATACTGAGCAAGCTGGCAACCACTCAGCAGACATCCTTCTCATCCACCTGATGGATCTCCATGAAGGGCTCAATAGTTCTTTGATATCCTGTACTCAAACTACTGTTGCATTCTGTGATAGTGGTGGTGGAAACGTAGAACACAGAAACAGAATTTGACAGCAGATAAGGACCACATGGCCCACCTAGTCTGCCCATTTCCCTACCTGATGGATAAGCTGCAGATTCTAGTTAACCAACAGCTTACTTCCTCCTTCTCCCCACTAGAATTGCTTTATGACTGTGCCATGCATTGCTGAATTCTCCCACTGTTCTTGACTTCACAACCTCCTCAGGAAGGCTGTTCCATGAATCCACAACCCTTTCTGTGAAACAATACTTTCTAACATTACCTCTGAGCCATTCCCCCTCTGTCTTCAAATTGTGCCTCCTCGTTCTTGCACACCTCTTTTTCTGAAAGATGCTACCCTCTATGACTTTGTTAATTTCCTTGAGGTACTTAAAAACTTCTATCATGTCCCCCCTCTCCCTCCTTTCCTACAGTGTATACATATTAAGCTGCTTTAGTTTCTCTTCATATGTCTTCTGGTGCAAACTCTGCACCATTTTGGTTGCCCTCCTCTGAACAGCCTCCACTCTGTCTATGTCTGTGGAGATGGGGTCTCCAGAACTACACACAGTACTACAGATGGGGTCTCATCAACTGTCTGTATAGAGGGATAACAATGTCCTGTTTTCTACTGTTGATGCCTCTTCCTATGTATCCCAGTATCCCCCAGCCCTCCTTACTGCCTTCTCACATTGCTTGCCCACCTTAAGGTCATCTGATATAATTATTCCAAGGTCCCTTTCGATTTTTGTTGTTAGTATCTCACCCACCATTGTGTACTCTTCCCCTGGGTTTTTGTTTCCCAGGTGCATTACCTTGCACTTCTTTGCATTGAATCTGAGCTGCCATACGGTTGACCATTCTTCCAACCTTGCCAAGTCCCTTTTCATCCTTTCCACCCCACCTTGTGTATCAACCCTGTTGCAGATGTTTGTGTCGTCTGCAAAGAGACATAATTTTCCTTCCAGGTGATCTCCAATGTCACTTATAAAGACATTGAAGAGGACCAGTCTCAGTACTGAATCCTGTGGTTCCCCACTAGTTACCCTCCTTTCTTAACTGTGAACTCAGTATACTATTACCCTTTGCGTCCTGTTGTCCAGCCAATCTTTTATCCATGCTACCACCTTGGGACCCACTCCAAGATGGCTAACTTGTATATTAATCTTTTGTGCGGAACTGTGTCAGATGCCTTGCTAAAATCTAGGTAGACCAAATCCACAGCCCCTCCCTGGTCTACTATTTTGGTCACCCAGTCAAAGAAATCTATTAGATTCATCTGACACTCCCATCCCACTATGAATCCATGCTGCCTTGGGTCCTGTGCCCCACTGGTGTCTAGGTACTCAACAATTCTTTCCTTCAGAAGTGAGTCCATCATTTTCCCTACCACTGAAGTCAAATGAACCAGTCTGTAGTTTCCTGCTTCTGCCCTGCTCCCACGTTTGTAAAGTAGAATCACATCTGCCCTCCTCCAGTCGCCGGTACCACCCCATCCTCCCATGATTTGTTAAAAAGAGTAGTCAGTGGTGTCACTAGTTCTACCCTTAGTTCTTTTAGAATTCTGGGGTGAATCCCATCAGGCCCCATTGCTTTGTCCACCCTCAGTTTCAAGAGTTCTTTCAAAACGCTTTCTGTTGTGAATGGACAGGTATTGACCCACCTATCCAGTGTTTTTCTCTTGTTTGGTTTAGGTATCTCCCCTTCCTCTTCTGTTGTAAATACTGAGCAGAAATATTCATTCAGTATCCCTGATTTTTCACTATCACCCTCTGTCCACATTCCCTCCCCTTTAAGTCTCTGTATCCCTCCACTGGTCTTTCTTCACTTCCTAATGTACCTATAAAAGGTTTTATCCCCCTTTGTAACAGAATTGGCTATCTTTTCCTCAGTCCCTGTTATAAATCCTGTCCTTAAAGAACTGGCTGATCCACTCATGCTTGTCCAGGGAGTCCAGGTCTTTGCACCTAAGCCACTAAGGGTGGAGAAGGTTGTTGACAGTGCAGAAATGTGCAGTGAGCTTGTAATTTTTGGCTCCAGTCATCCTGGACAGCAACATTTTTGCCACTAGGTATTTGCCTTCTGCTAGCTCTCCAAATGAGTCATCATTGCAAGCCTGTATGCCTGCACTCATAGTTTCCTCTACTTGAAATCTATCTCCCACTCAGGCCATTAGCTCTCAAAGCTCTGTAAAAAACAGAACATGCTTTGGCACAATGTCTCATGATGGGAATGAGTTGGAGCCAGGGAATTCTCAAGGTTTTACTATAGGCTTCAACTGCTGCAGTACACCCCCTAGTGAAAGCCTCCCTGAGACTCAAGGGGCCTAATTCTGAAAGGAACCTTGGAGCAATGCAAGTTGCATTGCTCCAGGGCTGTGGCAATACCTGGGTGCATCAGGGACCCTGTGCCAGATTCTGCAAAAAAGCAGGGTGCTGGCAACAAAATCCCTGGGATTGCCACAAGTGCAAAACAGTGCCAAACCAGCTGTACAGCTGTGGCACATGCCACAGGGATCTGCCCCCCAGCCTCACTGGCACAGCACTGGATGGACCAGTGATGGTAGTGGTGATAAGGAGGATAACCCAGGCCAGGATAGGATCCGGGGGCAGATGGGGCATGGGGGGCATAAAGTGAGTTATAGCGACAGTGGCAAAGTACAGGATTGTGTCAGCACCAGATGGGGTGCATATGCCTATGTATAACACATACAGAGGCATATGCACCCCACTGGGTGTGAAAGCAATCCTGTACTTCCCCACTGACATACCAACCCACCCTATGCCCCTCTGTGCCCCTTCTGCCTACTGACCACACATGTATCCCTCATGCAACAGTGTTCCACCCTGATGCAGGGGGCTTAGACCACCTCCTGGCAGGCCTGAGTGGAGCCCCTTGGAATGGCCAAGGCTGAGCTTTTGGAATCTGAAATATGGGGATGTTGCAGCCCCACCAAAGTGCTATACCCCCTTGAGACCTGGCATATCCAGATGCAGGTCACAAGGGTGATGCAGTGCCCATTTGGTGTAGTGGCTCCCCTTTCCAGTGCAGGCCATGTACTGGAATAGGGAATGCTGCAAGCAATGACACAAGATGGAACTTGTGTCATTGCTGTTTGACTCAAGCACCTTGTATCGGGCGTATCCCTTTTAGAATCGGGCACAAGGCATCCAATAGATCTGGAAATATGTCTGGGTCTAGATTCATTAGCACAATGCTAGATAATCTCCTCTATAAGAGGTAGTTTATTGGAGGCCCTAATACTGAGATGAATGGTGTAGTGGTCTGATCATCTGACTGCCTCTACTGATATGTTATTTGTCTGCAAACCAGCTGAGAACACAAGGTCAAGAGAGTGGCTTCTCTCATAACTGGCTTAAGGAATTTCAGTGTCAGTGGCTCAGAAGGAAGCATTCTTGCCTCTGGAGCCAGAAGATCAGAAGGTTGATGGTTCTAGCCCCAAACCAGGCACATCAGGTAATATCCATAACTGACACTGTAGTGCAGTACACAGGGGGTGCTGCACTGCTGAGATGTCAGCCTTCAGATTATGCATTAACCCAAGGTTCCTTTTGTCAATCTCTGGTCACTGTCCAGGTGGAAGTTAAAAATCCCATGGCACATATCAATGAAGAGTAGGGGTGTTTCCCTGATGTCATGACCAACATTCTATCATCAACAAAACAGGTCCATGTAGTCCCTCCCCCAGGATCCACAGCTGGAAACAAGCTGTAACAACTTAGCAGCCTTTCCAGGTCAAAACTTTACAAATATATAGACACATACATAAATCAATAATTTGTGTGAGTTCAAACTCTTCTTTTAGTTGAAGGAGTGTGATGGAAATCTGTCATCCATCCAGGCATAGATGTCACTGAGAAACATAGCATTTAGAGAATCCAATAACATGGCAGATACCTGCTCTACAAATTACTGCAAGTTGTATGACCCGCAGCCCCGAGGGCAGTAAACAAGAGCTGTCTTGCAACTCAGATAGCCAAGCCTTTGGGGGATACCCTGTCAAAACTGGCTGTACACTGTGAACAGGGAACACTACACAGCCCAGCTGAAATCTACAGAAGAAACCCACCACACCTCCCCTTTTCACAAATCCCCGTGCATAACAGAATAAAATATCAGACCTGCCTGTTAAGTATGAAAGGGGAGATGGTACTGGGGTTATATCAGGGGAGGGGCCATGATGGGAAGGCTATGTGCACCAATGCCCGCAGCCTGGGTAAGAAAATCCCAGAACTTGTGATATTAATGGCATCTGAGGACCTGAATATCACAGCAGTCACAGAGACAGGGTGCAATAGCAACCATACCTGGGAGCTAGCCATTCCAGGGTACATGCTGCACAGGTGGGACAAGGAAGACAGGAAGGGGAGGGGTAACTTTGTACATCAGGGAAGGGATAAGAGCCACAGTCCCACAAGACAAGGGGGGAAATGCAGAGGCACTGTGGGTAACCCTGGAGGTGAGGAGGGTAACTTAGAATAGGAGTGATATACAGGCTCCCAGGGCAGGCGGAGGATGTAGATGGAGAACTGATGGAGACTAAAGAGAACATGGCAGCAAAGGGTGAATTGCTGCTGATTGGTGACTTCACCTTGCTAGATGTGGACTGGAGCATCCCAGTGACAGCCTCAGCCAGGAGTGAGGGATTCCTGTAATCCCCTTAAGGGACAGATCTCACTCAACTAGAGAGGGAGCATACAAGGCAGAATGCAATTCTGGATCTTGAAAAACAGCTTGGGCTCAGCACTCTAACCACAGATGTGACTCAGATGAAGTTATTCCATCCATGTTTTTTTTTTCTGTGCAAGATCAGAAAATCTGTGAAAACTGGTGTAGCCCTGACAGGCCAGTATTGGACCAGTGGCAGCCTCTCAGAGCTACACAGGTTTGCACAGTTTTGCTGATATTGCACAGAATGAAAAATATATCGATGGAATGACTTTGTTTGAGTCATGTCTGTGGTTAGAGTGCTGAGTCCATGCTGTTTTTCTACATTGAGTTGGGACTTTTGAGCACCAGCCTCATGAGAGTGATCCTTGCTGTATTGAATTCTGGATCTTGTCCTAAGCAATGGGGACAGGTTAAAGGAAGTCACAGTGGGGGAGAACCTAGGGACTAGTGACCATCAAACTGTGGGTTTCACCATAAGGATGTTGCAGGAGGCTAGCCACACAAGAACTAGAATCCTGGATTTCAGAAGGACATACTTCAGCATGATGAAGGACAAATTCAGGAATTCTAAACAGGGATATGATGACATAAGGCGAGTGGTGGAATAGTGGAATAAGATAAGGGAAGCCCTGCACCTAGTAGCAAACCATTGCACCAGGTCTTGCAGCAAGAGCTAAAGAAAGAGGAAACCACTGTGGTTCTCCAGGGGAGTAGCAGAGCTAGTAAGATGAAAAAAGATGGTATTTCTGAGACACAAGGCAACACAAAGCAAGGAGGACAGGCAAGAATACTTTGAAAATGAAAGGAAGTGAACAAGGCAGTAAGGGCCACATGGGCTGAAACCGAGGAAAAGCTAGCTAGATCGGTAAAGGAAAGAGGGGAAGCATTCTTTAGGTATATTAGTGAGAGGAGGAAGATGGGGGGAGGATTGTGAGACATAGGGAAGAGGGAGGCAGGGAAGTAAAAAAAGACATTGACAAGGTGAACATCCTCATCAAATACTTCTGCTCCGTATTCATGGAAGAAGGCTCCCCTTAATGGTGAAGGGCAAACAGGGAGAAGGGGTGGACATTAGACCTTTTACAGAGGACAGAGTAAAAGAAAGCACTAGAATGGCTTTGGGTGGATAAAACTATGAGTACATATGGGATACACCCAGTGATCCTAGAGGAGCTCTACTAGGAACTGACTAAACCTCTGGCTAAGTTGTTCAGTGGATCACTGGAAACCGGCGTGGTTCCTGAAGAGTGGAGGAGGGCATAAGTGGTACCCCTGCAAAAGTGGTAGCAAGGAGGAGGCAGAAAACTACTACCCTGTCGGTTTGACCTCAATAGTAGGTAAAATGATGGAAATCCTGCTTAAGAAAGGGCTGGTAGATGACCTAGAGACAAGGAATCTGCTGGACCCAAGACAACATGGATTCCTGGCAGGGAAGTCATGTCAGATGATCGACTGAATGATTTCTTTGAGTGGGTGATGAAGGAAATAGACCAGGGCAAAGTGGTAGATGTGGCCTATTTGGACTTCAGGAAGGCCTTTGACACAGTCCCACAAAGGAGTCTAATCCACAAGCTGTCAAATATGGGGGTGGGGACAGAGGTAGTGACATGGGTTGGAAACTGGCTGAGTAACAGAATACAAAGAGTGGTGGTAAATGGGGTTAGCTCACAGGAGAAATGGGTAACAAGTGGCATACCCCAGGGATCAGTGCTCTTCAATGTCTTCATAAGCATGGATATAGAGTTTAGGTTTTCTGGGAGGCGGGTCTCAAACTATTAGTCTAAACAGGTAACCTACTGTTAGACTACTCTATCTGGGGGGGGCTGAGCTTTCCTGAGGGGGCTCAAGCCTAGAAGCCCCCCAAACTCTACTCCTATGTATAAGCGATATTCCAGAGGGTCTAGAAGGGAGTGTTAGCCTGTTTGCAGTCCTTGCAGATGACACAAAGCTAAGTAACTGGGTTAATGCACAGGATGGAATAGAAAAAATGAGGAGAGATCTGAAGAGGCTAGAAAACTGATCCAAGGAATGGCAGTTGGATTTCAATGCAAAAGAAAAGTGCAGGATTATGCACCTGGGGAGAGGGAATCTTAGGGTCGAGTATGAACTAGATGGGGTAACACTGGAGGCCACCAAAGAGGAAAGAGATCTAGGGGTAGGCATAGAAGATGACCTCAAAGTCGCTAAACAGTGTGACAAAGCAGCTGGAAAGCCTAATAGAATACTAGGGTGCATAGTGAGGGGTATAACAAGTAGAAGGAGGAAAATGGCGGTAACATTGTACATCTCCCTAGTAAGGCCTCATCTTGAGTACTGTGTTCAGTTCTGGAGGTCCCATCTCCAAAAAGACATAGACAGGATGGAGATGGTACAGAAGAGGGCGACAAAAATGGTGTCCGGGATGCAGTATAAGTAATATGAGGAGTGACGCAGAACTCTCAATATGTACTCCCTGGGAGAAAGCAGAAAGGGGGATGTGATAGAGACCTTCAGGTTTCTGAAGGGGAATCAAAAGGGTACCAGAGGGGAGCATGTTTCGCATTAAGGGAAATAGCAAAACAAGGGTGCACAGCATGAGACTGAAAGATGGAAAACCTAGGGGGAACTTGAGGAAATTGTACTTCACTGGAAGTGTGGTGTAGAGATGGAACAGTCTCCCCAGGAAGGGGTGGGGCAGCCACAGTTCAGGGATTCAAGAATGCATGGGACAGGCACATGGGAATTATCAAGCCTGGGCAAAGGGGGGGGGGGGAACTTGATGTAGCATCTAGGGTACCTTAAGCATTAGAAAGAGGGATAGGGCAGACTGGATGGGCCACAAGGCCCTTATCTGCTGACAACATCTATGTATCTATTTATCTATGTAAAGCCCTCATTGGTCTAACCCCCAGGTATACAAGCCTTCCTAAGTTGTGCACAAAATCTCTACCTCACCAGAGGCATAGCAAGTGGTACCCTGGCTGTGCCTGTCAACAGAACAATCCTAGCCAAATGCTTCTTTGCAACCAGAGACCCCAACTGGCTTAATGGACTCCCAGTTTCACAAAAGACACCACCTAAGCTAGGCCTCTTCAAAAGGGAGCTACAAAAAGTGTTCCTACCTGGCACAAACTGTTACTGCATCTCCAAATGATGCCCATGCCCTGGGACTTACCTGGGTCTTGCCACTCACACTTCACCTCATTTCCTACCCATGCAAGAGATACTACTGCTGCCCACTAAGAAGATAGTGTAGAGTAGCATACCCTAGCAAGGGTTTGCTACCCTACACTACTGACTTACTGTGTCTTAAGAATACACAGACCCAAGCAAAACAATGCCCTGCAGGGCTGCTACCTATGTCCCAGCACTTATATTACAATTATCCAAAATAAATACTGAACCCAGTGCCATAAAAGTGCACAGACCTATCCAGAGACAACGCCCATCATGCTGCTACTGATGTTCCTTATGCACAAAAGGGCAGAATGGCTATGTGCCACATATCTGTGGTGCACAGCCACTCCACAGCCATTGCACCCCCTGAATCGGATGCACTAACTGAACTGTGGAGTCCCTATGCACCCAGTCCATGGCTGTGCAGACAGCAACACACCAGGGCAAGGCAGGGGGTGTGGTGGTACTAAGTGGCAGTCACAATGGTATGTAATGCTGTCTGCAGGGGTGCAGAGGGCAATGCAGGTTACAGCAGGGGACCCTGCCATAACACCAGGAAGTACCAGCATGCAAACAGTTCTTTGGGCCCTGGTGGCCTGTGGGACACCCACCTGCACAGCAGCATCCCAGCCTCTGTCCAAAATGCTTGCCCTCCCACTATGGTGTGGCATGAGGCCACCCTCCGCCCATGGCCCTTGACCCATTCCAGCCTGCCCAGCTGATCACTGGTGTCTAGTGAACACCGCCACCCCCACAGCACAATCCCCCACCTGCAGTTCTTTTTATATTAAAGCATATTGCAGGCTACTAATCTGCATTTGGAAGCTTTTGGGGACCATAATTTGAGATTTAAACACTCTGGAATAGCACTTTAGTTCGTGACCCCTGGGAGCTACTTTCAGGTCATGAGAGTGCTATATCTAAGTGTTTGTTTCAGGAGCTTTCACTTTAGAAGTATTTACAAATATACTGTTTTACTTGTGAACTGTATTTTACTGTGTCTAGAGCTTTGTAAACTCGATTCTTTGTATTTTATAAATGTGAGCCCTGATTCCTGGTCACACAGGAAACAGGAAAAGGAGGGGGTAGTTTATTTATCTTACAGAAAACTACCACTAGGGGCAAACAACAGTTCTTTTTACATTAAAGCATACTGTAGGCTACTAATCTGCATTCGGAAGCTTTTGGGGACCATAATTTGAGATTTAAACACTCTGGAATAGCACTTTAGTTCGTGACCCTTGGGAGCTACTTCTGGGTCACAAGAAAGCTATATTTTGCAGCCCTTGGTGAGCAGGGTGACTGCACAGCAATGAGTGCAAAGACACGCACATCTCTGTGCATGTTCTGTGTGTTTAGCAGGTGACACGGTATTAGAACTATACAAGGTACCATTGGGCCTATGCACAAGGTACAGGTAAGAGTTCACACCATCTAGGACTAATTTTATATCACCTTTATATTTGAGCCCAGTAAATTGTATATTATAATCTGTGTGGTTCTGTATCTGTAAAAGCTGAAGCAAGCATTCTAAGTATATTCATTCCTACCATAAACATATGACAAAATGAATGAAGTATTAACAACAATTGATGGCAGAGTAGGGATTAAATGTAACTCCTGTAAAATGTTCTGCTTTCAAACAGTAATACCCTGTGACATAACTTTCATATGCACCAAATGCAGCCAAAACAACGATATGATACAGGAAATTAGTCTACTTACTGCAAGACTTATACACTTAGAAGAAAGACAAAAACAGATGGCAACTCGAATTAATAACTCATATCAAAGGGAAAGAGATGACACTACTAAAGTCACTAAAGGCACCAATCATGCACCATGTTTGGTACACAGCCTAGACGATCATAAGCCCCTTATACCAATCTCTAACTCTTCAAATTAACCGGGTCTAAGAGAACTTCTAATGAGTAATAACATTACAAATAGAGCACATACCAATAGGAATAGGGCAAGAGATGAATTTGACACTGATCAGAATAATGAGTAGTGGTACCAGATAAGGAGTTCCAAGAGTCCAAAAAAAGGGAGAATGGCTGAAGGTTTTACCATTCCAACCCACAACTATTTTGACTTACTGAGTGATAAAATAGAAAACGTAATACCCCCATCCTCTGGCACTGGGTCCAGCATTCTACCTGCTAATATTAATGATGTACAACCACTAGAATCACCTAGTGAAGGGAATATACATCTTATGGACATAGAACCTGAAACAACCCCAGAACCCTAATAAGTTTATGTATTAGGAGACTCAATAGTAAAACACCTAGACAGAAAGATATGTGACCAGGATAAAGCCAACAGGACAATGTCATGCTTTCAAGGGCCAAAAATTAGAGACATTACAAGAATGTCCAAACACATACTTCAGAATGGGGGACAGAAACCATTAGTCATCATTCACACTGGCATCAATAACATCATACAACAAACTGCCCAGCAAGTAAAAGAGGAATTTGTAGAACTAGCCAATACGTTAATAGACATGAACTGTGAGTTCACCTTTTCTAAAATACTCCCTGTTACTGGTACATAAAATCACTTAAATCACAAAATAAAAAATGTAAACAACTGGCAGAGGAGGTGGAGCCTCAAATAATGCTCCGAATGTATTAGGCATTGGGAAGAATTTTTGGAGCATAAAGAGCTAACTTGCTGGGATGGATTATATCCAACAAGAAAAAGAACATCACTCTTAGGGGGACACTTTAACTCATATATAGACTGGTGTCTAAACTAGTTCCAAGGAGGGGGGGGGTAAGTACAGGACTAGCACATAACCTTAATAACTATACTACCTCCAAGATTGATATAGCTAATATCCCACTACCCACCACAGCTAGAACCAGTGATCATGCCAATAACACTAAAATCAATATTTTATTACTGAATGCAAGAAGTCTTAGTAACAAATTAGGTGAACTACAATGCATAATAAATAAAAACAATATTGATATCTGCGGGGTCACTGAGAAATGGTTCTCAGATGGGGACTGAACAACTGATATACCAGGTTACTGTTTAGTCAGTAAAAACCATCAGAACAAAAAATCAGGTGGCATTGCATTGTATATAAACAGAAGCTTAAAACATCAGGTATCAGATAATGGACAATCAGATAGCAAACTAAACTGGGTCAAAATTAATTCCCTCATAAAACAATTGGTTTAGGATATTGTGCCCCAAACCTAGATAATGCAGCAAATGATGATTTCTTCCTGACATTAGATAATGTGATGATAAAGGATGATTATGTCCAGTTAGGGGATTTCAATTTATCCAACATTTACTGGCCATCCTTATCTGGGACAATAGATTGAGCAAATATGCCATTCAGAATTACTTAGAGCAGGTGGTTAACAAACCTACTAGAAACAACAACATACTAGAGCTAATATTAATAAACATCTCTGAATATGGCTATTGTCCTATGATTCTGCAACCACTAGGTGACAGCGACCACTTTATGGTCTCATGGAGCTTTAATAATTCAAAAATAAATAAATCTGGTAGCACATTAATTACACATTTTAATAAAGCAAACTATAAGAAGGTTAAAAGATTTCTCAACACATGGGACTGGGAACAAGAAGTACGTGGACTCAATGTCAATACAATGTGGGAAGTCATACAAAATAAAATCAACTACTGCATAAAGACCTGGGTTCCAGGCCGAATAAAATATAACAGTAAGAAAGAGAGCGTTCCCCTATGGTGGAACCTTAAGATTAAGACAAATATCGGAAAAAAAAGAAAGTATTTCATCACAGCAAAATAATTCCTCAAAAAAAGCATGGCAAAAATGTAAACTTATCTCAAAGAAAATGAAAAAATTAATAAGACAAGCAAAAAAGATTTAGAACTAAAATTAGCGAATCACAACAAATAACAAAATAAGTTCTATAATTACATTGGGTCTTTAAAAGGAAGGAATGTTGGGGTGGGTCCACTTGTGATACAGAATTCCCTGATTACTGAAGAAAACCCCTCAAGGAGTGAATTCAATACATATTTCACCAGTATATTTAAAATAAAAGAAGACTCAAGTATAAGTAACTTAAACATTTCATATCCACCAATCTCCTTCAATGTAAATGATATATTAACAGCTATTAACAAATCAAAACCAATTACTACCTCTGGTACTGATGGGACCCCTTCTATATTCATTAAACATCTTTCAAAAGAATTATCAGGTATCCTTACTTTGTTATTTAATACTTCCATAAATGAAGGAGCTGTTATAGAAGAATGGAAGTTAGCTAATGTCACACCAATTTATAAAAAGAGATCAAAACACAACATCTCCAATTACAGACCTATAAATTTAACATCATGCATAGGAAAAGTAATGGAGAGAATACTACAAGATAAAATAACCCACCATTTGGAAATTACAGGCGACCAAGATGTGTCTCAGTATGGGTTCACCCAAGGGAAATCTTGTACGAGTAACCTGATTAGTTTTTTCAAACCAGTCAGCAAAGCATTAGACCCTGGACTCTCCATAGATGTCATTTATCTTGACTACGAGAAAGCATTTGACACCGTATCACATAGAATCCTAATAGAACATCTTATAGAACTTAACCTACATCCCCAAATTATAAAGTGGATCGAATCTTGGTTGGATGGCAGGATGCAGAGAGTTATACTAAAAAGATATGAATCTGAGTGAGGAAAAGTGACCAGTGGAGTGACACAGAGATCGGTGCTAGGTCCTACTTTATTCAACATAATGAACTCAACCATGCAGACAGATAACGGGGTATGGATACAAAAGTACACAGATGATAGTAAATTAGGATGTATAATAGAGAATAATGCAGCTGTAAAATCTCTTCAGAACAATTTGAACAATCTTTATACATGGGCCTGTGAGAAAATGGCATTTAATATCGCAAAGTGCAAAGTAATGTACCTTGGAACAAACAACAGACAAGCCAATTACACCATCAATAACATCAGTCTTGAAGTCACTGCATCTGAAAGAGATCTAGGTTTCAACATCACAAACAACCAAAAATTTAGCACTCATGTAAACAAAACAACTACAAAATGTCATGGTATATTACGATGTATTCTTAAATACATAAAAAGTCATGAGCCGGAGGTCATAATCCCATTGTACAACAGTTTGATTAGACCTAACCTGGAATACTGTGCCCCTTTCTGCTCTCCCACACTAATTAGAGACAAGGTAACACATGAGTCCATTCAACATAAATTAACAAAACGTCAAGAATTAACAATTATTAAACTACAAGGAAAGACTTAGAAATTGAGGTTTATATTCCTTGGAATATAGAATAACTAGAGGTGAACTATGTTACGCATACAAGGCATCAAAGGATGAGTTATTCCTTCAATCAAATTGTTTGACAAAACAAAACCCACTTGATTGTACAATATCACAGAAATTAAGATTGCATTCAGAGATATGTAAAACTGAGAGCAGAAAAAACTTTGTAACTCAGAGAGTACCTTATCTATGAAACACACTGCCAGTAGAGGTCATAACCAGTAGAAACCTTGAACAGTTAAAAAAAAAACTAGATCAACACATGGGAGACAAAAAATTAATCTACCGTTGTTAGATTTAAACAATGGCGAGTTCAATATGGGCATGTCCCTCGAACTCATACAATCTATGAACCTATGAATCCCCCATCCCCATACCTCTGCCTTGCTGATGGTGCCATTGCCTAGGACAGCAAATAGCACAGCCTTCCTCATACCTCCTCAACCACCAGCCATCTAAGTGATGTTGGGAGTCCAATGCCTATATATAGCAGCATGCTCCCAGCTTCACCTGGATGGCCAGTGGCAGAAAAGGTGAGAGGAGGGCTGTGCCACTGGCCAGCTGGGGCCATGACACTGGTAGTGAGGTATGGGGGGACTTAACCGTTTGTACCGTACAGGGCAAAGGGGTGCTGCCTTCACATGGTCAGTGCCCCATGTGTGAGGGGGTGCTGCTTTCACAGGGCTGGTGCCCATATGTGTGTGGGGGGGTGCTGCCATCATGGCGCCAGTGCCCCTATGTGTGAGGGGGTCTGCCAACCAAGGGCTGGTGCCACATTGTGTAGTGGGGGTCTGCACCACTGGGGATGGTGCACTGCCATGTTCGGGGGGGACTGTGGGTGGACATTGGTGACTGGGGTGGGTGCCTTCCCTTGTTGGGGGGGTTCAGCTGTGCTACAGAGGGTGGTGAGAGCCACTGGGGCAGGCATCTGGCTGGTGGGCATTGCCACCAACACAGACCTCGGCCACACATGCCTGCATGTGATTCATGGACTGGGACCTGCGCCTACTTGTGCAGGGGATCCACTCCAGGACCCATGCAGGGCATCCAACTGGATGCCTGCCTGGGTCCATGACTCCACCCTAGCTGTGCTGCATGGACTTGTGCACCTGGGGGGCAGTACCATGGACAGGTGGAAGCTGTGGGTGAATATGGCCTGTGAGCACTTGTCTGCA
Source organism: Neoceratodus forsteri (assembly GCA_016271365.2). Lineage (NCBI taxonomy): Eukaryota > Metazoa > Chordata > Ceratodontiformes > Ceratodontidae > Neoceratodus > Neoceratodus forsteri. The sequence goes on along the minus strand of CM057459.1, from coordinate 400,901,373 downwards.
GGTGCGGATCTATGTGGGTGGGATATGCACCACTGGCGTGTAATTCCTACCCATATGTGCATAAGGCCCCGTGTTTCATCACTTATACTACTTTGAGCCACCCTGCATATTGGAGTGTAACCTTGACCTGTGCACTAAATGTTGTGCCCCCTCATTTCTGTACTGTAAATGCATATGCAAATCTATTGCGGGATGAAGTGTGATGATATAGTGTAAACTGTATGATAACATATTGTAAACTGTATTGTGATGGTGTATTGTAAACTGTATTGTTGACTTGACAAGGAATCTTTACAAATGAGCATTTTTTTGTTCAAAGGTGTATTCTGAGAAATAAAATAAATAAAAAAAAAATCACAGGTGGTGTTATCATCAGAAGTCCTAGCAGAACTAGCTGCTAGATCTGCATGAAAACTGGAAACAAAATCTGAATACCTCAAACATATATACAACTGCTCTGGTATTGTAATGCAGTACTAGCAATGGGACAGAGACAAAAGTGATTTCTACATTTTTCCATCAACTTGGACACATGACTTCTGACGCCTCCCACTTGACCCTGCAGTGCTCTCCCCAACTAACTCCACTTCCCTCTAGATACCCAAAGGCCTGCATTATTGTTGAAATGTAAATTTGAGGGATAAATCCTTAAAAGACTGTAATGCTCTGAAATGTCCAGGGGCAGTAGCGAATCTAGGGGGTTTTAGTGCATGCAGGTGCACCCTCCCCCCCATTGCAAATTACTTACTTGCTGCTGCTATATTTAGCTTTCAGGCGAAGTCTAACATATTGATTGCAAGAAATATACATTCAAATCTATAGATTATATTTTCAGTCAAAAATGTAATGAAAAGTATAGTATAAAGGATTAGAAACATTATAGAAACTTGCATATCAAGTAGGCACACCATCGCAGCACCCCCATTGTAAAATTTTGGATCAGCCATGGTCCAGGGAAATAAGTAAGCTTGTCTATACAAATAACAAAAACTCTCTTATAAAACAGCCCCTAGGAGTGAAACAATCCCTCCCATTTATGGCCAAAAGGAAAAGTCAATTCCTGATAATACTTTTGGGGCAGATTGCCTAAAGTCTCTTAAACAGTCCTAGTGGAGAAATCCAGAGGTAGTTTTGGAGTGTGGTCTTTGTTGAGGGAGACTAGGGCTTGAATCCAGAAACTGTGCACTGGGTCCACAGGATGTATAAAAGAACCCCATATTGAGCCTATGCATGAGACGACCCCAATATGTCAGGCCTCCCAAGGATGGGGTTAACTTGCTTCCAAAAATGTTGAAGAAATATGTCTGAAGACAGTTACATAAAGTTGCCGCAGACTGTTGACTTACCTAATACTGTCAGGTGTGTCCTGTTTCCTTCTACTGTTTTTGATGGCGGAGGTATAATTAGTTCTATGTTACAGGAATAAACACCTGAGTCATTAAGTGAGAGGTTTCTCATGATAAAATACAGCAGTTTCTGATCCTGATCCCATACAAAGTCTGTACGTTCTTGACATCGATTCATTGACCAATTGAATTCTTGACTAAGCAGGTAACAGCGAGTATCACTGTTGCTACTTCTCTTTAGTGTTGCTGTCATACCCTCTGGTTTTCCATCTGGAACTGCACAGTGTATTTCCACTTCCTGTCCTTTAAGCACTGTTTTGTTTTCAGTTATATTTGTCTTTGTGGAACTTGCACTGTTCACTGAAAGAAAAGAAAATACATATTTTTATCACAGTAATAGTTACACTTGCATCAAGAATGGGACCTTTTTTTCTGACAAAATAGAGACACCTGGACAACCCAAGATCACTATTTCTTTATTGATTTATTTTGTTTTTATTTACCAGGTAGGTGCACAAGCAAAACAGTTGCCTATTTTTAGTCATGACCAGGGAGATCACAACAGGGTAAAATGTACATTAGACAAGGTACAATGTAGAATGATGGACTATACAAAAGATAACCAAGTAATATACACAGTGGAAATATTGTGATTGATAAACACAGTACATGTACAATGCAATATGTGCACAGGCTGATTTAATATGCAAGGTACTGAGTGCAAAGCAAGGTACGTATATCTTGAGCTAAAATAAAGGATAAGAGCAAGAGTAAAGGCTCAGAAAAGCCAAAACAGTTGCACATCAACTAGGGGCAGGATCATGCAGAGGCTTTAGATAAGTAGGAGCTGTATCTACTCTTGAAGGCTTAGCTAGATGGGCACTGATGAATCAATCATAGCTAGGATGGAGGTCTATAATTTAGGAGCAGAGTAGCAGAGTAGGAGAAAGCCCCCAGGGTTCTGGTTTTGGGTATGGACAATAAAACAGAAACAGCTGCTCTTAGGGGATAAACTAATCTGCAAGACATGAGAAGTGAGACAATGGAGACCGATCAACTACTATGTTAAAGATGACACCTTCCAGTGTGAGGTTCCATAGGTCACATGGGGGAGTCATCCAAGTTTAGAGTACAAGTTACAGTGGTGAGTGTATTGGTTGGAGGCCATTGAAAATCTGCAGATGTTCTTATAAACCACATCTCATTTTGCAGGGCGGTTTTGGAGGCTGAGGAGAAAACAGACATTGCATAAATTTTAGGGAGTAAGATGCCACAGGCTATGATAATCTGGGCTTTGACAGTGATGCTATTACTGACTTTGAAGGAAAGCTCCAAACTAGAATTCACTATTTTACAGGCAGAAGCCACGTGTACCAAAAAGTCAAGTGATGGTTAGAGTGTGACTTCCAAATATTTAAATGAGGAAACCGAGGCCAAGTATGACCCGTTCTCACAAGCCACTGGCAGTGGAGATTGACCAGTCTTTATCCTGGGAGCTTTGCTGAATAGCATGGCCTGAGACATTGTGGTGGTCATGAGAAGGCTGTTGAAGAAGAGCCACTTTTGCACAGATTGGAGATCAGATGACAGTTTATTTCTGAAATGATGTAGGAGCACTTGACGAGGACCAAGTCATCTGCATAGAGGACTGGTGTACTGTGCGGGAGACAGTGATGGAATTTATATGAAGTGAAAAAAGAAGAGACCAAAGTATTGATCTTTGAGGGACAGGTTCAGATACAGAGTGGCCTAACGTAACATATTTGTATCTGTTGTCTAGGTAGCTATTAAATCAGGCAGAGCAGTGTATGAAATGCCCAGGTTACCAAGCTTTACACAGAGCAGGAAGTGGTCAACCAATTTAATGGCCTTTGTGAGGTCAATGAAGACCACACCTTTTAGCTCACCCCTATTCATGGTGGAAGCAATGCTCATGGTGAGCATTAGGGCAGCAATAGTACTGTGGTCTTTCCTGAAACCATGCTGCATGGGAGACTGAAGATCATCAGTGTTAAGATATTTATTGAGTTGTTATGCTACCAATTTCTCTAGAATCTTGTTTAGCTCAGGAAATATCATTATGGTTCTATGGTTACAAGTGTTCTTACTATTACCTTTGTTGAAGACAGGTGCTATTTGTAAGATTTTCCATTGGTCAGGCACAGTTTGGCATGTTAGGGTCAAGTTAAAAATTCTAGTGATCAGCATTGCAAGTTCATTTGTGGCTACCCTTAGTACATTTTGCTCAACTTCATTGGAGTAAGTGGACCTTGTTAAAGGAACCTGCATGAGGTGTTTATGCACTTTGGCATATGTAACAGCCTTGAGGTTGGGGGGGCAAGGTGGTTAACTATTGTCAGTGGAGAGGGTTGAATTTGGCAGGCAGCACTGATATACTGTAGGTTAAAAGATCACTGAAACTATAATTAAAGCAATTAGCTATAGTGACAGGGTAGTTACAATTGACTTCTTTAACAACTAAGTTCTTGAATGTAAAGCTGCAAGTTTGGCTAAGAACTTGTTTAACAGTGTTTAATACATTGTTGAATGTTATATTTATGTATAACTAAAGGCTAGGAGAAGCTGGGCCGGAAGGATGTGGGAGAAGAGTTACATATATGGGAAGCAGTAGAGTGGAAGTAGAGTGATAAGCTGCAGTACTGTAGTTGTGGGGCAGCAGCCTTTCTGGGGATGATGTGGAATAAAGGGGGATGTCCAGTGTGTAAGAGCCTAGAGCAGCTAACAGCTGAAATAAGGCTGCTCAGATGGGAAGGATGGTGTGGGAAGTCAGAGGTGCATAGCAGAAATGGGAAAGGTAGATGGATGGTGCCCAGGGGAGCAAGGGCATCAGGCAGGGGAAAGGGACAGGGAGGACTACCGAGTATGAACGATTATCTCTTCCTTAGAGGATCAGTGATTTCAGGGTGGAGGAATGGCATGTGGTAAGTGGAAGGGGTGGGAATGTAAGGGTAACATCAGGTGTAGGAATGTCTGAAGTGGTTCCCTTATCAAACAGATTTGCACCTTTGTCTGAAAGGACGGATGGGGCAGCAGGAGGTGAGGTAGGAGGTTGGGTTGAGTCAAGGCTGAGAGTAGGAGTACAGGGGAGGAGAGAGGGAACTAGTCAGTGTGGGCAGGGAAGAGGAGGCAAGAAAACTGTGTGGAGAATGGGGGTTAGAAAAAGTGAAAATAAACAGAGAGAAGGAGAGGGGCAGAGTAGGAGATGGAAAAACTGCTAGGGGCATAAATAGAGACTGCACGGAGATAGGTTCACCAGTGTGAAAGGCGGAGCAGTTAGGAGGGGGAGCAGCTAGTTACTGAAGTTAAGAAAGGAAGCACGAGGAGCACACATGCAGGGATGGAAAGGTGGCAGTCATAGGGGGCTCCATAATTAAGGGTTTTACTGGGGAAGGAAAGGGGACCCAAATGCAAGCAAGAGGGTGGTTTGTATACCAGGGATAACAGTGGGGAGGGTGGGCCCAATAATAAGAGAAACAGGGAAATAGTAAGGTAGATTGGAAGAAAATCCCAATTTAGTTATACAGATGGGAACCAACGACCTAACTGGGGAGGAGGTTGAGGTAGTGCAAACTAGGTTCAGGAAGTTAGGGAAGATCTGCAGGGAGGAAGCAAGTTCACTGGCCTTCTCAGAGGAGAAATCAGTACCAAGGGCCAGTATAGCCAGAAAAAGAAGAATAGGGGATTTGAATGACTGGCTGAAGAAACAGTGCAGGGAGGAGAGGTTCATTTGTATTGGTGACTAGAAGACCTGATCAAACAAAGCACTCTTTTCACCAGACAGGCTACACATCATTAGGGAGAGTTTGGGGGTACTTTGGGACAAACGGGGGGAATACATAACCACTATGCTTAATTTAAACCACTGGGGCAGCAGGCCTGCAGGCCCAAAACTCTGAGGTGGGGGCGGCTGGACCATGGTAATGGTAGCGGAAGTAGCCCTCTCATGTCTGGCAACTAATGCCTTAAACTCTGATATCATGCTGGATTGAATGTCAATTTAAACCACTGGAAATCCTTCCCTTAACATCACCACTCCATGAGCGGAGCTTTGGGGGAAGAAGAGCAATGCCTGATGCAGCTGTATGAAGAGCTGATCTGTATGTATAGGCCACAGGCGCCCGTGCAGCCAACTGCCCGAACAGCTAAATATTCATCCATATCACTCCGTTAATCCCCGGTTTTCTTCAGCGTCCGTCGAGAGCGAGCAGATTGCGCCAATCAGTGCACTACAACTCTCAAACGGGGATCGGGGAAGGCTGCAACCGCTTTTACTACAAGCTACCTATCTGCTCTGTATTCCTGATGGAAGAATCAGCTAGATCGACACCGGAGGTCCGTGATCTGAAAGCCTCATTGCCTCCCGATAATACACAACTCAGTGAAGCCCTTACAAATGTCACTAAGATGCTAGATGCAGTACTCACTAGAGTAGACAATATTGGAAATTCACTGGCCGGGAATGTAGAAGATGTCTGTAGACTCGAAGATAAACAAAACGTGTTGGAGCAGCAGACAAAGGACCTAGAATAGCAGCATTTGGCCATATTGCAGTGCCTGAGAGAGCATGAAATGAAACTGTCTCGGCTCTGGTATTGTGCTGAAGATCAAGACAACAGAAGCCGTAGGTATAATGTGCCCATATTGGGAGTCCCAGAGGGAATGGAATGATCTAATATGGAGCGTTTTCTGAATGAGTGGATACCCCAATTATTGGAGGACAGATGGAAAGACCCAATTGGGGTGGAGAGGGCACACAGGATCCCGGGCAGAGCTGACTCCCAGTCACTGAGAACAACTGTTGCTTATATCTTAAAGTATTTCATTAAAGAGAAGCTCCTGCGGGCAGCCAGGGATATGGGGGACCTCACCTGGAAAGGGGTCACAATCTCATTCTATAGAGATTTCTCAGCAGAAGTTGCTGTGAAGAGAAGAGAATTTGGACCAATTAAAAAATTCCTACAAGCTATTGCCTTTCAGTATAGATTTCAAAAACTCACCGCTCTCCACAACTATAACAAGCATTTGTCAATGCCGAATGTTTGCTTACTGGCATTGGCAGTGGTAGTGTAGAAGTTACAGAGCTGCGTAATAGGAATGGCAGTGAAGTATTGAACTGAAGCCAACCCCACCACCACCCTGCAGAGAGTGACAGGCAAGGGGTGTGCATTTGGGTCGTCAGGCATAACGGCCACGCCATTTCACCACACCCCACTCTGCAGAGACTGACAAGTGTCACGTGTTCCTTGGGGTCTTTGGCCCTTATGCGCACCCCATTTCATTAGGAAATATGGTGAGATGGGTGCAATATAGGAGAATGGGGTGAAGTTTGGGGCCAAAGAGTCCAAGGCATACCTCGATGCCTCTCAGTGACTGCAGGGTGTGGAATGGTATGAGCATCACAGGCAAGAATCCCAAGTCACACCCCTGATTCCTGTCATTCTCTATAGGGTTGGGCGGTTGGTTGAAAAGCCTAATACCTCAGGCATTCGTTGGTATTTAACTCCAAATTTTCAACATGTTTGTTTTGTGACCCCACCTCATGAACAGGGGAATATCAGTTTGGTAGCGAAGCTGCTTATGCACAGTGACTACGGGTTTTTCACAGGTGCAAAAATATTCGAACAGGTTGTAAAAATGACAGCTGTACTCTGTCATGGGGAGGTGTAAAATGGCTATGTTGCAAATGTGTAGTAAAATATTTAAAAAATGGTGAAGTCATGAGCGTACATAGAAACTGTGCAACAGCACGCTGCTATATAAGTAGGTTGGGGATATTTTATAGCAGATTGTCAACTCAGGCATTTTGGTGCCTCCGATCATGAACAGTGTCACTGTGATTTTCTTTATCGGTGCTGAACAATGATTTCCGACAGCGACCACGCATCTCTGCACTGAAAGTGTGAAAACACACTTCAGCCATGTTGTGAAAAATGGCAGCTGTACTGTTCATAAGGAAGTGTTAAAAATGCCACTAGTGAAAATCTGGACTGAAAATATTACAAAGTCATGAACTAACGAGGATGCGTGGAAACTGCACAATGCTCACTCGTAACAGTCATTTTATGGACTTTTGTCACCAAATTTTTCAACATAGCCATTTAAGACCTCTGCTCATGAACAGTGTAACTGTGATTTTCTTAATCTGTCCTAAACATTGCTTTCGCACACCAACAGCACCATTGTGCGCTACATGTGCGATAACACATTTTGGGTGACATATGAAAAATTGCAGCTGTACTGTTCATAAGGAAGTTTAATAAAATGGACATGTTGAAAATCTAGAGTTAAAATATTAAATTTGCAAACTTACGAGCATGCATAGGAACTGTGCAACGCACGCTCATAAAAGTCATTTCTAGGCATTTTCCACCAAGTTTTCAACATAGCCATTTTAAGACCTCTGCTCATGAACAGTGTCACTGTGGTTTTGTTAATGTGTCCCATACATTGAGCTTTGTACACCGACTGTGCCATTTGTCTGCACGGGGAAACATGTTTTGGGCAGGATGTGAAAATGACAGCTGTACTGCTCATAAGGAGGTGTGGAAAAATGGCAATGTTGGAAATCTGGAGTGGAAATATTGAAAATCGCAAACCCACGAAGGCATGGGAACTGTGCAACGACACCGTGAAACAGTCATTTTTAAAATCTGTCACCAAATTTTCAACATTGCCATTTTAAGATCTCTGCTCATGAACAGTGACACTGTGATTTCCTTAATGTGTCCCATACACTGAGTTCGCACGACTGCGCCATTGTGCGCTACATGGGCAGAAACACGTTTTGGGTGAGATGTGAAAAATGACAGCTGTACTACTCATAAGAAGGTGTGGAAAAATGGCAATGTTGAAAATCTGGAGTGGAAATATTGAAAATTCGCAAACCTATGAGCGTGCGTAGGAACTGCGCAACGCACGCTCATAAAACAGTCATTTTTAGGAATTTTTTCACCAAATTTTCAACATAGCCATTTCAAGACCTCTGCTCATGAACAGTGTCACTGTGATTTTCTTAATTTGTCCCGTACATTGCCTTCGCACACCAACTGCGCCATTCTGCACTACAAGGGCGGAAACACCTTTTGGGTGAGATGTGAAAAATGACAGCTATACTACTCATAAGATGGTGTGGTAAAATGGCAATATTGAAAATCTGGAGTGAAAATATTGAAATTTCACGAACTTATGAGCCTGCGTAGGAACTGCGCAACGCATGCTCGTCAAACAGTAATTTTTTGGAGTTTTGGCACCAAATTTTCAACATGGGGGTTTTGGGCCCCCTTCTCATGAATGATGTCACTGTCATGGCGGTATTCAGTCCTGAAGAGTGATTTCGCAGTCACTGCGCAGTCACTGCGCAAAATCACCCTTCGAGCCCGAATAACGCCATGACAGTGACATCATTCATGAGAAGGGGTCCCAAAACCCCATGTTGAAAATTTGGTGCAAAATTCCAAAATGCCTGAGATATGCAATAAAGTTGAACCCCTCCTATCTAGCCCATTATACAGCTTACCGGCATTTCCTCAGTTCGCGGTCGCTTTGAAGAGTGCAGACGTGTTCCCGGTCCACCGAAGATCGTCGCGCCGGAGTCCGGAGGTAAGTATGGGGTGAGGGGGTGTGGGAGGCTGGGTGCGCAGTGGGTGGGTGCGGGATGTGGAGGGGCTCGGGAGATGCGCCCGTGGGACAGTTTTTGTTTGAGTTAAAAAACGTACGGGACCGCTTGCCATGCTGGAGTGGGCTCTAGCGTGGCTGCTGACTTTGGAAGGAACACAGCCAGCGAGGATAGGCACCCCGTCGACACGCTATTGGGGCGTTTGCCACGCTGGGTGGGCTCCCAGCGTGGCTAAGGCTGGGAGGCGTTCAGCCGATGGGATTAGGCACCCCGTCGGCAAAGTATGATTGCCGCTGGGGTGGGCTCCGGCGTGGCACCAAAACTCGGGAAGGGGAGGAGACGATGCAGCGCGAGCGAGGGATTGGGCACCCCGTCGGCTATCACGCTGCGTGCGGGGCGCGCATGCCTGCGCGGCTGGGGGAAGCTGCAGCGTGATCAGCTTCTTATAGCTCACTCACTCAGCGTAGCTCCCCCTTTCAGCTGTAATGCCACTACATTTTGGGCGTGTCATGGACAGCTCCAAAATGCAGTAACCACCGGGAACAGCGCCTGCCAGCACAGTGCCTGAGTGGAGGAGGAGGTGACACACCTCCGAAATCTCCGATGATGGCACTATGTTTCTAGCACATGCGTGCAAGCAAACATAAAAATGGTAAGGCTTTCCTGGCGGAATGCCCGAAGGAGGCCGAGACCTGGATCTCGCAGCAGTGGCCTAATTTAGCTCCTTGAACTGCTTCTCCCAAATGCTTCTGGGATCCAGGGGATCAAATGCCCAAGGGAACAACAGACAGAGGGAAGTGCTCACCAGGGGACGAAGTAAGCAAGCAGACAGGTCCATCAAGAACCAGGTCCCCCAGTCGCAATGGCCAAGCTTCATGGCGTGTTTCAGGGAGTAACACCAAGACTCTGATTCCCTTCACTCAGCAGAATTCTGGCAGGTTTCCCATGTTAGACTCTAAGCAACAAGATACAATGGATGACTCCACTTGACTAGTCACTGTCCGAAATCATCAAAGATCGAGAAGCCCTACTCAGCAGAAATTTAGTAATGGCTCCTCTTCTCCCCCTGCTAAGCTCTGCTGGGCAGAAACAGCACAAATAGATGATCTGCAGAGTTCAGACTCGGCAACCGAGGACTTGATGGAAAGTGTTACATCCCTGTACTGGGCTACTAAGGTCAAGGATGAAGAAACCAAGAGAGCAGCAGAAATGGGAATTCTGCGGCCTGGACTCAAAACCTTTGCAGAAGTGTTAGGCTCTCCTTACGGATCCAGCAAAGAAGCACCATCTGGGATCAACAGCTGAACACATGGACAGTTTTGCTAGTCATATATTGTACAATTACTGGAGGGCTAATGCATCTCAATTGGGGGAACCTTTTTAGTCCCCCTCTTCCTTATGCTGGTCATATCAGGGCATCGCACCACCATTGACCTGTGACTCCTCATTAAGCCCTAAGGGAGATCTGACAACTGCATAAGATACCCCAGAGCTAAGGATTAGTCCTGAGAACTACGGCATCCCTCGTTCACTCAAGGGCCTTCTAACCTATCTATGGCCTCAGGCAATGAGTCGATGATACTCCCCCACCATGATAGGAGTCGTGTGGGGCAACCCAGATGAGCCTCTCTTACAGCAATCCTGCATATAATGGGTGGCGTTAAGGAAACCCCTCCCATCCCTCATCCCCTTTCCCCTTCCCTTCCAGTTGGTTAGTGTATGCCTCTATAGGGGGGCATGAGCCCTTGATAACGGCAGTATTGACATCAAGGGCCAGATGGGGATGGCACACTTATGGTGGCATCGACTCATCCCAAACACTTGGCGCTAGACACAGTGTGGCATAAAGCTCATCTAGCTCTTTCACACGAATACGTTGGCACCATTAAATTGTTCTGTACCTATTTTGGGTACAGGTGTTAGTATTCATCCGTAGATTAGTGTTCACATTTTAAAGTGTTTCACTCATTGTAGGTTATTAAGGATATTTGTGTGCTTTTCCTTAGAAAGCTTACCTTAATTAAGCGGATTACGCTGCTGCAGTCCGACCCTAGTGTACAGATCTATACTCTCCACTACCTAAACCCACCAGAGGATTAGAGACCTGCTAGGCCTGATCTACTGTTGGGATCTTTTCTTCTCCTCATACTACCTTCTGCTCCTACTCTGCTGACAGAGGTGCACAGATATGTCTGACCTAACTTGAAGCGGTGGTAAGGCGACTCTTGTCTCCTTTGCTGATTCTGTTCTGTATTCCTGCTTGTAGGGTGAGTACCCTTGTTTTCTTCTTTCTGGTGGTGGTGAACATTGATGGCAGCTTGCCTTAACGTGCGGGGAGACTGGAAGTGCATCTCCTGGAATGTCAAGGGCCTGAACCACCTGACTAAGCGAACTAAGGTTCTGCAATTTATGCGCACCTTAGGGACAGACATAGCCCTACTCCAGGAGACGCACCTCACAAGCCACACGGTAAACTGGTTAAAGAAACTGTGGGTGGGAACGGATCTAGCTAGCTGTGCCACTACAAAGACCAAAGGGGTGGCCATCCTACTGAGTAAGAGGAGACCATGGACAGTCGAGACTCATCGAACCGACTCCCAGGGGAGGTGGATAGCTGTCAAACTCTCTTGCCCGGCTGGTAAAACCATATTAGCCAATGTTTATGGGCACAACTCCAATACAGGTGAAATCTATGCAGTGCTTGGTCAAGCCTTTACAGAACTGACAGAGGTTGAGGCGGATCTACCCATTCTCATAGGAGGGGTTCATAACCTAGTTCGAGATATATTCCTGGACAAATCCCTCCCCACCCCGCGAACTCATCCCAAAGCACTGGCAGCCCTAAATGCTTTGACCACAGAATGGAGCCTAGGGGATCCCTGGAGGATGAACCACCCAAAAGGGAGCGATTACACATTTTACTCTGCCGTCCATGGTACCTATAGTTGTCTAGACTTCTGGCTGGCCAACAACATAGCTTTGTCAGGGATAGGAGGTGCAGACATTGGGAATATAATTATTTCGGATCATGCCCTGGTCACGATCACCTTCTCCCCGCCAGGACAAAGCCCTCCTCCACGAGATGGAGATGCAACCCTACCTTACTCCAGGATGAAACCTTTCAAGATTATATTAAGAAAGAGGCACAACATTATTTCTCTATTAATACCCCGGGAGAGACCAGTCGGACCACTGTCTAGGAAGCATTTAAGGCAGTTCTTTGGGGAAGAATTATCTCGTACTCTGCAGCTAAAAATAGAGAGCAGAAAAAACAGATACAAGACTTGCAGGACACTAACACTAGGCTGGAGCACCAGTTTAAAGCTTCCTCTAAGAACCCACTCAATTCTCCACTTCTGGCCCAGATCACAGGCCTGAAATATCAGCTAAATGTGTTTCTGAATAAAAAAGCAGAGTGGCAACTGATTCAAGCTAAACATAGAGTCTGGGAGGGTGGGAAAAAGGGCAGGAAGCTTCTAGCCTATTGGCTACAGAAGCAACAGGCATCCTCTAGGATCTTGGCCCTTGAGAATAGACAGGGCAAATTACTAGTGACACCAAAGGACATTAATGAGGAAATGCTCAGCTTCTATCAGGAGCTCTACCAGTCCCAGAATACGATGTCAGCAGAGGTGCTTTCACAGCAGCTGAGGGCTTTTTCACAGACCACTCCGCTCCCTCAGCTCTCCACAGACCATTGCAAGGATTTGGATGCCCCGATCACAAATGAAGAGGTAAGCACTGCTATATCCCAGATGGTGAAAGGGAAAGCCCCTGGGCCAGATGGGATGTCAGTGGAAGTCTCCCAAACCCTGAAAGATGAAGTCGCTGCTCCACTGTTAGAGGCCCTACAGGAAGCCCAAAAAGATGATATATTACCCCCGCTATGCGCGAGGCCCTCATTACCCTAATTCCAAAAAAAGCTTCAGATGTGCTACTTTTGCAAATTTCAGACCCATATCTCTGATATCAGTAGACACTAAGATAATTGCAAAAGTCTTGGCGAACAGGCTATCGGGTATCCTGCCTTCCTTACTTCACCCTTCACAAACTGGATTTCAGAAAGGAAAATCCAACACAGACAATATCCGGCTAGTCCTAAATCTCAAATGGTTGGCACTACAGTATAAAACCCCAACAGCTACCCTTGCCATAGATTTCGCCAAGGCGTTTGACTCGCTGGAATGGGTGTATCTCCATAATGTTCTTAAACTATATGGGTTTGGGGTCTCCTTCTGCTCTTGGGTTTCCACGCTGTATCATTCACCCTCAGCTTGTATTATCACCAATAAGGACACTTCTCGCCCATTTATGTTACAACGAGGAACCAGAAAGGGCTGTCCTCTCTCTCCCCCTATTGTTCTTAATCACTCTGGATCCACTAATTAGGAAATTCACACACACCTCACATATGACCGGTATCCCTGTAAAGACGTCATCCTACTTGGTCAATGCATACTCGGATGATATGCTCCTGACCCTTTCTAACCCGCAAAACTCGCTACCTACTATTCTGACTATCTTGCAGGAGTTTGACTCTCTGTCAGGTTTAACAATAAATCAAAAGAAAACAACCCTATCCCCCCCCTGAATGGAGCATGCACCAGGCATTGTCTGGCCGACACCAACATTACCTGGGCCCCCCTGGGATTTCCGTATTTAGGAATACATATTCCCTCATCCTGGAAAGACATAGAGTCAGCTAATTTCTCTCCTCTCTTGGTATCACTAGCAGCTAAGGTCCAGCGATGGAGAAAGCTTAACTTAACTATGAAAGGTAAGATTGAGGCTATTCGAATGTTTGTTTTTTCCAGAGTCTCCTATCTACTAAATAACCTCTCCATTCCGCTCACGGCAAAGCCGTGTAAAGAACTAGATAACTTAGTCTCCCTCTTTTTGTGGGAGGGTAAGACTCCAAGATGGGGAGGTACAAAGCTGCAATCCCATAGGTCCAAGGGTGGGCTCGGGCTTCCCTGGTTTACAGGTTACCATTTGGCCTTTAGAATGGTCCAGGCCACCACTTGGTTCCTTCCCCGGACTACCCCCCAACCTCAGTGGGTTAGCCTGGAGGCAGCCCTATCTACAGCCAGTCCGCTGTACCCCTTATTGGCCAAAAGAAAGCCTAGGAGACACCATTTTACGGTCATGACAGAAACATGTAGGATGCATGGGCGTAGAAGCACACTTACGGGACCCTAAGCTCAGACTATCTCCCTCCCATTATATATGCTCCACTATGGATAACCCTCTCATCACAATAGAACACAAAGTACTTAAATGCCTCGTGGGATGCCAAAGGCAGTCATATAGTGGAGCACCTTCTTCTCCCACACACTAGGACCCTACTGTCCTTTGAGCAGGTCAGTGAGCAATACGGGCTACCCCAGACATACTTTTGGAAGTTCCTACAGATTAGGAGCACCTTAACTCCATTGTTAAAGGTACCGGCAGCCCATTCACCATGGCATGGCTTAATCACTCCTCCTTATTGTAGGAAAGGCCAAGGTCTGGTAAGTTTATTTTACAAGACCCTTAGGGATGCACAACCTGATACTACCATATTGAGTAGAGCTGCCTGGGGACGTGAGCTGTAGCACCCCATATCCCCTCAGTTGTGGTCAATATGCCTTAGGGATGCTCACACAGCATATGCAGATGCCAGGAGTCAATTAATTCAATTGAAAATTTTGCTTAGGTGGTACAGAACCCCTTCAGTCCTCTTTAGCTTAAAAATTACTCCCTCTGATAGTTGTTGGAGATGTCGTACTTCCCCTGCGCATTTACTTCACATATTATGGACTTGCCCAAGCTTGCAAGTTGTTTGGATGCAGGTTCTTGCTGATTGCTCTAGGATTATAGGCAAATCCATCTCTCTCTCTCGACAACCTATCTGTCATCCTAGGAGATACTACGGCTTTGCACCCACTTCCCCACCCCCACCAGGGCATGGCTCCTGGTAGCCCTAATGGAGGCTAAAAGGGTCATCCTCCTGAGATGGAGGCAGCCGGTACTCCCCTTCTTAGTGCAGTGGTGAATGGCCGTGTCTTGGATAGCTGTTTTTGAGAGGCTCACTGCTGTGGCCAAGGGAGGCCTTACTAAGTATTACAGAAAATGGGATGAGTATCTAAATTTCCATATATGCTCTGTGGCACTCCCCCCACCACAAAACCCCCCACTTTCTAGTTTGGTATAAGGGATGGTCCCTGGGGCACCAAAGGGGGATGTCTGCATGGTCCCATCACCGTCTGATACTGCATTTTTCTCTCCTATTTCTTTCTTGGACAAGGTTGAGCATTATATTTAGCTGTTGGGTTGAAGTTAATAGATGTTTAAAAGTTGTACCTACGAGACCATAACCAAGTCAATATATTAGGCAATAGAATATGCCATACCACCTTATGATGCTTTAGTATAATAATACCAAAAGGTATGGTGTCTATGGAGACTGGTCTAAATAACAATACTACTTGCTCCTTGGTATAAGGCTTACGTTTCCCAACTGTATATTAGATAAATTAATCCTTTGTAAGTTTATGAGCCATGCAAGATGTGGAAGATTTTAGTAACTGCTTTGACTGCCAGTTTATAGTAGTATGGCCCTTCTGGAACAGGGCATGGATGTGTCTTTTGATGGCTGAGTGTACTTGGAAAAATTAATAAAATGTTACGTGTTAAAAAAAAACTCTGAGAGGAGGAGGAGGTCAATGACCCCCCCCCCCCACTGTGATGGAACAGGTCTGGAGGGTGGAGGCAGAAGGGGTGAGAAAACAGCAAATGCTGGAGGGATGAGAAACACATATGAAGGGTAGGTGGGGGTGCACACAGAGGGGAGAAATGGGAAGAGAAGAAGAGAGGGAAGGAAAGAAAAGTTAGATTTTAGTTGGATGGTGGTGTCTCTGGACTCATGGAGTCTTGGAAACAAGATGGACGACCTGCAGGCACTTATAGCAGACAGGAGGGTGGACACAGTGATAGTACGTGAGACTTGGGCAGCACCACACCATGACTGGGACCTTTTGATTCCAGGACATAAACTATACAGAAGGGATAGGATGGTTGGGAAGGGGGGAGGGGTGGCAGTTTAAATCAGAGAGGGAATAACTTGCATGATGAAGGAGTCAGAGGAAAGAATGGTAGCAGTGTTATGGGTTCAGTTATAGTCCAATGGAGGGAGAGAAGTGAGCTTTGAGGTAATTTACAGACCACTCAACCAGGATGAGGAGAGGGACAGGGAACTGAGCTTGCAAACATTGGAAGTTGCAGGGAAAGAAGAGGTGGTAATTGTTGGGGGCTTCAACATACCCAAGGTGGACAAATTATGGACTTCCATCCCAGCTATGAGTGCCATCCACAACATGTGCTTGGAGTCAGGTGATCCTGGAAGGACTATAAAGTGGGTTCTTGACTCAGGGTGTCACATAACCAACAAGTGAAGAGACAATTCTTGATCCGGTGCTCATGAATGGGGAACAAGTACAGGAAATAATGGTCAGGAAGTCCCTGGGTGGGAGTAACCATTTCACAGTGTGGTTCCAGTTAAGTATGGGTGAGGAAAACATCCTGACTAAGATCAAAATCTGAGATTTTAGGAGGTTGGATTTCAGGAAGATCGGCGAAGTGTCAAGGAGCCACCTGGTGGCATCATAGCACAAATGGGGGTGGATTAAAGGTGGTTCATCAGTAAGGAAGGAATACTGTTTGCCACAAAGGAGTGCATTAGGTGCAATGGGAAGAACATAAGGCCAAAGCACCCTGCTGGTTCAGTTCTGGGGTTGCCCAGGCAGTAAGGGAAAAGAGGTTAGCTTATAGGAAGTTAAAGAAGACCAGGAGAGATGTAGATAGGGAAAATTATCTAATATTGGCTAGTGAGGCAAGTATGGAAGTCCGGTGAACTAAGGCACAGAAGGTGCTGCAGACAGCTGAAGGAATTAAGAAGGGTGAATAAGCCTTCTTTCACTATATATGAAAGAAAATGGACAAGAAGGATGGGATTGTTACACTAAGAAAGGGAAGGAGTGGTTGGAGGATAATGGGGGAAAACAGATACAAAATAAATACTTCTGTTCTGTCTTCACCAGGGAGAAGGACAGACCAGTGCCTTCAGGAGGAGAAGAGAGGTGGGGGCACAGGTGTCATGATAGCGGAAGACAGAGTGAGGGGGGGGGGGCTGCTAGCTTTGAAGGTGGACAAATCACTAGTCCCAGAGTACATCCAGGGGTGATAAGAGAACTGGCTAAGGAGCTGGCAGGGCCACTGTCTGGCCTGTTTAATAGTTCACTGGAGTCAGGTGTGGTACCGCAAAACTGGAGAACAGCACATGTGGTGCCCCTCCACAAAGGCAGAGCCAAGGATGACCCATGGAATTACAGACCAGTCAGTCTGACCTCAATCATGTGCACATTCATGGAGACCATACTTAAGGAAAGGTTGGTAGACTATCTAGAAAAGTATGGTCTCCAGGATGTGAGGCAGCATTGGTTCGTGGGGGGAGACCATATCAAATGAATCTGATTGCCTTCTTTGACTAGTTCACTAAAACTGTAGACAGGGGCCAAGCAGTAGACATCCTCTATCTGAATTTTAGCAAGGCCTTTGACTCTGTGCCCCACAAAAAGGTTGATCAGGAAGTTGGCAGATATCGGGATTGGGAAGCAGATGACCAGATGGGTGGAAAACTGGCTAAGGAACAGAACCTAGATGGTGGTTGCAGGTGGAGAGTTTTCTGGCACCAGAGAGGTCACCAGTAGGGTCCTGCAGGGTTTGGTGCTGGGGCCGGTGTTGTTCAATATCTTCAGCACTGACACTGGGGATGGCATTAAGAATAAAATATGCCTATTCGCAGAAGACACCAATGTCTGGGGGACAGTGGACATAGCTGAAGGGATACAGGAACTACAAGATGATCTGGAAAAGCTGTGGAGGTTGTCCAGGATCTGGCAGCTTGGCTTCAATACCAAGAAATGCAAAGTTATGCACACTGGAGCTAAGAATCCCAGGATGGAGTACTACCTAGGTGGAGTTCTGGTATCTGTATCAGAGGAGGAGAAGGACTTGGGAGTGATAATCACTAGTGACCTGAAGCACTCCATGCAGTGTGACAAAGTAGCAGAAGGCCAATTGAGTGCTGGTATGCATAGCTAGGGGAATCACTAGTAGGAGAAGGGAGGTTATACTGCCGTTTTAAAGTTCACTGGTGAGGCCACATCTTGAATATGGAGTTCAGGACTGGTATCCACACCTCAAAAAGGACACAAACCTGCTAGAGAAAGTCCAGAAGAGGGCTACAAAGATAATAGCTGATCTGCAGGGTAAGGCATATGAGAAGAGGTTGAGGGCACTTAAAATATACTCCTTAGAGAACAGGAGGGAGAGAGTGAGAGTGGACATGATTGAAACCTTCAGGTAATTGAAAGGAATAAATAAGATGGATAAGGAGTTTCTCTTGAAGTGAAGTGGCAACCATAACATGAGGGGGCACCGTCTTATGCTGAGGGGTGGTTAGGAGGGAGGTCAGAAAACACTTCTTCCTGGAGAGGGTGGTGGACACATTGAATGTGCTGCTGGAAGAGGTGGTCTCATTGAAGATGGTGGGTAGCTTCAAAAGAGGCTGGGATAGTCATGGGGTAAGGTAAGATAAGGATCATGGGTAGGGAGGATGGAAAAGATGGGAGAACTGGGAAGGGGAGGCAGGGTCAGTAGCTCAAGCTGTGGACCCTGCAATATGAGCAGACTAGATAGACCAAATGGTCTTCTTCTACTGGCATCTTTGTATGTTCATATACCTTTCCAGAACTGATGAGGGTTATCAGCAGTGGAGTTAAACATCAACTTACAGTGAAGACTCTTGTTTCACCAGACGTCCCTTTCACACTCATTTCTGAGTGCTCTATATTTTTCCCAGTCAGAGGCAGATTTAGAGGCTTTTAAGGTAGACCAACAGACATTACTTTCTTTAAGCAGGACCACTAAGGGATAAACAAATGATTTTGTGACAAGGCCATTTGCGTGCTGAGTAATTTGGGGACATATGGATAACTTAGGTTTGTAAACCTATCATTCTGTGAACTTCATAAAAATATTTCTCTGCTTATAATGTGGCCACCTGTGGAGCTAGACACTAAAAAATTATTAGGCCTAACCATCTTAAAAAAAGGTCATAGAAACTACCAGGGGCAGAGTGTACCAAAACGTAAGGGTCAGAATTGCATAGAACACCTTAGCCCAGGGTGCTGGGAAAACAATTAGTTTCTTGAATATACTTTACCCAACCTACATAGCTTTTTATAAATAGGGGATACATAATGGGTGAGTGTGGAATATGGGAAATATTTGCATGAATGCATAGTGATCTTCAGTAATATCATGAGTGGCAGAGTATAGCGGAGCCACGAATGATATTACCAGAGGTCATTATCCATGAGGGCAAATATTTCCCATGTTCCACACTCACCCAGCATGTATTCTATTCATACAGTAGGGTCCCAAATAATGTACTGTGGTGATGTCACCAGAGTTGTTTACTTCACATCACAGTTATTTATTTCATTCACCACAGCGGTTTATTTCACTGCAGTGAGAATATTCCACTGCAGTGAGAATATGTGTTTATATTTAATGAGTTATTTGCTCACCAATATTGTATAAACCTGAATAAACCAGGTATTTTAAAGAATAATCCATGATTTGTTAACAGAAATGCATAGGTTATTCATAATGATGTAATTTGGTATAATCATGCTTTACAGAAATTTGTTGTAAATGGGGATTTAATTATCCAACAAACTAACCTGTATAAAAATTTAAACTTTTAAACAAACAAACAAACAATAATCAAAACAGAACAGGGTCAGGAACTGTAGGCTGTATGATGCCGGTTCGACAACACTTTCACCAACCAGCATCACAGCAACAGGATTTATGTCAACCACCTACATACATCCCGATTATCTCCCACTCTATGTTTTCATGGTGAGGCTTTGCCCCCTGAATCTTGCATGCGGGGGGCTCTGCCCCCACCCCCACCTCCGTACTATAGACTATCAACTCTGTGTCGGAGTCGATTTGGGAAGGGGGTGCAGGAGACAGTGTGTCCCTGTATCAGGCGCACCAACACAGCAACCTGTTTGCACACTGTTGATTTTGTCGAAAGGCGTGTAGGTCGCTGTGTTAGTGTTGCTAATCATGGCACATACCAGAATTGTAGCTCTCAAGATTTGAGAGGGGAAGGAAACTAAAAATAACTATGCAGCACAGTTCATGCAACAGTAAAGCAAACTATTCCATGGAGTTTTTCAAAAAAGTATAGTTTTGTTTCCTTGGATTTGCAATGTACTGTATGTTGTGTACAGAAAGATTTGCAAGCAATCTCCCTGCTGTCATTGGAGAATCCCATCTATCTCATTTTAATGCTTCTCCAGTGATTGAAATGTAGGAGGTCAAAATGTATTGTCTGACCCTCCAGCTACAAAAGTAAGGGATCTTCTGATACTCCTGACCCCCTGGCTCAACTGTATATGGATATTACTAAACAAAGAGAGATTTGGTAAAGTAATTTTAAAGTTGCAGGGATTCATCATTTCACTATTTAATTATTTGTGAAATGTTGTGACAACTTTCTAAAAATGTTGATCTTTGTGACTTCCTTGCTATCTCAGGAATATCCATATAATGCTGCAGGCATACCCAATGTCCATTAATTATGGATGTACAAAACTAGAGAAATGTGTTGAGTAGATTTATATTTACAATGAAGATAGCACATATTACTAATTGGTAAAATGTTCTTGAAAATTCATGGTAGTGAATCAGGTAATGCCATCAGAATAAGCATTGATCCTCATCTGATAAAAATGGGTCAAAGTGTTTGCAGTACTGTAGTTCTTTCATGGGTGATTATTTTGCCCACCATATTTCTTAGCTTGACCAGATGGCTCCGTGGAAATGATTGTCACCTCATATCCTGCTAGTTCTTCACAGTGACACACTTCTTTAAAAACAGTGACATGTTTGTGATGTCAAGGTTGGACTATTATAATGCTCTGTATCTTTGACTATCTGAAGGGTTGATATTCTACTTGCAGCTAGTACAGAATGCTGCAGCTAAGTAGACTGATTGGGTTTACTGCTCTGAGCATATCTCCCCTGTGCTGAAGTCACTGCAATGGCTGCCAGAGAAGTAGCATCTTTCTTTCAAGACAGGGTTTGTTGACATACAGCATCTGGCCCCAGGCTTCCTTAAAGACCAATTTGTCCTTATACTCCTAACCACCCATTCCACTCATTTGAGGATCTGAGGTGGAGTAATGATGGTGTCCAAATCCCACTTACAATTGTATGGTGACTGAGCATTTGCAGTGGCAACACCACTGTTCTGGAACTGCTTGCTATATTATGGAGAATCCATCACACCAGGTGTTTAAGCGGGGACTAAAGCCTCATCTGTGTTTGCAAGCCTTCTTGATATAACCATCTAACCTTCACACTGTGTCACTACTATGTTTTAAAACTTTCAACCTCTTCCCTGACTGTTTTTATTATTATTTATTATCTGTATTGCACTGTTCCTGGTTCTGGAGCCCTCACTTGAGCAAAGACAAGGATACATTAAAGATGGTGCTGGGTAATGTAAAAAAATAAATGATTAATGGCTTGCATGACTGATCCTGAGGATCTGGTTAGGGCACTAAACATGTACTTGCTGGAGGCCAGAAGGTAAAAGGAGGATATGATAAAGAACTTCACATTCCTGAAAGGAATAAACAGTGTAAACTGTGAGGAATAATTCAGCAGGAATAGGGAATCCAGAACATGGGTACATGAGTGAAAGCTGGCAAGAAGTAAATTCAGAAGGGACACAAGGATTTTTCTTTTGTATTGGAGAGAGTGGCTGAGTCGTGGTACAGCCTGCTGGCTGAGGTGCTGGGCACAAAGAGAATGAATGTCTTCAGACATGGGTGAGACAGAGTTGGGAGCATAATTATCTTCCTGCAGGGTAGCAGCAAGGTGTGGAACATGGGGGCAGGTAATGTGTGCACACTGTCAACCCCATATAAACACTAGGTATGGGGGTAGGATAGGGTATTATAGGCCAACAAGATGGACCAATTGACTTTTCTACCATCAGCTTCTAAGTTTCTTTGTATGTAATAAAAGACTGGGTTTAGCAGACTATTTTCTGTGCTACTGTAATGTTGCTTTTGTAAGATGCCCTGATCCTGCATGGGATAGGTCACAGAATAAACTTACTACTGCTACCACTACTTACTACTACTACAGATTCTTACATTATGGTTGATATTTCTAAAGTTATAGTGGTATTAACTATTACAGCTATAGTCTACCCACCAAGTTAAATCCTTGTCTGAGGATAAGAGATATGGGGCTAGATTCAGAAAAACATGCAAAGTGAAGCACAAAAGTGTGCGTTGCCCTTTGTGATTGCCCAGGTTATAAAAGATGCTATTCACAGATGGATAGCATAGGGCACTATCTGACTGTAAATAGGACTAGGAAGAGGCAGTGGTAACTCCATTACTGCTACCTCTAACCCCACTAACACTGCCTCGACTTGCATGCCTGTAAATGTCCCTGCAATGAATAACACTGGTGCACTATTTGTGATTCCCAAAAGCAGTGATGCAGATCAGCAGATTGGACATGCAAGGTGGTAGCTGGCCATTTGCATGCCCATTATGGGCACATTTACATGGGCTGGAAGGGAATTTTGCCCCTCCCCCCACAATGCAGACTGCCGTTCCTATATTTAGATAAAACTGTCCTTGGTGGTCTAGTGGTCCCTCCCCTTCCCTGATCGCCGACCACTTATGAATGAAAAATCATCCTGGTAGTCCAGTGCCCCCCTCCCCCCCAGTCTCCAAGCAACATCCTGTTATGCGTAAGTTAAGTTTACCTGGTAGTCTAGTGGTCCTTCCCCCACTCTCTGATCACCATCCCTGCGTAATAAAAATAGTTTTCCCTGGTAGTGTAGAGGTCCTGTCCTGTTCTCTGACTGCCATCCTGATGTTAACAAGAATTATTCCTTGGTAGGTTAGTGGTCTCTTCCCCACTCCCTAGTTTCAAATTGTTGTTCCTGTATAATAAAATAATGTCCCCTGGTAATGCAGTGGTGCCTCCCCCCTCCTCATTCTCTGACCACCTTACCGATGTTAATAAAAATTATTCCATGGTAGTCTAGTTGTTCCTCTCTGGTCTCTGATCATCATCCCCATATAATAAAAATAATGTCCCCTGGTAACCCAGTGGTCCATCCCTTCCCCATCAAACAACCACTCAATAAATCTATATAATACTCATTGGTGTCCAGTGTACCTCCCCCCTGCCTCACTCTCTTGGACAAACACAGAAGTGTCCCATTTCCCATGTGGACTAGTGGACTCCCCACCTTCCCACCCTAGAAGACAGTGACCTGCCATCCTGTTCTCCCTCCTGTCTTAAAATCCAGCCAGCAACTGGCACATCCCTCCTCCCACCACCATGGCCAGCCACCGACTGAACTCTGAATGAATGAATACATTATACACTATGCATGCATTGGCTGACACTGTCAACCAATGAGCACAAAGTGTGTACTGTACCAGCTCATTCACAGTTCAGTCAGTGGCCAGCCTTGGTGGTGGTGGTAGGAGGGTTGTGCTGGTCATCAGCTGGGTTTTGGATGGGGAAGCAGGGTGGTGGTCGCTGTCTGCCAGGGTGGGAGGGTGGGTGTCCACTAGTCCACCAGGGAAATGGGACATCTCATATTGGACCAAGGGAGCAAGGTGGGGAGAGAAGGTACACTGATACCAATGAGTATTATATATAATTATTGGGTGGTGTTCGAGTAGTGGGGGGGACCACTGAACTACCAGGAGACATTAATTTTATTTATATGGGTATAGTAATCAGAAAATGGGGGGGGGGGTCCACTGAACTACCAGGGCATAGCTTTTTTTTTATATGAGGACGATGATCAGAGAGGGGGGGAGGGACCTCTGGACTACCATGGACACAGTGTTGTGGGTCAGGGGCAGCCACCTTGCACTACCTCTGACAACCACTAGGGTTGCATGGAATTAAGAGGAGGTTTTCCTTGGTGATATTTTCTCCATGCAAGGGAACCCCAAAAAAGGCCCTTGCATGGAGAAAATGCTTTATGAATGGGACTGTGCCAATATGCAGGTCCCCACTCTCTCATTTGCATTGTGGACTCCTCAAACCATTGCCCCATCACAGCATATTTAATCCCCCCTCTCTCTCCATTCTCCCGCAGAGACCACCCCCCTCCCCCGAGGAGACCGGAGGTCGCGAGGGCCTGCCCTGAAGCCCTCACTGCCCGCAGAAGCCCCAAACCCGAGACACACCAGGTAATTTCTACCTTGATCCAGGCTGCTGCCACCACCGTTGGCCATCTGGCGCCTTTTCTGAAACGGCCACAAGCTCCCCTGCTCAGCGCATGAATCCCGGCCAGAGTAGCACCTTCAGTTGCTGCCCAGGCTCAAACGGAGCAGAACTGTTACTTTTGTGCCTGATTTTGAAACTTTTAAAACGAACCAGCTAAAACTATTTGCATTTGCCTGTAACTGTATTTAAAAGCTTAGAGTCACTGCACCCGAGACACACCAGGTAATTTCTACCTTGATCAACACCCAACTTCTCCATTAGCTCCTTATATTGTTTTGCCACTAGAGGGAGCCTGATTAAGTTCGAGCAATTTGCTCCCAGTACCTCACTTGTCACATTTTACTGCTCTCTAGTAGCTGATTTCACTTGGTGATTTATATTAAAGGAGCCCTCTGCTGTCTCTTTCTCTCTCTCACTCCTTTCTCTAGTCAAAATGTCCCTCCTAGCGCCTCCTCATGGGAATACTTTGCTTCCTATCCTCTTTGAGCTTTACTGCTTGAACACATCAACAGCTTCTGCCAATACTTATACTCAGTTTGACTTCTACTACTCCAACATGCTTGCATGCCACTCCACTACCTCTACCTCCCTCTGCTCTCATCAGCAAGCGATAGCCCAATAGTCAGATACCTTCACCTTCATCTGAAGCCGCCACCCTGCATCTCTATCAGGGCGTACCTCATCACCCCGCTATGGTTACTAACCCTATCTCTTATACTATCCGGCGACATTGAGATCAACCCTGGTCCATCTCTGTGTCCCGTCATAACCTTGGCCCCCCCACCGACCCCGACCACCACTCTCCATAAAACTGATGGACTAACTTTCATCCATCTGAATGCTAAGATCCTTATGGCCAACCTCCCTGACCTCCAGACTTGGATCTATACTAACGTCCGGACATCCTCGCCATCACAGAAACCTGGCTTAAGCCACAGTGCTTGACTCTCAGTGCCACTTTCCTGGATACAACATGGCTCAGTATCAACCGTCCCCGGCACTAAAGGAGGTGGCCTTGCCCTCTACTTCAAACTCACCTAAACATTACCCTTCTGCAGGACCCTCCTACCAAACTGTGAAATCCTACACTCCCTACTGCTTCTTGGGGTGTAAAGAAACTCCATATTTTTGTACTTATATCCCCCAAAATGCTACATGGCATCACTGAACTCCTAGGGTTTCTGCCTTCAGTTACAGGCAAGAATGACATTATCTGCCTTGGTGATTTTAACCTTGACTGGTCTGAGAAAACTCAGCTAACCTATCCTCCTTAGCTAGCAAGGCAAATCTATCCCAGCTCATACACTAGAACCCACAAGGGTCTCAATGGGGGCAACCAAAGCACTCTCCTTGACTGGATACTTACTAACAGGACAGAATATGTTGCCTCAGCCAGTGTGCTACCTGACACAATTAGTGACCACTATCCATCTACTGTGTCTGGAACACTGTCATTTCTCCCTCCTGCTAAACTGTAACCTTTCCTAATCTCTCCCGCCTAAGTCACGAGGATTTCTTAACTGACTTAACCAGGTTGACTGGTCCCTCTCTACCAAACAGAGGACATTAACATAGCCACAGAATATTTCAGCTCCATCCTCCTCTCTTCAAAACCTTCACATCCCGTCACCACACGAGGATGGCAGGAAAGTAACCAAGTGGCTAACACGCCCCTGCTTCAACTTCTCAAATCTAGGGACAAACTTTGGTCCAGGTGGAAGATCTCCACCTCCTGCAGACTTTGAAGACTATCGTGCATTACGTAACAACTGCAAAAGACAAATTTGCATTGCCAAAAGCACCTACTATAGGAATCTACTAATAACATCCTCTACAAATCAGCTGGTACTGGTCCAAAATTAATGACATTCTGCAATGACAAGAGCCAGAATCCAGCTGACATGAACATTCAAGGTGTTCACTCGCTGCACCAACCATGACACCATTGCCAGCGCCTTCAATGTCCTTTTTTCTTCTCCACCAGTCGCTACTCTATCTAGCCCATAACCTGACTGTCCTCTTCTCCTCCTCGCCCTCCCACCCCTCCCTTTCGTTCTGGCTCCAACCACATACCTTGAGGTTCTAGCTACTTATCTCCTTCCGCACGGGGGGTCAAGGGCCTGAGGGCATCCATCCTGCATACTTAAGCAGTATGCACCTTGGCTGACCAGACCTATCACCTGGCTTTTAACCTCTCTCGATTCGTATGTCTACTGTCCCATCCACCTGAAAACTGCCAGAACCATCCCTATACACAAAAGGGCAATGTCAAACTCATGTCCAACTACAGCCTCTATATCTTCTGCCCACTCTCAGTAAGCTGCTTGAAAAAATAGTCCACCGCCAGCTTGCTGCTCACCTTGACATGTTTAATCTTCAAACCCCGTACAACATGGTTCCGGCCGGTCACAGTACCACCTCTGCACTTACAACTTACAATGACATCAGAAATAATATGGACCTGGCCTACTCACTGGGGCCAGTCTTTATCGACCTGTCTAAAGCCTTCGACATGGTACATCATCCTCTCATGCTAAAGAAGTCCAATCCATTGGAGCATCTGACCAAGCCTCTCCTGGTTCCGTAGCTATCTTGACAATCGGACTCAGGTGTAGCATTTGGACAAGGCTCTTCTCCCCTAAACATCTCCGTGGAGTTCCCCAGGGATCCATTCTTGGACCTCTACTCTTCTCCCTCTTCCTAAATGATATTCCCACCATGTCCCGCATAGCTGCGCTCTTATGTACACAGATGACCTTGTTCTCACTCTGGGTCAAAATCGGTTGCTGCCATCAACTCCACTCTCACTAATGACTTCCAATTCCTGCAGACCTGGCTCTCTAGCAACCACCAAGTCCTGAACCTAGAAAAACCTGTGCTATGCTATTCGGATCCTCTAAGAAACTGTCTGCCCCTCTAACAGGCTCCGGGTTCAATGCCTTGATGGCTCCTCATCTCAAACACTGAGTCCTTCAAGTACCTTGGGGTCACTTTGGATCCCACTTGACCTATCTCAACATGTCAATATGGTGTGCCGTGCCGTCAATGCTAAAATTGGCGGAGCTTATCGCTGCGCGCCACTCCCTCACTCCTTCTGCTAGACTTTCTGTTGCAGAGGTATTCTCTTACCCAGCTCCAATATGCTCTGCCCTCCTCTTTGCTGCAAACTCTGCTACACTCCACAAATGGGACACTGTCTACAACAACATCTGTAGATTCGCCTATCTGCCCCAATGCCTTACCCATCATTGTCTCGCTACGCTGGCTTAAATTGGCTGTCACCTAAGGATAATCTGAGCCTCACTCCCTGGGCCGTTTTATCGACTCCTGTCTAGACCTCTGCCCGTCTATCTTGCCAACCTCCTGACTCCTGCCTCACACAATCTGCACTCTCAGGTCTTCCTCTGTCCCTATGTTTCCACTAGACCTTGTATGACAAAATGGGTGAACAGGCATTTGCCCATTTTGCTCCCAAATTCTGGAACTCCGCCCCCTTATGGTAAAACTTCAGCCTCCCATCGAGAATTCAAAACTCGTTGTTCACCCACCTTCTAGCTCTGCCCAATGCAAATGCTCTTAATTTGCTTTGTCCCACTGCAGGTTGTCGGGTCTGACCCTGAGTACTACACTAATGTTCTCCATGCAATACGTTTGTCTAGGTGGCTATGAACCTTGATGTCGTTACTGTCCTCAGCTGTCTTATGGTTACCCTAATTGCTTTATTTTACATCCTTATTATGATCTATGCCTAAAATGTACCCTTATGTAACTATTACTGTGCTACCCAATGTATATTTTGTTTTGCTCCTTTACACCTATATTATGTCTGTGCATTTCTGCATATTGTAACCAATGTCCTGTGCTCTCCCGGGTCGTGCCTGAAAATAGGCAGGTCTGTTGCCTAGCGCACTTACCCGGTTACCAAAAGCTAATAAATAAACCTAGTTTGCTGGTGCAAAGTGGGTTTTTGTGAATATCACACTGGGGCAAAACCCAGTTTGCATGATGCAAACTGGGTTTGAGATGGGGCAAAGTGTTGTGAATCTAGCCCCAGAACTTTTCTATGAAATTATTTTCCCTCAGCGCTATACTCTTTCTTTCCTATATAGTATTACATATTTTGTGTGTTTTGTATTCACGTGTGAAAATAAAAGATGCAGACACTATATTGTGTACAGTAGTGTTATGTTGTGTAGTTCTAACATTAAGATAACAATAGAAATTAACATGGTATATGATATTTAAAAAACATTCCCAGTCTTTAAGTAACTAGTTAGTCCATGTGAGAGAGATACAGGAGTAGGTAAACAATGAAGCAATGTGGACTATCATATTCTAATAGAAGATTAGTTCCTAGGTTACATAATAGACAACTTGAGGTGAAGCCATATAAAACCAATAAAAGGGGTAGTTTCTTTACTATTAGGGCTCTGAGAATGTGGAATATCTTACCACAGGATTTGATTGAATTAGATAACATTAGTAGCTTTAAAAGTAAACTAGACATTTGGATTACAGAAAATTATTAATAAAGTCCCACAATGTGTGGGGAACAGTCTCGATGAACCCTGGCCTTCTGTTCATTTATATCAAGTTATACCCAAGTTATACTTTTAGTAAAATGCAGTGGTGTTTAACACTCTGTGATAAATCATTTATTTTGTTTCACAAATATTAAATAAAACATTCTGATGACTTTGAAAGTCTTGGTATATCACATGTTATTCTGGTAAATTGGTAAATGGGAAAGTGATAAAATTCATCTTGTTTTTGTTATTTTGTTAACCATGTAGACTAGACAACTGAATGCCTATTTACAGACATTATTGTATTCATGGTTTTGTCTGTTATGTTATTTCTGTTTTATGATTATTTAGGTATGGTGGCTTGATTTTTAGAAATGTGTATTTAAAATTAAAATTATCTATCCATCTGTCTGTCTGTCTGTCTGTCTATCTATCTATCTATCTATCTATCAAGCTGTCTTATTCTAGCACTTTGAATTTACATAGACTCTTTAATGTCACAAACAGTTTGCCTGTTAGAAGGGCAATGTAGTCTAATAAGATGTAAGGATTACAACAGACTGGAAGAGGGTGAAGGAGGAGGCTTGTAACTATAGGCCTGTCAGCCTAACTTCAGTGGTAGGAAAATTGATCGTATCATTACTCAAGGAAAGAAATGGGACATATCTTGAATCTAACGGACAGCAGAAACTGAGATAGCATGGTTTCACGACAGGCAGATCATTCAGAACAAATCTGATAGAGTTCTCTGACTGTGTGACAAGGGAGACTGATCAGGGAGGAGTGGTAGATGTGGCCTACCTGGATTTTAGCAAGGCCTTTAATATCATCCTGCATAAAAGGTTAATAAACAAATTGAGCAGCCTAGGAGTCGGATATGGGTTGTTAACTGGGTTAGAAATTGGCTGAGTGGTAGAACACAAAGGGTGGTCGTGAACTGAGTTCAGTCCATTGAAAGGGAGGTGACCAGTGGGGTGCCTCAAGGATCAGTGCCAGACCCAGTCCTCTTTAATGTCTTCCATAAGCGACATTGCAGAAGGGCTGGAGGGGAATGTGTGCTTCTTTGCAGACAACACAAACATCTTCAATAGGGCAAACCAACTGGGGAGAGGTGGAAAGAATGAGAAGGGACCTGGGCAAGCTGAAGGATTGGTCAAATGTATAGCAGTTGAGATTCAGCACAAAGAAATGCAAAATTATACACTTAGGCCAGTGGAACCCGAGAGAGAAGTATTCACTTGGGGGGAAGTACTGTCTGTCAGACACCAAACATACAAACTTACGAATATAAGAACATATAAAGAAGACAGCAGAACATGGCCATTTGGTCTATCAAGTCTGCTCGTATTGCAGGGTCCACAGCTTGAGTTAATGTCCCAGCCCTTCCCACTCCTCCCATTCTCCCTACCTATAATCCTTATCTTCCCCCATGCCTATCCCAGCCTATCTTAAAGCAGCCCACTGTCTTCATCGAGGTGACCTCTTCTGGCAGCGCAGTCCAAGTGTCCGCACTCTGTGCTTCTTGACCTCCCTCCTAAACCTCTCACCCCCAAGTTTAAGACTGTGCCCCCTTGTGTTATGGTTGCCACTCAGCTTAGAGACTCTCCTTATCAATCTTACTTATCTATTTCAAGTACTTGAAAGTTCCAATCATGTCCCGTCTCTCTCTCCTGTCTTCCAGGGAGTACATGTTCAGTGCCCTCAACCTCTCCTCATATGCCTTACCCTGCTGACTGGCTATCATATTTGTAGCCCTCCTCTGAACCTTCTCCAGCAGGTTAATGTCCTTTTTGAAGTGTAGGCACTAGTACTGAACTCCATTTTCTAGATATGGCCTTACCAGTGACCTGTACAAGGGCAGTATAACCTCCTCTCTCCTACTATTGATCCCGCTAGCTATGCATCCCAGCATCTTGTTTGCCTTTGCTGCTGCTTTCTTGCACTGTGTGGAGTGCTTCAGATCACTAGTGATCATCACTCCTAGGTCCTTCTCCTTCTTTGATACAGATACTTAGACTCCACCCAGGTAGTACTCTGTCCTGGGATTCTTGTCTCTAATATGTATAACTTTGCATTTATGGCATTGAAGCCAGGCTGCCAGATCCTGGACCACCTCCCCAGCTTTTTCAGATCTTCCTGTAGGTCCCATATCCCTTCAGCTGTGTCCACTCTCCCACAGAGCTTGGTGTCATCCATGAATAGGCACATTTTGCCTTTAATGCCACCCCCCAATGTCATTGATGAAGACATTGAATAACACCAGCCCCAGCACAGAACCCTGTGGGATCCCACTGGTTACCTCTCTTGTGCCAGATAACTCTTCCCCCACAACCACCCTCTGGGTTCTCTCCTTCCCAGCCAGCTTCTACCCATCTGGCCATCTTTTCCCCAACTCCAAGATCCACCAACTTCCTGATCGACCTTTTGTGGGGCACAGAGTCAAAGGCCTTGCTGAAATCAAGATAGAGGATGTCTACCACTTGGCTCCTGTCTACTATCTTAGTGACATAGTCAGAGAAGTCAATCAGATTTGTTTGATATGATCTCCACCTCATGAACCCATGCTGCCTCTCATCCTGGAGACCATGCTCCTCCAGATATTCCACCAACCTTTCCTTTAGTATGGCCTCCATGAGCTTGCCCACAATGGAGATCAGACTGGCTGATCTGTAATCCCTGGATCATCCTTGGGACCACTTTTGTGGAGGGGCATTACATGTGTTGTTATCCAGTCCTGCAGTACCATGCCTGACTCTAGCGAACTATTAAATAGGTCTGCCAGTGGTGGCCCTGCCAGCTCCTCAGCCACTTCCTTTAGTATCCTTGGATGTACTCTGTCTGGGCCCTGTGATTTGTCCACCTTCAATGCCAGCAGACCCTCCCTGACTCTATCCTCCTCTATCAATATATCTATGTCCCCCCCCCTTCCTCTTTTCCCTCCTGAAGGCACTGGTCTGTCCTTTTTCCTGGTGAAGATAGAACAGAAGTATTCATTTAGTATCTCTGCTTTTCATTATTCTCCACCCACTCCACCCTTTTCTTAAGCCTAACAATCCCTTCATTCTTGTCCCTTTTCTCACTTATATAGTGAGAGAAAGTATTCTCCCTCTTCTTAATTCCTTCAGCTATCTGCAGCTCCTTCTGTGCCTTTGCTTGCCTGACTTCCTTACTTGCCTCACTAGCCAACCTTTAGTAATTTTCTCTCTCTTGGTCTTCCTGAATTTTCTATAGGCCAACCTCTCTTTCCTTACTGCCTTGGCAACCCCAGAACTGAACCAGCAGGGTGCTTTGTCCCTTGTGCTCTTACTCTGAGCCTATCACACTCATCTGTGGCAACCAGTATTCCTTCCTTATTGATGGACCACTTTTGGTCCACCCCCAGATCTGCTCTGATGCCTGCCAGAAGTTCTATGTAATAATTATGCTGATAAAATAGCGAATATAATTAGCGCGAGTATTAAATAGCACCAGGCAAAATAGCACCAAGCTGTTGTAGCAAATGCCTTACTAGCGCCAATGTAATAATCACAATTGTTTTCCAATGGGTGCGGGTACAAGGGGGGAATGGGCACTGGAAGGCCAGTAAAATTGCATACGTTTTTTCAATTCAAAGTTTATTAATACATTTTCCATAATAAAAGGCAGTTACAATGAGGATGAGGTGAAAATACAGTCACTTATAAAGAGGTAACTGCCCAAACCCACCCATCCCTCCCTTACTGCAGTAACAAAGCCTTGTATTGCCTAAGTGCTAAGCTCTCTGCCTAAGAGCCTGCAGGGCCCTTTAGAGTGAGACATGATTAAGACTGAGCCAGTAAAATTAAAGAGTGAAGGGGATCCCATATTCTGGTATATACTGCCAATCTATTATGAAGACTGGCAATTGCTTTTTCTGTACATAGATTGGCCAGAATTTCATTTACCCATTCTTGAAAGGTAGGGGTGGACTTGTCTTTCCAATGATGTAAAATAAGCTTCATGACAGATAAGGCAATCATGGAAATATGAAACTTTCTTACTTTAACCCTAACAGAAGACAGGTCCCCTAAAAGGCAGATATCAGGAGTAAAATACTCTTGAAGGCCCAATAAAGGGTCCAGGGAAGTCTTGATTGAATCCCATAAAAAGGAGATTTTTGGGACAGGACCAGAACATGTGAAGAAGTGTTCCTTCTTCCTGCAAACACTTAATGCATATATTAGAGCTCAGGAGACCCCATTTCTGTAATTTAACCGGAGTGCAATACATGTTATGTAATATGTGACATTGCATGAGACGCAGTCTGTCTTGAGAAATATATTTATGACAGGATCTCCACAGGGATTGCCAATCTGGATGGTACTGAGGAAGGATAGAGTTCCAGAATCTTGTGGGTCCAAAAGAATCCCCATACCTTTTGAAAAATAAAACCTGGTACAGTTTAGATATAACACCTGAAGATCCAATAAGTGGAGTGACCTCAGGTATCAGGGCTGTGACAGTCGGGGGGGGGGGGTATTACCAAAAACTATTGTAAGTAAGTGCCTGAACTGTATGTAACCCCCTTGTTACCCGGGGTTACTAGAATCCCAGTAAGACCTAGTGGTAGGCAGGGAAGGCAGCTTGTGAAACTCTAGTTAAGTGGGTTTCACACTGTCTCACTCTGTTCTCAGTCTCAGCTGAGACTGAGGGATGACATCACCAATAGAACTATCACAGCTGCATGAGCCACATTGGAATCTGCAGCAAGGGAGTGGGTATAGATCACTGGGAATATTTGAAGTCAGTCTTCAGTCAGTCTTCAGTGAGTGAGTGTGAAGTTGGGAGCTTGCTGAGAAAGCAGCTCAGTGAAGGCTCTAGGAGCCTCAGCCCTGACAGAGGGCTACTTTTAAGTAGAAGGGTGTGTGTCTCCACCTTAAAGAGAGACACAAAAGATTACTGAAGAGGTGGAGACCGCTGTTTTTGGGTCTCAGTACCCCCTCCCTTCAGGGGGGGCAGGAAAGGTTTCCTTGCAGGTTCCTGGGACAATCCCCTAGTTCTGCTTGTGAAGGAAAAGCTGCCTATGTGTTCCAGTGTTTATTTGGGAGAACAAGAAGATTTGTAAGTTGCCTGTGGGGCACCTGCAACGTGAGGGTGAGTGTCTGCTCTTGCTAAAAGGGCCTATTCTTTTTCACCCTGGGACTTGTGTGACAATGTGGGGATTGAACTACTAAATATTGGGAAGCCAAGAGTAATGGGCTAAGCAAAGTAAAAGTAGGTTCAAGTCCACAGCTTGTTGGGATGCTAATGATATGTAGAAGAGATGCAACAGACGTCTACCCATAATCTACATTTGAAAGTTCAGTAAAGGAATTGTTCAGTTTCCAGAGAAATGGCTGGGTATGGGCTGTGGGAGCTGGAGGTGGGTGGCCCCCCATCTTTAGTGACCAGGTCCACCTCTACGGATTTCTTCTGTGGATTTCTACTTTACCTCAGGCACTTGGCCAGTGATGAGGGAAGTACCCAGATGTGGGATTGTAAGGAAAATTCTCTCTAGGAGTTGAAGACTCTAGTGTGGTTTGGGGAGCCACAACAAGATAATTGGTTTATTCCTCAAATGGACCGCGGATCAAGTGGCCGTCGGGGGAGCCGGGCCAGTGGGGAAAACCTAAGTAGTGTACAAGTTGAGCTGTGTACCCAAAGCTGTGTGCAAGTCCGGGCTGTGTGCCTGGTGGGTTTGGAGCCTGAGGGCTGGAAACAGCGATAAAGTGTTCTGTAGTCTCTAATCTGCATTACCAGGAAATGTAGCCCCATGGGGGTCCGTCTATGCTTTGTTTATTCAGCTTGGATGTGAATAAAAGTCACACTGAAGAATCCCATTCCTGGTTCTGGACATTACAGTTATTGCTTCCTGCATTCGAATTTACTTGGGTGCCCCTGTGCAAACCTAGGCCCCCTGTGCCAAGTAACCTCATCCTCCCCGAACCCAGTCCCCACCAGGTACTGCTGTCAGCTTCAACAGCATGCCACCTGTCATTTTGCTAAAAAGGCAGGGGTGAGGGGTTACATGTATAACTTTGAAGTGAGAGGGAGCCGGAATACGAAATTTCCTAGTAATATCTCCTACTGACAACCATTGCCCCTCTTCATCCACGAAAGAAAGTAGTTTCCCATCCCCCAATTGTGACAACCATTGACAGGGAATCTGCTTCTTATTAATAGTGAAAGATGGGGAATTCCATATAGAGTGGGCCAAGTCTAACTGGGGAGTATAGCGCAAAAATGAACATAATTGTGCATATACCTTTAATGAGGTAACTACAGTAGGGCATTCCTCAACCGTACGCACCTGGGAAATTTTATGATAGAATAAGGTAAGGGGATCCAGATTCTTAGACTTAATTACATCCAATTCAGTCCTAAGCCAAGCCGGCGGTTCTTTTTCCGGGCCGGGAGATACCCATCTCAAACACTTTGCTTAATGACTGGCCCAATAATATATAGCCAGATGGGGAATCCGTAAACCCCCCTCAAGTTTTGGGGCTGCTAATTTGTAATAGGCCAATCGAGGATATTTATCAGCCCAAATAAATCTAGTGAATATGCCATGTAGCTTTTTAAACCAGAGTAGTGGCATAAAAGTATTAAGAAGAGATAAAGGGTAGAAAATTCTAGGGAATATATTCATCTTAATTATATTGATCCGGCCCCATAGTGAAATGGGAAGTTTAGACCACCTATCAAGGTCATGGTATTATCAGCTGTAAGAGGGATTCCAGATTTTCCTTAAACCAAGTAAGGGGATTATGGGATAGTTTAATGCCCAAATATTTGAATGACCTGGGGGTCCAGCATAAACCTAAGGGACAGATGTCATTTTTGAATACCTTATGATTTAATGGAAAAAATGAGGATTTGCTAGCATTCAGTTTGTAGTTGGACAGGTCACTAAATCTTGCTATTTGACTCAACAAGGCCGGTACAGAGGATACTAGATGGGATAAATGTATCAGCAAGTCATCCACATATGCAGTGACTTTAATTTTGTGAAGCCCAACCCAAATGCCTTGTATAGAGGCATTATTGAGAATGTTTTGGATGAGAGGTTCCAGATATAAATTAAATAACAGAGGAGATAAGGGGCAACCCTGTCTAGTCCCTGAGTGGAGTGGGAAAGGTTTGGAGAAGGCCCTGTTCCCAGAAATCCTTGCTGTAGGGGTTTTATATAATGTAGCAATCCAGGATATAAATACAGAGGGGAATTGAAAAGCTTCCAGAGCTCGGAACAAAAAGTTCTAATTCACACGATCAAATGCCTTCTCAGCTTCCAAGGAAACCAGTCCTGCAGGGAACTCAGCATCCCTGGTAGCCGAGAAAACATGAGATAGGGCACGCAGGTGATCAGATGATGAGTGCCCTTTCATAAATCCTACCTGGTTAGCACCTATTAGCTCAGGGAGAACTACAATTAACCTATTGGCTAGTATCTTCGAGAGAATTTTAATATCTTGATTTAGAAGGGAAATGGGCCTGTAGCTTTGAACAAGCTCAGGGTCTTTATCTGGTTTAGGGAGAAGAACAATCAAGGCCTCAAAGACGTGAGGATCTGCCTCTGCCCCAGTTAAAATATATTGAAATAAATGATAAAGTACTGGTAATAAAAGATTCCTAAAAACTTTGTAAAATAGGGAGGAGAATCCATCAGGACCTGGGACTTTGTCTGCGGGTAATCCACTAATAACCTCAGCGATTTCCTCCTGTGATATAGGGGTGACCAAAAAACCCTTGTGTTGCTCTGAGAGGGAGGGCAGATGGGAATCCCTCAGATAGCTCTCCGTACTCCCAGGACAGGGAGGATACTCCATGTCACAGTACAATCTTTCATAATATAAAGCAAATTCTTGCACTATTTCAGTAGAAGATACTTTCAGAGACCCGTCTGCAACTGCCCTGATTGGAGGGATAAATCTCACAGATTCTTGTTGCTTAATACGCAATGCCAGTAGGTACCCCTCCTTCTCTCCCTGATCCGTGTAACTAGCCCTTGTACGAACAATAGCTAGTTCTGCTTTTTCCCAAAGTAACTCTGGATATCTATCTTTCAACACTAGGAGTTTCCTCTTGTCTTCATCTGGGGCACTGGCCAAAATGTTAATTTCAAGTGACCTAATTTGGGACAGTAATGATAATAATTCCTTCTCTTGTGCCCTTTTCCTACTCACCGCCATGTTAATAAGGATCCCTCTCATGTAAGCCTTGAAAGCCCCCCACAAAATATCTGGCTTTGCACTGTCTAAAGGGTTAGATGAAAAAAATAGCTCAGTTTGCTCCCTTATGAGCTTGCAATACTTAGCATCTTTAAGAAGTTGTTCGTTGAGTTTCCATCTGGTTTCCCTGTTAGGTAAATTAAGGAATTAAAAAAGCTTCGCCAAAGGCTTGGCCTTCTCTATAGATTAAAACCCTTCCTAAACAGAGACTCAAAGATGAGGTTAGTCCAGGCCATTTTTCTATCAGTTGTTGATTATGCAGACTTCCTTTATAGTCACTGCCCCATCTCCTACCATCACAAGTTGGATACCTTATATCATAGAGCAATAAGGTTCATTACAGATCTGCCATCTAATACTCATCATTGCTCTCTTATGCTGCAGTTGGGTGGGTTTCCTTCACCTCAGAAGGGACAGAAATGCAACACTATGGATTTACAGAGCGTTGTCAAAAAAACTTCCAAACGATATCCTGGACTGCTTCACCCAGACCTCTCCTAGCTCCTATGCTCTAAGAGGCAACAACATCATCCTGCTCAAATTGCCCAAATTCAACACCAAGCTAGGGAGGGCAGCAATCAGCTATTCTCTAGCTATAGCATGGAACACCCTACAAAAATCCTTAAAACTGTCCAATATCATTCCATTTGCATCCTTTAAACAGCATTGTACAGTCTTCTTCAAAGAGAAATGCAATTGCTACCACTAGAGCTAGCATTGTCATCTCACAAATCTCCCTTCCAAACCATATATGGCATATTCCTTCCAGACAGACACCCCATCTTATGGCACCCAGTAATACCTTCACCATCCTAGTATTACATTATGTTGAGTGTCTGCCATGCCCCCCCACTGGGATATGTATATACTGTACCTACTGTAAATATTAGCTTAACTTTCCTGTAACCGTTTTTTATCATGTGAATTTACTGTACATCACTGAGCTTATAAACGTTATTTTCCCCTGTATGTATAACTGTCTTATATAATTGTATGATGTATCTGTTGTGTATCAACTATTGAACCTTGACCGTATCAGGTCCATCTTGTAAATGAGCCTTGCTCAATGATGTTTGCCTGAATAAATAAAGATTTGATGATGATGATGATGATGAATGCTAATTTACATAACACCAGTGAATGATCAGAGACAGGGCTAGGTTGAATCAAGGAGGTCTTAACCCCAGGTAGGAGAGCCTGAGAAATAAATATGTAATCAATGCAGGACTGTGAGCCGTGCGCCATTGACCTGAAAGTAAACTCCCTAGAATTGGGGTGTAAGACACACCAGACATCACAGAGCCTGCACTGGTCCGCTAAATCCTTAAAAGCCCTCTGCCCTGGAGAGACCACTCCCGGTCCACCACCTGACCTGTCAAGGTTAGAATCTACAACTTGGTTAAAGTCACCCCCCAAAATAATCCTGATGGGAAGCAATGGAAGAATAACAGATATGAGCCTCATAAAAAACCCTGGACCATCTATATTAGGGCCATATATACTACCGAGTAAAAGTGGGACTGACCAAAGAGTACCTTTAACTAGGATAAACCTACCCTCAGGCTCTTTAATAACCTGTGTAGAGATAAAGGGAATGCCCCTTTTAATAATGAGCATGACCCAGCAACTATTAGTAGATCCCTGAGCGTCATAAACCAGCCCCACCTGTTGCCTCCTTAACTGTGAAGCTTCAGCTTCTAATAAATGGGATTCCTGTAGGAAAGTTATCTGAGAGCGTAATAAACTTAAGTGTTTAAGAACCTGATATTGTTTAGGTTTTTTCCTGATCCCCTTAACATTCCAAGTCGCAAATGTCACTTCTTTGGCCATCTGATAATAACTATTGAACTTAATATGCTCAGCATTGCACTTAGGGTACATAATACATACAACCCTACTCCCAAAGTTACTGCAGTAAAGCCCTCCCTCCTCCCCAACCCCCCCACAATTAACCCATTCCCTTTCCCCAACTATACCCATACCCCTAACAAAACCCCAAATCCCCGTCCCCCACACAACCCCCCACTACCACAAGCAACGTTCAGCACAGTACTGGTTCTTTTCCTCCATCTCCCACCTCCCAATAATGCACCTCTGCTAATAGTAGCAAAACTTATTTAAGAAGTCGAACAATATTAACT
Source organism: Neoceratodus forsteri (assembly GCA_016271365.2). Taxonomy (NCBI): domain Eukaryota; kingdom Metazoa; phylum Chordata; order Ceratodontiformes; family Ceratodontidae; genus Neoceratodus; species Neoceratodus forsteri. The sequence goes on along the minus strand of CM057459.1, from coordinate 400,862,100 downwards.
ACCCCCAAAAAACTAGAGAACTGCCTTGGGCTTCCAATGCATACACACGCATATGTATTAGCATGACAGTGAAAAGAAAACAAAGTGCACTGCCAGAATCATGAATATGCCAGATAAACTCTGGAACCAGAGTGAAAATTAGGGGTTACCTTGCCCCGTGAAAAAGCTTTGCACAAACCAGAACCAGATTGGGAACCTAATGAAGGGGAATAACTGTTTCCTCAGATCGAGAACAGAGATCGAGAGAAACATTAAGACCATGAACCCAGGAGAAGAAGACTAAAAAAACAAATCTGCCCTGAGATTACCAGCCCTAAATTACAAGAATTCCCCTTGGGGAAATTTGTTATCCTGAACTCGGAACTATTGAGAAAATTGAGGGAGATCCTCCTCGAATTAAGAGCAACACGGCTATAGATTACATATGTATGCTATGCCCTCTAGTGGCCACAACCCGATCCTGACAGGGTAAATATAAGTTACAGAGAAAGCCCAAAACCGGTCTGGTTTCCAGTCCATGTAATGCGAATGCTAATTTTAGAATCAACAACACAAATTCCCCTTTCTATTCAATTTACAAAACTGAATATACTGGAACATAGAACTCTATTCCTAAATAAGCCAACCCTGAGACCCCAAATATCATTGCCCTTAACCGGAGTTAACATTCTGAAATTAGGGCTTAAGAGGCTGTTAGTAGGTATGCCATGCACTGATCCCCCCAGTCCAAATGAGAAAACGAGAACTTCCAAATATAACTCTTAACATTATCTCCTCAAAGAAGGAGAAAATAACAGTTCCAATCAGCAACTCCAAGCAGCTCTTCATCCCACAACCAAGGCCTCTCAGGGCTCTCGAAACAACTCCGGTAGCATTGATTTAAGGCTCGACAGGGCGACTACAGGATCATCATAATTAAACCAGGATCCATTTACAAAAACTTGTAACCTGGCCAGGTAACCCATCTTAAATTTCAAGCCTGCGGCAATAATCTTAAATACTATGGGATGAAAGGCTTTCCACTTCAGACAAACCATCCAGGCATATCTTGTGCAATTCTCAGTTTCGTATTCTCCTAACGAACCTCTTGTAAAGCTCTCACTTTCTGCAAAAAATGCTGTTTCTCTAGGAAATTCAAAAAGCGATCGATAATAGGATGGGGGGGGGAGCATCCAGAGAAGGCTTCAGTCATAGAGACCTGTGAGCTAGTTCTATAATATATACTGGGCCGAAGGGAGAAGGGCCAGCAACCCGTTCTACCAGCTTCTGTGTGAATACCACAGCATGCTGGCCCTCTTCTCCCTCTGGTAGCCCTAGTATCACCACATCGTTTCTGCGGCTATGGCCTTCCAAATCTTCGAGCTTAGCCTCGAGACGAGATAGCTTCTGTCACGTAGAGACTAATTCAGGATCGAGATTTTCTAGCTTTTTCTCCATCAAGACTATTCGAGCTGTATTATCAGAAACAGTTAACGAGACTTCATCCAGTTTTCTAGAGAGAGTTTTCAGGTCAATCGCCATTTCTTTCATCTCTTCACGAAAGGGCTTAAACTCTTCTAAGAACCTATTAAGCATTAAAGGTTCTTGTTCCCCAACTTGACTCGAAGGATCAGGCTTCTCTGGCCCACCCGAGGCCCGGGATTTCTTTGAGGCCTTTTCGGGAGTAGCAGGGGGGGTATGTTTCTGCAGGGCTTTCTTCATGTAAGCCTCCATCCGCCAATCTAGCACACAAACCAGGCTCCCAGGATATTTATATAGTACAGAAATTCAAAAGCAGAGGAAATGGAGAAGTATAAACATCTAAAAAAGACGATTTGTTGATCATGAGGCAGGAGGTTAACGGAGGAGCTTCTACGCAGCACTCTGCATCACGTGATCCCCACAAAATTGCATACCTGATTGTGCCTGATTGTACTGTTAAGATGAATGGGAATGGGAATGCCTTAATGCAACTATCTGCCATAGTTTTGTTTACCTACAGCAAGTGTAAAACAGGGCTATCCTCCTGAATTCCAGAATGCAGTAGAATGACTGGCTGAAATAAACAGTTTCCTTTTAATTTGGCTCATTTGGGTACTATTCATTTTTTTTTCACTCGAATAGTCACTGTTTTGTCATGCCAGATCATCCAGCCAATACATACACTTCAATGTAGTCATTCAACTGGCTATTAAACCTCTGGCTGTGGCATTGTTGCTGAGACTTGATGCAGGTACTGTAACAAAGAGCAGATGATCCTGTAGCCTATAGGTTTATGCTACTGCTGATGGTTATGTTAGCTGGTATGGTCAGCCTGTTATGGGAGCGCATGTGCTGGTTACTGTTCTCACTGTATTTTGTGGTTATATTTGTCACTATATTTGTGAGGCACTATTGTTGAGAATGTTGTCAGTGCGCTTTCGCTATAGTGACACAATCGCTAATTAATGCATATCGCTAATAAGTTATTCACGCTTTTACAGTCGCTGTTTTTAAAGCATTATTTTTTAGTCATGATTATAATGTTATACCCTGCCAGATGGCTCCTTAGCATCTCATCCATTTTCCTGAAATCTGCCCTCCTGAAATCCAAGATTTTGGTCTTTGTAGGGATGCTATCCCTGCCCATATCCAACTGAAACTACACTGTGCAATTGTCACTTTCACCCAGTGGCTCCCTGACTATTATTTCCTGTACATGCTCCCCATTTGTGAGCACCAGATCAAGAATTGCCTCAGCTCTTGTTGGTTCAGTGATGCCCTGAGTCAAGAACTCACTCTGCAGTCCTTCCAGGATCACCTGACTCTTAGTACATGTTGTGGATGGTATGCTCAAGTCCACCTTGGGCAGGTTGAAGTCCCCCACAATTACCACCTCTCCTTTCCCCACAGCTTCCAATATTTGTGAGATCAGTTCCCTGTCCCTCTCCTCATCTTGACTAGGTGCTCTGTAAACCACCCCCAACCTCACCTTTCTCCCTCTATTGGCCCATAACTGAACCCATAATGCCTCCGCCTCCCCCTTCATCCGACTCCTCCCTCATGCAAGTTATTCCCTCCCTGATATAAATTGCTACACCTGCCCCCTTCCTGACTACACTGTTCCTCCTGTATAGTTCATATCCAGGGATCACAAAGTCCCAGTTCATGTGTGTTGTTGCCCAAGTCTTGGTTACTCAGCTATGTCCACCCTCCTGTCTGCTAATTGGGCCTGCAGGTCATTCATCCTGTATCCAAGACTACGCATATTCAGAGACACTGCCCTCCATCTACAGTCTGTCCTTCCTTCTCTTCCCTCTTTTCTTCTATTCACATTTATCCACTCTGAGTGCACCCCTCCACATACCCTTGTTATGTGTTCCTCACCCCCTTCACACTTTGCTAACTGTATTTTAGCACCTTCCACCACCTCCCTCCTCCCTTCTGACCTTTTCCATCACTGTGGGGGAGAGGTTCACTGACCACCTCCTCTTGGAGTCTGTGGCCCTGCTTACCCACCGCCCCCCCCGCTAGTTCAAATTAAGTGTAGTAGTTATGTATTCCCCCAGTTTGTCCCTGAGTACCCTCAAACCATCCCTACTGAGGTGTAACCTGTCTGGTGAAAAGAGTGCTTTGTTTGACCATGTCTCCTCCCAGTCCCCAATATAGTTGAACCTCTTCTTCCTGCACTATTTCCTCAGCCAGTCATTAAAATCCTCTGCTCTTCTTTTCCTAGCTATGCTGGCTCTTGGTACTGGTATCACCTCTGAGAAGGCCAGCGAACTTCCTTCCTCCCTGAAGATTTTCCCTAACTCCCTGAACCTACTTTGCACTATCTCAACCTTCTCCCCAGCTAGGTCATTAGTTCCCAACCTCCCTTACTATTTCCCTTATTCTTGGGCCCACCTTCCCCACTGTCATCTCTGGCATACAAACCACCCTCCTGCTTGCATTTGAGTCCCCTTCCTTCCTGAGTGAATACCCCTAATTACGGAGTCCCCTATGATTGCCACCCTTCTATCCCCTGCATCTGTTCTCCCTATCCTTCCTTTCTTACCTTCGTTACTAGCTGCTTCTCTACCTAACTGCTCCATGTGCACCCTGACGAACTTATCTACACATCCACAATTTATCCCCATAAATGTCTTTCCATCTCCCAATATGCCCTTCCCTTTCTATCTGTATCTGCTTTCAGTTTTCCTTCCTCTCTTACATTCCTTTTCTCTCCCTCCCCCCATCCTCCACTCCATTTTGCCTGCACGTTCTTCTCTACCCACCCTGATTAGTTCCCTCCCCTGTACTCCTACTCTCAACCCTGGCTCAAACTGACCTCCTACCTCACCCCCTGCCACCCCCTCCCTCCTTCCAGACAGTGGTGCAAATCTATTCAATAAAGGCATCCTTTTAGAATTTCCCACCCCTGATACTACTCTCACATTCCCAACCCTTCCCCTTACCACTTGCCATTCCTCCACCCTGGGCTCCCTAGTCCTCTGAGGAAGAGATACTCCTGTATATTGGGTACTGCTCCCCACTCCCATTTCCTGCCTGATGGCATCACTCCTCTGGGCATCATCTCTTTTCCTTCCCCTCCACTGCTCTGCTCCTCTGACTCCCCACACCATCGTCCACAGCTCCCATCTGGGCAGCCTTATTTCAGCCCTTAGCTGCTCCAGGCTCTTATACACGGGACATCCCCTTTACTCCACATCACTCCCAGAAAGACTGCTGCCCCACAGCTATTGCAGTTTACCACTCTACTGCTTCCCATACATGTACCCATTCCCCCACATCCTCCCAGCCCAGCTTCTCCTAGCCTCCGGTTATACATAACTATAAAATAACTATAACATTCAAAAAAATATAAATTCCTATCTTACTTTACCATTAGAATGTAACAACAATCTCAACAATCTAGAACTCAGTAGGCTGCTACTTCCAGTGTTCTATCAATACTAGAACACTATGCCAAGGAAGCTGTTTCTTAGCAATGACCTGACTGTAGCTAAAAACAATATTTTGAATAAATGCCTTTTAAATCATCAGCCCAGAAATCCCATGAAACATTGATAAAGTAAGTCACAGTACCACCTTAAAGAACATGCCACCACCCAGCAAAAAGCCTGGTCACAAGGACAACCCCACAAAAATCTCAAACAAACTGCCTATCTACTGTACAGAATGAAACCCACACAAGTTGGGCTGGTGTCAGGTTTTTGTCTGCCCTTGGCAATGCACCTAAAGTGGGACCCCCTCAGACCCATCCATCCATGGAAAAACAACAAAACAAAAAAAAGATGCAGAGCAGGCAGCCCCTTCCCCCCCAACTCTCACCAACCCAACCACAAATATTTGGTTCTCTCACGCTTCAACCACAAGGCTCCTTCCAGAGCAATTCAAATTTCTGCAATCTGCACATACAGTTTTAGTTAAAAAGGGTCCAATGCCCCATCAATTTACAGGTGCTTACAATCACAAACATGAGTAACGGTGCTTGACATAATTCCTGCCACAACTCAACAATATTGGCCCTGTATCTCTGTGCTCTGCTTTCAAAGCAGATGTTGACAGTTATCTTATCTGTGCTGCATTGCGACCTATTAACAATGAATACAGAGCAACAGCAGAACTCTAAGCAAACTGAAGGAAGTCAATGTGCAGTGACTCAACAAAAAATAACTGGCTGTAAAAGTTGTCAAAGAGAAAGAAATGTTCAAAAGCAGCCTTACAATTTGTAAATAAGTATTTTGAACAACTCTGACTCATGTCATGTTTTAAGATTTGCAATGCTTAAAACAAGAATAATATATTCTATGTGTTTTTTAGTTTGTCCTCATAAAGAGATTAACTTCTACAGCCTGCCCAGTGCCCAAGCTCCAGGCCGAAACCCATCACATATATAAGTGCAGCCAATAGAAAAATGATGAAGCTCCATGATGATCCACTGTTGCTGCAGTGTTGTGTAGAAAGTACTACCGGTGACGGCCAACTGTTTCAGAGCTCTCCATCCCCTGACCCACAACAGATTCACTCTCCTTTGGTCACGATGACTGACTCACTCACGTTCTCTCTCTACTACTCAGCCCCAACCGGCCAGACACTACTCCACCATACCGCCACCCTGATTCTTCTGCCTCCCACTTTTGCAACAGCTAACGCTGGTCTGGTGGCTCAAGCCCGCCCATCTGCCATGCTCTCCAGCCATTGGCTGCCATGGTCTGCAAATCCACACCCCACGGCCTGCACCACAGAATCCTTCGGTGTCACAAATGGACTGACCATCATCGAGGCCCTGCCAGTCAAGCAGGGCTCGCCTCTCAGCTTTCATTTTTTTCTAAGGGCATGGGGATGGGGGTGGGGAATGAGGAATCCTGAGATCCATAAATAATCCACTCAGCAGCTCAGTCATCACATCTCCAGTGGATGGAGGCAGAGTGCAGCCCGAGATTCTGAGTCTCCGAGAAGCATAGCAGCTGTGCCTACCTGCCAAATGAAGCCCCTACTGGGTCCTCCTTTGGAGTTGGGGCCCCCAGGCAGTTTCCCAGGTGGTCTGGGTGCTAACACTGGCCCTGTACACAAGATATGATTCACCACAGAACAAACAGAACAAACATGCTGACTATACTGTTCTCAACTAACCTGAAATACGCACATCCCACACCTTCATGTAGGCAACAACAATTCCCTCCTTCTCAGTCCACAAGCTGTACATAACAAATACTTAAAAACTAGAAATAATATAGAAAATGTTCACTTATCTAAGGAGCTCCACATAGACACAGGAGAGCAATCTAGGAATAATTATATCTGAGGCCCCTCAACGTGGCTGGACAGTGTGTGAAGGCAGTTAGAATGGCCAGCAGGATGTTGGGTTGCATAGGGAGAGGCATCATAAGCAGAAAAAAGGAGGTGGTGATGCCACTATTCAGATCATTAGCGAGACCTCATCTGGAGTACAGTGTCCAGTTTTGGAGGCCACATCTCAGGAAGGGTACAGACAAGAGTGGAAGCAGTCCAAGGAAGGGCTACAAAAATGGAACAGGGGCTGCACCAGAATTCATAAAAGGAGAGGCTGTAAAACCTCAATCTGTATTCTCTAGAGATGATAGGAGAGAGGGGGACATGATAGAGATGTATAAATACTTTAAAGGGATCAATAAGGTACAGGAGGGTAGCATGTTTCAGAAAAGAAGATGGACAAAAACTAGGGGACATGACACGAAGTTGGTGGGAACAAGAATCCGGTGCAATGTTAGGAAGTATTTCTTCACAGAGATGGTGGTGGATGCTGGGAACAGCCTCCCTGCAGGAGTGGTAGGGGAAAAACCAGAGAAGAAATTCAAAAATGCGTGGTACACACACAAGGGAAACCTAGAAAAAGGGAAGCATAGGAAAGTTGCAGATCAACTATAGGCTACAGCATAAGTTAAAGGTAGAATAAATGGACAGACTACTGTAAATGGCCCAGTCAGTCCTTATCTGCCAGTAAATGTTATGTATCTATATAATATCCACAGCCCAGAACCCATAAATGTCCTTGAAATAGCTGACTGTCAAGAAACAAATGTTACAGTAAAAATTGTAGCAAGTGGGCCCATGTCATTTTTGCAAAAAGGAGTTCGGGGAAGGGGGGCAGGAATACATAGAGTACTTGTAGGGAAAGAGAAATGTAATGCAGGAGCAGGTCCTTCAAAAAGGCATATAATCTGTAGAAAACGAATGTACGTGAGGGACCACATCTACTCATCCAAAAATGTAAAATTAATTTATTTTATTAAAGCACGTATAATGGCAGGCCAACTAGTATGTACCATGTGTGCAGAAACACTGATGTTTCATGGCTCTAGCCACTGCTTTTTCAAGGTTGAAGGTCACATTTTTTGTGTGATTGTAATCATTCAGTTTGTGAAATCCTTTGTATTTCTCACTTATTTCTATTCTGTTTATGTTTATGTTCATCTGCATCCTCTTATAATATTTTTTATCTCAACTAACTTCCGTTATGGAAGAGTTGAGCTGTGAAGCATTGGTGCTTATCTGTACATGGCACACATTGGGTGCCCAGACATTGGTGTGACTTGATTCCAAGATGGTTGCCTGAGAGGACGATTGCCAGGATGTGAGCTTAATCACCACCAGATCACTGTAACTGTAACTGTAACTATGCTCATTAAACTTATGCAGCTACAGACAATGATTCTTTGAGCTCTTCCCAGGTTAAACTATATAGAATGTCCAAATTGGTACCATCCGACAGGTGGGTTCTATGTGATAACAGCGACTGCCTAAAGGCAATCACTATTAACGTGAAGTCAGAGTGGCGAAAACATTTTGGGCACTCTGACACCCTCGGTGCATGGAACAATGGTGCAAGGGACTTAGATTATAATGCTTTCTGTGTGGGGCTGCACCCACCACCCACCCACATGGGAGGTTTGCCCTCGCACCCCTACTAAGCGATTCTCCAACTCCAGGGGTTGCATGTTGGAGGCACAGCATTAAAAATAAAGGTTCAGGCCAGATGCAATAAAATCGCACCAGCGCTCGGTCCAGAACCCGGTACCTCACCCACCCCAGCCACAGACCAACATCCAATGCCATGGCACAGCCTGGCAACCCACCACAGCGCCATCCTCTACATCCCCTCCACCCCCTCCCAGCTCACGCTTGCCGTGCTCACCCCCCCCACATGCATGTACATGTAGCGACATCCTGTCACTCTATTCACGCAACCCCACATCCGGTCACCCTACCCTCACCATCACCATTCAGGATTTTGCCCTGAAGGCATGGCCATTACAGACAGTGCCCTTCTACATGCGCCCACATCACAGGCTACCGACAGGTGCACCTTGAAAAGAGGGCTCTTGTGTCCTAATTGAATTTTGAATCTGCTCTTCTGTAGCCTGTATAAGTAAGCAATAAGACATGACAGAGTGTGTGTTAGACACTATAACAAATGGCTAGGAGCCAAAGTGAGGTATGAGGCCACCGGCCGAGTGCATCCAGCCTCCTAGCCATGTGTTAAAGTGTCTAACACACAGACCCTGGAGTGACTTATTGCACTTATGAAATGGGTATCTAAATTATAAATGCATGTGAAAGTAAAAATTACTTTAATAAGTAATAAAAAAATAAATATTTTTCTTTAATTAATATAAAATAGTTCCTCCGCCAGTTTACTGTGTGCTTTTTTTTAAGTTGAGGATTTTTGACCTAGGCAGGCTGCTGTAGTTGCAGTTTTTGAGTTGTCATGGCATTGCCCCCTCCTGCTCCAGTTCTGTTTTTTCCCCCCATAAAAACAGTAACAATAAGGAGGTACCAAGCAGGTGGCAGCTACAGTATGCTTGAGGAGGACTGTGATTGACTGAGTGGATGAGTGGCAAGAAAGGGAAGAGGTCTCGGCAGGTGGGATCGAGCAAGCAGAATGGGAAGATCAGTGCCTGCCTGGCATAGCACAGCCTGGTCTTTTTTCTGTGGTGTTAGACATATTAACACATTCTTACTAGCCAATCAGAATGCTTGATTGTTACCAGCCATTTCATAAGCATTTTTTTTAAATCATTTCAGAAAGTAAAATAATTGATGGAACAAAATCAAACTCCTAAACAGCTGAAAAACACTCATTCAAAATATAACCTGGAGACAAAAGATCAATCGACTGGAGAAATATCATTTCAGACATGGCTACAACAAACAAATTGCAGTTTTACTTATCACTACCAGAGCAGATTTCGCCATTGCCAACTATCCCAGATAACTGGAAAACTTCAATGGCTGCAGTTGTCAACTCACCACTGGAACACACCTTGACTTCAGATGCTAAGTGCCAGGCAAGCCAGATACAGTCTAGATAACCACAACAAGACTGCAACTGACAAAGAGACAAGGTCTGAATAAAACAGCACCAAGGTTAATGAAAACTCAGAGAGTAACTCCATTAACAAGAATGCGGATATCCAAAAGGCAGTTTCCACTATGAATAAAAGTAAATGCAACATGATGGCCACAGATTTAGTTCAAGCACAAGAATCTGTGACATTGAGTGAAGCACAAAATAAAAAACCTAAACTATTTGGAACCAAGCATTATAAATCAATCTAGTAATCAAACAGAAATAGTAACCAGATTTAAAAAACAAATCCAGTCGGACATACAAAAGGGCTTCAAATTCATGGCAAATATTTTGCCATCACTAACAAAAATCAATCGATTTAGGAAACAAACTGGAATCTTTAATGATTAGAATGATGATGGTAGATTAGCAGGTGAGCAATCTTGAGGACACACTTACCCTGATTCAACACCAGCTCAAATAATGTAATACCCAATTTAAAATTTTGCAACAAACAATAACAAACCAGGAGGACAGATCCCAGGGCAACAACCTAATGCCAATCAGCATTTCAGAAGCAATGGATGGAAAGGGAGATCCTGTCACCTTTTTGAAAAATTACAAATGCAATAGTATTAGAGTATCAGGAAGAAAAGATCTTACTCGACCACGTACACTGGGGAGGTACATTGCCCAATGTCAGAATAACAATACAGGAGTTAATCAGTCATTTCACAGACCTATATACTGTACATTAAGCCCCACTACTTTCAAGATTGGGAACACATCCTTAGAAAAGCCCAAGTAGATAAAGGTTTTCTAGTAGAAGGAATAAAATGATCAGTTTACCCAGACTTCAGTGCAGAAACAGTAATGTCACACAAGGCATTTTATAAAGCTAAAGTCATTTTAACTGAGATGGGGCTTCAATTCACAAAGCTCCCACCAGAAAAGTTAAGATTTTTTTGGCATGGGAGAATGCACTTTTGTATTGCTCCGAATCATGCAGAAGCACATTTAAAAACTCAGTTTGTAGTGACATAGTTTCAAACTCTCAAGAGAAGTGGACACCTTCAACATTGTATAGTGTTACTACCTTGAGACTGGGTATGAATCCTGAGATTACACTAGCTGAAACATCCGATGAAAATGATTAAGATTAAATAAAACCATATACTGTATATCCTAAACACAAAATCAAAAAATAAGATAAACTGAAGACAAAGTAAATAAGTGCACAATGAACAATGGAACTAAGGAAACTAGACATTGGGGAATAACACCAATATGGCTCTCCTTAAGTAAAGTGGATGGAGAGGGAGGTGAGAGGAAAAAAAAGAGAAAAAAAACGTATGGCTACTTAACTACATGAAATAGCTAATGGATGTATTAAACAAACCTAGTATCAACAGAAAAAGTTTTGATGGTTAAACAGGATCTCATAAATTTCATGGTAGTACTAAGTCTGAAGAGTATAAAGAGAAGCTATGAATATACTTATATTCAATAACAAGAAGCCTGGTTGCAGGAGCAGGAAGAAGAAAAGGTAGGAGTGGCAGATTGATGTAAAACACAACTGGCTGCACTATGAAGACATAGAGAATACCAGATGGGTAACCATGCAGAACCAGTGTGATCTGCCACAGAGGGGTCTGATTCCCTTTGACCTCAACAGCGAAGCTTGAGAGGTCCTTGGGAATCATACCCTGAGGTGGCAGAACACACGGTTCTGCATGTGGTTACCCATTTGGTATTTTTTATAGTATATGGTGTCCTTTTTTTAGGTTTTTTAAATTCATTTTATTCATCCTGAAAAAAAATTGTCTCTGAGCACTATGAAAGAGATTTGTGTGGTTGATAGGGACTGGGCATCCCCAACGTAGCAGCGTTCACTGCCATTGGTTGAGTCTGTTGTGTGGGAGTGATTTTCTTAGACAGAAAAAATGGTGGCCGAATATCTCACTTAGCGAGAGAAGAAATAGACAGTCAGATGAAAATTGTAAGTAAAGTATCATATCTGGTTGATCCTGCATTAAAATTAACAGTGCCCATTTCAGAAAACCGCCATGTTACTTTTTCAGTCAGTTGTAAATAATGTTGACATGCGGCAGTTTTCTGTTCGTGATTTCAACCCATGGCTTGAGTTTTCAAATCTAAATGAATGGAACGCTGTTCTGCACGTATGGTCAGTACAGCATTCCATTCATTTTGCTGACTGTGGTGAACAGCTTTTCAGTAAGGTGGAATTTGAGGTGAGAACAATGTTCCACCATACACTATGCTATACTATACTCATCCCCCACCCTTTAAAACTCTGCCACCTAAATAGACTCGGAGACAACACCAAAAAAACATTTATAGCTACCAGAAGAGAAAATATTAATCAGTGTTGTTTTGGTTTTATCTGAATGCTCTTCATCTGTATAAATAGATAATGGTTTATAATAAATGCTGGTGCACAATGAATTCAGGTTATAATATAACAAACAGTAATAAGATATATCAAGCAAGAATTTCAATAAGATAAGTAGGCAAGGAGGGGAGAGGTAAGGGAAGAGGAACAATGTGTTTTCTCTCATTCTGCTATCTTCCCACATCTCTGTATTTTTTTTTCCCTACAGGATTAAATGGGATGGTGGGTGACTCCAGCTCACAAACCAGGCTCCTATACCACCCCTTCACTTTCATGACCATCACAATAGGTGTATGGGGAGAGGGAGACTACTAGTGCATGAAGTAAGTCAAAGACTCTGTGATGTAATAAGATTCCTGCTGGTTGTATTGCTTACAAATATGGTTAAAAAAATAAATAATGTAAGAAATTGGTGGTAGGAGGGGGTAGATGTAAGTTAGGGGAGACAGATTTGACTATTTTCTATTTGAATTGCATGTGGAGGGTGGTGGGAGGGGAATTACACTGGGTGGAGAGGAGGGGCATGAGGGATAAAGAAAAAAGCGAGTGATAAATTTTAAACTTTTGTCATATTTTACCTAGTAAACTAGCCTAACTACATATGCAGGCTATATAAGAACTTATTTATAAAAATTGTATTAACGATACACCTCTTTATCAATTATAGTTTGCATATAAAGTGCTCATGGCTAATGCTTTGAAATTTTTAATATGGAAAGTTAAGGGTATTAGGGAAAGACTGAAAGGAAACAGAATTTTCAATTACTTAAACTCGCAGCCAGCTGTGTAATGCTCTAGGAAACTTATTTTCTTCAAGAGGATTTTACATTCTATTCCAAAATGTGGGGTCAAGGAGTACATGCTCAATATAAAACAAATGCTAGAGGGGTAGCCATAATTTTTTTTAAATATAGGTATTACAATAAACAGACATATATTTTAAATCAATGGTCATTATATTTTATGTGAAATCCTGATTAATGGCACCTTATTTACTTTAGCAACATTTATGGCCCACAAGAAAACTTGCCTTCTTTCTTTAATGAAATATTTTTAACTGCATCTATATTTAAATCACTGATTTTTTTTGGGAGGGGCTTTAATCTAGTTTTGAATAACTAGTAGGACATATCAAATTGTTACAATCAGCTGCAGTAAAATTAAGGGAATGAATGATAGATTTATGGAGGCAGTATGGAAGCAGTATAGAGCAGTCATTTAGGGCTCTGAGCTGCAATCCTGGAGATCTGGGTTTCAATCCCACAGTCCCCACTTGCATACTGTGTGACCTTGAGCAAGTAACTTAACTTCCCTTCCCTGTGCTCCCAGGCTGCACCTAGAAACAAGCTTCAGCTTAGTGTGCTTTACCTGGTTAAACCATTTCCCCTCCCCCCTTCATAGATCCATGGAGCTGTGTTTACCCCTCTTCCATACAGTACTAATATATTTCATCAGTTAATCAGTCCTGTTCAAGGATAAACTTTTTTTAATTCTAAAAACATTACTGTATAGTTTGGAGGATATTAACTAAATAAATATTTATATCTCAGATAATGCACCAGTCACAATGACAATTAAAATAAAAAAAAAAAAACTTCATTTACATTTAGATCAGACCCTACTCAAAGATCAAAAATTATAAACTAGAATATATCAGGAAACTGCACTGTTCTTTGAGTACAACACATATACTAAGTCTCCAGCTACTACAATATGGGATGCTTACAAAACATATATTAGAGGGATCTCAATCTCATACAATTCTAAAAAAAGAAAAATGTCAGGAAACAAAAAATAGACACAATAGAAAAACTAACAGATCAAAAAGAAAATCTTTATCAAATAAACAAAGACCCCATCATACTGCAGGAACTCATGATATTGAGTAACCAATTCAACACACTTTCTATTATTGAAGCTGAATAATTATTAAAGATACATTTAAAATACTATGCCACAGGTGATAAACTGTATAAAATACTCTCATGGCAACACAAGTAAGAACAAGAAGCCCTAATAATGGAACCATCTCAAATAAAATATTTGACAACTGCTATCAAAAACTATATACCACAGAAAGGGATCTGGATATACAGGGGCCTGGATATTCAAAGCGGTTGCACATGTGCAACTGCGGAAATGCGCCAATTCCAAGCCCCAAACCATAGTGCAAGTGTGCAGCAATGGCCAGATGCACAGAGCAGACTTAAGCCTATAAAAACGGGAAGCAAGTAGGGGGACAGCACCTGCACCAGAGGGGAGCAAGGCAGACAGAGGGAGAAAGAGAGACAGAGAGACAGAGTGTGAGAGACAGAGAGAGAGAGACAGAGAGAGAAAGACAGAGAGAGAGAGAGAGAGAGAGACAGAGAGAGAAAGACAGAGAGAGAGAGAGAGAGAGAGAGAGAGAGAGAGAGAGTGTGTGAGAGACAGGGAGACAGACAAAGTGAGAGTGAGAGAGTGAGAGAGAAGAAGCCACCAGACCTTGATGGGAGCAGCACAGGCATCCACAGGGGCATGGGACAGAGATCGCAGGTGGCTGAAAGCCAGGGGCAGGTGGCACAGGAGGGAGCCGGCAGAGCGACAGGCACTGTCACATGGTGGTAAGCGGTCCAGTGGAGCCAGACACGCAGGGGGAGATAGGACAACAGGGGCCATGGCCAGTGCAGTCTTCCAAATGGAGGTCATAATGAGAGGTGTGAGGAGGCAGGAGGCAGAGTGACATGGCCGTGGAAGGGCCCATCGGCGGTATGCCCACGACAGGCGGTACTGGCCCCGCATCAGCTTTGAGACCCACACTGATACAGCGATCGTGGGCTGGTATCACCTGAACCAGGTGATTCTGAGGAAGCTCTGTGTGCTGTGCAGTGAGGAGATGCAGACACCCACTAGAGAGAGCCACACCCTGACAGTGGAGATGAGGGTGACAGCCGTCATGTGCCTGCTTGCCATGGGCACTTTCCAGAGACCAACAGGGGACACCACAGGCATAACTCAGTCGGCCACGTCATGACACCTCACACAATTCCTCAATGCCCTGCTGCCACATGCTGCAGACTACATCCATTTCCCCAGCACACAGGAAGAGCATACAGCAACCATGCAGGAGTTCCACAGGGTAGCATGGATGCCTGGTGTGCTAAGGGCCATCAACTGCACCCATGTGGGCATCCGCATGCCATCTGGCCTGGAAGGGGTAGCATATGTGAACAGAAAGGGCTACCCTAGTATCAACTGCTAGGTGGTGTGCAATGCCAGGGGGGCATTACCAATGTCTGTGCCACACACCCAGGGAGCGCACATGACACCTTCGTCTGGTACAGCTCAGTACTGTGCCACAGGTTTGAGAGTGAGGATATCCCCACGGGCTACCTAGTGGGTGAGTATGGCATGACCATGAGCAGCAGGGTACAGCAGGGCATGGGATGGGGTGGGCAGGGCAGGTGCACTGGTGGGAGTGTCAGGGACGGGCAAGGGGCACAGTGACAGAGGACACCAGGTTAACCATATATCTGTCCACACAGGTGACCCTGGCTACCCACTGAGGCCCTGGCTGCTCACCCCCTACCGGCACCCATCATCCCCAGCAGAGGACCAATACAATGAGGCACATGCCAGCATATGGAACATCATTGAGCGTGTGTTCAGGATGCTGAAGGCACATTTCCATTGCCAAAACAGATCTGGCTGTGCCCTACAGTACAGCCCCTCGAAGGCCTGTGGCCTATTTCTGGCCTGCTGCATGCTGCACAACATGGCCATTGACTGTGGGATAGCTGTCGAGGCCAAAGAGGGGGACAGCAGTGGGGACAAAGTGGGCAATGGGCTGGAGGGTGGTGGGCAGCCCCCTCCCAGGTGGAGGGATGTCCAGCTCCTGAGGATGGCACGCCAGCATCGGGACACAATTGCAAAGCAGCACTACGGCACACGCAGGTAGGTGAACAAGCATCCATGCACTGAATAGACACATTAGAATGGCACACAGACAAGGGCAGGCATGGCCATGGGCATGCACACAGGCGCAGAAAGCGGTGGCTGTGCCACAGTCACACACTACACCGTGCAACACTGTACAGCAACCAACACACAAATACACACACACACACACACACACACACACACTGGCACCCACAGGCACATGCCCAGGCACTAGCATGTGGCGTGGATCAGATGCAGGGTGCCGGTCCACAGATGCAACCAGTGCTGTGCTGCCATCATCACGCACACGCAACATGGGCCTGCAGCCAGGCAGGTGAACACACGGGCAGTGTGTGGCACGACACAAAGGTGCCACGACTGTGTCATGCACATTGCCCAGGTGCACACAGGGCAGTGGCAGGAGACAGCAGGCAGGGTGGCATCAGGTCCACCACACAGACACACAGCCACCATGGACATGGGAGCAGCCGCACTGTGGCCACTCGGCAGCCGCGATCCGTGGTCACTGGGCAGCCACACCGTGGTCACTCGGCAGCCGTGCCGTGGCCACTCGGCAGCCACACCGTGGCTACTTGGTGGCTACAGGCTGCTCAACGGCCATAGTGGGGGTTTGCGACTGCCCTCCCAGGGGTCAAACTGAGGGAATGTGACCGGGTCCTCACAGGGGTCTGTAGGCACCCAAACCGGCCCGCCCCAGGCATGCCTGGGACACCGACAGCAGAGCCCGGTGTCAACACTGAGGGAATCACCTGACGCTGGGTCTGTGGAGTGGACATTGCACTCTGTGGTGACTGTGGCAGGTGGCCATGCCCTGTGGCAGCCAGTGGTACAAGGCCAACCATGATCACATTGGCTATGCAGTCCAGGGCTGTGGTCGTGTCCTCCCGCAGGTGCTTTATGGACTCCAGGACCTGCGCAGTGCCCCTCTCACACTGCTAGGTTGCCTGGCACACCTCTGTGTGCAGTGCATGCACCCCAGCTATGAACAGCACCTGTTGCTCCATGGAGACCCGCAGCAATCAGGTGTGCTCAGTCAATGGGTCAGTACCCAGGGGTGCATGGGCATGTCACTGTCCCACTGGTGGTGTATGACCACACTGCATGGGCCCCTGCTCCAGTGGGTGCTGCACAGTTAGGTCCCCATGGGGTTGGTCAATGTCAGGTGCACCGGCGGTGGACACTGAGCCCCTCCGTACAACCTCCCCTGCCATCTGCTGCTGCTGCTCCTCTGGTCCCTGTGAGCTGTCCAGCGCCAGGGCGGTTACACCACCACCCAGCGCCGCTGTGCCTCTGCACACAGCAGAACCAGGGGCTGCATTGGGCAGCTCTTCCACTGCTCTTCCACTGCCAACAGGCCACTGGCCATGCTGCCAGTGATGGTGGATGGTATGGGTGTCTCCCCCACGACAAGATCCCCGCTGTCCAGGATTATGGTTATGTTGTCATAGGTGTCAGACCCTGCCCTGATCTGTGTCTCCACACAGAGCATGCCATAGCTGACATTCTGCTGGAACACAGCCACGGCCTCGTCCGCCACCATGCCCAGGACATCTGGCTGGACGGCAGTGGTGTGCTGCAGCCAATCAGGCCCCTGGATGCCCGTGGAGGTGGATGGCTGGTCCTCCGGGGCTGGGCCTGCCCTCACAACAGCTGCAGGTGCTCCAGCCACTGCATGCTGGTGAGCCGGTGCTGTAAGGGAACACAGATATGTTAGTGCCGCCATACCAGCCGCTCCCTCCCGCCATACCTACCATGCAGTGATGGGCTCCCTCCAGTCTGGATGCCACCGCCCGGCACAGCCTCGACTGCGTTGCACCACATGGTGGATGCCACCAGCCCCTCTTGTGCCATGACCTGTGGCACAGCAGCTTGGCCCCCACCAGTGGCTGTCCTGGCAGCCCTTATGGCCACCACCTTCTCCTTTATCTGGCATTTGTCGGTGCCCACCTTCTTCCTGCACTCCTGTGCAGACTGCTGGTGGCTGCCCTGCTGGTTCACGGCCGCTGCCACCTCCAACCAGGCTGTGGCCCTGGCCTTGGGTGTGCCAGTGGTGCCACTCAGTAATGGCTCCCTGTCAAGGTACGCCTTGAACAGGGCATTGGATTCCGCCTTTGTAAAGTTGGGCCTGCTCTTGCGGGCAGGCCCACGTTCCTCACCCTCCTCATGCTCAGACATGTTGCTACCTGTGGACATGGACATGTGGTTACTGGCTGCAGCTTCCCACCCCATCCAACCTGCTGTGCTGGCTGTCCCCACAGCAGGCACAACTTACCTCAGATGGTTGTAATACCAGTCCATGGCCTGTGCTGTTGAGCGGCACCTTTAGAGCGCATTGCTTGCAAATGATCTGTTGCGCAATGATAATGACATGCAAATATCCCTAGTGTTCTGCGGATAGGCTGATGAGCTCATTTGCATGTGATGGCTGAAAATCACACTCTTGCACCTTGCGCAATGGACTTGCTCAGGTGCATGTCTTGGCGCAATGTCATGCATGCGCCATGGAATGAGCTACCACCTATTGCACACTGTGCGCTAGGAGCACTATAGGGGCCATAGCACCTAATGCGCCATGGACCCTATAGCACCCAGGTGCTATAGGGCTCATGGTGTTCAAGTGCTATTAGGCCTATGGCACTCGGGCGCTATTAGGCCTATGACACTCCAGTACTAAAGGGCCCATGGCGCTCAAGCAGGATTGGGCCTATGGTGCTCGGGTGCTATTGGGCCTATGGTGCTTGGGTGCTATTAGGCCTATGGCGCTCATGCGCTATTGGGTCTATGGTACTTGGGCACTATAGGGCCCATGGAGCATGGTGCGATATAGGCCCTATTGTGCACTAAGCGATCTAGGCCCTATGGCACCCATGCGCACTGGTGTGCTGACCTTCCCTGCCCTGCCCATGTCCCCTTGGGACCCGCCACAATGCCAGTGTGGCCACACCCACGCTATACATCTATGGCGATGCGCGATTGCCAGATGCCGTGCAACCGTCCATGAGGCGCTTATCCCACCCACGTTATGCATGTGTGCTACTGGGCACCATTTTGTTTCAGCATTGGCATAGACAGCATGGCACGCCGTGGTGTTCATTGTGCATAGAACTGGAGCCAGGTTGAGCTCATTAACCTGGTGGCTCAGGTGGAGCCAAATGCTGCAGGCCTGTTTGGGCAGCAGCCCCTGCAGCAGGCCAGGACTGATGTGTGGCAAGCCATAGCTGCTGGTCTGGTCCAGGCCACAGGGGTGCAATGCACCAGGGATCAGTGCAGCCACAGATATGGTGATCTGATGCAGAGGGACCCGGAGCAGCTTAAGGCGCTGCAGGCTCGAATCCACAGGGGGGCCATGCCACGGCCAGGTAAGTGGGCACATGCTACTTCTGTGCATGGTTGCTGTGTTATGGTGTTGACTGGGCTGCCTGCCATGCCGGGGGTGGGGTCGCTCGCTGTTATTGTGAGCCCTGTGGTGTGGCATTGCCAGTCACCAGGTGCGCTATGCCACTACCCTATGGCTCATGCCCGGCTGGGAAACACACCATGCATAGGGGTGGGGGTGTTGGGCTTATGCTGTGGCTGTGTTCTGATGTGTGCCTGTCTGTATCCCTTATCTAGGACCTGAGGATTGACACCATGCCATGGTGGCAGTGGTGCACAGTAGCCCGCAGCAGGTTGCTGCAAGTGGACCGGTCAGTGGAGCTGGCCCCCGTGGGGCAGGTGGAGTGGCTGCTGGATTGGTGCATGCTGCACCGCAGCAAGCAGATAGACACTGTTCTGTTCCTCTACTCCTTACCAGATGGTCGGCAGTGGTGGGGGTACAGCCATGGCCACCTGTACCTTGTGCCATGTCAGCTGTGTGCAGCACACTGTGCAGTGAGCATGCCACCGTGGGGAACTCATTGCACACATGTGGCAGCTGTTGGTGGGATGGGTGTGTCTGGCTGCCACCAGTGCTGCTGTGGTGCTGTTTTAGCACTGTGCCACCTGCCTGCCTGCCACTGAGCCATCGGGTGGCCCTTGGGCAGCAGTGTCCACTGCTGTGCACTGTTGTGGCATTCTGGGGTGTTGGCAGGTATTGGCCCACCCACTGTGGGTGGCCGGGGTGCCACTCCAGGGGCATGTGTTCCCACTGTCCACTGTGCACAGTGGGAGGGCATGGTGTCTGTGGACATGCACTGATCACTTGTGTATTCCTTTGTCATAGGCATCCAGAGGAGATCGCAACTGCCCTTATTCTGCCATCTTCTGAGGCAGATCATTTTGATCATCTCCACCATGATGGACATCACCCAGCAGATGAGAAGCATCGTGCTGTGTGACAGGTGACACTGGAGGCATCAGGCAGCTGCAGGACATGGCTACCTGCAGCGGGAACTGTACCTCCTCCTTGCCCCTGCCATCTCTTCCCCTACCTTCCCCCGTACCACTGTACAGTCTCTGTCCCCTCTCCCCATCCCTCACTCTCCTACCCTGTCCCTCTGGTTATCTTGTATATAGTTTTTCAATACATTTTTCTACCTCACCTGCCTGTGTCTGTGTCTGTGTCTGCTTTGTGGCTGGTGAGTGGCACCATGCTGCAGTGGCATGGTGGGTGTCTGTGTAGTGTTCCTGTGTCCTTGTGTGGGCCATGCATGGTGGTGTCCTGCCCTTTGGCTGGTGGCTGTGCCTTGGGGTGGCCATGGGCTGGCTGTTCAGGATGTGTGGTGCGTGTGTGTTGGGTGTCATGTGCCAGGGTGTGGCCTGCCATGGTCTGGGTGGGTGGGGGCATGCCATCCAGTGGGGGCGACAGTGGCAGCTCACCCCTGGCTGTTGGTGCTTCCTGCTCCCTGCAGCCACTGCCCTGGTGCTGGGGGAATGGGGGGGCTGGCTGCCTGTGTGCACCCTGCAGGCGGTGGTCACCTGTGGCCCACTGCTGTGCATCATTGCCACTGTTTCTGGCAGGGCTCCACTGTCTCCCCATGCTGTCTTCCCCTCCCACCTGCCTTGCTCCCAGCTGTGCCTAGTGCTGGTCCTATAGTGCCTTGACGCATCCTCCGTTGCTCCCTTGTGCATCGCTGATTGTGCTATGGCACTTGTCGGGTTGTTCCCTGGCGCATCTTTGGCTGTGCCAGAGCGCATCCCTGTGATATTCAGTGGTGTTGCGCTGGCACATGTAGCCATGTGCAACAATTGAATATCGCAGTCACTGCACCATAGCACAGTTGAGTTGTGCTGCACCAGGGTTTGCACAGGCTTTTGGTGCATTTCTGAATATCCGGCCCAGGATATAAATTCACTTTTACAAATAATTGCTCTTCCTACCCTTCAAGATAACCACATTGCCCTCTTAGAACAGGAAATCACCACCACAGAGATAGAACTAGCAGTTAAAAACTTAGCAAACAGTAAAGCCCCTGGCTCAGATGGCATTTCTACAGATGTTTAAAAAATTTTTTCAGATTTGATCATCCCTCAATTAAAAAAAAATCTCTGTGGTTATAAACTGGAACACAAATCCTTGTATTTATCTGCTACAGAAGCAAAAATTCTGTTATTTAAAAAAAAAAAGACAAGGACCCTACCAACCCTGGATCATACAGACCCATATCTTTCATAAACACAGACAGTAAAATATTAACCAAAATGATAGCCAACTGATTGGATACCATTCTTCCTCACATTATTCACCTGGATCAAAATGGATTTACAAAAGGTAGACTATTAAAAAAAATATTAGAAGAACCATACATCTTATTGATAATTGTTATGCATATATGCAAAAGGTATGCATATTTGAGCCAAGAATCCCAGGACAGAGTATTACCTGGATAGAGTCCGAGTATCTGCATCAGCGGAGAAGGACCTGGAAGTGATGATCACTAGTGATCTGAAGAACTCCATTCAGTGCAAGAAATCAGCAGCAAAGGCAAACAAGATGCTGGGGTGCATATTTAGGGGGATCAGTAGTAGGATAGAGGAGGTTATACTGCCTTTGTACAGGTCACTGGTAAGGCTGCATCTAGAGTATGGAGTTCAGTACTGGTTCCCACACCTCAAAAAGGACATTAATCTGCTGGAGAAGGTCCAGAGGAGGGCTACAAAGATGATAGTGGGTCAGCAGGGTAAGGCATATGAGCAAAGGTTGAGGGCACTGAACATGTACTCCCTGGAAAACAGGAGGGCGGGGGGGGGAAGGAGGGAGGGAGGGAGTGAAAGAGAGAGAGAGAGAACATGATAGGGCTTTCAAGTACTTGAAATGAATAAATAAGGTTGATAAGGACAGTCTCTTTAAGCTAAGTGACAACCATAAAATGAGGGGGCACAGTCTTAAACTGGAAGGTGGGAAGTTTAAGAGGGAGGTCAGGAAGCACTCCTTCACAGAGAGGGTGGTGGACACTTGGAATGAGTTGCAGGAAGAGGCCATCTCATTGAAGACAGTGGGCAGCTTTAAGAGAGTCTGGGATAAACATAGGGGGAAGGTAAGGATCATGGGTAGGGAGGATGGGAGGAGTGGGGAGGGTTGGCAGGGACATTAGTTCAAGCTGTGACCCTGCAATATGAGCAGACTTGATAGACCAAATGGCCTTCTTCTGCTGGCTTCTTCATAGGTTCATAAAATTTCCAGTTTCTTAATACTCACATTAGACACAGGGAAAGCAGTTTCATTGAGACCCTGCTAGTGCACATGAAATTCAGACCCAAAATTAGAACATGGATAGAAATCCTTTATCAAAACTTAACTGCTAGAGTAAGAACAAATGGCAGACTATCTGACTCCATTAAATTACATAGAGGCACCAGGCAGGGATGCCCACTTCCCCCGCTTATCTTTGCATTAGCAATCGAGTCGCTTGCCATAGCTATTAGAAACGATGAAAAGATATAGAGCCTAACACTAGATACAATTACACACAAGATGTATGCAGATGACACATTAATTCATACAGAAAATCTTAACTATATTTATAATGAATTAAATAAAACTTTAGTCACATTTGGTAATCTGTCAGTATATGAGATTAACTGGGGCAAAATAGAACTGTTAGGGCCAGATATTCAAAGCGTAGCGTGGGGTGCAAATCCGTTGCGCTGGACTAGCGCCGAATTTGCCCCCGACTGCAATATTTAAAAGCACATTTAGCACCAGCTCTAGGTGTTAGCACTGATGCTAAACTATAATGTATGCAAGTGAAGGACTGAGGGGAAGGGCCCTGAATGCCGGCGCACCAGCATATTCAAAGGTATAGCACCACACTACAAGCATTAGCATAACCTGTAGTACGGCGCTGAATACCACCGAGAAAAGGCCAGCAGTAATGTGCCGGCAGTAAGGTGGCGAGAGTGCCCCCCCAGCATGTATCCCGACCCCCTTTAAAATATATATACATATTTCCTGGTAGTCTAGTGGTCCCCCAACCCCCATGCATGTATCTCGACCCCTGTTCACATATAAAAATTAAATATTTCCCTGGTAGTCTAGTGGTCCCCTCACCCCCACGCATGTATCCGGACCCCGTTCACATATAAAGATTAACAATTTCCCTGGTAGTCTAGTGGCTCCCCACCCCACGAACATATCCCGACCCTGTTCACATATTAAAATTAAATATTTCCCTGGTAGTCTAGTGGCACCCCCACCCCGATGCATGCATCCCGACCTCTTTGCACATCTCTATCAAACCCTTTCTTTTCCTGGTAGTCTAGCGGCCCTCCTACCCAGCAGTAACACCCCGCTGATGCCAAAACAGTCCGAGAACAGAGCCAGTGACCAGGTCAGCTCTCCTCTCACCACCACGGCTGGCACCCGACTGAGATACGAAGCTACAGTGACGCTTTCGCTTTGCTCCTGAAAAGGAGAGCTGTCCCACTGACCTGCACCACAGCTGACGCCGCGCGGAGGGGAGGCGAGGGTTGACCTGCTCCAAAAGGTCCCCCCCCTTGCGCCACCCAGAGGACTGCAGAATTGTCAAGTGGAGGTGCGTGGGCTACTGCTGCTCCGGCGGGCCTCCTTGGCGGACGACTTTGCAACGCACAAGCTCCCGGCCCCTGCCCCAGTGCAGGAGAAAGCTGAACAGGTTTTTTGGCCCACCATGTTCCCTCCTCCCATTAAATGCTCACTGGCTCCACCCCTATGAACTGTCTCACCCAATCGGCTAATAGGGGAGGTATCTGTTTCATTGTTAGTGGTAATTAGCTTGATTACTATCTTGTGGAAGTCAGTATCACCCAAACGGCTAACAGGGGAATTATTTGCTTAATTATAATTGGTAATTAGGTTGTCTTTCCTACCCTGGTTAATGCCCTTCCTACTTTCTTATCCTAAATTGAGTCAATGATATTTTACATGTTGGTATACGCTAAATAGAGTCAAAGAAATGTTATATGCTTGTATATGCTTACTGACTTCACTACTGTCTACTGCCTGTCAGTATTATCCAGATGGCCTACTTCTCTGCAGCTATTTTCTGATAAACTGCCCTGCTCTGTCTTGTGTCAGAACCTAAGTCTTGTACAGGTGTTTCTCATACTGCTGGTTCCTCCTGTCTCATCTCCTGCTAACAGAGATCTTAACAAAAGAAGTAGGGCCTCACTATACCAGACTCCCGACAAAAGGTGTAGGGCCCAACTATCCCAGTCCTGCCACACTGTCTGCTGAAAACAACCTTGCTAGTATTACTATTATACTAATCCTAACACCACCTGTACTGCTTGGACGATGGCTGTCTAAACTCTGTCCTCGTATAACTGTCAACAGGTGGTAAGTGTGCTTACAAAGGGCTAGGCAGGACCTCCTTCCCAGGAATCAACTTCAGCCCCTCTGTCCATAGCTGGTAGCTTTGAGTTGCACTGTGCAGGCCTTATTTATTTACTTGGCACATACCTAAACAAATCTCACTGACTTCCTTCCCACCTTAGAACATCCACCCCTCCTTCCTACACAGTAGTTCTTGTTAGCAGACTGGTAATTATCTCACAGGCTAGTGCTATGCCTCCAGCCAAGATGTGAACATGGTTCCCCTCCCATCCGTCTAGTGAGGATAGGGATACTCAAATATTAAAGGTAGAGAGGGTTCTGGCTGTCATCCGCAGGGATATAGGCCTTGTAGATCTTATAGTGGGACTCTCCTTGTTGCATATGGTCACCTCCCCCCCAGTATCACTGGGAGACAACTGGGATGGTCGTCCACCTACGAGGTCCCTGACTACACCTTCTCCAATATCCTTGTGTTCACCTAACGGGGTCAGGATACATTCTGGGGTGGGAGGACCACTAGACTACCAGGAAATGGATCTATTTGTACATTACACGGGGTTGGGATACATGCAAGGGGTGGGGAAACTAGACTACCAGAAACAGACTTTTATTTCAAATGGGGGTCAGGATGCATGTTGGGGGTGGGGGACCGCTAGACTACCAGGAAACAGACTGTTTGTTATTTCAAATGGGGGTCAGGATGCATGCTGGGGTGGGCGGACCACTAGACTACCAGGAAATGGATATATTGTTTTATTTAACGGGGTCGGATACTTGCTGGGGGGTGGGGGACCACTAGACTACCAGGGAAATGGATCTATTGTTATATTAAACAGGGGTCGGGATACGTGCTGGGGGTGGGGGCCACTACACAATCATAGCATGCCATGTTATTCAGTGCTACCAAGGGTCGGGGATCAGGAAGGGGAAGGGGGGGTTGACACCGCAGTATTACCATCAGCTTTTTGCCAGCAGTATTTGGCACCGCGTTACAGGTCGTGCTAATGCCTGTAGTGCAGCACTATACATTGGAATATGCTGGTGCACCGACATTCAGGGCCCTTCCCCTAACTCCCTCCCTTGCATACATTATAATTTAGCATCAGCACTAACACCTAGTGCCAGCACTAAATGTCCTTTTCAATATAGCAGTTGGGGGCAAATTCGGCGCTAGTCCAGCGCAACGGAGTTGCGCCCCGCACTATCTTTTGAATATCTGGCCCAAGCTCTAAATATAAAGAAAACCATTACTTTAAAATATCTGGGAGTATATTTAAAAAATAATAATGAGGAATTATATTGGGACAATTTGAACTTCTATTAAACAAAACAAAAAGTGATTCAGACCATTACCTCTAACCCTTAGAGGCAAAGTGAACGTGATTAAAATGAACACCTTACCTACATTTCTTTTTTTATTTCAAACAATACGTATAATTCTAAACAACATTTTTTATTTTTAAAGATGGAAAGTATTATTAAATACAGAATAATCCATGGGACATTGCGTGTAATGAGGATTTTATGCATTCCCGAGGTGTGTGTTGCCTCATAAACCCCAAAAGCAAAGCTTGAGAGGTTTATCAAGGCATCACACACCAAGGGTGTACATATAATCTGAACTGACACACACTTCCTTATGTTCTGTGTTTTATAATAACTGGTTCCTTTCATTTTTTTTGTCGGACAGGTACTTGTTGAACAGCCTAACCGTGGTCTTAGTTTTTCTTAGAGTGTTTCATTTTTCTTGCTGCTCTATGAATGTCTGTCTTTCTAGGCCACTAGGTTGCTGAAATGGGGACGAATGTGCCATTTTTTAGGTAGGCAGACGGACATTAGTAGACCACTGGTTATTTTTAGTTTCTGTGAGAAATGTGTCTTTCTTCAGCTGCATATAAGTTAGATTCCCATTCAGTGGTTTCATTGAGGTTAGTGCAATCAAGTTGGCTGTATGAGGAGCTAGTAGCACAAGCATGAGAGTGATTTTAGAATTGTTGCAATAGGTGCTTAATCAAACTCCATTATACATGGACAATTATACACATATGTGTATAGTGGGCAAAATTGGAATATTTCACCTGGCAAAATATTTTGCGTAATTAGCACATTACGCAAAATGAAATGCAAAATTTCACCCGCAGTTGTGAGTGAAATTTCTCCACCAAGCCGGCAAAATTTCACCTGTGGGTGAAATTTCATCACCGTGGGTGAAATTCCACCAATGTTGGTGGAATTTTGCCACCCATGAGTAAAATTTCAGCAATGCTGGCAGAATTTTGCCACCCGCAGGTGAAATTTCACCATTGCTGGTGGACTGTTCAGAGGGCGAAAATGCAGGTGAAATTGCAAAATTTTGCTGCATTTTCGTGAAACATTTCACGCAGCAAAATTGCAGATTTTGATGCAATTTTGAGGGCAACATTTAATTTCGCTGCATCCCTATATGTGTATAATCAAACTGATATGCATGGGTGATTATGTACATATGTGTGTAATCAAACTCTATTATACATGGGCATGTATAATCACCCATGTATAACAGAGTTTGACAGCTTCTTCCCACTGTTCCTGCTGGCAGTATAACCTAGAGGTTAGAGGAATGAGGTGTGAACAAGCTTGGTGCATCCAGCAGACCAGACCTGAATTTGATTCTCACAACCTCCACTTGCATACTGTGTGACTCTGAACAAGTCACTTAACTGCCCAGTGCTCCCAGGCCATCCCTGAAAACAGGCACTTGTGCCTAGTAGGCCTTATCTGGTTACCAAAGACTAAAATAAAAAAAAATCACTAACTAGTTATTATAAAGTTTTTATGGAAAGGTAAGAAACCAAGATTAAAAACTTATTAACTATATATTTCTAAATTTCAAGGGGGCCTTTCTTTACCTAACCTCCGATGGTATTACTCAGCAGCAAACATTGCATCTTCATATGAATGGTTCTATCAGCCACAGCACTGGTATGGATGCCAGATTGAAACAAGATTTTACCCCATGTGAAGATTTAAAACATACTGTATATTACAGTATATGCAGGCCCCCAGTGGGCAAAATTGGACAACCTGTGTATGACCACATTCACGACATGTATGCTATGGGAAAAAAACCTTGAAAATCAGGAATACCCAAAAGGAAATTATACCATTGTCTCCAATATATAGTGTCAGTGGCTCAGTAGGTAGCACACTCCGCCTCTGAGGCTGGGAGATCAGAGGGCCATGGGTTCAGTTCCTACACCTGGCACTTGGGTTAATATCCCAGTACTGACACTGTAGTGCAGCATGAGAGGGGTGCTGCACTTTTGAGGTGCCATCTTTCAGATGAGACATTAAACCAAGGTCCCATCTTCCTGGATTGGTGGTAGTTCAGGTGGATGTTAAAGATCCCATGGCACTTATTGAAAAGAGTAGGGAAATTTCCCCGGTGTCCTGGCCAAATTTCCCTCATTCACTAAAAATACCATCAACAGATTAATCTGGTTTAAGGTCAGTTGGCTTTCATCTGTATCCTCCTCCCCCGGGTCATGCCTGAAAATAGACAGGATTTGTCTAGTGCACTTACCCGGGTCAACAAAAACTAAATAAAATAAATAAATATATCTTAATGGATATTTTACCCCATCTACCATAGATCTAGGCTTCAAGCAATGGTATATGCATTGAGTGACAGATAATAGTCAATAGTTGAACCACAGAGATATGTTAGACTTTGAAACAATCAAAACCACATATAACCATCCCAATTTTTTTTGCTACCTACAGATCCAAAATTGTGTAGGGAAAAATGGGGATATCCTTTCTGAACCACAACTAACTGAATGGTAAATTTTATTAACTCAACCCAACAATGTGAAACTTATCTCAAAAGTGTTCACAGTTATACAAACCCACTGTGGTTCCATGTTATAGACTTTAAAATCAAAATGGGAATCAAAAATAAGATATAAAATAGCAGACAACAATTGGGGGAAAAATTATAAACTCATCACACTCTGGTATATTATCATTCAAACTATTACACATTGGCTTCAATATAATTCACAGAACTTACTACTCCCCAAATAGGGTAATCTTAGTGAACCCGAGCTTATTTAATGTATGTCCTAGGTGTAAATCTGAGCATGGAACCTTGAAACATATGCTGGTAAATTGCCCACAACTAGAAAAATATTGGCAAAAAATATTAAAATCCATTTTTAAAATAACAGCACTTCAATTAAGAAAAAACAGTGAATTTTTATTATTACTTCCTATATCTATAATTAATAACTGTAACATTCAATAAAAATACAGTCATTGGGTTATTAAATGCATTTAAATGCATCGTAATGAAATAGAAGGATCCATCTCCTTGGGATTTCAACACTTGGATGAGCATTAAGACTGACACATAGAAAACAGAAAAAGTGCATTATATCTAGGAATAAAAGACAGAGATATTTGGTAAGATATTGTCAAACTTTGTAAATTATATAAAATCAAATGAATTATTGAATAATCTTTTTTAACTTTATAATGACTTAGAATATATAAACATGCTTAACATATACTACTCTAAGTGTAACCTAAAAAAGGTCTAAAAAAACTATATGAAGCTAGGTTTTACTTACTATACCCTTATGTTCCAGCAAAGTGCCTAAAGAAAGTTTATCAATAGTTGTTGCTACTACTATGTAAATTGTAAAGCTTGTTTATCAATGTACAGTACATGTGTATAGTCTTGCTATATTATTTATTTGGAGATCAATAACAAAAAATGGTGCCCAGGCATCATATGTACAGTACTTTAAAAAGAAATTGATTTTCCTTTTTTTATGTGAGTGTATGCAGTTCATTCTCCTTTTCTACCCATAACATTTTTGGACATCTAATGCCAACTTACCACAGCCTTGCAATAGCTGATGATAAACACTGTAGGTTAATTACTTCCACATGTATTTGTATCACTTATTTATTTATGTCTGAAAATATCTTAACAATAGAAATACAAGACAAAGCTAGGAGCAGTCATAAACTAATCAAACATAGTATATGATATATTTTTAAACAAAGGAAGGTACCAACAAAAAATAAATATAAAAATAAATAAGTCTGGCAAACAATCTTACTAAATTGCGCAATGTGCAGTAATGTTTTTATGTTTTCTTCTGGGAACCAGTTGAACTACATGGAAATACGTAACCCAACTGAAAGACAGCAAGGCCAAAAAAAAAAAAGAAGAGTCAGGGAGAAACCATAATATTTTCTGGAAGAAAAATGCACTGTAAACTTTTAAATAAAAACTAATTGCTTGTAAAATCCAGTGATCATACCAGTAAATGAACTCGCACAAATATTTCTATGGCTACACAATTAAGGCATGGCTTAATGCCGGTGTGTGTGTGTGAATGTGTGTGTGTGTGCATGCATGTGGGCTTTGGGCATATCGTGCAGAAAACTTGGGTCTGAAACTCAAACCTTACTCTCCCACTAGAGCCAGGGGAGCCTTAGGCACTGTGGAGGTAACACTCATTACATTAATACATTTTTATAGTTGCTACAAACATACTGTAGTATTAATAATGTGGGTGACCACATGCATCTGGTCCTACAAACAGGGCAGAATGCTGGAGACAACTACAAATGAGGGTTGGTGGGTGGGAATATTGGAGAATATGTGTATCATTATGTTTTATCTCTTATTCCTTTGGATTCATTCTATTGTATATGTGATAGGATAATATGGGATTTTATTTATTTATTTAAATATTTTACTAGGACAGGTTGCTCATCTCCTGGTGCGACCTGGGGTTGGGAGAACATGGAGGGGTTATACAGATAACATGGAAAGAACAATAAAACACAGCAACAATACAGAATCTTATTACAATTGAGTAATACTAGAGTAGCAATAACACTTTTGTGTGAACATGAAGGATTGGAAGAATATATACATTGTAGTGCCACCAATAACTCAAGAAGAACAGTAACCATAGTTCAAATAATCACAGTAATAGAGAGCAATACACATTATGTGGCAGCATGATATGAGTGTAAGAATATATATTTTTTAAGTGCAACCAATACCTCAAGAAGACCAGAGGAAGGGGAGGGTGTGTGATGCAGCTGAGAGAATGTTCAGCACGTAGCAGTTTGGGAAAAAGGGCAGGGACTAGGTGGGGTGAATGGGTTCAGGTGTAGGTAAGGGGAGGGTAGAAGAGGAGGAGGAGGGGGTAAGATGGAGGAAAGGGTGAATTAAGACCACTGAAGGAATAAGGTGAAAGCAAGTGAATTTGTCTTATGTATCATGACTGCATTTTGTATATTTGCATACTTGCAGTATGTTTCATTTGTGATTAATGTGTGTATTTGTTTACCTTTCAGACTCAACAAAAAAAGGAAATGAGTAAAACACTGTCCAGATCACTTTTTAGTTAAATAAAGTACATGTATACAGCTTATGTAACTCTAAAGTCATTCAAATAAACAGGTTATTTTCACTGAACAACCGAGAAACTTTGCACACACCATCAAATAAAAAAGCATATTTACTCATTCTGAACTATTCTTTTTATTACAGCAAATAAACCATGAAAGCTGAACAAGCACAACTCAGTCCCAATATTTCATGTGTGTGTGTTTTGTCAAGAGATAATTTGCTCCCCCTGGTGTACACACATTCATACTGTACTACTGAATTAAGAGTGACCACAGGGGGATCGTGCAAAATAAAGTGGAAAGTGTATGTTATTTTCACTGTTGGGTACCCAAGTGAAAATAAATATATACATTTTTCATTTGAATATGTCATTTCCATTTATTTCAGGTCTGAATATGTAAGTTATATAAATGGAACATACAACAACTTGACTAAAAATGTGCCATTTATTTCCATTCGTTAGGGGGTGAAATTTCTGTAACTTACTTTGCCACTCACGGGTTACAGTCCTGCCATCTCACTCAAGTAAGTAAATGGTGTATTTTCAGTCAAGCAGTTGTATATCTCATATACAGAGATATATTTTCTTTGCAAAAAAACATTGTTAATGCATTAGTTAGGATTAAAGCAACAAAAGTAGGAAAATGTGGCATTGGAATTTCCAACCCTAACACTCCACCACCCACCAGACAGCAATGGGAAAAATCATCACAGTTTCACCTCTCCTGCATCTGCCCTAATCAGGCATGGTGTGTGCTTTGGGGCTGTCAGACCTAATGCTCACCTCATTCAATCACGAAAGAAACAGATGTGTAGAGCATATGAGAAAATTGCAATCTTTTTCCCATTGCTGCCTGATGGGTGTGGTGGGGTGTTAGGATTTGAATCCCTAATACCACATTTCCCTATATTTGTCACTTTAACCCTAATTAGTGCATTAACAAGTTTTTTTGCAAATTACTTAATTTTTGAGATAGTATAATTGTATCATCATTTCTCTCTGGGAGTGCTGGGTCCTCCGGGCCCCATGCTTGCATTTGTCATAAAACCTGAATGAAATTGTCAGCATTGCCTTTTTATTAACCTGGCTCATGAACCTGGTAATGAAAATGTAGAAATCTCAATAAAAACATGATTTCAAGCCACTGCAACCCCATTGCACACCACAGATTCAAAAACACAGTTTGATCAGGGTTTCAAAAATGACAGCTGTCACATTCATGAGGTGGTGTAAAAACATGATTATGTTTAACATTTTGAGTCAAAACATGTAAAATGTCCAAAGTTACATGCAAACATAGCAAAATTTAAATGTATGTGCATAAGTTTGCCATTTTTACATATTTTCCCCAAAATTTTCAACATAGCCTTCTTATAGACAAAGAACCCCAGTGCAACTTGACTTCCCGGCCAGTGCCCTTTGAGGAAACCATTGCCTCAGTGCTTGCACACTGAGATTCTTTGTCTTTAAGACAGTTTTTGGTTTTTATTGGGTTCACCACAATATAACCCAGATAGTCCATCTTAGGGTAGCTGGTTCATTCCACTAGGATGTCACACAGACGAGGCACACTGATGAGTCATGGTAAAACGAAACACATGTATGTGTCTTCTGTTAGCACTCTTTGCAGACTGTGTGAGAGGTCTTTTGGCATCATACATTTCTGCTTAAAGTTGAAACAGCATAATATTCCTTGGTGATTTGCATACACAGCCTGCGATGCTTTGCATTATGGGAGTATGTGTGATTTTGTATTTCTTTGCAACTAGGCTTCCTGGCCAATGTCCTTTGGGGTAACCATTGCCTCAGTGGTTGCGCACTGAGGTTCTTTGTCTTTAAGCTTGTTTTTTTTTTTATTGGGTTCACCACAACATAACCCAGATAGTCCATCTTAGGGTAGATGGTTAATTCCACTAGGGTGTCACACAGATGAGGCACACTGATGAGTCCTGGTAGGGTGAAACACGTGTATGTGATTTCTGATAGCACCCTTTGCAGACTGTGTGAGAGGCCTTTTGGTACCATGTATTTCTGCTTAAAGTTGAACTAGCAGAATATTCTGTGGTGATTTGCATTATGGGGGTATGTGTGATTTTGTATAGCCTTCTTATGGCTCCAACTTGTGAACAAGAGTGATGAAAATTTTCAAATCCTGCCCAAAGGTGATTTTGCCAACTGACCACAAAATCACATGTCAGGCAAAATTTGTGAAATTCCACCAATATTGTTAATGAGGTAGGGTCTCAAAAATGCCACATTGAAAATTTGGTGTAAAAATATGACAAAATGGCAAAGTTATGCAGCTAAGTTGAAAGCCCCATTGAACTACATTAAACTGCACTTACCTTACTTTCTCATAACAGTCAGTGTTTCCAGCAGCAAGCTATGTCTGATCAGAGAGTGGATCCTCACCTTGGGACCTTTTCAGCTGAGTGAACATGTGTGGTGATGTGAGGCATGTGGGGTGGTGGGTTCTGACTGGAAGGTCAGGGTGGGAGGGGGGTCAGATCAGTGAGTGACTTTTTATTTTACAAGTTTCTAAAAAAAAGACATCAAGGGACCATTTTCTTTATTACAGCATATTTTTAAACAGAGGGGTGATGGTGGGCCACTGTACCTCAAGGAAATTACATTTATACTACTGGGACAGTGATTGATGGGTGGGGGATGCCACTAGACACCAGGGAAATATATTTATTTAATGGGGAGAACAATCAGAAGGAGGGGGATGCCACTAGACACCAGGCAGAAACATTTATTGCATGGGGATGGCAATCTGAGAGTAGGGGGTGCCTCTAGACAACAGGGAACTGCAACTTTTTTACGGGGGTGGTGATTGGAGGGTGGGGAGGTGCCACTAGACAGCAGGTAAATAAATCACTGTAATGGGGACAGTGATTGTAGGGTGGGGGTGCCACTAGACACCACGGAAAAACATTTATTTTATGAAGATAACAATCAGATTGTGACAGGTGCCACAAGACACAAAGGAAAGATAACCTTTATGGGGACAGCAATCAGTGGGTAGGGTGTGCCACTAGATACCAGGGAAAGACTGAGCCTTCATGGGGACACTGATCAGAGTGTGGGGATGCTACAAGACACCAGGGAAAAGATGTCAGCAAATAAAAAAGGAATTTTTTTGACACAAAGCACAATCTTTTTTCCTCATTTGTGATATGAAAAACACATTTTTTTCATATTATGCAATACGAAAAAAGATGTATAAACTAAAAAATGTAGGAGCATTTCTTTTTTTTCCTTTTCAAGATATATGCATCACCAAATCCTTACAGTATTGTACATATAGGGATTTACAGGCAATCACAAATATCTCATTATAGCTAAATATATCCACTATATCTATTATGATATTTCAGATGGCATTAACAAACAAACAGTATAAGCAATTTGATTGATTCAACTTTTCTGAACAATTAGAAAAGTTAACCATTATAGTCTAGCAAATCTCCTTATGTGAAAGTTATTTTTCTATCATGGAGTGGTTGGGACTTGATGTCACTGAATTACATCCATAAGGTCTCATTAGCTATGTATTAAAGATACATACTGACCAATGATGGCATATCTGATCACATTAGATTTTAATAACTACCCATTGGAGCCATATTATTGATAATCCTAATTCAAGTTCAAAATGTCCCCAATACTTCAGTGAAATTGAGGGTTATGGTCTTTTCAATGCATTAAAATAACTTTATAGGCTAATGTAAGGCAAAGACTTATAAATTTAATTTGATCATCGTTAACTTGAGATAGGAGACCTCTTGAAACCAGAAGCATCCATTTTACATCCTTATAGAACTGAATACCTTCTATCAGAGTGAATATACTCAATATTCCATTCCACCAACTGTTTAATTTTGGACATGTAAGGAACATGTGCTCAAGAGTGACATCCAAGTCACATCCTCTGGGGCATCTGTCTGAAATATTAGCATCAAAGAGATGCAATAAATGGGGCATATAGTATATCCTATGAAGAATATTGAAATGGATTTGAATCAATTTTGTAGATTTCAAACCCCACTCTTTCATATTTACAATCTGGCCCCATTGTTCTGGAGTGAAGTTATGGTTCAGTTTCCTTTCCCATTTGGTTTTAAGTTTCACAGCATATTTGTTGTATTGACATTTGCTATAATCACTTTATATAAGCATGGGATTAATTGTTTCCCCTCTGACCGACGTAATATGGCCAGAATCTCTTCAAAAAAAGTACTATTCAGAGAAATGGTGTTCACAAATATAAAGTGTCTAATCTGAAGATAAGCAAAGAAATGTTGTGTGACAAATCATATTGAAGTTTTAAGGTATGGAATGTGTTAATCTGATTGTCACACATCAAATGACCAGTTGTTCGCAAACCCTTTTCATGCCAAGTCTTATAGTCATGATTTCCCAGGGATGGAGGAAAGTGTCCATTCATATAGACTGGGGCAATTTCAGTACAAACAGCATCTAATTTTATAACTTTGCTAAGATTGTTCCAAATAAAGCAAAACGTTTTGAGTGATTGTAAATACTCTTTCTGTTTAACTCTTTTTTTTGAAATTCTCTTTTTATTAATTTTCAACTGTACATACAGTAGTTTAAACAGTAACTTCTGAACATAGTACATACATTCCATAAATTCCAAATTGAAAATACTATGTTACTGGGCAAAGAAAGAAGATAAAGTAAAGATACCAACAGAAATCAGAAAAACAGTGACTGGATAACCCAAATCAACTGTCCCCCAATGAGCGTCACCACTGAGGAGAGAGATATAGTGAACTGACTCTAGTAGCTAGGTGTTCCCAGGATACTTGATCTAAAAAAGCGTCCGGGAACCTATTAACATCAAAATCCCAGAGTGAGAGGTTGTAAGATTATCACCAGAGGGACAGCCAGGAGAGCTGGAAAAATTTCAGATCATGAAGACTGTGATCCCTCACTCAGATTCATTATATGTCGAGGAATCCCGATCAGTGAAGGTACAGGGCAAATAGTTTGCCCCATTTCTTCTGAAAGGCCATTGGGGAAGATCTGAAATTAGCAATCAGTTTCTCAACTTTGAAACACTGGGACATTTCTTCCACCCAGTCCAGATAGGAAATCTCAAGACTGTCTGTCCAGTGTCAGAGGACCAGTCTTTTAACCGCCATAGCAATGAGTGCTATATGGTACTTCCTTTCTTTGATCCTGATACCTGTGTAGTCTCCTATGATACAGGTCTCTAGTGTGAGATGATTTTCTAAACCTAACATGGGATCTAAGTTATCCGCAATTGTCTTCCAGAGAGGAGCCACTTTAGGGCAGTGCCAGAAAATATGGGGAAGGTCTCCCTGCTCTTCTCCGCATCTGAAACATTTTGAAGGAGCAGAGGGTCAAATTTTGATTTTGCATTGGTGTGAAATACATGTTGTTGATTATGAAATACTGGATCATCCTATTCCTATCTAGAGTATTG
This sequence comes from Neoceratodus forsteri, assembly GCA_016271365.2. NCBI lineage: Eukaryota > Metazoa > Chordata > Ceratodontiformes > Ceratodontidae > Neoceratodus > Neoceratodus forsteri. The sequence continues at coordinate 400,825,335 of CM057459.1, read as the reverse complement.
TAGATATACAGGTCCTTCCAGATTTGTCCCCATGGAAACGGGGAACCAGAGGAGGTTAATTCCCAGGCTTTGGAACCAGTTAGAGGAGTCGGGTGGGCAAGTTTCAGGAGGTAGGTGTACAGCTTAGACACCCATTAAGTTTAATTGCACTGACCCTTAACTTCCTCTAGTAGTGGTTTAATGGTTGAGGAGGTATTGCTATTCCGAACTCTTTGTCCACCAGGTGCTTTAATTGGTATATTTTAAACAGGGCATTAGTGGGAATGTTCAAGACAAGTAGTAGGTCCGTAATTGGGCCTTGCTTACCTTGCACATATAAATCTTCCACAGAGAGCTCCTGAATTGGAGGTAACCATTTAGGAACTAGCATTTTGTCCCCAATCCTGAAATTAGGGTTACCCATCAATGGTTGGCCAGGGTCCTTATTGTAACGGATTCTGGTGGAGGAGAAAAGTTGGTTAAACACCTTAACTGTGACACCCACTGGGGAGTCTTGGATCTCTCGGGGAGAGATGCAAACCACAATAAAAAGGCTGGAGGATTCATATTATGGCGAATGATAAGATCAAGATCCAGATCTAGCCATGTGGGAGGTAAGCATCTTTCAAGTCCCTAGCCATTTCCCTGCTTTGATAAGGTGACTAGACCAGTAGTAGAATTCGAAATTCGGCAATCTGAGACCCCCCATTTCCCTGGGGAGGCACAGTTTGTCGAAGGCCCGCCTCGGAGATTTATGATTCCAAATAAAATCAGTTAATGTCGAATGAATTTTTTTGAAAAAGGACCTGGGTAGCCAGATGTCTAGGAGATTCAGGGGGTAAAAGAGCCGGGGAAGGATGTTCATTTTGATGATGCTAATTCGGGCCCCCACTGGTAATGGCAGTTTCCCCCATCTTTGCAAGTCAGACTTAATTCTTTCTAATAAGTCCTCTAGGTTAAGCTTCCTGATTAGAAGGGTCTCGTGCCAGGTAAACACTGAGATATTTCAAGTGAGATGGGGTCCACTTCATGCCCAGATGGGATACGGAAGCCCGGGTAAGGTGTACATTAAGTGGGAAGATCTCAGTCTTTGCTAGATTAAGTTTATAGTTGGATAGCTCTCCGAATTGTGTAATTAACTTCATTACCACTTGTAGGGAATCAGCCGGGTTAGCTAATTGTAGCAGAATATCATCCGCATAGACTGAAATTTTGGAGGTTTGGCTGAGGACAGGCATCCTTGGATCCCTGGGGCCGCTTTGAGACTGATCAGTAATGGCTCTAAGTAGAGGTTAAATAGGAACGGGGATAGGGGGCAGCCTTGTCAGGTTCCAGAGTGGAGCTGTATGGGGGGTGAGAGGATCCCATTGCAATAAACCTTTGCCATGGGGGTCCTATATAGAGCTCTGATCCACCCTATGAACTCCCTCGGAAAGCCGAACCTGGACATGGTATACCATAGAAATTCCCAATTAACTCGGTCGAACGCTTTCTCTGCGTCCAGGGCTACCAATGCCATAGGAACCAGAGAATTTTGAGCTGCCCTGAACACATGAAAGAGCGACCTAATATGATCCATCACTGACCTCCCTTGTACAAATCCTACTTGCTCAGTACTCAATAATGGGGTCCACACTTGTTTGATACGGGAGGCTAGAATCTTGGACAGGATTTTAATATCACAGTTAAGAAGCAAGATTGGTCTGTAATTGGCTGGGTTCTGGGAGGGTTCAGCCGTCTTAGGGATCAATATAATAATGGCCTCCAGTAGGGAGGGATCCAGGGTATCTGCTGACAGTAAGTAGTTGTATAGATCCAGGAGCAGGGGAGCCAACTCCTGGCGGAAGGCCTTGTAGAAATTGGCTGGGAACCCATCCGGGCCAGGGGCTTTATCTGACGGTAGACTCTGAATAGCCTGTTCCACCTCCTCTTGGGAAAGAGGTGAGGAGAGAAAGGCCACCTGATCCTCAAGAGACGAGGGAGTGTCAGTGACTGAAAAAACCCTCTAGTCCTGAGTGGAGAGAAGGAGGTGCCTTGGACAGTATAGATTTTGGTAATAATCTTTAAAGATTGCTGCTATATCTCTGGGCTCTGTTTTGATGGATCCTCCTTGGTCTTCTAGGGTGGGAATCAGCCTAGAATTCTCCACTTCTATCAGTTTTAGTGCTAGAGTCTACTCGGTTTTCTCCCTGATCCAGATATCTAGCCTTAGTTTTCAATAAAGCAAACTCCGTCTTCTCTCGGATCAAACCTTCATATTCATTTTAAGTTTCTGGAGGTGTTCTAAGCCATTCAACGAGCTAGAAGTGACCAACATATTCTCTGCTGTTTGATTTGGTTTGAGAGACGGATAAGATTCTGCAACCTGATTTTCTTTCTCCTAGAGAAATCTTGATAAGTTCCCTCTCAAGGAGCATTTTAAAGAGCACCAGAGAATATCCATCCTGGTCACTGAGCTCGATTAGTTTCAGATAGTTTTAATAAAGAATCTAATCTGAGTGAGAGAGTGTTCTTCTTTTAATAGCTGGGTATTGAGTTTCCAGACCGTGTCACGTGAAGTCATGGACTGAGGAGAGAATTTAAACCAGACTAACGCATGGTCCAAAATTACTATGGGTTCGATACCTGCCGTGAAGACCTTAGTCATGAGAGAGGTGGATATTAGAAAGTAGTCTAGTCGTGACCAGGAATTATGGAGGGGAGAGAAAAAGGTATAGCTTTTGTTGAGAGGGTGGAGAGTTCTCCAGGGGTCCACCAGACCCAGCATGTTACCCATATCCTTCATCGCCAATTGCGGCGGAAGCAGTGGTCTCAGTGGTCTAAAAGTTTTATCCAGCTCCTGAGTTGGAGCTACGTTCCAATCCCCTCCTAGGATCAAAGGGGTGGGTAGAAGGGAGCTAAGTTTGTCAACTAGCTGCATAATAAAGGTCACATTCCCTCCAACTGGGCCATAAACCGAGCCTAAAACAATAGGGGAATTATAGAGGGATCCAGACACCAATATATATCTACCTTCTGAGTCCCTGACAACCTTCGCCGGATTGAAAGGTATGCTTTTCCTTATCATAACAGCTACCCCTCTGGCTTCCGATGAGTCTCCTGCCACAAAAACTTGGGAGAAACCTCTGACTCGTAACATATTACTTTCAGCTACAGTAATGTGGGTTTCCTGCAGACATAATATGTCGGCACCTAGTATCCAGCAATTAATCAAAATGCGGGCCCTTTTCTTGGCATCTCTGATCCCTCTCACATTCCAGCTAATCATTTTAACAGTGCTACTAGCCATATTTTAGGACAAAGTGCAATACGACACCCGTTAATCCTAACAATCTCCTCTCGCATCTTACAGTGGTGACACCCTCAAGCCCCCCCAATACACCCCAACATTTCTCTCCTAATTAAAAGTAAAACTCGGAATTAATAACATTGATAAGCTGCTCACCTCTAAAATTAAACTTCAGGTCGAAACAGTCTGCAAAATTAAGTGGCAGCTCCCAAACAATAATAATTATTCCTGTGATCAGAATCCTCCCCCTCCCATAACCTTATCCCATGAACGGTGTAAACGACAGTCCAAATATGAACACTCCAACCATCAGCAGTAACATGAACAACATCCCCATCCCCTCCCCCGCCCATTACCAAACATACACTATTTACACAACCCCACAGATCTACTGTCACAGCATCAGACACAGTTCTGGTTGCTCTCATACCCCTCCCTCCCCAGGGTACCCTTTCTAACCCTTATATAATAAAGGAACCCCACAACCATGAAACCAGAGACAGTAGCCCACCACATCTGTAGTCTGAACAGTAAAAAAAAACAGTTCCTAACAGCGAGGCATCTAACGGGTACCCAATAGCTCCCTATTTGGTCGCAAGGCATGGCACAGTTACGACCTGCCTATAAGCCCCCCGCTACCCCCCTTCCATTGTAAAAGCCCTGCCTCTGTGGGCTAAATGACTGAAATCGCCCCCTATCACCAGAAGGAAGAAAAAAGGCAATGAACAGCCTTACCTGGGCAGTTCCATTGTCCTAGTCCTCTCGGTCCAATCTCTATAGGGACCTGGAAATGAAGGGGGAAATCTCACGGGGACCGAAATGCCGACGGACCAAAACGGTCCGACCACAAATAGGTCCTCCGGAAACCGCACCCCTCCATTTAGTTCCTACTGATACATCGAGAGGCTAGGACACGAGGGAAGCAAGAGGCAGGCCGACTAGGCCTGGCGGCCTACCACCACCAATTCCAGCACCACGCAGGTCCCGGAGAAGTCCCCCACTGAAAGCAGAGGTGATCAACCCCAGGATTACCTGCACCCCCGGAGAGCTTAGCGACTACACAGTGAGTACCAAAATTGGGCCAATCTAGCCCAGAGCTTGCAAAAGGGAACAGAAAATTAACTTTAAAAGTCCTGATTACAGCTGGTAGTCCATTTCTTCTGTATTCCTAGTTCAGATTGGGCACAGTCATTTGATTGGAAGTCCCTTGAATAGATCAGGCAGCAACTTGGATAGGACAGCTAGGGCTTCTTCTGGGGTATCATAGGAGTGCCAGGAGTTTTCAACTTGTACAGACAGCTTTGCAGGGTAGATCATGCGGAAGGGCTTTCCAGCAGCTATCAATTTGCTTACTATTGGGTGGAAGGCAGCAGTTTCAGACGAATCTCTCTGGGTAAACTGGGTAATCCTCAGCTTGGCTCCATTCCATAGGACTGCTTCCAGCTGTTTAACTTGTCTAGGATGTGTTGTCTGTCCAGGTAGCTTAGGAATTTGATAATCAGAGGTCTGGGGGGGGGCGCTTGGGGGAGGTCTGGGTTGAAGAGATCTGTGAGCTCGCTCCACATGATATTGTTGGTGGACAGGAGAAGGACCCACGACCTTGTTTAAGAATTTCTGGACAAACTTGACAGTGTCTCCCCCTTCTTCCAGTTCTGGAAGACCCAAAATCAGGACGTTGTTTCTTCTGCTGCGCCCCTCCAGGTCTTCAGATTTTAGTTGTAATTTTTGTATTTGCTGGTGAAGTCTGACTATCTCAGGGTCTATTTTCTGTTGCCATCTTTCCACTGAACCTATTCTGGATTCTGAGTCTCCCATCCTTCTTGAGAGGTCTGTGTAATCTTGCCTCATAGATTTAATTTCATTGGAGATCTCTTGCAGGGTATCCTTAAAAGGTGATAACTCCTCCAAAAAGCGCTCCTCCGTCAAGGTAGTACCTCCTGCAACATTAAGACCTCCAGTAGATGAAGTTTTGCTGGCTAGAAGGTTGCAACCAGAGTTTTTAGCTTTCTTTGAGGCTTTCTCTGGGGTTGTAGGTGGGGTGTGCCTGACTCCTGAGGCCTTCATTTCTGCATCTAACATCACGATGTTCCAGCAGGCAATATACACCTTCGATTTATTCCAATGTCGATTCCTGGAGTAGCAATGATGTTTAGACAGCATTTGGTGGTAGATTGGTGGTTTTGGCTTGTCAAAAGATAAAGTTTAAGAGGGGAGAAACGGGAGCTCCAAAGCAGGCAGCCACTCAGCACCACTGCATCACGTGACCTTTTCTGTTTAACTCTTAGGACCACTTAGCAAACATAATCTCAAGTTAACATATGGAGTACAGCAAGCTTCAATTAGCATTTCCATTGAATTGTGACCTTCTTTGAATATTTCATATAAATACGTCAAATTGGTCACAGAATAGTAATATTTAAAATTTGAGAGAGAGAGAGGCCTCCCTGCTCGCTCAAAGTATACAGCTTTTCTATTTTAAGCCTGGGGCGCTTGCCCTTCCAAAGAAATTTTTTCTGCATTGTGGCCAATGTTTTGAAGAATATATAGAATAACGTTATTGGTAGCATCTGAAATAAATATAAATATTTAGGTAATATATTCATCTTCGGTGTGTTAGGTCTTCCTAATAAAGGAAAAGGAAGGTTTTGCCAATGAGACAAATTAGCTGCAATTTGTAGATTAAGCAGTGTAAAATTCAAATCAGCCAATTTCAAGAGATTTTGGTCAATGCCCATCCAAAGATATTTAATTTGTGTGACTTTATTGATATTACAGCTTTAGCTTTATTCTGCATTTAATTGTTTAAGAAATGTTCCACATTGGCTGTAATGTAGGAGCATTTCTTAAACAATTAAATGCAGAATCCAACCAAACGGGTCCCCATAAGCAAGGTACACTTGTTGGTCACTCCCCACAATGTAATTTTTATGGCTTTTTAAATTTGAACTTTTTGAAACCCACACTGAGTTTTCCATCAGTAAAACAAAAACAAAATGATGGAACCATGAAAAAGGAATTAGTATGCTCGAAAAAGGATTGTGCACACATGAAAAAGGATGACATAACCTCAAAACAGGATTCTTTTCTGCATAGCACATCTGTCTGACAGTGCTTGGAATTGTATATCTATGTAATGGATTAACATTGTGAGTCAAGTCCTATATACCCTAAAATTTTCAGACCACAATTCCCAACCATTTGGGAGATACAGGTGGATAAAGGAACAGCAAAAAAACAGAAAAACTACATAACTTTTCACACTCTGTGTCTCCATGACTGCACAACTGATTGTAAAGAAAATTGCTGCTTCAAGAGACTTTGGGTCTCTGGCAGTGCATTCAAAATTGCATACAGATCTATTGAACAGTTACAGAGTTATTAAAGTGCAAAAATTAGGGTTTAACATTAAACTGACTATTCAATCCTAACTATAGTGACACTGTATGTAATACATGGATGGGGACTTTTCCCCATACAAAACGTCATCAGTTATTTCCTTGTATACCTGCAAGTAAATTATGAATTAAATGTCTATACCTACACTAATCAGACAATTAAAAATATACACCTACACTAACTGAAAGTAGAGACTGACATTAATCAAAAGCATATACCTCTGCCCAAGAATATACTGTAGATGGAAAACACCAGTAATTGATTATTTACATAAATCAATCATTTATCCCTAATTAAGTTGAATGCAATACATAATTCAACAACTATATGAGGTGAAAGCCCCCTTCCCCCCAAAAAAAATCAGAACTGTCCTTTCAGAAGAACACCAGGAGCCCAATATTTAAAAATGTACAAAGCAGAAGCAAAACGTCATGCTCTGCCCTGTGATAGCCCTGGTGCCCAAAGATGCTACATTCAGTGGAATAGCACACCAGTGCTATTCAACAGAATTTAGGGCCATGATGGTCCAGTGCTAAGCCACATAGCACCATGCAGACATGGCTCCTGAAATAGGGCGCTACAATGGCTAGCGTCCATTCTAAATTACCAATATTCAAATAGACCAATGCAAATCAGCCCATTGGGCATGCAAGGTGCTAAACAGCCATTTGTATACCCATTATGGGCTCATTTGTATGGGGAATGATGCTGGTTTGCACAGCACTGCCCTCCCTAATTACGCAGTGTACTGGTCCTAGTGCTAGTGGTCCCTCCCCCCACCTGTACTCATGCCTGCTGATGACAATCATTATCCATGGTGTCTAGCAGTCCCACTCCCCACTCACAGACATGCTCAATGGTAAGGGACAGCTTACCTGGTGTCCAGTGGTCCCCGCCCACCTGATTTCAATGTCCAATGAATGAAATAAGTATATCTCTGGTGTCAATTGGTCTCTCCCCCACCTGATGTCCACCTGATATTAACTATAAGTCTCCCTGGTATTCAGTGGTCCCTTCCCCACCAGATGTTCATTCAATGTTAAATATAAATATCCCCGGTGTCCTGTGGTCTCTCTCCCCCACCCGATGATTGCCAGATATGAAATATAAATTTCCCTGGTTTCCAGTGGTCCCTCCCCCTAGGCAATGACCACCCAATATTAAACATAGATTTCCATGGTGTCCAGTGGTCTCTCTCCAACCGATCCCCATCTCTGTACCAAGGAAAGCCTCCTGGTTTGTCAATTCTCCCCTCCCATGGCATTCATAAGGCCACTTCTACCATGTGGCATGACTTTGGTAAGTATGTCCCCCCCACAACAAAGCCCTGTCTCCGTTCCCAAGCAGTGATCTGCTTCCCTCCTACAGCCCATTCCTTGGTGGTGATTAGTGGTCCCCAACACATGGCACTGACAACCCACCCCCTAGTCCCCTGTACCTGCTATTGATGTTGCAGTCACTGGATAGCAAGTGGCACAGGCCTGCACACATCACCTTCACTAACTGCTGTCTGACAGTAGCAGGGAGCACATTGCTTATTTATTATATAATATATATCAGTAAGACAAACAACATACAACTGTTTCCAGATGTCACAAATGCAGTAGCACTAATGTGCTACCTTCATCGATTTGTATCAGTGGCTGCAGAAGCATAGGCCCTACAGAGTCCTATACTACTGCAGACAGAAGTACAATTACAATTTGGGTATCATGGATTTGTATATGCACCTTCAGAACTGCAGGCCCCACAGTGGCCAGCACTTTGGCAACCAGAAACTGACGTATATTTCTTACATTTGTGGCTGTAGGGGGTGGGCCCCTCAGAGGCCTGTACTTCTGCATACTGAAGTAGTGTTGCAATCTGTGTACCATAGATTTCATGGGGCCTGCACTTCTGCAGCCAGAGTTCAGTGTGTATATCTTATTTCTGCAACTGCAGAAGCACAGGGTCCTCAGAGATTGTACTTCTGGAGCCAGAACGGTGTGTATATTTTACAGTGGGCATGAGTACCCTTGGCAACAGAAATGCTGACTCCACAGAAGCCTGTATTTCTGTAGACAAAAGAACTCTTGTAATTTGGGTATCATGGATTTGCATTTGTGATTGCAGGGACCTTTGCTTTTGCAGATGAAAGTGTTGTGATTTGATTAGCTTAGATTTCAATCTGCAGCCAGAACTGAGTGTGTACAGTATGTTTTACAGAGTGCATACCACAGATACAAATCTTCAAAGTTAGCACATCAGTGCTACTGCGTTTATGTAATTTGGGAACATTTGTACATTGTTTGTCTGACCTGATGATGGCTCTTTGTTGTTGCTTGTGTGGCCTTGTCATTTTGCTGCATGGGGTGGGTGGGTGGGTGGAGAGTTAGGGTTGAAAACCATAATGCCACATTTCCCTACTTTTGTGGTCTTTAGTTGAGCCCTAACTGGTGCATTAACACACACACACACACACACACACACACACACATATATATATATATGTATACACACACGCACAGAAAATACACTACTCTGGCATGATTGTAGCTAGACAATAGTCCTATGCCCCCCATGCCCATAAACCTCAGATGCTTAAGGACCTCTCCCTAACTACCATCATGTAGCACAACTGGCTTTCCCTGCTTTTCTAAAAAATAAATTGGAAACCTCTGATAGTGGGGCAAATGAGGACTTTTGAAGGCAGTTCTCGTAGGCCATGAGATTGTCTTGGTAGGAGTCAGGCATGAATGGGTCCCAGGGAATGGCATTCCAGAGACAAATATGAGTAAAATAATCCCCAGTAAGATCCTTTGTTCCTTGTGCCAAAATAGCAATGCTGCTTTAAAGAAGCAGTGCAACACAAAATGTATTTCCAAAAAGCAATTTTTCAGCTATAATTGCTACAAATATTAGAACAACTGTCCAGTCTACAGTTTTGGGTATCTCACATGCTGCTCACCATGAGTTTTCTTTTCTTACTATTTTTTTTTTCATTTTTACAATACTAACCCTTGCCAGGTCTACAGTGTTGTTTCTAAGCCAACTGCACATAAATCTCTTTGCTTGAGAAAAAAAACTAAATTGTAACATTCATAAAATGCTAAATGTGGGTGCAAGTAGAAAATGTTACCACAAAATAAAACTATAAGATGCCTGGAATCATTTATTGTGAAAAAAGGTTGGGTCAAACTCATTGCCCAATATTTGTTCACTGCTGCTTGAAATGAACAATAAAACTCATATACACACTGAAAAGTAAAGATTTTACCTGTACTACAGAGGAAGACAAATGATATGGAAAGTATAACAGTCCTATTTTTGTGCAGCCACATCATGTTAGATTGTTTCTGTAAAACAAAAGATAAATTAAAACAGGTTAATAATTAGCAATACTCTGTTAAGACTACTAATATCTATATAGTTTGTACTCACAGTTCCAGTGTAAAGTAAATATGAAAATGGTAGAGTACAGAGTATGATACCTGACTGGTAGATACAAAGGCTACCAAAGAGGCAAAAATACAGTATATCTGCAATGGTTTTTCTTGGAATCTGCAATGTCCATTCCATTTCCCTTCTCTTGGATTAATGGAAATTATTATTTTGAGTCAGATATAGTTCTGAAGCCAGTTATGACACCAGATTTGGTATCATACCCGAGCCCACAGCTGCAATGTGAAAATTCCCCCTCACAGGCTCAGACCCTTGTTCCAAATATTCATCAGCAATGCCCCCACCCACCATAACATCCTTTTGTAGTTTGGGTCAGGAATTCAGTCACTGATGATTACTATTACTTCTGCAGCTGAGGTCAGAGGGCAATGGTCTGAGAAAAATCCTCTTCTGTCTAGAACAGGATGGTGCTGCACTTATTTATAGACAACAGCATCATTCTACTATATATTGACCAGAAGAGGATTTTTCCCAGTCCAGCACCCTTTGCCCACATCTGGGGTAGTGACAATGACCACCAGTGACTGACCATGTGGGGGTATTTGCAACTGTTAGTCAAATGAGCCCCTTCTGAAAATTAGGATTTATGACCTACCAAAAAAACTTCAGATTCTGAGGTATATAATTCTGTAAATCAGATTCCAATCAACCCTTATATCGGCACTGTTAACAGTTAAGTAGTTTCAGTCTTTGCAACTCACCCAATATCTTATTAATTCCCTCAAAGCGATCTGCCCTACCTCAGAGCTTATTGTCATCTGCAAAGAGACACAACTTGCTTTGGATTCATTCTCCAATGTCAGTGGTGATGAAGAGGACAGGCCCTAGGATTGATCCCATTGGCACCCCCCTCATGATCTCCCTCTCATCTGATATGACAGCATTAAAGACAACCTTTTGCTGCCTGTCCTTCATACAATTGCCTACCCATCTTACTATATCCCTTGCAGTTCCCAGATCCTTCATCTTCTTTAGCAACCATCTGTGAGGCATTGACTCAAAACCTTTCCTGAAGTTGAAGCAGAGTAAATACATGATGTGGCCGCTGTCCAATACCTTCGCCATCCACTGAAAGGAAGCTATTAGGCTGATATGACAAGACCTCCCCACCACAAACCAGTGCTGTAGATAGTTCCAGACACCATTTCTCTCCAGATAGTCCATAAGGTCCTATTTGACGAGTGACTCCATAGGTAACACTGATAGGTCTGCAGTTCCCTGCTTGCTCCTTGTCTCCCTCCTTATGAGATGGAACTACGTCTGCTACCCTCCAGTCTTTCAGAACTATTCCCATCTGTAAGGAGCTACTGCATATCTCTAACTGAGAGTCAGACAGTTCATCTGCCAGTTTTATTTACTTATTTATTTGAATTTTGGTAACCAGGTGAGCCCACTGAGACCATGCAGTCTCTTTTCCAGGGGTGACCTGAGAGATAATACAATATATACAATCAATACAAAGAGGAGGAATACAAAGATAAGCAGCTAATGCCTACAGTGAACAGTCTATGAGGACAGCTAGACTTCAATGTATATGCTCTAAAGCCAAACTTATGCAGGGTATCACAAATATCAACCTTGAGTACTGATAATACATGAAGTACAAAACAATATACAGTGATATATACAAACTGCCAGGTAAAATACACTTATTTATAGAACGTCAATGTAATGGATACAAGTAAGACTTCTACTGTCTAAGGATGTCCATAATAGTATGGAAGGGAAGCAAGCTTTGAAAACTGAAAGTTGAAAAATGGTTCCTGTATTAATTTAATTTGAGAGTAGCTAGGATACAAGAGGTTAGCAAAACCAGTACACTTAGGAGGATTGAGCAGGTATGCAGCAAGCAACTTTCTGAAAAGAGACAGGGAAGGGCATGAAAAGAGATGAGGGGGTAATGCGTTCTAAGCAGTTGCGGCGCAGAACGTGAAAGATTGCCTCCCAGTGAGACAATGAGGGTTTGGGATTGCTAGGATAGGTAAAGTGAATGATCTGCATGAAAGAGCAACTTATTTGTGATATACAATGTCTCTAAGACAAGAAAGATTGAAATATATATTTACTAGCTTAACTACAAAGCATAGCATGAGGTACTTTAACCTAGAGTCATAATCTGACCAATATAGGGTAACCAAGCTATCACAGTGGTGAGTTATAGGATCAGCCCCTAAGGCAAAATGACCAGTCCTATAGTAGAGTTGCCATAGCTGGGCATTGGTTGTCGGTTGAGCTCAGAGGAGTAGTAGAGGAGCACCATAGGAAAGTATAGGGAGGAGGGGAGTGGAGTGAAAGCAACTTTTGTGGGCAAAAGGAGGCAGATAAGAGGGGTGAAGATGATATAACAGGCCTAACTTATGGTTGATGGTTTTAGTTAGAAATAAGATGTGGGTTTCTAAAGACAAGGCTGAGTCAAGGTGCAAACCTAAGTATTTAAAGGTTTGGATTACTTCCATGAAATCCCTGGAGATTGCGCAGATTTTGAAAGGGTGTTGCGATGAAGTTTTAATGATTTTAGGGGAGGGATTGTAGAATACCATGGCTTTGTTTTTTGGGTATTAAGAATAAGATGGTTATCTGCGAACTAATGTACAAGCGTGTTGAAATCTGAGTTAAGACTCAGATTAAGCCAGTTCATGTCACTGGAGGAACGGAATAGAATGGCATTGTCAGCATATAGTTGCACTGATAGACAACCACAGAAATTGGGAAGTTCATTAATGAAGAGTGAGAAAAGCAGCAGACCCAGGATAGATCCCTGGTGAACACCGTGTGTGATAGGCCTAAGAGAAGACAAAGCCCCAGACCACTTCACCCTTTGGGATCTCCCAATAAGGTAGCTTTTTAGCCAGGTAAGCATTAAACAGTTGAGACTCAGGATATGAAGTTTTCAAGTTTTCTTAGTAGTGGGTGGTGGTTAACAAGGTCAAACACCTTTGACATGCTGCAAACACTGCTGCTGTAACAAGGCATTCATCACTCACATTGAGAATATTAGCAAAGACTTTTACAAGTGATGTTGTCATGCTATAGTTCTCTTTAAAGCCACGCTGGCAGTCAATGAGCAGGTGATGAGTCTCTAAATAGGAATATAATTGATTTAGAGTATCCTTTCCTGGATTTTGGCTAGGGAGCAGAGAACTGAAACAGGTCTGTAATTTTCAATGGCAAGTGAACTGCCCTTGTGGAGGGAGACTACCACAGCCACTTCCCATTTATCTGGAATGGCATTGGAAAGCAAGTATCTGTTAATTAGGTTACAGATAGATGCAGCAAGTGCTGGTGCCTCTACTGTAACTTAAGGAACTTAGGCTGAATGGCATCGAGACCAGAGGAGCTCTCTTTTTTGAGTATTAATAACAATCTGAGGACTTCCTTTTTGGTTGTGGTTTTTAAGTAGAATGTGGGGCACATGCCTTGACCCGAGTGGGGATGATTGGGGATGGAGAAGTCAGGGGATGGTGATAGATTTGATGTCTATCTATCTAGGTTCATGAAGAATTGATTGATACCCACTGCAATGGGGGGGGGATCTTGTAGGAGGTTGCTATCTGAAAGAATGGAGCTAGAGCACTGTGCTGATTTGCCCGTAATTAAAGTTAACCTGTTTCCAAAATTCCTTAGGCTTGCCAAGGCTTTCCATTTGGAGTGAGTGGTACTATGTTCTTTTGGCTTCCTGCAGCTTGGATTTACATGAGTTTCTCTAGTGCCAATAGATTAACCAATCAAAGTGAAGATTAGTAGACTTATAGATTTTCCATGCAGTATCCTGACTTTTCATAAGGGACCTTATTTCCTTTGTAAGACAAGGAGTTTTGATGCTGTTGGACCTGCATTTGGTTAGGGGTGCATACTTGTTGATAATGTTGGTAAAGGTCATAATAAAATAGTCTAGGGCCTGATCAATTGTAGGCATGGTGGTAAGTGGGCCCCAGTCTGTATTATTAATTGAGGTCAGAAATTCATTTTTGTTAAATTGTGTCATATTTTTGGACTCCAGTATTTGGGAGGGGGTGCTTCAAATTTGTTGCACCATACACAATAGACAGAAAAGTGGTCGCTGACACAGTTGGGGTGTATGCCAACTGTTTTAATCTTGTGGGGCAGTTGGATACTATCCAGTCTAAGAGTGTTGATGTGCCTGTCTTGAGGTTTAGTTGAGTGGGGTTAGTTATGAGTTGTGTGAAGTTATTGTCTGACAAGATTGGGTGTGCCTTGTTTTTATTTGGGGAGAGCCAGTCATTTTTAAAGTCTGTACAGAACACTAAATCATAAGGGGGAAGATTGGATAAGGATGACATTAAGGAAGGTAAAATGGCAGTGACATTTTAAGGGGGCAGTAGATGCAGCCAAATAATAATTGTTTTACTTTACCAAGTGTAAGGGATAGAAACAACGATCCTACAGAAGAAAAGTTTATGGCCGGTGAGGTGATCTCTGAGGCAGATAGACTAGATTTTATATAAGACTAGAACACCTCCTCCCTTTTTACCTACTCTGTCTTTCCTGAAACATGAGCAGCCTTGGAGGTTTACCTCATGCAGGAGAATGCTAGTCTTAAGCCACGTCTCAGTTATGCCAAGAATGTCAGGGTTGTGCTGAGCAATCCAGGATTGTATCTCGGCCAGTTTGGGGTGGAGGCTTTATGGATTTAAGTGGGCAATTTTGATGCCTTTAGTATTGGGTCTGCTGTGTGTGGATGATAAGGTAGGCATGAAGGGCCAGAATTCAGTTCAATATTGCCAGCATGAGTAAGGAGTAGAAACAAGGGTAAGAAGGCTATTAGTTTTAATGGGAATGAGCCACTAGGGCTACAAACAGTCCTGCATAGTGAGTGCAGGAGACTCCATGTGAAGTATTATAGACAGAATGCATCTTTTTTACACATATAGTGTAGGTAATTAGGGAGGCGCAGCTGCAGTGTAATGAGCACTGACAGGGAAAGATCCAAAACATGAGTGCGGGTAGTTGGGACTGTTCACACTTAGGATGTCTGCAAGTGAGAAGGATAGAATATAAAGAAGAGCAAGACCTGCTCCTAGGGAAGCCATGTCCAGTCTAAGGGATATGCGATGCAGCAAAAGTTATAATATAAAGACTGGGTTCTGAACTTGAAGACTACAAGGAGTAAGGTAGGAGAGGATGCAAAAGTGTCACAAAGCTAGGAGAGGGGTGACTTGAGCAAAAATAATGGTGTACAGAGGGGGTTCAAGTTGCCAAGTAAGAAAGGTAAGATTAAAGTGTTGAGGGAACTGTGGTCTTCAGAGATAGCTGAGGGTACCAGGAAAGAAAAGTAAAGGAGTAGGTGACAGTGTTATAAACACTGGAAAAAGAGAAAAAGAGGTTATCCCTGTGTTGAGGAGCTGTACTATAAACAGAAGTGCAGTTGAGGGGATAGGGAAGAGGGAGGTTCTAGGACCCAGACAAAAGAGTTGAGAAGTCAAGGGGGGGTTCTAGGGCCCAGGAGAAAGAGTTGAGAGGTCAAGAGAGCCAGGAGGGCTATACTAAGTGATTAAGCAGGGAGGAGGGGTTAGTGTATCAGTAGCTAGCAACAGGTGGAAATCAACAACAGGCTGATTGACTTAGTGGATAGAGTTACAGGCTCCAGAGTCTGCCGGGCACCACTTGTCTGGGTTCAAGACTCATGGAGAGAGATAGAAGTTAGAAGAAATGGAGGGCAGTGAGACAGGAGGAGGGGGTAGGCAAGGAAGGAAGGAAGGAAATAAAGGCAGATTAGAACAAGTGAATGGAGATGGAGGTGGGATTAAAAGAAGTGTTACTCAATAACAGAGTAAAATATAGTTCTATTTAGAAGCAGTTGGAGGGTGAGCACAGTGTCCCCTAGTGGCAGAGTAATAGAAACTGCTAATGCAAGTTTGAGAAGATAGAAAAATGCAATAGGGAGCATGTGACAAGGTCACATGACCTAGGATACCTATAAGTGAAATGCTCACCCAGGGCAGGAGATTGGGGGATGGAGTCACTGCATAGCAGTGGTGGATTAGCCCTGCACAGCATCACTGCAGTCCCCACTGTACCTGTATTTAAAATCGAGGCATCCAACTGTATGGGGGGGGAGCTTTCTGACATCTGAATTGATCTGTATAATCTGAAAAATAGAAGGGAAAGACATTAGACAGGATTACAGGGTCAGAGGAAAAGAAGATAAGTTCAAGGTGGAGAGGCACAAAGGAGCAGGGGGTGGAATGAGGTGCAGAATGGTGTTCACATCCCGATCATAAGGCTGCAACACTAAATTGCAATACAGTCTGTCTAACAGACATCCTGCAACCCCAGTCTATGTAACACAAATCCTACAGTTCCTTTATTACCCTCAGATGCATTCCAACAGCCCCAGAGGCCTTATTTATCTTGAGGGCTGCTAGCACTTTCTGGACTGCTTCACTGGTAAATTCTGGCTGTCTCATCTTCAGGACCCCTTTTTGGCCAACTTTTATGCTACTGTCTGGCAGGGGCCTGCTGTCTTCCCTTGTGAAGGCAGAGTAAATGTAATCATAAAAGACAGTTACATTTTGCATGTGCTCCTCTATTACCTTACCACCATCAGATAGCCTAACAATTCCACTCCTTTCTTTTTTCCCCTCTAATATACCTCGAGAACTGAGGGGGCGTGACCAAGACAAGCACTGAGATGGCCACTTAGTCTGGGAGTTCCATGCCCATCCACCACTTAGTTCTGCCATCCTAAGACTAAACTACATATTTTTTTATAAGAAACAGCAGCTGTATGTTAATTCATGGCATCTACATCAAAATCTCTGAAAAGGCAGGTGCAAAGCAGCTTTAAGGTGGCTGGTGAAGTTCTGAAGGCAGCAGACCCAGATGCTTTGGCCACCAGCACTGCAGCAAAGTCGGGCCTTGAGGAAGCCCAAACAGCCCTTCTTGCAGCAAAGTTGGTCCTTGAAGAAGTCCAAATGGATGCTCAAACCATGGACCAAACTCACGCCTCTCAAAAATCATCACTGGATGAAATGCTAAAAGGCTTAAAATACTAGCTTACACCACAAATGCAGGCTGGCTTTGAAAATATTAATGTTCAGCTTTCTCACCTGCAGCAGACTGTTAACAGCATGGGAGACACCATTGAAAAGCACAGAACTCACCTGAATGAGGTAGAATCCTGTGTCAGCGAACAAGATGATAAAATGATTAAGTAGAATCCTCACTTCAGGTGGCTCTAAAGGAGATCAAGCAGCTTAAAAATATCCTCAATGACCATGAAAATGAAGAGAAGGTGTAACATACATGTTATTGGGCTGCCAGAGGTGACGCAGGGCTGGGATTGTACCAGCTTCATTACTAGCTGGCTAACCAACACACTGAAGCATCCTGACGAAACCTCACTAGAAATTCAAAGGGGTCATCTCTCTCCAGGATGATGCCCAGGCCCTGACGAAAGACAGCAACATTTGGTAAATTTTTTGTTGTACCAAGACCACCAGACAATCCTTGAGACAGCGAGGAAACTTGGATCTATTAAAGTGCAGAATGCGAGAGTCAGTATATTCCTGGATTACTCACATAGACTTCAATTGGAGAGACAGGTCTTCCAGGAGGTGAAAAAATTACTTCATGAGCTGAACTGGCCATTCGCTTTGGTGTATCCGGCCAATTTAGTTATTCGGAGGCAAGGTGTGGAACCAAAATCCTTTAAAGACCCGGATGCAGCAATGGAGTACAATCAATCTGAATCTGTGGCTCAAGAAGACCATCTTGCAAGTTGAAATAATATCCCAAAGACCTGAGCAATTATACTGGTGAATAAGGTACTGTAAGATGGGGTATTGTCTCACCAAAGTCTTATTGAGGGGGATGGTGACAGATTGCATGGCCAGGAATTTTTTCTCCTTGTTTTGAGCCCAAGCCTGTCCTCCTTTACTGAATGGCTCTTAATATGTAAGATGAGCAGAATCCTGGGTGGGACAATATGACTTTGGGGCACGGCCAGCAAGAGGGGACCTGTGACAACACTCGGTAACCATGACTCTTAAAAAAGTGCTATAAAACCAGATGACCTGTTCTTCTAAACCTGGAGTTTCTCATGGAGATTGTGTTATCTTGTAGTGCACCACTTGCTGATGAAGGCCTCTCAGGCTGGTAGATTGAGTGACAGAGTCAACCAGAAACTAATAGTACTATCCTGTTTTGAGCACTAGTCTCATAACAGCAAATACAGATGCATGCACTCACAGAAACATGGATACACAATGGAGACTGGGGTGCTGATATCCCAGGTTACAATGTACTCCAAAAGAATAAACAGGGTAAAAAAGGTGGGGGATCACTCTTTCTTTTCCTCTCTCTCTAGCTCTCTCTCTCTATATATATACATATAGAGAGAGAGACAGACAGACAGAGAGGAGGCAGAGAGAGAGAGAGAGAGAGAGAGAGAGGAAGATATAACAGCACATGAAATAACAACCCAAATACCTGCTACATCTGACATAGAACTGTTGTGGATAAGAATTGGTACAGTTGGGAATGGTATAACCTTATGCCTGGGATACAGGCTACCTAATCTGAATAAGAATGAAAATTACATGTTTTTATCAGCACTAGATAATATAACAGTGACAGACAATTATATCCTACTCGGGATTTTAATGTCCCAACTATTAACTGGGATAATCTAGATGGGAGTACAAATCAAGAAAATAAATTAATAGAAATAATAGCACAAAAGGGTCTCAAACAATTTGTAACATCTAAAACAAGGAGAAATAATATACTAGACCTTGGGTTAAGTAATCTTGATTCCGAGGAAATCAGCACTACTGTAACTGACCCAATCAGCAATAGCAACCATAATGTAATAATGATCCAGATCAAAAAAGAATTTGATAGAATCAGGGGGTTAACTAAATTGAAAAATTATTATAAAGCTGATTACAAAGCAATCTAACAGATTTTAGCCACGTGAAACTGAAAAAAGGACTTAAACAAATCTGATATGAACACACTATGGACAAAACTCAAATCCAAAATACACTACTGTATTAAAACATGGGTGCCAGAGACAAGTAAATACAATAAGAAAGATAGAATACCAGCATGGTGGAGAAAAACAATCAAAAATAGTATTAAATGTAGAAAGAAAAAATATTCAAAATACAAAAAGGAACAGACATTGCTATGCTGGGAAAGTTACAAAAAAGAGGCAAACAAAATAAAAAGATTAATTAGGAAAGTGAAACAAAATGCAGAAGAGCAGATGGCCACAGGAGTGAAGGACAACAAAAATACAATTCTTAGTTATGTAGGTTCAATAAAGGGTAACCAAAAAGGTATAGGGCCACTACAAACACAAACAGGGGTTATAAATGATGGACAAAATATAGCAACTGAATTAAACAGTTCTCTCTTGAGTATGTTTCAACCAAACATCAAGTGCAACACCCCAATGGGCCACAACAGAAAAAAGGAAGGATAATACAGTTCAAAGAAATGGAGGTTTTGGACAAAATCAAAAAATTAAAAATGAATAAATCGGCAGGACCAGATGGAATAAATCCCAAATGTATCAAGGAACTAAAAAGAGAACTAGTGGGGCCTATTACTATGCTGTTTACTGCATCCCTGACTGTAGGAAACACACTTAAGGAATGGAGGGAAGCTATTATCATACCAATACATAACAAAGGCGATACAAAAAGGTAGAGAATTATAGGCCCATCAGCCTTTCATCTATTTTGAATAAAATGCATGTGAGTTTAATTCAAGAATAAATAATTAAACATATGGAAATAGGTGGATATATAGACACATCTTAACATGGTTTCAGCACAGGAAGATCATGTCTCACTAATTTATTAAATTTCCTTGAGCCTGTAAGTGCAGCGCTGGACAAAATAATGCCTGTTGATATTATATTTTTAGAATATGCTAAAGCTTTTGATTCTATTTCCCATGAGGCTGTCCTACAACAGTTAACTCTTCTGTATCTCTCCTATAATATAATTGCTTGGGTAGACTAGTGGCTGACTAGTAGGCATCAAAGGGTTAGTATAAATAAATTTTGTTCAGATTGTTCAGATTGGGGAGAGGTGACTAGTAAAGTGTCCCATGGCTTTGTCCTGGGGACAACGCTTTTCAACATAATATTTTCATCCATGACAGTGTCAGAAGGGGTTTGGCTAGGAAAATATGCAGAGGATAGTAAAGTGGGAGCTATTGTCAATAATCTGGAGGCAGCTAGTAAGTTGCAGAAATATCTGAGTCAGCTTGATCAATGGGCAAAAAAGAATAAACTAAACTTTAATTTGAACTAATGTAATGTCATGCACTGAGGCCCAAGAAAGCAGAAATTCAGGTATGAATTAAATGGTACACTTTGGGGGAAACAACCAGTGAAAATGACCTTGGAGTGACTATCACAAGCAACTTATCCGTTAACTCTCATACTAGAACCAAAGTCAAAATAGGAAATAGATTAATGGGATGCATTTTTAGAAACATCAAGAGTAGAAACACATCTCTTGTGAGACCGCATCTCGAGTACTGTTTGCGACTTTGTGCACTCAAAACAAGAAGGGCAAAGTATTGATTGAGCGGGTACAGAGAAAGGTAACCAAATGAATCAAGACAGTGCATCAGAAGAGTTATGGCAATAGACTAAGGGATTTGAACATGTACTCAATGAATTATAGAAAGCTGAGGGATGATCTATACTTGGTATTTCATGTATCCAGAGATAATTATTTGTGGGAAACCATTGAATTAACATTGCAAGTCTCTACTAAATGTACATGAACACACAAACTAAAAATAAAAGGTGAAATAAGCAGAACTAACAAGAGGGGAAAAATGGTGTTTGCCAAAGAGTAGTTACTGCATGGAATACCCTTCCAGAATCTATAGTTATGAGTAAAACTAAGGAATTATTTAAGACATCTTTAGACCAATACATGGGAAATAGAAAATATGAGTATCACCACTGAATAAGTGGCAAGCAATAATGGGTCTTTGGACCTCCAAGCTCGTATTATCTTATGAATCCTATAAATCCTACCCTTGGGGTATCGATTGACTCAAGTTCTGTTATGAATACATTAAGTGTTTGAGGTTGTATACATACTCCATGTTTGGAAAATTTTTCTTTTGCAACCAGTTCAATGTGATCTTCAATGGTTTATTGCTTGTTTTCAGTTGTGGATGTGCAGAGAAGAGGCATGGGCGCTAAGTTACTTGAGCATAGATGTGAATCTACATTAGGTACCTCTTGCATGCACTGCTTAAAATGAAGTTTGAAGGACATTTGCAAATTCACATTACTTTACACGTTATTCAGTTTTATAGTTTTAATTTTGTTTAAAGAATAAAAATGTGCTATTTCTACTATTCAAAGGGGGGTACACTTTTGTAATAGTTGATGGGTCATTTGCATGGTAGTGGAGGGGGACCCAGGGGATTGGAGCTACTCATTATTGGCAGACAGAATAATGAGGGGGCATAGCTTTATTATATGTCTTATGCAAAATGAGAGCAGAGGTTTTAGCTCTTAACTGGTTACTCAATTAAGGACAATCTGTACAGAGAATAGTTGGCAGGAGAGGGCAGACGGCAGCCGTCATTTAGGGCTTTTCTTGGAGGTGGCACTTTACCCTCCAATCTCTGCTCAAAGGATTTTTTTCTTTTCCTTTCCATTGAAGAATTGGTCTGCGACTGGATAACAGGTGAAGCCCCTTAACCCCACCTCCTCCTCTTCCCTGCCCTCCAGGAGGGACCTTACTAGGAGGGTTTCCTTATATTTCCTTGGAAAAACTGGGTGTCCATAGGTGGCAGGTGCTGGAGTGGCTCATTCCACATAAGGTAGTGGGCACCAAAAGTACTTTGGTTCATTAGAGAAGTCCTGGGGGGTGGGTGGCTACACTAGCCTGGACTTTGCAACCAGGGATCTGTTTGTTTGTGGTTTATACCACACAAGTGATGGGGGTAGCTGTGGGGAATATCAGCCAGGAAGGAAATGAATGTGCAGGGATACAAAATAATGAGCTAGCAAGAAAAGGGGATAAATATGGGGGTACAAGGATAAGGGAATGTTCTGGACAACAGTTTAGACTAGGACAGTGGGAAAGGGAAGGTATCGGGGAAGTAGATCTGTGGTGGTTGGGGGCTACATGGTGGGGCGAGGGAAGGAGGGGTATATGGAACTTGGGATAAAAGGGGCTTTTAAATTGACTTGGTTTTTGGTTTTAACAAAGTTAAAAAGCTCAGCAAGCAAAGGTGAAAGTAGGGTGAGATGTAGCATAATTATGTGTGATCTTGGTGCATATATATTGTTTTTAATTAAACTATGGTATTGCTAACGTTTATTACATGGAACAGCAATAGCCTTAAGATGGTGATGAAGAGAAAAAAGGTTTTGGACTAATTTTAAAAAGGAAAAAGGGGACGTGCTCCTTCTACAGGAGACCCATATGACAAAGGAGGAGTCGGATAAATTGGCATATTCATGGGGGAGAAGCCTCTTGGTGGCACCTTTCACCTCCAGAGCTAGAGGTGTCATGGTTTGGTTCC
This sequence comes from Neoceratodus forsteri, assembly GCA_016271365.2. NCBI lineage: Eukaryota > Metazoa > Chordata > Ceratodontiformes > Ceratodontidae > Neoceratodus > Neoceratodus forsteri. Next base: position 400,802,693 of record CM057459.1, on the reverse strand, counting down.
ACCCTGGATTGAGGGTTGCCATACACACCTCGATATCTGACCCTCAGGGATGTTACGTGGTGGTGGATGCCAAAATGGAGGGGATCCAGCTTACCTTAGTGCCCCTATATGGCCCAAAGTATGATAGTGCAGAGTTGTTTCACCACATGGCTCTTACCTTAGCACCTTTCCCAGATAATGTAATTATGGAGGGGATTTTAATACCTTTTGGGACCCTATTATGGACCACTCTGGGAGCTGAATGCATCTGCCCCCAAAATGTGTGGTCCCTAGCCCAGAAAAGGGATCTAACCGAAGAATAGTGCCATTTCCATCATCAAGGGCAGGAATACTCCTTTTTCCCTCATGCCCACCATCTTTACACAAGACTAAATTACATGTTGCCCTCACTGGGCATTCTGCGAGGGAGGGTCGAAGCTGAATATGAACCTATCTGTGTCTCCGACCATGCCCTCCTTGAGGCCATGCTGGGGTGACCATGGGAGAAGACCCAACTAGGCAATGGCATTGGACCCTACATTATTGACTGACCAGACTTTTAAGGACCAAATGTCTAAGGCATAAGCAGAGTATTTGTTTTTTAATAAGGTGGGGGACACCTTGGCAGTTACTGCCTGGGAGGCCCTGAAAATGTTTGTTCTGGGGTGGAGCATTTCCCATGCTGCCCACCAACATAGAACAGAAACCCAGGCCAAGAAAAAGAAGCAGATAGTTGACATAGAAAGGAGGGTAATGCTATGGGACAAGGGGGTATCCATAGGAGAACTAAAACTTCTTAAGGGAAAACTGAATCAGGTATCATTAAAACGTATTGACAGGAGCCTTCTCCTTGCTAGAGTAGGAACATATTTCGAAGAGGAAAAAGCTGAGAAGTGGCTAGCATGGCAGGTCAAAAAACAGCAAATAGACAGAGTGAATATTAATATAGAAACCCAAAAAGGGGTTATAACTGCAGATCAAAAAGTTATAAATAAAACATTTCAAGATTTCTACAAAAAGCTGTATACCTCTGAAGTACGCCCAAACTCAACCCCCCACACATTCTTGCAAGAAATTTCCTTGCCAGCCCTACCCAAATCTTTGAGAGAGGACTTAGACTGTCTGGTGTCACCACAGGAGGTTAGGGATGAAATCTGGAACTCCAAATCAAGTAGAGCCCCTGGGTCTTGATGTGAGCTCGGTAGAGTTCTACAGGACCTTCTGGGAGAAACTACATGCACTTACCGTATGTGCCAAATGGTAGGGGAGACACTAGAGGGTGGGCACCTCTCTAACTCACAAACCTTAGCCACCATTACTGTTCTCTCCATACCTGGAAAAGACCCTGCCAATGCAGCTCTTACCGCTCTGTTTCTCTGCTTAAAACAGACTATAAGGTCATTGCAAAATTGTTGGCTGCCAGGCTGGAGCAAGTGTTTCCAGAGTTAATGCACTCAAACCAGGGTGGTTTCAGTAAGGGGAGTCAGGGAAAACATAACATCTGCCATACCCTAAATATAATGGGGAAATGGGCAGCCAAGGGAGGAAGCGGTGGTCAGGGCCTTTTGGCACTTGATGCCGAAAAGACCTTCAACTGCATCTAGTGGACTTTTATGTTTGCCATGCTGGAAAAGTTTGAGTTGGGGCCCTGATTTCCAGCCTGGTTACAAACAAGGTATAAAGCTCCCAGGGTGCAAATTCTAACTGACGACAATATCTCAACACCATTTAATTTGACTAGAGGGACTAGACAGGACTGTCCCCTCTCCCCACGTTTGTATATCTTAACTATAGAAGTTTTAGCTACAGCGATACATCGACACCCCAACATCCAGGGTTATAAGCATGATGGTGAGCAACACATAATCTCCCATTTTGAGAATGATGTGCTGCTGTTCATAGCCAACCCTGACAAAGCCCTGAGGTGGTAGTCAGTGTGGTTTTAACCTTCTGTCTGTAGTCCTTAATAAATGTTGAATGTTTCTATTGCAATGCAGTTTGTGACTTCTTTTAACTATTCAGAAGCTGGCTACATATGCATATTTAGTTTAAGGACTGGTATTATAGTTCGTTAATTTACCGGCAAACACAGGAGTGTGCAACTTGTTTAGTTTGTGACAAAGCCCTCCCTGCTCTGCCTGACCTATTCAGGTATATGGCCCCTTTATCAGGCCATAAAATCAACTGGGAGAAATGAGAATGCCTGCCAGTGAGGTGAACTAGCTCCCCTAAAACAATTAACAATTTTGATATTAATCCCTCTACCGAACATAAAAACCTAAGGATCTATTTCCCCAGAAAACTATCATTGGTAGGGAAACTAAACTACAAACCCGTAATGCAAAAAATCAGATTGGATTGTGAGTGATGGAGCTCGCTTCCCCTGATTATCCTGGGAAATGGTCAGAATGTGTATTCTACCCCAATGTGTATTTTACCTCTTTCAGACATTGCCTGTCTACATCCCTAATAAGTACTTCAAGGCCCTTCAAGGTTGTATTACTACCCTGCTGTGGCTAGACCGGTGACCTCGCATAAGACAAGAAGTATTGTGGCAACCGATGGAAAGAGGAGGCCTGGGCTTACCCAACTTTAGTCCATATTACCTATCATCATAACTGGCCTGTCTTAAGGACTTGATCCCCAGGGGGGGGCATCACAAGAGCCTGGGTAAAATTGGAGGAACCATCAGATTGCCCTTCTTTCAATAATGCCTTTTTTGCTCCAGCCCTAACAGGGGCCTAGATTAAAGGGATTCAAAATCCATTTACAAGGGCCTTTTTGAGAGCCGGTACTACAGAACACACTCTAATTCGGCACTCCTCCACCTTTCCTCCAGAAGCAAATATCAGATGTACTCTTTGGGAGCAAAACTCAGTACCAGCCCCAGTTAATAAAATAATGAGAGAAATGGGAGAGAAATAGGTTAAGCCTAATCTCACAGCTTTTTGAAGGAGGAAGTATACTGTCATATCCAACAACTATCATGCAACTATAATTTGCATCCTTCCAGTTTTTATGCCTACCTTCAGGTGCGGGCTAAACTAGGAAGGGCAACTGAGAGTAGCATCCCTAACTCATCCAGTTGATCCCTACTGAAGGAGATGTTACTTGGCTGCCCTCAAGCATGGGAACCTGGCCTCTGACTAAAGACTGTAAGATTCTTTTAGGCATTTTACAGGACCCTCTAGCAAAATTCCGAATTCGGTGTGAGGGGGATCTGGGAGGACCACCCTTTGCTGCAGGTGAATGGAAGGGGGCCCTTAGTATAGGGATGACTTGCTCTGTCAATAACAGACCTAGAGCAATTCATTATAATGTTTCACATACAGTAGAGCATATCTTACCCTAGCATTGGTCCATAAAATTGATTAAGAGAAATCAAATGTCCAAAATGCAAACTAGAAGAGAGAACATTCTTCCACAAGATGTGGTCCTATCCAAGGGTGGGCAGCTTCTTGCAGGCCATCACCACTCCGTTAAATTGAATGCTGGATACTCATAAAATGACTTCAGCCAAGGAAGTTTTTTAGTGTTAACCAGTTGCAGCCATCTCCATACTAGACCTAACCACCCTCTCTGGTGTCTGGGAATAGTTGGGGAAACAGGTGCTAGCACAACGCTGGCGGTTGGAGGCCACTCCCACAGTGGCTTTTTGAGCCAAATTATTCCTGCACTGTATGAAAATAGAGTAAATGCAATATACTGTTTGGAATCAGTATGCAAAGTATCAGAACATTTGGGGGCCACTAGAGACAGCATTACAGACACCCTGGTTTCCCGCTTTCTTGGTTTCACAATGTACACTGTATTACTGGAAATCTAGTTTTGCACTTAGAAGGAATATATGGGTGTTATGGATACCTGATGTGATTGGTCTTGGGGAAGCGACAGGTAGAGTGGGGAAATGTTAATCACATTTTTAAGGGAGGCCACTGATGTTACCATACCCTGCATTGTGGGGACACCAGGTCCTGCCATCCTAGAGGGGTGGGGCTGAGGACCTAGTGTGTTGAAAACTTATAAGTTCAATGAATTGCAATTGGTATTCTTTATGACAATTTGTACAGAATATTGTTTTAACAGACACCAAGACAAGATGAGTTGTATTATGATTATTTTACTCCCTATAGAACAAAATGCAATGTAATGTGCAACTATGGAAACATGTAAACTTGTTGAAAGTTAAATACAGTTAATAAAAAAAAATATGATTTACCTTGAGAACTGCTTTTCCCCATGCAATAAGTAGCTTAGTGTATGCTTTAGCCTTCCTCACTGCCCTCTTTACTTCCTTAGTTTTCAGTTGGAGTTCTCCCCATTCCTCCTCCCCCTGCATTTACTTGTATATGGTACATACTTTTTTTGGCCATCACTGCTTCCCTGATGCTTTTGGGAACCAAATAGGTCTCTTTGAACTGTGCTTTTTTTTTGTTATCATTCTCACAAATCAGGGACTAGAGAGGACCCCCAGAAATTCTAAGAAATTATAAGCCAGTTAGTTTAACTTCAATAGGGGGTAAACTCATGTGGCTCATGTTTCCAAATGAAATCTGACATGAGGTTCCTGTGCCAAATAGCTGTGAAGCAAGTGACACCTTTCATCATAGTTTGTAGCAATCCTGATTTTCAATTGCAGGCTGTGTCAAAATCATGATGCTGTGCACCAAAGCAACCTGGCCCCACCCTTATGGCAGAAGCACCCATGCACCAGATTACAAGGGGCTTGTGCCACAATGAGGTTGTACCATCCCTTTTTTTTTGAAGTTTGGAAGCCTCGCTGTGGTCACAATAGGAGGCACTTACCAGCCAGGAAGTGGTCTAATGGCCATGGCCACTGACAGGTAGGGTGGAGAGTGGAGGGGGGGCTACAAGGAGGGAGTCAGGAGCAGGGGAGCATGGGGGTTGGCCTAGGGAGTGACTGGTGCATGGTGGCAATGTTAGGGTACTGAAGTGGCACCCTGCAGGGGTAACACTGACAAGTACAGAGAGACGATCGGCCCAGATACAGGGGGTTGGCATGGGTGAACTAGGATACAGCCACAAGTGGACCGAGCCCTGACACCTGCCCCATAGGTGCCACTGACCCCAACACTATATTCTGGCAGCAGCCTGCCTCCATGTGGGGGACTGAGTATTAGGTAACTGCCACGGAACATTACTCTCCACCACTTGCACCCTGCAATCTGCAGCCACTTCTGCCCATCTACAGTGCTGAAGTCGGTGTCACCTATGGGGCAGGTGCCAGGGCTGTGTCTATCTGCAGCCAGGTACTGGTCCATCCCTGCCAACCCCTTGTACTTGGGCCTACTGCCTCTCTGCATTTCTGCATTGCACCCCTCAGAGTGCCACCTCAGCACCCTAATGTTGCGGCTGTGCCCCCATCACTCCACAGGCCACCACCATGCTCCTTCTGCCTGCAACCCCCTCCTTGCTGGCATATTCCCCCCTTACTTGCACAGCCCCTCTAGGTTTATGCCTGGTGGGGAGGTGACAGATCCCTCCATCAAACCCCACAGGTACACCACATGTTTGGTACAACCCTCCAGCTGCAGCAACTATCTGGTCTTTGGCACAGGGACCTCCCTTTTTTATAAAATAGGGCACAGAGTCCCTTACACACTCTGAGTTCACTGCAGCCTAAGATCATCACAAAATGTGGTGATCTATGATGCTCTGATAGTTTAGCCCAAGGAGTTTATTTTTAAGGAGGCACTTGTAGAACACCTAGAAGCAAGTGAGTTCCCAGAAAATTGTTAACAAGAGCTTGTGAGGGAAATGTTGTGTCAGACAATGCTGTGGACAAAGGTCAATCTATCGATGTGCTGTATCTGTATTTCAGCAGAGCTTCTAACTCAGTCCCACTTAGGAGACTTGTAAGAAACACTAGTGGACTTGGGGTTGGGTGAGATGCTCACCACATGGGTGGACAGTTAGCTGAGAAGAGATAAAACACCCACAGAGAAGAAGTAAATGGGGATTACTCTGGTATTAGGGATTTAATTAGTGGGATGTCACAGGGGTCAGTACTGGATCTGGTCCTGTTTAATGTAGCCATCTGTAACATTCAGTAACTATAGGGATCACGTACTGAACCTCCCTCTTTACAAATCACACTCAACTCTGTGAACTTTAAAAGGAGACACGGGCTTTAAAATAAGATTTAAATAGACTAGAGAGATAGGTCACAGTTTGGGCAACTAAACTTTAATGTAAAAAAATTAAGGTTATGTATATTTGAAACTTCTTCCTCAGGGAATAATACTCATCACAAACTTGAGTGAGGTGTCCTAGTAAGGATAATAGTTTTCATTTTCTGCAGGAACATTTGGATGAGAAGGAAGAAACCAGATTAGAAATGTTGGGCAGTTTGTCTTTCAATGTCTGGATCAATTGAAGCAGACTAAAGATTAAAACAAATAACTGAGGTAGAAGGCATGGAATGAAGTCTGGTATGAAAGCTTTTTGTTAAGGCTTGAGAAAAGAAACTGAATCAGAGTCTTGTGGATGTGTAGAGAACAGCTACTGCCGATAAGAAATATTAAATGGCCTCAAATGTAGGCAAAATGTTATCTGTGGCTGTGTTTAGGAAAGAGGCGTGAATATAGTGACAGACCAGCATACAGTAGGTTTCCCTACAGTAGATGTGGATGTGAAGCAGAGTGCATTGTGGCACAAAGCAAGGAGATACACTGATGTTGACAGAATTGCTTGATCAAACAAAAATGCAATCTGTCATCCTTTTTATCCAAAAAATTAATTGATGCATCAAATAGATGCCTAGATATTTGGGGTTCAATTTTCAAAGCCCCATGAAATCCACAAGCCCCTGGTGTGCCGATCATTTGGCACACGCGGTTTGCGGCATTCGCAGGCCAGTGATTGGGATTTTCAATCCCAATCACCAAATGCCACAAGTTAGACCAATTTTTCCCTGGTATAACTTGCACCATTTGGGGGACCTTTTTTACGGGGCTTGCACCAAATCTTTGGTACAAGCTGCCGCAGGTTTAGGAAATTGTCACAACTGTGCCTGATGTACAAAAACTGGATGCAGCTGCATCAAAGGAGTTTGGCATGGCTGTGCCATAAAAATGGGTATGATGCAAAGCTTGACACAAGCCCTGCTTTACCCTTTGAAAATTGAGCACTTGAAGCATGAGATGAGTGGAAATCTGCACATAGGTATGAGTCATGAAACAAGAGAACACAAGGCTACAAAATGACAAAATTACCCATATATGGAACAAGAAGGGGAGGTTTCCCAGCATGGTGACTACAAAATAAATCATTATCTAGAGCCACCCAGGACATCTGTAAGTTGATTCTCAATTGATAAGCTGTAGTTCTGGCAGAAATTAACCAGTGGTTATCAGAAAAGTGTCACCATATCTGATAGCAAGTTTAAGTTGAGAAAACATAGACAACTCACGTGATAGGGATGCTGTTGGTTGCTGAATCAGTTCAGCAAGGTTAGCCAGAGAAGCAATGATAGCTGTTGGCACAACACCAGGGAAATGGAGGGTGACAGCTGAGTATGTATTAGAACAAGACTATTACTAGTAAGTCCTTGAAGCCAATTCAGAGGATCCAGATTAGACAGTTGACTGGAAGGCCTGAATTCCAAGATGCAACTATAGAATTAACCAAGTTGTGGTTTTACCCACTTGGAGAATAAGAACCCAATGCTCTTCGAATAGAAATTATGCAGGAGTGGTGGTAGGAGTAGGTACTGGTGGCAAAGGTGAAGCTAGGTTTGCTGTTAATGCTGTGACACATGAATCAAACAGTTCCTGCTTTCCATCAGAGAAAGAAAAGATGGACCATCAGTACTCAGTGTGTAGACATCAGCTTTGGAATAGTCCATTCCTTAATGCAGAAAAGAGATTTCTAGGCTGTCTTTGAATAATTTAGAAGAAGACAGACTGCCAGGAATGCATGTCCTCTGGGTTCAAATTGACTGAGTTAGAGACAATGGGGTTCTGTATGCCAATAGCTGGGAAAGGTAACAAGGATTAAATGAGTCTGAGTGGAGCATGGGGTGTTGAGACTGTCCCGTGGAGGTAACTGCAATGGGTAGATGATCACTTGCATCCCTTGTGATGCTCTTGGGAAGGGTGCCGGTTCCGAGAATAGGCTAGGCTAGACTCAGAGCCACATGACTGTGCTTCAAAAAAAATGAAGGGGCTCCAAATCTAGCATCCACTGGAGAATGTCATACAAGGTCCAAAGGGAAAGTAATGCCATTGGAACACCTGAGCACAATGAAACAAAAAAAAAGAGGTACCAACCACAAGCAGCAGGGGATACAAATGAAGGCTTCAAGACAACACCCAAAAGCAGCAACTGAGGACAAGAAAGCTGTAGCCCCACATAGCTGGATTTACCATAGAAAGGAGACCACTGGACAGCAAAAAAAGAGCAGGAAACTGGTAACTAGAATGGGAGAGGAGAACTGAAGGAAAACCAAAAGCACACAAAAGAGGGATAAGTATATGGCAGTAAGCCACAGGTTCAAAGTAACTGTGGCATAAATGCTGGAAGAATGGGGTGAGCAGAGGAGCTGCAGCATAAACAAAGCACAAAAGAAAGAGAGAGAGCAAGACAATAGCACAGAAAAGAAAAGCAAAGCACAACAAATGGGGCCAGAACTGAAAACAAAGGAAACAAAAAAGGTGTATGACAGATGCAAAGGGAGCATGCAGGCAGCAGAAAGCACAGCAGCAAAAACAAACAGAGCATAAACAACAGAGCAAGGAGCAAATGGAAGACACAGGGAAAATTAACTGGAGCAAAGAGACACATGAGAAAGACAAACAAAATAATGGGGCTGAGAAACTGAAGGTAGGCAGGGCATCATTGATGTAAGTCCACAAATAAGAAACACTAGGCAGGGGAAGGTAGTAAGTGGGTTGCTTATGTAGGGCAGGTGGGTGGAATCTGGCAGTCCCCCATTGAACAACATGTGAAACCTTCATGCATGTTTTAGATGGCTGCAAGATTGCTGGTTTAGAGTAAGAAACAGAGGCCACACAGTAGATGACTGGAACAGCGAGGGATTCACTTCTCACTTAGACATTTTAGAGGATTTTCAAAATGGCTCACAGTTGGATACACCTGCATCTGCATCCAAGTGATTGCATCAGGCTTGTCCTATTGCTGTTTTACACACAGGCCTTTTTTGTGACAAAAAGACATGATTAGTGGGCAAACAATTTGTATAAATATGATTTGCAGAATTTTCTGTCACAATCATATCTTTTTTGGACACAGAGTTTTGATAAAGTTAGATCATTTAACAGATGACGTAACAGCTTGGATGGATTTCCATTTTGAAAATAATGATAAATTAATGGTTGGTGGAGTTTTTGACAACCCTCCCCCCACCGCCCCAGCCGTTAGCCAGGCATCCAATACAAAATTATGCAGTACCAAAGTACAGAGAAGTTCCAGTAAGAGCATAAGGTTGCAAGTATGGAAATAAACACTTTATTGGCCTTTAGTTGTGCTCCAAGCATGGAAGTTGGCAAATCAAGGTTGCCAGCAGGATGTTTTTAAGCAGATTACCTAGACGAGTGTTGGTTTTCATATCACCACACTTGCTGTAATTGAGAGTAATAAATATATCTTTACTGTTCTAATGTTGAATGTAAATTATTTACATCCCAGATATCTTTTACACTTGCACATGCAAGCTAGTGGTAGTGGTGGTGTTGATGAGGTTTCAAAGGCTTGTGCAGCCCAGGTTTCTTGGACAACATAGCCACTGGGTAAACGCTAGTTATGAATAACTGACAAGTTGTTGCCAGAGTGGTGCTGTTAAGTCTCAGGACATCATTTCCAACAGATTAGTCATTCTAGCCCAATCAACATTTTCCACAAAATGTATGTGCTCAGGATAGCCCATGTGAGATGCAATATTTATTTTGCAGTGGAGTCCTGCTTCTACCTACTGTAGTTTTACAGATCTTAAAACCAAAGCACAAGGATGGCAGATATCTTTATTAGGAATACAAAGTGAGCAAGTGGCTATGCTGGGATTCATACCTACTATATCATCTCCTAAATCACAGTTCTTCACTATAACCACTGAACCACATTCCTTGCATGATATTATACTTTTATAATAAAGGTACTGTGAGAGTGATGCAGTAAGGGAAGGGAAATCAGATACCGGGCTATAAATACATAGGGACTGCAAGTTCAAATATCAAGTGTCCAGATTTTGGAAATATGAAGATGCAGCAATGCAGACTGCTTAGTAGGCAGTGGAGGCAGCTGAATCCTCATATATGGTGTCAGTCTTGTGTAACACCCTCACCCCTGCCTTTAGGAAAGGTCATACCAAAGATTTCATTGGCCTTTCTACGAACCAGTCTCTCCTCTTTACTTGCTTTGGTCAATCTGAGACCGCTGGCCTAGCTTGGGGGTGGTCAGTCCCGGTTCTGCCAGCTTCGCATCCTCAATGAAATTAAAAATGGATCCCTGACTTCTTCTTCTTCTGGTGAAGCCAGGTCAGTGGCATCACCACCATCTTGAACACATTCCTCCGAGGCAAGATCTTGAGGCTGTGTACCCGTTCCTTTCTCACAAGGTTCCCCCTCATCTTCCTCTTCACTGAGGATCTGAGCCCAGGAGTGAGCAATAGTCCTCACCCCTGAGACTATCCATTCATCACTAGGAGCGGAGGTCGACACCTCCCATTCAACGGCCTCCCGCATCTCATCTTCACCTTCGAGACTTGGGCTAGGCCCCCCCACCCAGGGGTCTATTGATGCTTTATCTGAACTTGCCTTCTGAGATCCAGCATCCAAAACTTCAACTTCAGATTTAGTCTCTAATTCTGCACTCTCTAACTTTGTGCTACACTACCCCAAGGGACCTTCCTCCACAGGCTCCGCCTGATGCTGTGTGCTGCCAACTGCAGATTCTTGAAGTTGTGTCCATGTGGGAGCCAAACGAATTTGAGGCACTTTATACAAGCCATATTTTTGTAGACATCCAACACAGTGAGGAATCATGAAGACATCCCTTCCAGCACTCAAGCACATCTGACATACACGCACTGGATAATTAGGAATTGCCACATCAGGAGGGAGTTGCCCTCTATAGCACCAATTTTCAATATCTCTCAATCTATTTACTGCTGCTGTTACTGCAACCCGGGCATGATCCGGGTAACGAGCTGGTCCTGAGTCCATAACTGCAGAAAAACAAACAAAAGTTCACTGTAACTGAAAGTCCCACTTTAATGAACACACTCTGTAGCTTTAAAATGGCTCCTCTGCTGCTGTGTTTACTTTACTACCCCACCCTGTAATGGTGGCGGCAGCACTCCTGTGAATTAACATTCAGACTCTGGGTCAAGCCACTGCGTACCTGATTTACATCAGCTACTAATAACTTTTATTCAAACTGCACAACTTGCTCTGTTCTGGCTGTTCACACATTTTACAGGATTTTCCTTGAACTTTTCACATGCTGACAACATTCATTTAATTACAGTCCCTTTTAAAACTTCAGGTTTCAGCACAGGATTGCCTGCTTCCAGGGGTGTCAGCAGGCATACGCACTGTACTCAGCAGAGTACAGTAAAAATAAAAATCAGGCAAGGCAACAAATCAGGTACGGGCAGCAAAAAAGAGGAAAGCAAGGACATTGTGAGTCACATTGTGTCTGTGTCGTGCTGAGCCCTTTTGCCTTTGTTGTTCACTATGGGGCACTGATGGCACCAGTCAAATACACAAACAAGAACAACTTGCCAGACAGGCAGAAAAACAGAGGAAGGCTGATTACAGGAAGAAACTGATTACTTGAACTCAGACATGGCAAACTTGGGGGGGAGGCGGGATTATTGTTGCTGTGGTGTGGCAGTGCATATTTTAGTTTATGTTTACATACCGGGGGGGCAACAGTGCATCAGTTTTGAGTACAAGTTTAAAATTCCTGGCTACACCCCTGCCTGCTTCTACTAGTGTTGCACTTGTTTTACAACCCTCAGTCTCTCTCTGGCTGCAAACTTTAAACTGAGGCTACTTTCATTGCTATGCACACATTTAATGGCTTTACAGACTTGCACTTGCCAGCAGGACATCACACAATCGCTACTTGCAAAGCGACTATACAGCTGCACACACATTTTATATGGCATTATCTGAAAATCACTGATTTGAGCAGTTTTAATTCATTTACTCACTGTTATTGTAGCAGATTGCTGCGATGGGGTAAAACGGCCTGCAGCCAGATTTTTGAAGGCCTCAGAATGCAAACGGACGGGCAGTCTCCGCGATCGTAGTATTAACCACACAGTTCACTGATCCCACGATCGATAAGCGGGTTGAGGATGATTTTTAACTGGAAAGTCACTTTTTACTGTTTACAGCGCTTTGAACACTTTGCGAACACTCCTCCACTGCCAGTACATGCACTACTCTCTGTCTCCCTCTCAAATGCTGAGGCAAACTCTGACGAGCTGGCTGAGGGGTGGGACCAATGGCAAACTAACCAACCACACGACGCCATGCAAATGAGCCTCCTCTTCCTCACGAGGGCTCCTCTCCTCACGGCAATCATCGAGCAGGCAAATTTAAACTGGAAAGATGCACTTTTTTTTTTCAACTGACTCCACGGCGGGAGACCATTTCAACCATGTAACATTGCCATTAACTCTGCAGTCTCTAGAATTGCACAGAAAGCATTTCCAATGTCCAGGGTATAATTTCTCTGTTGCTACCCCTAGTTTTCCACACTTTCCTTCACAGAACTTTATTTTAAAACTGACAAACGCTGTAAACTATGTTGATGCAGGACAAGGACACACACTTTGGCTTTACAGCTCCTTGGTAAACAGTTGGCATTTTTTAAACAGCAGCACAAGATTCACAGCACACAGCACACACTAGGGAAATTGCTTCAACATTTTGGGCTACTGACTGCCAGATAGCCAAAATGCTAGCCTACTTGCCTAAGCACCTTCCTTCCTGAACAAATCCAACGCGGTGCCTCCATTTTTGTAACACCTTCACCCCTGCCTTTTCACTGAAATGACAGGTGGCATGCTGTTGACGTTGGCAGCAATACCTGGTGGGGGTAACATATCTATGGGTTCGAGGAAGGATGAGGTTACCTGGTGCAAGAGACCTAGGTTTGGTTACTCTGCACAGGGGCACCCAAGTAAATCCAGCTACAGGAAGCAATAACTGTAATGCCCAGAACCAGAATTGGGATTTTTCAGTGTGTCTTTATTCAGACTAGATGACACATAACAAAGCATTGCATAGTCCCCCAAAGGGCTACGTTACTGTATGTGCAGATTAGAGGTTAACACAGCGGTCCATTTGAAGAATGAACACATTACTACAGTTGTCCCCGGAGGAAGGGGGGCAAACAGACAACTCACTGATTTCCTTCTTGTTTGCTTAAGGACAAACTGAAGACTGACTTTGAATTTCCCAAAGTTCTAAACTTCACTCCCTGAGCTGGAGATTCCAATGTGGCTCATGCAGTTGCAACAGTTCTATAGTGATGTCATCTCTCAAGTCTCAGCTGTGACTGAGGACTGAGTGAGACAGTGTGAAACTCATTTAACTGGAGTTTCACAAGCTGCCTTCCCTGCCTACCACTAGGTCTTACTGGGATTCTAGTAACCCCGGGTAACAAAGGGGTTACACTTGAATCATTAACAAGATCCTATACATAGGGTAACTTGAGTAAACATCAAATGGGTATATGAAAGAGTGATGAATTAAGGGGAAGGAACAGAAGATGGAAAAAGGTCAACTTGCTCATCAAAACAATTCCCCACTTTTTAGTTATAACAGTTAAGACCTGCTCACTTCCTATATCTGTTTAGGTTTGCTTTGAAAGAATATAAAGAAACCAATATTTAAGGATCTCCCAGAACCCTATATAAAGGATCCAGTCCTTTGACTTTGTGACAGAGTCCTGTGCTGGGAGCCAGAGGTTTGAAAGTTCAAGTTGAAACTTCATTGGCTGAGAAGTATGAGACTGCAACACTTGTATAAGGAGTGATCAGCATACTTCTATGCTACCAAGTATGTGGTAACCTGCTTATCTACGGTATATGGAACACACTGCAGGAGGCAATTGTTAAAAGGTTGATATGCCCCCCGAGAGGTTCTATCACTGCTGCTATTTGTAAAAACGTCATTTAATGTATAAAAATGGTACAAAAATATATTAAAAAATAAAGCCCAACCAGCAACATCTCTGTCCAAACAAGGCAGTCATCATCTTACTTCACAAAACATTCTATCTGCAATCATGCTCCACCAGGGAGCAGAATGTAAATCACTAAATCTGCAGGTTTGTTTTTTGTAAGAAGACTTACTCCACCAGGGAATGGGACTTAAACTATCAGATCAGTATTTTTTGAAGCACACCTGCCCTGTCAGAGAACAGAATGGGGCCCACCAAACTGGTATTTTAAGGCTACTTCACATACTCAGCAGTGTTCTTGTGGGCACATGAGAGTAGGTCTACAGGAAGGAAGCCAGAGAATCACCTAGTGTATTGTGAACTACTTTTCTGTGTTCCTCACCTAATCGTGCCTATCCATGGATATCCCCATGGAAATTACATAAAAGTACTTATATAATATACCAAATTTCACACATCTCCATGGAGATTTCATGTAAGTACTAATATAGTATACCAAATTCCACATATCCCAATAATGCATAGCACCATGAAAGGTACATAAAAATCACTATGTATGTATGTTTCATTATGTCTTGCATTAGTGAGGCATTTCTTATGTAATGTGACAAATATTGCTTCAGTGTTTTCACACTGAAGCTGTTGTCTTTAACATTGCTTTTTCTTTTTTGGGCTCACCATGGCCCGAATAAATGAAGGTATGAAGCAGGTTTCTTCCCCTCCATGGGCTAAGATAACAGAGGCCATATACACAGTTACAATGATTGGCTGAGCAATGTAGGGCACACACATGGGGCACATTATTTTTAGTAACAGAGCTGCAGCATATACCTGTGAAAATCACTTGCCCAGATGCATGGGATTATGAGACCTGTTGGTGATGACCAAGGAAATGGCACAAGATGCAATTCCTTGGCCTATGCACTGGACACCCTCTGCTACCACCATATTATTTCCCCCTTACCCCATACCTTGAACACCTTGTCAGTATGAGCACAAACTTTTCCATGACAGTCTTTCCTTGTGGTCCAGGAATTGTGTGAATTGGTTCTGTACATCCTTGGTCTACCTAGACTTTAGCAAGGCATCTGACACAGTCCCACACAAAAGATTAATATACAAGTTAGCCAGCCTGGGAGTGGGTCCCAAGATGACAGCCTGGGTAAAGAATTGGCTGGAGAATAGGACGCAGAGAGTAATAGTAAATGGAGTCTACTCAGAAGAAATGAGGGTTACTAGTGGGGTACCGCAGGGTTCAGTATTAGGACCAGTCCTCTTCAATGTCTTTATAAGCGACATTACAGAAGGACTGGAAGGAAAAGTATGTCTCTTTGCAGATGACACTAAGATCTGCAACAGAGTTGATGCACAGGTGGGGTGGAAAGGATGAGAAGGGACTTGGCAAGGTTAGAGGAATGGTCAAATGTATGGCAGCTTAGATTCAATACTAAGAAGTTCAAGGTAATGCACATGGGAAACAAAAACCCAGGGGAAGAGTACACAATGGGGGGTGAGATACTAACAACAACAAAATGGAGAGGGACCTGGGGTAGTCATATCAGATGACCTAAAGGTGGGCAAGCAATGTGAGAGGGCAGCAAGGAGGGCTGGGGGGATACTGGGATGCATAGGGAGAGGCATCACCAGTAGAAAACAGGAAGTTATTATCCCTCTGTACAGACAGCTGGTGAGACCCCATCTGGAGTACTGTGTGCAGTTCTGGAGACCCAATCTCCGCAAAGACATAGACAGGATGGAAGCTGTCCAGAGGAGGGCAACTAAAATGGTGCAGGGTCTGCACCAGAAGACATATGAAGAGAGACTTAAGGAGCTTAATATGTATAGCCTCGAGGAAAGGATGGAGAGGGGGGACATGATAGAAACTTTTCAAGTACCTCAAGGGAATCAACAAAGTCCAAGAGGGTAGCATCTTTCAAAAAAAGAGGTGTGCAAGAACAAGAGGGCACAATTTGAAGATAGAGGGGGGGCGGCTCAGAGGTAATTTAAGGAAGTATTTTTTCACAGAGAGGGTTGTGGATGCATGGAATGGCCTTCCGGAGGAGGTTGTGGAGTCAAAATCAGTGGTGGAATTCAAGCATGCATGGGATAGTCATAAGGCAGTTCTGGGGGTTGGGGGTAGGAAGAAGTAGGCTGCTGGTTAACTAGGATCTGCAGCTTATCCAGTAGGTAAGGAAATGGGCAGACTGGGTGGGCCAAGCGGTCCTTATCTGCCATCAAATTCTATGTTTCTATGTTTCTATATTGGTGTCCAGTGAATCCCCATCTGTAAAGTAGCTCTGTTACTTTGCATTACTGTTCTCTGTTGTGCTGCTTGCTATTTAACACTGTCTCCTGTTAGAACAAATGTCCTGGTGACAAGGTAATAACCCCTGTAAAACAGCGTTCAGTAATTCTACTGTGGTAGGAGTCACTGTGCCTTGCAACCAGGGGCTGAGGGCAATATGAAGCTACTGTGCATAGCACAGTGCATTGATTCATAACAACACTCTTATTAAGTCAGGCTTACCCTGACACTTTCTATGTGCTAGTTCTCTAACCTGCATACTACTACAGGTAAATACGTGTGACATCTTTGTAGTAGAGTTGTGCAGAATATAAATGCCACTGGTGGAATGCCTGTGGAATGACCATTCCAATTCAGTGAAATTGTGTTGAATTGTTGCACAAATTCTGTAGAATGTTGCCAGATTTTTTATTTCAGTTATTTTGCTATAATTTTAAACATACATGACCCAATAACACCAGATTTGGAAAGCATACATCACCTAACAATATACAGAAGTGCACCAAATTGCATAGTTGTAGGTTAAAAGGAGATATAGTTATGGGTGACCACACATTTAATCAAAATTACATTTTCTGTTATTTTGAAATCATTTTAAAATTTCTTATCCAAATTTCTCCACAATGTCTAGATTTAGAGATGCATCTGACATGAGTATATGCACCATGTTTTAAGTCTCAAGCTTCAGTGGGAGCTGAGTTATAGGTAGCCAAACAGTTTGTTAAAATTTAGATTTCTGTAATTTTTTTTATCATTTTTATAGTATTCATTGAAATGTTATAAAATTTGACAGGTATACATGTTATCACTACATTTGTATATGTACATACTGTAGTTTCCGATTTCTAGTTTCAAATGGGGTTGAGTTATATCCTGCCAAACATGTTGCCAAAATGTAAATTTTAGTTATGTCCCTCTAATTTTAAAACAACATATCAGAACTTAACCAGAATGGAAACATTTAAACTACTATACCACATGGTCATTTATGAAAAAGGTTCATATTTGCAGCTTTAAATGGAATCAAATTAAAAGTAGTCAAACTTTCACAACATTTAAAAATTAAATTTTACGTGAATGTAAACTATATACTGCATTTATAAACCCCTGAAACATTAAAACTAGAGAATGCAATACCATTAAATTTGGTAGATTCTTAGACCTTACAAGGAGACTGAGTACCAATTTTATTAATTGCTTACTGCCAGAAATTGTAACAGTACATCTATACTTAAAGTCAAATCCCAGAGATCTTTGTGAAAATTGTAGAATTTCATGACAAATTCCTTAAAACTGGAATTTGCAAATTTCACTCTGCTTTATCTGGGGGGTTCTAATTAAAGGATAGGGGTATGAGATGCAGGTAGTGCAGGGGGTCTCCAGGTTCAGAAGTGAAATGCACAGTTTCACCAAGAAATGGAAAGCTGAGCTGGGTAGCACAGCAGTGGTAGACCCTCTGGTTGGGGCAAGGAAGCATGGAGTGTCAACAGTTCTAACCAGAATGCAGCATATTTAAGGATCACATCCAGCAAAGCTGTGATCCAGGGATACTGATGTACATGTTAAGTCTGGGACTTACAGATACTCAAAAAGATGTAGTGGGGAAAAATAATGTCTGGGGTAGCCAGAAGGAAGACTTTTGGCTGTTCCAACAGTGTAGATCAATAGGAAAAGGAAGAGATGGCTTACGTTTTAGGGGAATTTGTCACTGTAAAGAATACAGAGGATATCAGTGGGATCAGTAGTCCTACTGAGTCAATCTGGCTATGCCAAAAGAGAAGGATGGGGAATAGTCACCCAAAGAGGAACAGCAGGACTGAAAAAACTCAGCACAGCTTATCAAATGAAGCAGTGGTACATGCATTGTTAATGTTAAATTCCACAAAAAGAATTCTGGATGCTTCATCTATATGCTACCATAAATACTGTATGTGAGAAAACGTTACAAATATTTTTTTTACTGCAAATTTAAAACTGCTAAACCACTGTATCCAGTTGTGTTAGACACCAGCACACATTGACTATGGATATACACGTAACATGTTAAGTCTATGCTTGCAAGAGCAGAGAAGTTACAAACATCCATGCTTTTGAGAGTTTACACAAAATTTAGCAAATATTTACAAAGTAAAGTTTTGAATCCCTGTTATTAAAAAATCTCAAATCCAATTCTCTCCATATTTAGATCATTATATAGAGAATAATGGATGGGGAAGGGTTTGATATGAGAATTTAATGCACACCCGAGTTGTGGGATGCTACATAAATCCCTAGGGCGAAGCCCGAGGGGTTTATCAAAGCATCCCACATCGAGGGTGTGCATTAAATTCTCATATGAAACACCCTTCCCATCTTTTATTTTTCATAATAACAGACCAGTAATTTTCCTCCAACAGTTTGTGAGACTGTTTGGCCCCACCCACATACAGAATGTTGGCCAATGAGGCAGCAGCATTGTTTGACTGGCATGGCTCATGAATGTCATAACAAACAGTTGGCTGTTATGAAAAATATCAACCTGGTCAGTACATTGAGAGAAATTGATGACCAATTATTATATAAGCATTACAAAAAAGTTAATTAACCATCAGAGCTGAACAGATAAACATAGGGTGCTCTGTGACAATAAAATGCACATATGTGTATGAAGTCACAGCACACCAAGCTCACCAAAAAAAGGGCTTACCACAGAAATTGCAATAAATTAGCTTTTATTTCTTCACCTCTTGGTGCATAATAACAGGATCAAGATAGAAAGAACACACACAAACTAGCGTCTGATGTTTCACCAGTCTATTGGCTTTCATGAAGATGAATTCAATCAATACACACACCCATTTGAAAGCCAAGAGGCTATTATCACATGGCCATCTCTTAAAGTGACAGTGCTTTAAAAAAACATAATGGCCATCTTATACATAGTCTAAACATACTAAACTGCATAGCAGTACAAAAAGTGTACCCAGTACCAATTAAAAACAAGCACTGTAACTTCTTCAGCTTTGGGGGTATTTTAATGCTGATTAAGCACTCTGTTTTTCCAATAATAAATACTTCAAAAAAGCTATTACTTATAAGAGATAAAAGTAAAAACCTTTCTAAATTTTATAATTATAATAAACAAAACCTCCTGGCAACAGTACTGCTGTGCATTTGAGAGCTTATTCCCTATCTACAAACAGTGCAACAGCAATTTTTATTATTTATGGGTTAATAGCTATGATATCAATTCTCTCATGCATATTTCTGATGTCTATTTTTTATTTAAAAAAACTGATTTGCACTATTTCAAAGTGTTATACATAATTTCATTCTTTAAGATGAACACACACACCCTTAACACTTCTAGAAACCCCTAGGTAAATTCATATTACTGAGGGGATCGTACACTCAATAGGAAGTAATAGAAGGGGGGAGAGCTTGAAAGAAAAGGAGGATAGAAAAGAAGGAAGGGGAGAAGGCAACTGATAAGGCTGAAGATGGAAAAAGAAACGAAAAAGAAAAAAGAAAAAGAAAGAAGGGATGCAACAGTGGAGATTTAAATTAGAGTCAACAAGGGAGCACATATAAGAGAGGAACAAAACAAGTAGGGGAGGGCCTAATTAGGCACGTGGGGACTCTTCATTCAAAAAGTTATTAATATTTTCCTCTGGTAAAGTTCAGTCCAGGAAGGTGTCTAGCTGTAAAGGTGCCTAACTTATGTACAGATGACTTTTTTTTATGAAATTTCCTGCAAAAAATAAAATGACAGATCTTGAACACATAGGGCCCAATTACAGAAGAGCCTTTAGATTGCTGCAAAGTTCTGGCAATCTAGGGCTGTGACACACTCCTGGTACATCAGGGACCATATGCCCAATTCCAAAATATCAGTGGTCCCTGTGGCACATCACCTGAGATATGCCACAACAGCAGGTTATGCTGAACACATGGTGCACCTGCAAGACCCAATGGATGAATCCACCCACCCCACCCCATCCCACTAGGTGCATGCCATTCTGCAATGTCTGGAGCACCCCTAGGGTAGAAGGGGTGCAGGAGGCTACCAT
Source organism: Neoceratodus forsteri (assembly GCA_016271365.2). NCBI lineage: Eukaryota > Metazoa > Chordata > Ceratodontiformes > Ceratodontidae > Neoceratodus > Neoceratodus forsteri. The sequence goes on along the minus strand of CM057459.1, from coordinate 400,782,182 downwards.
AAGGGTGTTGGGTGGCACTTGCCTATGCCAGGGGGGATGTTCAGGCACCCAGCATGGGTGCCCTAGCCAGCACTAGCCACACTCCAGTGTACACAGTCCCATCAGACTGGCACCCCTGCCGGGTGCCTGATCATGGTACCCTGGCATACACATGCTTCCCAACACCTCTGCTGTACACGCCTGTCCCTTCTGACCCATGAACCCCACAAATGTGCCCCCAGCCATTTCCCCCATCTTGAGAGGCAGCATCATAAGGGGTGTAGACTGCTTCCCAGTGGGACTAATGGGACTCCCTTCCTACCATCATGGTGGGGCTTCTGGAATACAAAATCAGTGAATGTTGCAGCCCCACCATGGCACAAGCCCATTATGATCTGGTGTACCCAGACACATGTCACAAGGGTGGCACAGTGTTCCTTTGGCACAGTGGCTTCCTTCATCAGCACAGACTGCATACCAGAATAGGGAATGCCTCAAACATTGATGCAGGGCATGACTTGTGACATTACTGTTTGTCACAAGTGCTTTTCGTTGGGTATATCTCTTTTGGAATCTGACCCATATAATTTTGAGACGATGCATCATATTCTCATGAAATCTGGCACATTATTTGAAAATCTATCACCAAGGAATCATGTCAAATGTAATATTTCTGACTTAATAGATGGCTGAGGTGTATCCAGATGAAAATGTTCATAAAATTTTGCACAATAAATAAAATTAGAGGTTTTGAGCACCTATAATTTTGAAACTGCCCATCCAAATTTTATGATGGCTTGTTACTGTCCCTCCACCCAAAGAGTGAACATGCCAATTTTCAGAGCTCTGGTTTAAATAGCGTCTGAGCTATGACCAAATTACTTATTTTAAAAATTCTGCAAAATTCCAACAACATTTCACACAATTTTGTGGAATTTCATGAAGTTTCATTGTAATTCCATGAATTCAGAATTTCTAATTCTACACAGCTCTACTTTTTATGTAAGTCCCACAAGGACTATATGTTTGTATGCCTCCACCTGACAATGACTGCCCAAGGATCTTCCCATAAAGATGACTCACAAAAACTTATATAATATAGTAAATTACACATACTCCACTAATACAAAATGGTTCTATGGGATTTGAGCAACTATAAAACAGTGAGTGCACATTGCTGAATACAAAAAAACAGTGATATGCACTATAGCAAAAACCACAAACAGTAAAGGATCCTTAGTTTGTCTCTGGGTTTCAAAAGCTACTTACTTTTTATGCGGGGGGGCTATGCCCCCTGCAGCCCCACACTCTCCATAATAAATATAATCACCTCCAGGGGGATGAAAACAATGGGAATAGGGAAAAACTCAGTAGGGGGCCACTCAGGATGGAGGACACAAGTTGGGATGGGGTGAATGTTGGGGGGGGAATCTGCAGACTGGGGGGACAAAAGTTGGGAGGGCAGGGTAAGAGGACTGCTACAACTCCAAGAAAAATAACAACAACACTACAGAAGCAACAAAACATAGAAAAAAAGTCTGCCATGTGTGACGCTTGGCCAGCTGGTTATGATTGTTCTTTAATATTTGTAATATAAAAATGTAGAGTGTGATTTGTCTCCATAAGGCAGCTATGCTATGGGTCAGGTTTTAATGGAAATAACAGGATATATTAATGTGAAACTAGGAGGTAATTACAAATACTAGAGAGCCTTAATTAAGGGTCTTCTGTTTATCTGCCCTAATTGGAGCTGGCCAGCTGCCAGGATATAGGGATCATAAACTGTTATGATGTTTTAGAGGAAAAAAAACATTTTTATACCATGGTGTGAAAAGTCATAAAATTCCTTAGATGTGCCCTGGGAAGAGGAGATGCTCAAGATCAATGAGGGAATGTTAATTAAGGAGTCATACTGGGAAGTGAGATTTTGCTGATGTCATCTTATTTAATATACCTCCTGATAAGACATCCTGTTTGTATATTTTTTATATTTAACAAGGAGGAGCCAGATGACATCATAGAAGGGATGTGGAAACCCAGACTTTTAAACTGTATACTGTGTTTGAAGAGACACACTTCATTTTTTGGACTCTTAAGAAACAAGATCTAACTTTAAGCACTGTGTAGAGGTATACATTAGATTGAAAAAGTTGAACTGTATGCTGGTAGGAGTTTGTATGTAATTTTCTTTGTTTTCTTTTAAGTGATTGTATACTTTGTGATATATTGTTCTGTGTTTACATTTTACATATTTTTATCCATTTTTTAAGTAAACCTCTTATTTGAAAGAAACTGCCTGGTGTGACTTCCATGTTCTTTCTTTTACATGTGACATATAAAGGATTAAGATTGACAAAACTGTTCATAAGCTTGATGGTGTTACCAAAAGTGGTAAAAGGTAAGAATATATCTAAGGTCTTTTATAGAGTTTTAAGGGTTCATTTTGGATACCTGGTTAAGTGCCCTTAGGCAAAAGATATCTGGCATCCCCCGGATCAGCAGATTAACTGAGCCTGTACATTTGGGTATGCTAGCATTAGGGTCACAGTTTGAATCCCCCTAGAACTTGAGACCAAAGGTGATTCGGACCCATAAGCAGACAGGAGGGTTACCCTGTTCTGTTACTTGCTCACAATACTGCGCTCAGAGGTTGGCACTGTGGAAGCAGAGGACCTGACCAGCTCAGCGGTTTGTGACACCCTGCACCCAGTCCCTCCAGCCACAGAGGCAGTGTCTGCATCCACTAGACTAGACGGCCAGCTCAGAACTGGCCTGATGAAAAAAACTCAATATCCTGCAAAATAACCACTCTTTAAAACAAACTAAAGTGCTGAATTTGCAATGCACTAAAAAGAGCACATCACCCATTTCAATTGCGATTTTTACTTTGCCCAAATTGAATCGTTGTATTCATGGGATACTATACAAAACCACATGGGAAGTATGTGGAAATTACTCCATAAGCCGCTGTGCTGGGGACCCTGCACCAGATTCCAGAACAGGCAGGGTCCCTGGAACCTATACCCTGCAACTTGCAGCATCACCATGGTTGCACCACAGGAAGGGCACACCCAATCTGGGTGCTGCAAGCTGCTGACAAGCCTGATGACAAGGTGCAGCCCCACTCCAAGTCCCAAGCACCAAGACATGCCTGAAAGCCCCTGTGGGCCATAGGGGGTGATGGCAGAGTGGTACTGGCACTGGGGGGTATCAGCATATCTTGGACCCAGGTGCCAGCAGCTGGAACTCAGTATTGCCAGGGGTGGGGGTTTGCTCTGTGGTGGAGGGGTTTGTGTGGTTCAGCAGTGTGCAGGTCGGGGCACTGTAGGAGTGCAACAGGCAGTTGGCCAGGATGGAAGCTCCTTATGCCAGCTCATAGCTGGTGTAACCCTGCAGTGCTGCAGGGCCTCTTGGAATGGCATTGCAAGGTTACGGGTGCTGCCCTTTCAGAAAAGGGTACAGCTGCTGCCATAACCCCCTTCTACTGTGCCATAGGGGATCTTGGGCAGCATAAGCCCCCCATGGCACAGGCCACCCATGCCATGGCACAGGTCACCTCTTGGATTACCAGCTGGCGGAAACCGTGGCGCAAAATGCGACTTACACCATATGTGTTGCCGCAAGTCACACTGTGCCATGGTGGACCCATAGTACTTTTCATGATACTTTGCATTAGTAAGGTAGGTGCAATTTGATATTTCTTTGAAATATGACATTGTTGCCCTTACATGCAGCAGTGATTTTGCACTGAAGTTTTTTTATTTTTAAATTGCTTATCTATTTTGGGCTGTCCATGAAACAAATAAATGAAAACAGGAAGCAGGTTCCTTCCTCTCCCTAAGCTGAAATAACAGGAGACCTGCTGTATACACAGTTGCAGTAGTAGGTGGTACTATTCTGGAGAACATATGGGCCCCTTTACTGACACCCACTAAAACTGAAATACAATAATGGGTGTCGTTGTATGTCAGAGTTGTATTCTTGTCTGCAATGGTGACATAACTTCACTTATGCAAATTGTTTTTCCATATATTAATGATATAATATAGGCTAATAATTAAACTAGTGTACTATGACAGTGAAGGGGTTTCCCCATGGTATGGCACCGGGTGTATGGTGCATCTTCCAAAGTAATGTCCTTCACCCCCTATATCATACAATATCTTGATAGCTGCTTGTTGGCAACAATGCAACAAGAGTGCAACAAATATGTTGATACAAATCATCTATCCAGATATTAGTGATTGCATGTAGTCTGTGCCATCTTTAACATACTAGATTGTGACAGCCACAGGGATCAGCCGATTGCATATACCATGGGCACATTGTCTACCACCATAGTCATTCCCTTTACCCTGTCCTTGATGGCAGTGCCAGTATGTATTCTGTATATACCATTTCTCTCCATTTCTGGTGCTCCAATGACCCTGAAACACTGTGAAGGAGTTGCCCCAGTCCCAGGCATCAAGTGGATCCCTTTCCATTGCCCTGTTCCCATCTGTTTCTTTTGCAGGTGACCTTTCCTCCAACTAAAATTAACATTCTGGATCACAGTTTTATTTATTTAAATTTTGACCTGGAAAGGCACACTAAGCTGTGACAGCTTGTTTCCAAGATGGTACCTCAACAGTGCAGCACCCCCTCATACTGCAGTAAAATGTAATTTATGGGAATTACCCCAAACACTTGGTGTCGGGGTAAAACTCAAGACCTTCTGATCTTCTATTTCTATAGGCAAGCATACCTACTAAGCCACTGACACTATGCTGTAACTCATGGAAAATTCGCCAAATGACAGGGATAGTGGGTGTCAAGGAACTTCTGCATGTAGCACAATTCCTCCAGACATACCTATGCCCTTATTAAGAGAGATTCCTCCAACCCTTTTTCCTGTGCTAGTGCACTAACTTGTGATATAAAACAGGAAACCACTTGTGACCCACTATGTATAACAAAAGGTGGTGCAACACAGAAATGTAATGAACAGCGCTCACAAATGTATCCTTTCCTCGTGGATTATTTTTGTGTGTGCCTCTTACTAACCCTGCCTGCTAAAAAATATCCGATAGAAGCTACAAACAGTGTCAGGACTAATATAGTATATTTAATTACACATATCCACTAGTGCTCATCATTTTAGGATGTACTATACTACAAAGCCAGCCACGATGCAACGCAGTAACTTGCAGTAAATAACATGTAACACAGTACTGCAGTAATAAAGAACTTAATTGCCATTACATTACACTATTGTTCCCTGCAGCATACTGCAGCATTTTGTGATATAGTTCAGCATTACTGTACTGCATTCTGTCTGGCACCACTGAATAAGCAAATCACCATACACTGACTTCCCATGGATTATTGCGCTGGTGAGGTACAGTGAAGCCCTTTGGAATGTAGTACACTACTGTAGAATTCTCCAGCAGGGTTGCTGCAAGAAACAAAGCATTTTCAATGGCAGTTAATCCCTTTTTCACCATATCCAGTGAATGGTGACCACGCATGACGAAAGGGGTGAACTGCCATCTAAATTGCCCTGTTTCCTGCAGTAACCCAGCTGCAGAGCTCGGCAGTATTGTTCTGCATCCCAGCAGGGGATTACTCTTTACTTTTCATTCAGTCCCCCTTCCTAAAACTATTTTGTTATAATAGTTTTGTACATTTTTTCTGCCACTTTTTGTGTAAAGTACTTTTTTTATGACTTTTTTTTTAATTTGTAGTAAATCATCCATTTTATGAGTGCATTAAGACATGTCAAAGTATTGGTTGTTATGTGACGACTGCACTTCCAGATGCTGAAGGCACCTGTTGTGTATCATGGTTTTCAGGGATTTGTATTGAATTGTTGTTTTAAAAAGTTCATGGGTGACCAAATTTCATAGGAGGCCACTGAGTTGTTATTTTTTTTTATTTCTATTTACATCTATCGCAACAGCAGGTCTAGAAAGGCACTTAAGAACTGAAATCGAGAAACTTAACTGAAACATTAACATGGGACTCTACCATTAAATTCCTGTAAAACCAAAGGAAACTAATGAAAAGAAATACTTCTCATCGTTGCAGCTGTTTGGCCACCAAGTGGCAGTGCTGTGTAACATTCAGTATGAAAGAATATAATATCTTCAGAATGCTAAGGTCATAGAGGAGGCAGCTAAATGTAAAATTAATGCAAATTTTCTGGTGGAATTTGCACAGCACTATGTTTAAAATTCCAATGGCTCCATGCTTTAGTTTTACTATAGAACTCACAAAGTAAATACAAGTTTTCCTGGGTGGAGGCAGTATAGCGCAGTGGTCTAAGGCTCTGAGCTACAAATTTGGTGATATCCAGCAGACCAGATCTGGGTTTGAATCTCACAGCTTCCACTTGCATACTGTGTGACCCTGAGCAAGTCACTTAACCTCCTTGTGCTCCCAGGTCGCTCCTGTAAAAAAAAAAAAAAAAAGCTTTCAGCTTAGTGTGCTATACCTGGTTAAACAACTAAAAAAAAAAAATTATTCACTGAAATTGGTATTGGCTTACAACAGCTCTTCATCTAGTACTGATTATGTAAGTTTATTCACTGCAAAAACTGTGTTAAAGCATCAGTTAGGGCTGAAATTAAATGCCACGAAAGTAAGGAAAAGTGATGTTAGGGTACCAAGTTACCTGAGTCCTGGTGAATCTGTAGCACAGTGTCCCTGAGGGTTTGATATACCACGCAGTGCAGCATTGTCAATACCGTAACTGGGGCACTGTCTTTCCAGACACAGAAAAATAGTCAGACACCAATGTATAAATGATGCAGAACTTAAGACAGTTGCAAAGCTGTATCATGTGAGTGTTCAAAGCCCAAGGAACACCACACCACAGATTCACCAAGACTCAGGGAACTCTTTACCCTAACACTGCACTTCCTTATTTTTGTGGTATTAAATTTCAACCCTAACTGAAGCTGTAAAGTACTTTTTTTATGACTTGCCTTTCTTTTTAAAAAGGTAGTTACAAAACAGAAGCACAGTACTTTGTATTGTGGTGGTGCACATGGGCACGAATGACTTGGGGGACAGTAAGTTCGAACTGGTAAGGAAGAGGCTCAAGGAACTGGGGAGGTTATTTTTAGAGATTGGGAGTTCAGTGGCCTTTTTGGAAGTGCTCCCAACACCCAGGGCAAACACAGTGAGGAAAGAAAGGTTAGAGAAATTCAACTCTTGGCTGACAAAGTGATGTTGAACTCAAAGGTGTGGGCAGGTGGGAGGTTGGGGAAATACCTGGGACAAGAGTGACCTGTACATGAAGGACAGATTACATTTGAGTCAGGAAGTCTTGAAGCAAAGGCTGGGGGAGTACATATGTAACCCCCTTACAAATGGGGGTTCCCGAAAAGTCTTCCTCGAGCTTGCCTAAATGCTCACTGCCAGGTTGGTGTTCTGCATTTTAGCAGTGAAACGTCATTGCCAGGGAATGCCTGTATAGCCTCCGTGTACTGTCTCTTTAAGGACTGCCTAGATTTGCAGTGTGCAATTGTTCTGGGTAGTGGCCGAGTGTTTCCCTACTCGAGTCCCACCCGGTCTGCCTGATAGTCGCTCCATTTCTGCCATCGCTAATTGTGCAGAGGGAGCTATGTTAGAAGATCTAATTGTTTGCTGATCATTTATTAGAGCAGTGAATATATTGCAGTTTGTTCTAACCTGCCTTCTTTGCAGCAAAGGCTGTTTTGTTTATCTCCACCATCTTGGTCCTGGACTGCTGAATTGGACCAATTTGTACTTTGGGACTCTAAAATGGAGCCTGCCTACAGGGGCTTGGTGGAGTCAAAATCTGTAGGAATTGTAGTTTTGGACTGTTGGCACCTGAAAGGACCTGGAGGGGAAGCCTTTATTGTGACTGACAGGAGGATCAGCCAACCGGACCTTTTAGATCTTGGGGAAATTCCCAAGCTGCCTGCTGCAAGGGTCAGATCTCAGTTGGGAGTTGAAGAAGCAACAGATCAAGACAATCAATCAGCCATCCACATAGTTTTTTGTGGGAGAACTGTGGAAAGGCCTGAGTTTGGCCTGGATGTCTGTCTGCTGCCCCCGAGAGGGAGGAGAGAGTTGTTTTCGAACTGAGTCCTAGTTTGTGGGAATGAAGTAAGCCACTGAATTGTGACCAAGCTCAATCTGAAGAAGACCGAAGATTTGTTGAATACGATCGGCCTGTCAGGATTTTCAGCTACCCCTAAACCCCCGGTGTGTGCAGAGACTTTGCGATTGTGACCAGAGAGCAGTTTGCCTGGTATAGTAGAATCCCTTACATGTAAACGTACTGTATGTTGACAGTGGGTCATGATTTGGTTCCTTACTGTGTGAATTGTGTTCTGCTTGCTGGAGGCTGCATCCAGCTCAAACGGACTGAATTTGAGTTCATCTCCATTCGGCCTGGGTCTTACCACGTGGGCCCAGCCAGACTACTCACTGCACAGAAAAGGCCATCGACGAGAGACCTGCCTGAAGATCAGCCCCCTGCTCCAAGCTTGTACAGGAACAATGCCTCAGTGATTTGTGTGGGCCCTGCTTCTCCTGGCACTCCAGATCAACCACCTGCAGTTTCGATTTTCATCCAGTCTATGTCCAGTCTTGGGTATCGTAAGTAATCATCAGGGTAGCTCCCTGCAACAACAGCTTAATCTAAGTGTGTCATCTCATTATCTTGTTGTTGCTTTTCTTTCATGAACTGAGCACTCCAGCTCCAGATTACAAATACTGGGTATTGTGCATGTTGTTTTCTTCCATCACAGGGCCCCAACCAGCTGTGACCCCAGCCTACACTGGGCCATGATCCTGGCTAGCCCATCACTTTTTACTTGGGTACCCAGAGGTGTGACTGTGTGGGGACTTAAAGTTCATGCATAACTGTTTGACTGATGTAGCCTTTAAGCTAATTAACCTGATTTTGCCCCTCCCTTGTTCAAATCCCATGGATAAATCAGGTATAACTTTTTCTGCAATAAATCTGACTGTGGTTCCAGTTTGTGCTCAAAGTACTGTACTTTTGCTATTTGCTGTGCATAACCTTGTTTTACAGGGGGTCCCCAGGGTCAAGCTAGAGGAACCTGCCCTGATGGTAAGTGATAACATTGTGGGTGATTGCCTGGTGTACAAGGGATATTGTGAAAGTGATTATTGTGTATTGTTATGGCTACTAGAAGGGAAAGAGGGGGGGTTACAGTGTCCTGGAGCTGTGCCTGGGATATCTTGACCACTACTTTCCCTGACCTCTGGGTGGAGGCACCCATTTCAGAACTCAGGCCCCTTAACCTGCAACTAGCCATGTAGGCAGGGGTAGTAGCCCTTGGGATAGCACCACCTAGGGGTTGCATCTTGGAGGCACCACTGGGATTAGTGTCCTCTAGTGGCCAAAGGAGGGAATTACCCCATTATGTTCAGAATTGGTGAAAAAATGGAAGAGCTTGCTACGCCTAAGCTCAAAATCACCCCCATATGCTGTTAGTGCACTGGATGATGGGGTGGAGTGAGGCTGAGGGGTTAGATCCCCGACAGGCCCTCCTGTTAATGGATGTCCCATTAGGGACCACAAATGCTGTTATTGTAGAAGCTGTGGAACATGTCACATGTTTGGGAAAAGTTGAGGTGAGGGAGAGGGATTCAGACCAGTTTGACCAGACCATGGTAGTCTTACTGTCCTGCAGCTTTCCCATAGATCCAGAGAAGGTACCCGCTGTTCAGAAGGGGCCCAGAAAGGGTGGAGGGTCATCCATCTGCATAGTGATCCTGCTACCACTGGTGGGTTCCCCAGTATAGAGGGGTTCAAGGGCAAGCTGCTTAAGCTGTTAGCTTCTGAGGGGTGAACCTCCTAAGAGTTAGTGAAGGTGCTAGACCTTTCTGAAGAACCCACACCATTGCAGTCCCCAATAGCATCTCCTGCCTCCCCTAGAGGTTCCCCCATGGTCTCCTCCCCTATAATAATTCTCTCTGTGCACCTGGACTCTTATTGTAGACTTAGACTTTTCTCAGGCACAGTCCCAGTGCCTGTGGGGGAGGATGACCTGGAAAAATGGATGGAGGTTGCTATTCCTCTGGTGCAGGAGTGGCAGTGCTCTGAGGGTGGAGAAAAGAAAGAGACTCATGGAAAGGTTGAGGGGCCCTGCCCTGGGGACCATTCACTTCCTATGAGCCACTAGCCCGGTGGCTACTGTGGCTGAATACCTCTCTTCATTGGAGGGAGTTTTTGGGAGCAATGAGTCGGGGGATGCTTTACTGTGGAAATTCAAGTCTGCCAAGCAATGGAAGAATGAGAAGTTGCCTATATTTGTTACCAGAATAGAGAGGGATCTGCAGAGGGCTCACAGAAAAGGAGGGGTTTCTGCTAGTGAACTGAATCGGGTCAGACTGGACCATATTCTCAAGTCAGCCAGGTAATCTAGTGTGATGATGCTAAAACTTAAATTGCAAGACAGGAAGGCTGATCCTCCCGAGTATTGTCACCTCATGAAAGAGATTTGTGAGGTAGAGAATGATGAAGAGGACTGGGAACCCTATGCTGGGGTTATTCATACCTGCTAGACCCCTGAGAGAAGTGATGAAGATGAGGCACAGCAGTTGAGAGAGCTGATTAAAGAATTGACAGAGTTGAGGGTCAGCCAACCAGCCACAGAGGTGGCCAGAGGTATTAACCTCTACCAGGCACCCCCTGAGCTAAAAAGTGAGGTCCCACCTAGTGGGGTAGGGGTGCATGTTGTCTCTTCAGAAACCCAGACTGGGGGGTAACCTACTGGAAGAAGTACAAGAATTAAGAGCCCTGGTGGGGAACCTACTCCAAGCCACACAAGCCACTAACTCTAGTGAAGGTCAAGAGGACATAGAGCACAAAGTCTCAAGTCAAAGAAGGGCCCTAAGGTGCCCCTGATGTGCCCAAACAGGGAGATGGCCCACAACCATTCAGAGATTCTAGAGAACTCAATTCTTGCAACTGCAGGAAGAATGGGCACACCCATTTCTTTTGTCGCTCACCAGAGAATCTGAGAAAGGTTACCACTAGACTATTACCCTTGATTCAATGGAACAACAACCATCTGCCAGGTGGAGCTGCTCAAAAAAGTTAATCTTCAAAGGCAGCTGCCAAGTCAACATCCAAACCTACTGCACCTGAATGGTCTGAGGTAGTGGGCCCTTCAATGGAAACTACAGTAAAGGTGAATGGTGTGTCCACCCCACCGTTCTTGACAGTGGGTCTCAAGTGACTATAACATTCCAAGACTGGTATCAGAAGGACCTGCCTGATGTGCCCCTACAACCTTTGGAAGGCCTGCATGTGTGGGGGTTGAGCGAGAAGTCTTATCCGTATTCAGAGTATATTCATATCTGGCTGTCTTCCCCTACCTCAGTGGTGGGAGTGGATGAATAGGTCGAGACACCGGCCTTAGTGTGTCCCCCTACTGAACTAAATGATGGGGTTCCCCTGTTAATTGGGATAAACACCCATATGTTTGGGAGACTGGTGCAACTCTGTCATGAGAACAAGGGCGACGGACTGGGAGGTCCCTAAGAATTCTGGCCCTGATAAAGAGGGCCTATGATTTGCAACAGAAACCTGAGGAAGTAGACCAGAATGAACCTTTGGGGATCGTGTGGAAAAAGGGTCCTGACTCAGTGGTACTGGCCCCAAACGCCCAGTGTACCATTCATGGGGAGGTCTGCCTCCGGAAAGATGACAAGAACAAAATACTGATGTTGGATGCCCCAGGCAATGGAAAATTACCTGAAGGATTATTGGTCAAGCCCAGCATCTGGCCGTCTCGTGCCCATACCAATGCACAATGAGTGATGGTCCAGATTCAAAATGTGTCAGATCGGGATATCTGGGTGAACAGAAGGTGCACCCTAGCTACAGTACACTGCACAGACACTGCAGTATTACCCAGCAACAAGCATTCTGAGGAGAAGGAGAGAGTGACCCTGGACTTGTTTGACTTTGGTGACCCTCTGTTGCCAGCTGAATAGAAGGCTAGAATTAGCAAGAAACCCACCCAGAGAGATCAAGTGTTTTCATTAAAAGAATGGGATGTAGGGTGTGTCCAGGGTGCAGAGCATCACATACACCCGCATGATGACCGGCCATTTTGAGAAAGATCCCGACGTCGTGCCCCAGCGAGCATAGATGATGTGAGGAGACACCTGCAGGAAATGCTTGCTGCTGGCATGATACAAGAGTCAAGGAGCCCATATGCCTCTCCCATTGTGGTTGTGTGCAAGAAGAATAGGTCTGTAAGGATGTGTGTTGATTATTGAACCCTGAACCGGTGGACCATGCCCCAGCCACCTTTCAGCATTTGATGGAACGTGCAGTGGGAGATATGAATTTGCTAGAATGTCTGGTGTACTTGGATGATATCATTGTGTTTGGGAGTACCTTACAGGAGCATGAGAACTGACTGTTTAAAGTCCTAGACTGACTGGAAGACTTCAGCCTCAAGTTGTCCACTGATAAATGCCAGTTTTTCCAAACCTCTGTGAAGTATGTGGGGCACATAGTATCTACAAAATGGATAGAGACTGATCCCAGTATGGTTGAAGCACTGACTACTTGGCCCCAGCCCCATAATTTGAAAGAACTACAATGTTTCCTGGTGTTCTGTGACTACTACAGCAGATTCATAAAAAAATATTCAAAGGTGATTCGCCTACTCTTGAACCTTACCCAAGGTTACCCTCCTACCAATCGTAAATACAAAAAAAGGGTCCATCAAAGAACCAGAAAAAATATGCTTCCACCTGTGACACTTGGACAGCTGGTTCTGATCACTGTATCATTTTTTGTAAAACAAAAATGGGTTATGGACTGTCTGTCATAAGAGATGCTGAGAAATCTGGTGCTCTTGGAGTGATCTGGCTCCTCCCCCCCAGGTTTCAGCTGAAAGATGAAAGCCATGAGAAAATGCTGAACCAGCATGTGAGATCACACACACACACACACACACACACAGGTTTTAGATACAAGGTGTGACGTGGAAGGCCAGAACCTAATTATAGGCTGGAAGAGGCTTGAGTTGAGCATATCCATTTTATGATGTTTCAAGAGGAGGAAACCAGGTTTAGTAAACTGGTGCAAAATCATAAATGTTGATGTCTGTGTGAGAGGGGAAACTGATCAATAGATCAAAGAAATGTCATTTGAAGAACATGAGTCATACTGAGGATTGCAGAATTTAATTCTTGAAAAAGACATCCTGTTTTTATATAGATATATTTTTTTATATATTCTGACAAGGAGGAGCTAGGTGACCTCATGCAAAATAAGTGGGAAAAACAGCTTTTAAACATTAATTCTGTTTTTCTTCAGAACACTTCTATCTAGACTCTGACAAAAAACATCATTGGAGCACTTTAAGCATGTATTTAGAGAGAAAAATCTAATTACTGTGGTAGGAATTGCATTGTTTAAAACCTTGTTCTTTTATAAGATTTGTGTGTCTTGTGATATAATAGTTCTGTATTGTAATGTTTTACATATTATTATCTGTTTTAGTAAAACTCTTTTTAGAGCTTACTTGGTCTGTCTCTGATTTTCTTTCATTTGCAAGAAAAATATATATGGTTATAGCTGACACTAGGCATAAGCTTGAATGGTGATATCAAACTGGTAAGAGAAGTGATTTAAATCTGAGGTCTTTATTAAAGTTTTTAAGGGTTCGTTTCTGTACACCTGTTAGGTGCCCATAGGCAAAGATATCTGGCCCCCCAAAGACAGAATTATCTGAGCTTGCACATTGGGTACACTAGCAAGAGGTCCACAGTTTTAATCCCTCCAAGACTGGAGACCAAAGGTTGATCCGGACTCACAAAACAGACAAGAGTGTTCGGTTAAACTGTACACAAGACTGCACTCAGAGGTTGGCACTTTTGGGAGTAGAGGGCTGACCTGCTGAGTGGGTTTGTGACTGATTGGTTGGCAGCTGTGCAGATAATTTTGGTATTACAAGCTTTTATTGTTCTGTGTCAGCTTGAGGCCATCAGCTCACTTGCAAAGAAAGAAAAAAGGCAGAGTTTTATTTTAAAAAGGAAACCAAACTGTATCACTTGGCGTACAGTCCAGTTCCTATCTGTTTTATTTTTTTCCTAAAGTGCAAGTCAGAGTAGCCATAGTCAGGGAAGAAGATAGCTTCCAACTACAACAGGCACACTGTAGATAACTTGAAGCAGTTGTGCAGGGACAGAGGAGTCCTGTTTGAGGTGACAGCCAAAAAGCAGAACCTCATAGATGCCCTGATGGTAGCAGATACCCAGAGCAGCGAGTCATGGACATGACTGGAAAGGACCAAACCTCGAGTGTGGCAGGGCTAGTGGCCAGTGCAGTCTCCAGATCCAATGAGGAAGGCCACAGGGCCACAGCAGCATGGGAAGGTCACCAGTATCCTGAATCCAGAGGTACTCAGGCTGCAAATTGAGTTGTGCAGGATGGACCTGGAGTTCCAGGAGAAGAGAGAATGAGAGAAATGAGAGACAGACCATGAGGCAGAGTGAGAACACTGAGACACAGACCATGAGGAGCATGAGCTCCAGCAAGTTGCAGAGGAGAAGAGATTGGAGCACCAGAGGCAACACGGACTGGAGAAGCTACGACTCCAACCAGCGGCACCCGAGCAGGTAAGTGGCTTGGGTTTAACTGTGACTGCTGGACTGGGTTACAAATTGAATTTCAAATTAATAGCCAAATTTAAAGAGGGGGAGGATATGGATGCCTTTTTAAATTCTTTAAAAAAAGTTTGTATTCAGGCTAAAATTCCTAGAGAGTCCTGGAGCTTCCATCTATCCCATTACTTACTGGGAAAGCTCAGGATGCATTGGGTCAAATGGACAATGAGGACAGTAATAATTAGATCAAACTAGAAGCTGCACTGTTAAAAAAAGTTTGACTTAACTGCTGAATCATACAGAGTTAAATTCTGTTAGCTCAGGAGAAGCCCTGATATGAGCTATGAGGAGCTAGCCATGAAACAACGTCAGTTTTTAAAACGTTGGTGGGAAGGAATTGAGGCAAACTCTGTTGATAAAATTGAAAATGTGATTTTATTAGAACAGTTTTATTGGGCATGCCCAGCCAAGCTAAAAACCTGGCTAGAGGACCGAGATCCCAAAACAGTGTGAGAGGCTGCTGAACTCTCGGACTGCTATGCCAAGAGCAGACATGCTCTGAGATCGAATGGGGTGGGTGTGGAAGTGCAGAAAGGGAAAAGTGCACCTTCAGGGTAGCTAAAACCCTCACTGCCTCCACCAAAACCAGTTAGCCCCAGGTTTCAGAGAAAAGATTTCTTTCAGAGAAGAAATGAATGTTGGTTGTGCAAAGAAACTGGGCATATTGCCAGACAGTGTCCCAAAAAGGTGAGCAATAATACACAACAGGGTGCTGGAAAGAAGTAGGTTGTTTGTGTGTCCCTGGAAGCATGCCAGTGAACATGAGGGAACACATGCACCCAGTCATGGTGAATGGTGTACAGACACAAGGGTTAAGGGACACAGGGGCATTCTTGACCTTGGTAAAGGGGGATCTGGTACAGCCTGGTCAGCTTATACCCAATAACTACGTTACTGTACAGGACTTCACTGGTGAGGTGAAAACATTGCCCCTCGCTAGTGTTCTCTTAGACTGGGGTGAAACAGGGGGAACTATGCAACAGGTGGCTATAGCCAAAACATTAGCAGTGATGTGATCCTAGGCAACAATCTAAAACAGGGGATGGTACGTGCAGTAACCCATAGCCAAGTGGCAAGGGACAATTGTAGTTCTCTGAACCCCACAGAAGCCATTGTGGAAACCACTGAGAGACTGGTTCCCCAGCCTGTGTCTCCTGATATGGAGATTAACGAAGAAGTGGTAGAAATTTCCCCAGTAGCAAGTAACAACACAGCTACAGAGGGTTATTCTGAAGAGGGAGGGATGACCCATTGCTAGAGGGTTGGGATTGACAGTGATCTTGAGTGCCCTGACGCTAGTGCTAGGGCCCTAGTTTAGCAACTGAAGGGGACCTGTCCCATGCCTTGGGACTGTGTGAGGGGTTTGCAGCTGCTCAGAGAAGCGACCCTAGTTCAGAGAAGTTGAGGGGCATGGGCAGACTCGGATGGCACACAGAAAGGTGATGGCAGACATAAGGTGTATTGCGAAAATGGACTTATGTATACTCAGGTAGTACAGACAGAGGAAGGGATGCTAGGCAGGCAGTTTCTCATTCTCCAGGGGTATTGTGAGCAGTTGCTCAAAATTGCACATTATATTCCCTTGTCTGGTCATCTGGGAATCATGCGCACTACACAGCAAGCAGTTAGCGCAGAATTTCTACTGGCCTAACTTCATGCAGTAGGTGAAGGAATATTGCAGGTCTTGTCACTGGTGCCAAGAAATAGGGAAGGCAGGCAAGAAAACCCAAGCCACCCTGACTCCCTTGCCCATAGTGGAGGAGCCATTCCAGAGGATAGGAATGGATATTGTGGGGCCTTTAAATACCCCAGCTCCTCAGGGAAGAGATTCATCCTGACTGTGGTGGATTATGCCACCTGGTACCCAGAGGCAGTCACCCTATCCTCACTAAGAATGGACAAAGTGGCAGAGGCATTACTTGGGATTTTCTCCCATGTTGGGTTTCTGCAGGAGGTAATCACCTATTGAGGGGGTTCCTTCATGTCGGACCTGATGAAATGTTTATGGGAGAAGTGTGGGGTGGTGCAGAAATGCACGACACTGTATCACCCACAAGCCAATGGACTTGTGGAAAGATTCAATGGTACCCTAAAGTCAATGCTCCAGGCATTTGCTGAACAGCATGGGAGGGACTGGGAGAAATACCTTCCCCACCTGTTGTTTGCATACAGGGAGGTGCCCCAAGAGTCGACAGGATTTTCTCCCTTCAAACTCTTATATGGACATTGGGTACATGGGCCCCTAGATTTGATCCAGGAGGACTGGGAAGGCAAGCACGCCACCCAGGGAACTCCCATTGTGGATTACGTCCTTAGTTTAGGGAAAGGCTGAAGGAGCTTATGGGGACAGACCAGAGCAACCTGGCAGCTGCCCAACAGAAACAGAAAGTGTGGTTCAACTGCAGAGCCAGAGTTCGCTTGTACATGGTGGGTCAGGAAGTCATGGTCCTTATACCGGTCTGGAAAGACAAGCTGCAAGCTGAGTGGGCAGGACCATACAAAGTGGTTAGGAAGGTAAATGATGTGAACTACATTGTGGAATTACCTGTCTGAAGACAGACAGAAAGGATGTACCATGTCAACATGATGAACCCTTATGCAAATAGGCTGACATGGTGTTTGCAGTGTGTAGTCATGGGAAGGGGATGGACAAAAGACCCTCTTCTGGATTTTCTGAAAGAGAGTAAGCTGGAGTCCTCTGTGGAGGCAGTAAAATTGTCTCCCCAGCTGACCCTGGTCCAGATCCAGAAAGTAAGGGAGGTTTTAGCAGACTTTGCCCTGTTGTTTAGCACCAAACCTGGACTAACCCCCTTAGCAAGGCACAATGTGGAGACAAGGACACAGATGCCCATACGGCGGACAGCATATCGGGTGTCAAAGGCTGTCCAAAAGGATAGTAGGAGGGAAGTGGAGGAGATTCTGGATTTAGGGGTAATCCAGAGATCCCACAGCCCCTGGGCCTCAGCTGTAGTCCTTGTGCCTAAGGCAGATGACTCTACTCCTTTCTGTGTGGACTATCATGGACTGAATGCAGTCACAAAGTCAGACGCCTACATGATACCCTGGACGGACAAACTCCTGGACAAGTTGGGAGGGGTGACCAACCTTACGACCATTGACCTGACCAAGAGGTATTGACAGGTATAGTTGACAGACAGAGCTAGGGAGAGGTCGGCCTTCATCACTCTGATAGGCTTATTTGAGTTTAAAGTAATGTCTTTCAGAATGAAGAACACCGCGGCCACTTTCCAAAGGTTGATGAACCAGGTGTTAAATGGTGCTGAGGAGTACGCCGTGGTGTACCTGGATGACATTGCCATCTTTAGTACCTGCTGGGAGGAACACCTATCCTACCTTAGGGAAGTGCTGGACAGGATACAGAGGGCCAGGCTCACTGTCAAAGTCGAGAAGTGCCAGGTGGCCATGGGAGAAGTGGCATACCTTGGGCATGTGGCAGGCTGGAGACAGCTTTGTCCTAACCAAATAAAGATAGAGGTGATCCAGGCATGGCCCAGACCAGAAACACAGAAGCAGGTCAGGAGTTTTTAAGGGACAGTAGGGTACTACAGAAAATGTATACCCAATTACTGTGCCCTGGCTGCTCCCTTATCTGACCTGACTAAGAAAAGGATGCCAACGAAAATTACCTGGGGCCCAGCCTGTGAGGAAGCCTTTACCAGATTAAAGGAGGCACTTTGTAGTGCTCCGTTTTGACAAGTCCTGACTATAGCAAAACCTTTATTGTTCAGACTGATGCCTCAGAAGTGGATATTGTGGCAACACTGAGTCAGATATCCAGCCAAGGGACAGATCACCCAGTAGTGTACCTGAGTAGAAAGTTACTTCCCAGGGAGCAGGCATACTCCACAGGGGAAAAAGAATGTCTTGCCATAGTGTGGGCCCTAAAGAAGCTGGAGCCATACTTATATGGTCATCATTTTGTGGTGCATACTGACCACAACACCCTGGTTTGGCTGATGCAGTTGGGGGAAAAACAATGGTAGATTACTAAGATGGAGTCTTGCTTTGCAAGGGTATGATCTGACAATCGTACATAGGGCTGGAAAACAAAATCAGAACTCAGATGGTCTGTCTAGGGTCTATGAGGAGTGAACTGATTTGGGAAGCTTATCCCATGCAGGGGAAAGAGACCCCAAATTCAGTCTAGGAGGGGAGGAATGTGATGCTTGGACAGCTGGTTCTGATTACTGTATCATTTTTTGTAAAATAAAAATGGGTTATGGACTGTCTGTCATGAGAGATACTGAGAAATCTGGTGCTCTTGGAGTGACCTGGCTCCCCCCCCCCAGGTTTCAGCTGAAAGATGAAAGCCATGAGAAAATGCTGAAACAGCATGTGAGATCACACACACACACACACACACACACACACAGGTTATAGATACAAGATGTGACATGGAAGGCTAGAAGCTAATTACAGGCTGGAAGAGGCTTGAGTTAGGCATATCCATTTTATGACATTTCAAGAGGAAGAAAGCAGGCTTAGTAAACTGGTGCGAGATCATAAATGCTGATGTCTGTGTGAGAGTGGACACTGACCAATAGATCAAAGAAATGTCATTTGAAGAACATGAGTCATACTGAGGATTGCAGAATTTAATTCTTGAAAAAGATATCCTGTTTTTATATAGATATATTTTTTTATATATTCTGACAAGGAGGAGCTAGGTGACCTCATGCAAAATAGGTGGAGAAAACCAGCTTTTAAACATTGATTGTTTTCCTTCAAAACACTTCTATCTAGACTCTGACAAAGAAACATCTTTGGATCACTTTAAGCAGGTATGTAGAGAGACAAATCTAATTACTGTGGTAGTAATTGCACTGTTTAAAACCTTGTTCTTTTATAAGATTTGTATGTCTTGTGATATAATAGTTCTGTATTGTAATCATTTACATATTATTATCTATTTTAGTAGAACTCTTTTTAGAGCTTACTTGGTCTGTCTTTGATTTTCTTTCATGTGCAAGAAAAGTATACAGTATATGGTTATATCTGACACTAGGCATACGCTTGAATGGTGATAGCAAACTGGAAAGAGAAGCATTTTAAATCTGAGGTCTTTATTAAAGTTTTTAAGGGTTCATTTCTGTACACCTGGTTAGGTGCCCATAGGCAAAGATATCTGGCCCCCCAAAGACAGAATTATCTAAGCCTGTACATTGGGTACACTAGCAAGAGGTTCACAGTTTGAATCCCTCCAAGACTGGAGACCAAAGGTTGATCCAAACTCACAAAACAGACAAGAGGGTTACCTTGTTCTGTTAAACTGTACACAAGACTATGCTCGGAGGTTGGCACTTTTGGGAGTGGAGTGCTGACCTGCTGAATGGCTTTGTGACACCACCCAGGTGAATTCTTTGGGCCCCGCTGGATGCCCGACAGTGAAGCAGCCTTCCACAAAATCATATACCAGCTCACTCATGCCCTGATCATCACCTATGCTGACCCCACCAAACCCTATATGCTGCTATGGATGCTAGTCTGTAGGGTCTAGGAGCTGTGCTGTATCAAGACCATGAGGATGGCCTGAAACCAGTGGCTTTCACCAGTAGGAGCTTGACCCCGTCTGACCCAAACTACCCTGTGCATAAGTTGGAGTTCCTTGCACTAAAATGGGCCATCGTTGATCAGTTTCATGAATACCTCTATGGGGCAAGGATATTGGTGAGGACTGACAATAACCCATTGACCTATATTCAGACTTCAGCTAAGTTAGATGCCACTGGGCACTGGTGGCTTTCTGCATTATCAACCTATTATTATGCTGTCAAATACAGACTAGGCTTGCACCATATTGATGCTGACGCCCTATCACGAAGGCCCCCTTTCAAGAGTGATTGGGTCAGTCTGTCTGAACCTGACATCCGAGCTTTGTGCCAAAAGTTTGACCGAGATGAACAGATGTCTGTGGACACAGTGGACTGTTTAGTAGATTTCTTGGGCCCTTCTGAAACCTGCATACCGGCTGCTTATTGTCACTTCTCTGCTCTAGGTACTACTGCAGTACCTCAATCTGACAATGATAGCATTCGTTGGGCTCAATCCCAAGATCCAATGATTCAGCCAGTACTTGATGTGCTGTGTGCGGGGAAAGATGTGTCCAAGTTGCGTTCCCCTGACTTGTGAACTGCTCTATTGTTTAAAGAAGGCCCCAGGTAGAAGTTACTCAATCAATTATTATATAGAGAGACAGTAGATCATAGTGGCCAAGTAGACAAGCAACAATTGGTCCTGCCCATGGCCTTTAAAAATCTGGTACTGAGGTCCCTCCACAATGACATGGGCATCTTGGTACTGACAGAACCCTTGACCTGGTACGGTCTCACTTCTACTGGCCCAAAATGGAGGCCGATGTTGAGCACCATGTAAAGACTTGTAGTCACAGCCTGCAGAGAAAAGCCCTGCCTCAGAGGGCTACCCCACTTGTCAATATTACTGCCGGCACCCTCATGGAACTGGTCTGCATAGACTTTCTGTGTTTAGAACCTCATCAGTGGAATATTGGCAATGTGTTAGTGGTTATGGATCATTTCACATGGTATGCACAAACGTTCCCAACCAAGATTAAAAGGCCTCTACCATGGCCATGGTGCTAGTGGAAAATTTCTTCGTCCAATACGGTGTTCCCCAGCGGATCCACTCTGATCAAGGTAGAGACTTTGAGAGTTGGCTAATCAAATAAATGCTCTCTCTGTAGGAGGTGTGGAAGTCAAGAACCACCCTCTATCACCCACAAGGGAACCCTCAACCAGAACATTTTAACTACACGAGTCTAGATATGCTGGGCACCCTCCATCCAAGAGACAAGCCTAAGTGTACCCAGCAGATTAGCACCCACCTTGGTTCATGCATACAATTGCACAAAAAATGATGCTACCGGGTTCTCCCCTACCACCTCATGTTTGGGAGGGAGGATGACTGCCAGTTGATGTCTGTTTTGGGGTCTCTCCAGATGTGGTCCAAGCCAAAAACTACCTGCAATATGTACAAAAACTGAAAGCTCAATTGAACCATGCCTATCAATTGGCCCAGACAATGGCTGCTAAGAGAAATCTAGCCAACAAAGAGAGGCATGATAGAAAAGTAAAGGCTCAAGAGCTTCGACCTGGAGACCATGTGTTGTTACACAATTTGGGACTGCATGGTAAACACAAAATTGCTGATCAGTGGCACCATCTCCCCCATGTAGTAGTTGGAAAGTTGGATGATTTACTGGTGTACAAGGTGCACCCAGAGAACAACTCCAAAGCTGTCAAGACCATGCACCGTAACCACTTGCTACCTATTGGCCAAGTCATAATTGAGGCTGAACCATCAGAAATTGATTTCCCAGGGCTGGTGACTCATGCTGCTACAAGAAGGAGATAGAGTCCACCTATCCCAGTGGATACAGATTTAAGGTTTCCCCCACAGCAGGTCCCGAATGATAGTGACTGTCAGTCCACTTCTGAAGATAGTGAGTGTGATAATGCTTATTACCACTCCTATGAATCAAGTCAGCTGTTTTGGGGTAATCCTGTGATTAATTGTCGGGATGAAGCTGGGCCATCTGGACTGCCTAACCCCACCCAGCTTCGTAATTGGAGCCAATGCTCCCTGAAAGTGAAGTGCAAAGTATCACATCTGAAGATGCTGAGTCTCTGTGTATTGTGAAACTGTATGATTTGCCTGAAGAAGGGGCTGATGGTTTGAGTCTTTCTGGTGACATACCAGAACTTGAAGAACACTATGAGAGTGCTGACAACACCCCTTCAGTGCTGCAAAGCATAATTGTGCCGGAGCCTTTTCAAAATGAGCAAAGTGTTGCAGAAACAGAGCCTACAAAGCAAGGGGCTGACAGTGCTCTAAGTTTGGACATTCCCACCCAGGCAGAGGCACCCCTCACAAGTGAGAAAAGTCCCAAGACCAGTGCTGAGAGTACAGAGACTGTGGTTGTTCCCCCCAGAAAGACTGGCCCAGCTGTCAAGCCAGTATTGCGTTTCAGCTATGATTGTTCTGGGAGGCCTGTAGACTTGCCTCTCCAAGTGGTTCACAAAGGTGTTTATGTCTCACCAAGCTCACTGCCCAAATTGAGCTTGATGGTCAGTTTCAAGTTACTTGTTCTTCCCTTTCACCATGGTGCCCCTGCCCCATCCAGCTCCAAGTTAGCTGATAGGGAGGGGCCCCCTCTTGCATTGTTTAAGGTACAAGAAGTTATTACATGATTCAGTATAGTAATGTTCAATTTACCTGTGTGAAATATGCATAATGTATTGTCAGAATGGATAAAGTAATGCTAAGTATATTGAAATGTATAGTAATGTAACAGACTAATGACATATATGTCTTGTTTATATTGCATTTTCAGTAGTGTGATGGTACAGACTTGACATGGATGCCAAGTTTCCTCCAGGCAGGGAAGGGTGTAATCCCCCTACAAATGGGGATTCCCAAAAAGCCTTCCTCGAGCTTGCCTAAATGCTCACTGCCAGGTTGGTGTTCTGTGTTTTAGCAGTGAAACATTATTGCCAGAGAGTGCCTGTATAGCCTCCGTGTACTGCCTCTTTAAGGACTGCCTAGATTTGCAGTGTGCAATTGTTCTGGGTAGTAGTCGAGTGTTTCCCTACTCGAGTCCCACCCGGGCTGCCTGATAGTCGCTCCATTTCTGCCATCGCTAATTGCGCAGAGGGAGCAATGTTAGAAGATCTAATTGTTTGCTGATCATTTATTAGAGCAGTGAATATATTGCAGTTTGTTCTAACCTGCCTTCTTTGCAGCAAGGACTGTTTTGTTTATCTCCACCACCTTGGTCCTGGACTGCCGAATTGGACCAATCAGTACTTTGGGACTCTAAAATGTAGCCTGCCTATAGGGGCTTGGTGGAATCAAAATCTGTAGGAATTGTAGTTTTGGACTGTTGGCACCTAAAAGGACCTGGAGGGGGAGCCCTTGTTATGACTGACAGTAGGATCAGCCAACCGGACCTTTTGGATCGTGGGGAAATTCCCAAGCTACCTACTGCAAGGGTCAAATCTCAGTTGGGAGTTGAAGAAGTAACAGCTCGAGACAGTCGAGCAGCCGTCTGCTTAACTTCACATGGGAGAACTGTGGAAAGGCCTGAGTTTGGCCTGCATGTTTGCCTTCTGCCACTGAGAGGAAGGAAAGAATTGTTTTTGGACTGAATCCAAGTTTGTGGGAATGAAGTAAGCCACTGAATTATGACCAGGCTCAACCTGAAGAAGACCAAAGATTTGCTGAATGCGATCGGCCTTTCAGGATTTCCAGCTACCCCTAAACTCCCGGTGTGTGCAGAGACTTTGCGATTGTGACCGAGAGCGGTTTGCCTGGTATAGTAGAATCCCTTACATGTAAATGTGCTGTGTGTTGATAGTGGGTTGTGATTTGGTTCCCCACTGTGTGAATTGTGTTCTGCTTACTGGAGGCTGCATCCAGCTCAAACGGACTGAATCCATGTTCATCTCCATTTGGCCTGGGCCTTACCACACAGGCCCAGCCAGACTACCCGCTACACAGAAAAGGCCATCGATGAGAGACCCTGCCTGGGGATCAGCCCCGTGTTCCAAACTTGAACAGGAATGACGCCTCAGCGATTCGTGTGGTCCCTGTTTGTCCTGGCATTCCAGATCAACCACCTGCAATCTCGATTTTCGTCCAGCCTGTGTCCAGTCTTGGGTATCGTGAGTAATCATCATGGTAGCTCCCTGCAACAACAGTTTACTCTAAGCGTGTCATCTCATTGTCTTGTTGTTTCTTTTCTTTCACTAACTGAGCCCTCCAGCTCCGGATTACAAATGGTGGGTATTGTGCATGTTGTTTTCTTCCATCACAGGGCTCCAACCAGCTGCCCTACCCCGGGCAACGATCCTGGCTAGCCCATTGCTTTCTACCTTGGTACCCAGAGGTGTGACTGTGTGGGGACTTAAAGCGCATGCATACTATTTGATTGATATAGCCTTTAAGCTAATTAACCTGATTTCACCCCTCCCTTGTTCAAGTTCACTGAATAAATCAGATCTAACTTTTTCTGCATTTAATCTGACTATGGTTCCAGTTTGTGCTCAAAGTACTGTACTGTTGCTATCTGCTGTGCATAACCTTGTTTTACAGGGGGTCCCCAGGGTCAAGCTAGAGGAACCTGCCATGGTGGTAAGTGCAAACAGTGTGGGTAATTGCCTGGGGTACAAGGGGTATTGTGACAGTGATTATTGTGTATTGTTCCAGCCACTAGAAGGGAAAGAGGGGGTTACAGTGTCCTGGAGGGCTGTGCCCAGGTTAGCTTGACCACTACCGACCCCAACCTCTCAGTGGAGGCACCCGTTTCAGAACTCAGGCCCTTTAACCTGCAACCAGACATGCAGGCAGGGGTAGTAGCCCTTGGGATAGTGCCACCTAGGGGTTACACATAGCATCCAGGGTTGATTTAAACTAGGTATGGGGGTGGAGTGAGCACAGCAGATATGCAGGTCTGCCAGAGAGGTGAGCCAAATGAGCTAACCACCCATGCTAACAGGGATGGTACCAGGGTATGGACATGAGGCGGGAGTCAGGATAAGTGGGAATGGCTTAAGGTAAAGAAGGGAACTGGGTGGAGGGTGGTCTTCCTGAATGCAAGGAGTAGCCTGGGGAACAAAACAGCTGAGTTACAGGCTCTCTTGGCTGTCGGGATGGTGAACATTGTGGCCATCATGGGGACTTGGTCCACCCAATACCGGGACTGGTGATCTGATGATCCCAGGGTATAGGATACATAGAAAAGACAGAGGAAAGGGGACAGGGGCAGGGGTGACAATTTACATTAGTGAAAGGATAAGGTTTACAAGGGATGAGGGAGAGGAAGGTAAGATAGAGGCATTATGGATGCAGTTCATTGATTCTAAAAGTAAGACACTGTGGTTGGGGGTGGTGTACAGACCACCAGCTCAGACAGAGGACTTGGACAGGGAGTTAAGTGAGCAGATTAGAAGAATATGCAGGAAAGGGAACATGGTGATCATGGGGACTTCAATCTACCAAGAGTAGATTGGGGAACCCCAGCCACCTGGAGTGCAAGGGAGCAGGTGCTACTGGCTGCACTCCAGGATAGCTTCCCAGCACAGATGGTCAGTGGGACAACTTGGTTGGAAAAACTCTGGACCTAGTGCTAATGAGGAGGTTGTGAAGCAACTGAGTGTGGAGGGCCTGCTAGCTGGGAGTGACCATCAATCAGTGTGGTTCATGATCAGCATACCTCTCAACCTCCTGCCTCATAAATCAGGGACAAGGCTAAAAATAATCAGGGACAAAGGACCAAAATCAGGGACACATCTTCAAAATTGGTGATATCTACTTAGGAAGCTAGTAGAATAAGGGACTTGGTGTAAAATGCATTTTCTATGGAAGAACAAGTCTGTAACTTTAATGTCTGACATTATTTTGTGCTTATAACTCCCACTGTTTGGTCATGGAAACACAATTTTTAGGAGGGACAGGGTAAAATTTTGAGGCAAAATCAGGGACATCCCTGAAAATCAGGGACAGTTGAGAGGTATGATGATCAGCATGGGCAGAAAGACTGTACATACAGGAACCAGGGTGGTTGACTTAAGGCGGGCAGACTTTAACAAGATGGGGGACATTTTGGGAAGGCACCTGAAAAGAATTAGGCCTGATATCAATGCAAATCAGAAGTGGGAAATTATCAGACTGGGGCTGATGGAGGCTACTGGGTCATGTATCAAAATGCTGAGCAAGAAGAGTAGGGCTAAGAAGCCAAGCAGGCTGAACAAGGAGGTTTTTGAAGGGGGAAGGTCAAAAAAAGCAGCTTTTCAGAGGTTCAAGAAGTCTGGAAAGGTAGAGGATAGGGAACTGTATGTGAAGAAGTCCAAGAAGGTAACTAGATTGGTCCGGGAGGCCTAGGCGTCCAGGGAGCTGAGGCTGGTACACGGCATCAGGGAAGGGGATAAAGATTTTTTCAGATACATAAGGTAGAGTAGGAGCTGCAGGGACCAGATAGTGAGCATTCAGAAGGACAGGGGGGTGAGTGGAGAAGGAGGCAGAACAGGCAGAAGCACTAAACAAGTACTTCTGTTCTGTGTTCATGAAGAAGGAGGGACAGCTACATCAGGGGATGGGGAAGGTGGGAAAGGGGGGGCAGGGTGACAGATGGGGTAATTACAAAGTGCAGGGTGCTGGAGGGTCTGAAGGCACTAAGGGTGGATATGGCACCAGGTCTGGATGGCATTCACCCCAGGGTGCTGAAAGAGCAGGCAGAGGTATTGGTGGGACCACTGGAGAACTTGTTTAATACCACACTGGACATAGGATACATACCACAGGCTTGGGGGATGGGTTATATGGTGCCCTTCCACAAGAGTGACCCAAAGGATGAACCAGGCAATTACCGACATGTAAGCCTCATGTCCATAGTAGGAAAACTTATGGAAGCAATCCTGAAAGAGAGGCTGGTGATCTTTTTGGAGGAAAATGGACTCCAGGACAGTCAGCAGCATGGGTTTGTCTCAGGATGATCCTGCCAGACCAACCAAATTGAGTACTAAGACTATAATGAGGGAACTGGATAAAGGCCATGCAGTAGATGTACTGTATTTAGACTGATGAGGTAGCTTCAAAACTAGCTTACAGACTCTGAGAACATGCCAGAGTGACATAATTGGGCAAGCAGGAGTTCATAACTGACTGTGTCGAATGTCTCAGTGAGGTCTATAAAGGTTGCCCCCACTAAGTCCCATGATCAATGGCATCATGAATAAATCCAGTTAATTCAACTAGTGCTGTAGTTGTACCGTGTAGTTTTCTAAAGCCATGTTGTTGCTGGCATTGTAGGCAGTATTTATCGAGGTGGTAAACAAGCTGGTCATAGACTATCCATTCTAGAGCTTTAGAGAGAGGGGGTAGTATTGATATCAGCCAGTAACTGGAGTGATGGTCCTATCCCCTGTTTTGAAAACTGGGGTAACTACCATGGATTTCCAGAGCTGAGGGATGTTTCCTGTAATAAGTGACAGGTTTAGTATTCTTGCGAGGGGTATAAGTGGTACATTCAGGGTTAGGGCAATTGGCTTCAGGTCAAGACTATCACCATGTCTGGTTTTCCCAAGGACTTATAGGAGGTTTTTTTTTTGCCTCAGAGTTCGAGATTATCCTGAGGTAGAATAGCAGGGCAGGGTTTGGAGGGGGTGGGTTATTTTCAGTGACACATAGGTTGTCATTAATTGGGTTAAAGAAATCCGAGGGAAGCACACCGCTGAGGTCTGTGAAGGCCTTGTTGAAGGTGTCGGCTATAGACTTGGGGTCCTGTGGTATCTTTCTGTCTAAGTTCAGCATTGTCAGAGCTGCCCTGTTGGGTTTCCCAGTTAAGGACTTAATATTCACACAAAACTTGTGGCTGTTGCCCCAGGAGTTGATACTTTTGGTCCTGAAAAATTATTTCACCTGGCGAATGGCCTGGGTGCATTTGTTACAGGCAGCCTTATAGTTTTGAAGGTAAACAGGGGAGCCTGAGTTTTTTGCCTTGTGCCAGAGGTTGTCCCTGGCAGACACTTTGGAGATGAGCTGGGGAGTTATCCAGGACCTGTGTACACCACTGATCTTTCTTTTGATAAGAGGAGTAAAGATGTCACAAACAGCATTGAAAGTCTTGATGAAGAAGCCCAGTGCAGTATCTACATCCTCTGCAGATAAAATATTGGACCAGTTCTGCTGACTAAGGTGCTCTGTGAGGGGTCCAAGTTGCCTTCTTTTAAGAGGTGGGATGTGGTCACCCTTTCTGAGAGGGTTCTTTGTGATAATGGCAAGTGCCAAATGGCGACTCGCATTACATGAAGTCAGAGCAGCGAAAACAATTTTGCCACCCTGCCAACCTCGACGCATGGAGGAACAGTGCTGGAGACTCAGTACATTTGCTTTCTGTATGGGGGCTGTGTCCCCATCCCCCACGTGGGGGGCTTTACCCCCCCACCCCTACAGGATTCTCTACTCCAGGGGGTGTATGTCGGGGGTGAAAGCAAAGCAAAACACAAGTTCTGGGCCGGGCACAACAAAAACACAGTAGTGCCCAGACCTAGACCCGGAACCCCACACACCACAATCGGAGGCCAACCCCTGATGCCACAGCACAGCTTGGCAGCCAACTGCAGCGCCTCCCCCAACATCCCCTCCACCCCCTCCCAGGCCACGCTCACCGTGCTCACTCCCCCCTACGTGCATGTACATACAGCAACATCCTGTCACTAGAGTCGCCCACGACACCACATCTGGTAGCCCTCCCTGTCCCCTCGCCTTTCGGGCTTTCACCCATATTGTGTCGCCATTTTGGAAATCGCCCTGAATCAGGCGCCCACATCACAGGCTACCTCTGGAAGTCTTGGTGACTTATTAGGCCACGTACAGAGAATGGGAGACTGGTCACTGATGGAATCTGGGAGAATGAGCTTGCGGGTGATCCACTCAGGGCAGTTTGTTGGCAACCAATCCAGTAGGGTGCTAGTCCCAGTTCAATAGTTAATAATGTGGGGTTAGGTATGAAATCCCGTGTAAAAAATACCGAACAGTAAATTACCGCAGAAAACATCGCGAACTGCCGATTTCCCGATACAGTCGAAATCCCGCTATAAAAAACACTGAAATTCAGAAATATACGTAAATGTAAAATGGCATCAGGTCATCAGGTGTGATGATTACCTGATTACCTGTTGCACTGATGCGAAGTTGAAAGAGCGCAGATGCAAGACTGTAATCCGGGCTATATACGTCTCCTGGCTACCAACCATGGCTTTCAGCAACAAACAACGTCGGTCCCAGAAGTTGAATATCCTGTGTGCAGACTTGTCCCTTCACAATAAGGATGGAATAAGCTGTGCATTAGCGGGTACCTGCTGGTGAGTGAAAAGCTTAATGGTGAGCAGCATTACTGGTGCTGTCAAAGCCGCAAGTTACTGAACTGCCATGGACGTGCAATTACTGTCCTTCGCGGTGGTCTGCATCTGCTAGTGAATGAAAAGGAACATAATCATTCACCAGATGCATCAGATGCACCAAAGGCAGAAGCAATGTCCGTTTTAAAACAGAAAGCTGTAGAAACCCACAATAACCCTTCACTGCTAGTGGAAGATACACTGTCCTCTGTACCCCCTGAACTCAGCCAAAGCATGCCACAGAAGCAGGCATTGCTTCAGGTTATAAAGCGAGCAAGAAGAGCACATCGACCATCTGAGCCATGATCACTTCAAGAGGCTAGTGTGTCTGAGGAGTTGCGGTCAGTGAATGGCCAGCCCTGGTTGCTGCGAGACACCACTGTGGGTGATGAACACTTCTTGCTGTTCTGCACTGGGGCAAATATTGAGCGGTTGTCCAGGGCACAATATTGGATAATGGATGGGACTTTTAGGACTGTTCCCTCTATATTCCATCAGCTTTACTCAATACACGCCCCTGTGGGACCTGAGGAAACTTGCAGGATAGTCCCTTTGGCGTTTATGATTATGTCGGATAAGTCACAATGCAGTTATCAAAGATTATTTCAGGATCTACAAGACTTGGCAGATGAGGCAGACTTAATACTAGCCCCTAAGTACATCATAACTGACTTTGAACATGCAGTTATTAATGCATGCAAAATTGAGTTTCCTTCAACTACAAATAAAGGGTGTCTTTTCCACCTGGGCCAGATTGTGTGGAGGAGGATACAGGCATGCGGGTTAGCACAGCAGTATGGCACCAACTTGGAATTTAGCCTACTATTATGACACCTTGTTGCTCTGGCTTTTCTTCCATCGGGAGAAATTATTAGTGCTTTTCAAGAATTGAAAGCTATTATGCTTGACAATGCTGCCCCTCTTATTTCGTGGTTTGAGGAACATTACGTTCTGGGTAGAGTCAGAAGAGTAATGAGAAACCGAGCACCCATCAGAAACCCTCCAATGATCCCTCCCGAATTTTGGTCAGTCCAAGATCAGATCGAAATGGGATTTCCAAGGACACAAAATAAAGTTGAGGCTTGGCATCGACGACTAGGGGCTTTGATAGAGTCAGCTCATGTTGGAACATACCATTTTATAGAACAGCTACAAAAAGAGGCAATGGTCACAGAAACAACCTGTGAGAAAATACTTCGGGGTCTACCTAGGTCTCCAACAAAAAAGAGGTACTGCAAAAGGGAGGAAAAAATTCAAAATGTGGTTACAGTGAAAGAACAAAGAACAACTTTAGATTTTCTTCGAGAGATAGCTCACAATCTCAGCATTTAAGTGTACCTGATGCTGCTGCACAGATATTTTGGAGTGAAGACAAAATGTATGCTGTTTTTTTAATCATAAAATGAAAGGTGAACTTTGAATGGAATAAATAAAATGAACAGAGGGATGGTGCTGAGGTTCTTTTGCTCTCCCGAGTGGTTTACGATGCTGCCGAGGGCTTTACGATGCTGCTGCTGTCCCTGAGGATTTGATGCTGCCGCCGATGTCCTATTCGAAGATGCTGCCCAGAGGTTTGGGGGTAAACAGTAATCGTTTTTTTAATTTTAAAATAAAATGCAAACTTTTAATGGAACAAATAAAATGAACAGATGGATTTACGATGCTGCCGAGGGCTTTACGATGCTGCTGCTGTCCCGAAGATTAGATGCCGCTACTGCCTGGAGTTTGGTGATTCATTATTACTTCCCTACAATGTCTCAAGCATTCCAAATGTTCCCAGAATAGGCTTGAATCAAACTCCTCTATCTCAATTTCTGTCCCTTTTTGTATGTCCCCTATCCCTGATCTCCTTAACCTTTCATTCCTGACTCTGTTCTAATCACCACCTGAGTTTGGTGAGTCATTATTACTGTTTACATGTAATGAGGTGGGATTTGGTTATTCGGTATTTTTTTTGTTCTTTATTTTGACTAATCGAGATTTTTTTTTCGGGATTTCGTCACTCGGTATTTTACACAATGGGAATTAGGATGGATCCCAATGATGTGGGTGGGGGAGTCAACTAAATTGTCTATGTTGATTGCTGAGATGGTGTCTCTGTAAGGGAGAGCATCAAGGGACAGCCAGTTTATGCTGAAGTCTCCAAGCACTAGTATTTCAGAGTGAAGGTGGAGGTCTGTGAGGTACTCGTAGAGTACTTTGAAGCCTTCTGCATGCTCCTTAGGCAAGATATAAACCAAGATAAGAGTTATACCCTTCCCTTGAGTGCCAAGCATAAGTTTTAGTGTTAGTAGTTGTACATTTTTGCCCAAGTTTATATGTGGGAGAATCCATCCCTGCAAGTGGTCCTTAATATATATGATGCATCCACCCTCCCCCCTTACCAGTTCTGTCAAGTCTGAAAGATTTGTATCATTCGAGTTGGATTTCGATATCCTTAGTCCTTAGAGTGAGCCAGATCTCAACAACTGATAGGACATCAGGCTTGTATTGAGTTACCCACACTTAGAGTGAATCAAATTTAGACAGTAGGTTGTAAATATTAACGGAAGCAACTCTAACAGAGCCAAAGGATTTCTCAAAAAATTAAAAAATTAGAAAGCAGAAGCTGGTGACTACCTGGAAAAGCAGAGAGGAGAGAAGAGGTACCTTGGTTCTGGAATCTTCAGTGGGAAACTCTCCCTAGGAGAAGAGGGCAGCCAGAAAAGTAAAGCACCTGCAACCTACTCTCAAAAAGATGTTATTACGTTGGGAGGTGGCAGCTCCCCAAGCAGACAGGAGAAGGAGGCTCTGCTTCACCTTAGAGCTCTGGGACTCATACATGAACAGTTTTGGGGCTAACATGAGGTATTTAGGTAATTGCTGCTTCACATCAGTTTGCCTTTTGTCCCTGCAACAAAATGGACTCTTCACAGATGGTCAGTTTGGTCTGTGAGTTGTGTAATGTAGTCTGGTACCAATGTTTTACCATTTGCTATAGATTAACCTTTCAGATTTTTCCCTTTTTTAGCTGGGACTTGAACTGGGATACTGACTGTGACATTAAATGTTTTCAACTACACTTTTCCAACTGCTCTTAGATATTTTTATACTTGGTTTGGAACTGAGGGGGAGGGCTGGCTGGAAATGCTTCCAGTATTCCTTTGGCCATGAGTTCTGGATATTTAGGGGTGGTCCCCCCCTTGATTGTACCATATGATATAGCAACTTTGGTGATTGCAGAGGAGCTTTTAGAACTACTACAGGGGTGAGCTGCCCTTTTCCTTTTATCTGTTGTGCTAAGAAGATGACACACCAAGAAAGATGTAAATTGCCTATATTCGCACATCCATTATCTCTCACTTCTTCATCCCTTGGCTCTCTGAACTTTACAGATTTGCAAACTCATTTTTTTTGCCTTTTTATATTCCCAGCTAACTAGTTCATTGATGTGCCAATACAAGTGTTCTATATACTCTGTATTATATAGATCACCTGCACTGGCACATCAGTGTACTGGGTTAGCTGGGAATACAAAAAGACAAAAAATTAGTTTGCAACTCTGTAAAGTGCTTATGCCATCAGGAGTCATGTGGGGGTGATTATGGTGGGGATGGGTGCCTCGGCAAGATATTTCTCTGTTTGCCAGGTTTCAGGTATGGGGATACACTGTGATTTGGTTTGCCTGTGGAGCACAGACCAGGACATATGTGTCTCATTAATACAACTATATCTAAAAATATTTTGTTTTTGCTGAAAGTTCACATTTCAGGAACAGTCCTTGCACTGGAGGGACTGAGGTTGGCCTTACTCTTGAAGGGTATGACAGCACACCTATTGCCCTCTATTGTTGACTCTGGCAATTTTTCTGGATGCAGCATATCTGTGCTGTGTCAACTCCTCCCATTCAAGGCTTGGTGGGAGCAAGAGAGGGTGGCATGTTTGGAAGTACCCCAGACACCTGCAGATGGCGTGAAATGACCTGGGGCAGAACTTTTATTTGCTGAACTGTTTTCTTGTTGTCCATCACTGGTGTTTCTTAAGTTGCCTAGAGTTTTGGAAATTATGCTAAGTGCACATAACTAGTTGTGGAGTCTGAAGGAGGGCAATGTTGGCCCCTTTTATAGTTACAACCAAGGATATGACTATAAGGGCTGTAGATCACCATGGTAGATCTTACCTTAGTTTCCTACAATGTTAAGGGCCCTAATGGCCCAATTAAGAGGATCAGAATCTTACAAGATCTGAACAGATATGGAACCTTTGTTGGTTAATTGCAAGAAACCAACCTGACTGAGGTGGAACTCTCAAAGTTGTGGAGATGGTGGGTGGAGGAGGTCTATGCTGCCATGTGGACCAGAGGTCCACACAGGAGGTCTATTACAATTCTCCTTCAAAGAGATTGTCCCTTCAATGTTTAAACTTCAGTTTTGAACCCAGAGGGTCAATATGTCCATCTGACAGAAATTTATAGGGATCAGTATTGCACCCTTAACCTATGTGCACCTAGTGAAGACAGATGACACATTTTCCTTAAAAAGATTTTGCTTGAAATGGTCCCTGATTCCAACTCACTTTATCTTATTGGGGGAGATTTCACTACTGTAATATCTATCCCACTGGACCAAAGGAGTACACATGCCACTTCAGATAATAAAGCAGACAGAGTGTTGACACATCTGCTGACTGAGACTGGCTTAACCAAGGTCTCATGGCATCTAAACAACAAGGAAAAAGATCATACATTTTTTTTCCAGTTGGCATAACATCAATTTTTCTATCGCTAAATTTTTGATGTCTGTGATCCACCTTCACCAGGTGATTCAATGCAAAATTATGCCTATGTCAATTCAGTTCAATTCAGTTCACTTTATTTACAGGGTAAGAACACTGGGCCAATGCCCTTTTTCAGGATCGATCCAGAGCTTCATTCAAAATAGAAGCTAAGGTGGTATACAAATAGTACAAACAAGTATACAAAATATATTACAATACAGACAAATATACAATACATGAAACAGTACAAAAGTGATTAACAAATATCTAAAAACAGTTATACACTGCAAGAAATTGCAAAAAACAGTACAAAGTATTTTTTTTTTAATATTTCTCACTTAGAAGTATTTGTGCAATTAATAGGCAAGTTATTCCTAAAGTTTGAGCATTGTATGGTAAAGGCCGTCTCTCCCATACAGGTCAAAAAACCTTGGAATGAACAACTGTAATACACCGGATGAACCTAGCAATCTGGTTTCATCTCTGATTTTTAATAAGCTAAACAAAAGGAGATTTATGGCTTTGGACAAGTGTTGCATTGTTCAAACAACCCAAGTTGTAATTGTAAACCAACCTAGGAGGCAGACAACTGAGATCCGTATATAAGACACAATGATGTGTTTAAAATGATTTGGCCAGGACAAATCTACAGATAGAATTAAAAGTTTTACTGACCAACTCCAAGTCTTTTTTAGCCAACTTTTTGAACAAAAAATAATTATAATATAATGTAGACAATAACACACTCTTAGATATTGTCTCTCTTGCTTCTTTTGCTAAGCGATCCTTAATTCGATATAAAGCACCAATTTTTTGATTTACAGACTTTACTGTCTTCTTAATATGTGCCGAATAAGTAAGGTGAGGATCAAGTATATTCCTAAATATTTCGTTTCTGTGACCTGTTGTATAATATTCCCTACCAAATCATAAATTAATAAAGGTTCAGCATTGCACAGTTTAGATGTAGAGCCAAATAAAACACACTGCATTTTTCAGAGTTTAATATCAAATGATATTTTAACAACCATTTGTTCAAATTTGAAAAATCTTGATATAGAAAAACATTTAGTTCACCCACTTTTGGAGAACTTGTAAACAAAATTATATCATCTGCATAGAGCAGTATCCTGGAAACATCAGGGACCCTAGTAATAGGATCTATAAACAAAGAGAATAACAGGGGTCCCAATATGCTTCAGCTTCAAACTATGCCCCTTTACTGCTACACCTCTGCCTGACCCCCACCACCATAATTCCAATGGGCAGTTTAATGTGGGATGTCTTAATCTGCCTGAATTTAAACTTTTAATAGAAACAACTATCCAGGAGTACCTGCAATAAAACCCTGTGGAAGACATGTCCCCAGCAGTTTGACAGGACGCGCATAAGGCTGTTCTTAAAGGGGTAAACATCAACTACTGTTCAGGGGTAAAGATGCAGTCACAGGCTTGGGTGTAGCAGCTAGAATACAAACTTAAGGAAGCTGAATTTCAGCACAGGTTTACATTGAATACCCAGGCAGAAGCACAATGGGAAACAAAAAAAAACTGTAGCGAAACAGGCTTCTTGATACACAAGTGGAGGTGACTTTATGAAGGGTGAACCACATGTACAGTACTATGAAGGGGGAAATAGAGATGGCGAGCTACTGGCCCTTACTTTGCAAAAGCAACAATGTAATAGGTCAGTGTTGCATATTAAGGGTGTGGGAACGGGGTCTATAGGTTGTTTGTGGAATATTACTCTACACTTTACACCCAGGCCAGTACCACAGAAATTTCAATGAAAATAGAGATTTTTTTTGGCAGGGTTTGCCCTTCCAGCTCTTATAGACATGAAATGTGACCAGGTGGACAAACAAAAAAGTATGGTGGAACTGAAGAATAAACAAAATAAAGAATTGGAAGTCCTCTGGCACCCATGATCAGCTGTTGGAGTTTTATAAAGCATTTATGGATCTACTCCTCCCGCCTCTCCTAGACTGCTATAGGGACCATACCTCTCAACCTTTTGTCCCCCAGATGTGGACCATTACCTCTCAAAATGTGGAACAAATGAGCAAAATGTGGAACACTTAATCAAATCTTTATCTAAGAAGCTCAAAACACTGTTAAAATGTTTGCATTTATGTTCAGAAAGTCTGTTATTAATTGAATAATATATTTTTTGCATCATTTACTAAAGATTTTTGCTTTAAAATGTTGACACTGAATGTGGGACAAGTCCTTGCAATGTGGAACAGGGAGCTTTTGTGAAGTAAAATGAGGAACGTTCCTCCTAAAGTGGTACAGTTGAGAGGTGTGATAGGGACATTTTTAAAGGGTGTACAATTCCTGACTCTTGGAGGTTCACCCAAATCTCTATATTGCTTAAAGCAGGGAAAGACCCAGAGCTATGCAACTTATGTCAATATCATTACTTGATATTAATTTAGAACTTTTTACTGGTAGTTTGATGGACAGATTTTCAATGGGTAGTCTCCTCAGTAGTACACCACAATCAGGCAGGCTTTGTCTCTGTTTTTTTTTTACACTATAACCTCAGACAGTTACTTAATATAATTTCTTCACAGAGGGAGCAAGGGGTATTCCTACTGTCAGTCTCCATGGATTTGAAAAAGTATTCAATAGGGTTACTTTGCAGTTCTTCAAAAAACCATGGAGACTATGCAATTTGGCCCTAAAGTTTTACAAGTTCTCTGTAGCCTTTACACACATCCACAGGTGAGGGTGCATGTTAACATTATAATCTCCACTTACTTTCTTCTCTCCAGAGACATCTGACAGGGATGCCCCCATCTCCTCTGCTGTTTGCATTATGGTTAGAGGCACTTTTGCAGCAGTGCAGCAGGATAGTCACATCAGGAGCATAACAGTTGGGGGATGAGCAAAAACTCTCTCTGATGACACAATTTTCTTTTTGAGTCACCTACAGGAGACTGTACCTCATTTAATTCCTTTTTTGAACACTTTTGGACAGGTCTGGGGTTATAAAATAAATTATGAAAATTCAGAAGCCCTCCTTATGAAAGGGACTTCTCCCAGAGGTTCAGGATAATTTCCATTTGCTTAGGCCGGGGGGGGGGGGACTGTTTAACTAGGAAAGGCACACTAAGCCAAAGCTTGTTTCCAGGTGCAACCTGGGAGAAAAAGGATGGTAATGGACTTGCTCAGGGTCACACAGTATTTAAGTAGGGACTGATGGGATTCAAACCCAGGTCTCCAGGTTAGCAGCTCAAAGCCCTTAACTACTATACTGTACTGCTTTCAAAAACAACCACAATTGGTATTTGGGTATTCTTATTAACATGAACACCTCTAAATTATTCATTATTAATTATCAAAAGTTATGGGAAAAATTCAGCAGAGTTTGCCTAGTTGGCCACTGTTCCTCTTTTCATTGGTGGGCATGGTGGACACTGCCAAAATGAACATTTGCCTTGGTTTCTGTTTTTGTTCAGGTTCAGGGTTGTGCCCTTGCCCTTACCCATATTCATATCATACTGGACCTCCCTAACCAGTAGCATAGGAGAATTAATTTGGGGTGGCAGTAAGGCTCACATTAGTCATAAACTACTGATGCTGCCCAGGGAACAGATAGAACTAGCCTTGCTTGACCTGAAGCAATACTGTTTGGCTGGGCAGATGATAACTGTATGCTCCTTGGCCAAACAGTGGGTAGCTACAGGATGTTACAACATTGAAAATGTGGAGATGGGAGGACAACCTTTGTTCATGCTGGCTCTTGCCCCAGTTCTATGTTATAACTGTGATCACACAAAGGTGATCATCGTTATAGCAAAGGTACATCGGCGAAAATCAATTTCACCAATGTACACCCCGGTGCATAGAAAAGGGCACTGGGGACTTACATTTGTATGTTTATGAGGGGACTGTACCCCCTCTTCAATGGGGGCTTCACGCCTCTGTACCACCCTGCTAAACGTTTCTAACCCAGGGGGGTGCATATCAGAAGGGGGTGCAAATTAAAAAATTATATAAATTTGGGTCAAGCACAACAAAATGTATGCACGCTTGGACCCAGACCCAGCACTCTTGCAGTTGAATCCTGTGACCTACCCACCATGCCAAGGGGCAGCTTAGCAGCCCATCGCAACAGCAAACTACACATACCCTCCCTCCCCTTCCGATATGCTCGCTCCCCCCCATGCTAGTGTATATACAGCAACAGGATGTCGCTATACCTGCAGTCACCCACCCCATCCAGTAGCCGTCTGATAAAGCATCGCTATTGAGTCACCCTTTTTGGTGTGTGCTCAATAGCGAGTGCCCTTATCACAGAATATTCTCACTCCAGTCTCACAGAAATAAGCTTACACAATTCAGAATGATGGTCAAAACACTCCAGTCATGTTGAGGAAGGTGAGAAAGCTGTTAAAATCAGATGACTCACAGGGGCCCAATTCTTTGATCAGATATCACCCTGATTTCCTCCCACCCTGGCTAGAAAGAAAATACACTAGATGGGAATAGAGTTGCCTAACGCACTTCACAGAGATACTTGAAAACAGGTACTGCATAACATTTCAGGCTCTGAAACAGAAGTTCCACATGGAATACAGAGACTTTCATGGGTATTTACAAGTGAGACACTTCATGAATTCTAGTACAAACAAAATGTCCTTAATTAGACCTGTGTCTGTATGGGAAGATTTCATATTTGGGGTGGACCCCATGAGGAAAAGGCAGTAGTGTATTTCTGCCATACACAAAATGCTTCAGTCCACTAAGCAGGACTCTGTAGACAAGGTGAAGAGGGCATGGGAGGCAGACAACAGAGGTGACTTGTGCAATTTCAGAGGAAGGCTGAGCTAGGAGACTGGAAAAAGGTTGGAGGTTTAACTCCTTACCTACTTGTTGGGAGTTTGTTTGGAAGATGTTAGGCTGCAACTACAGAACTCCCACAATCACCAAACACTTACATGCAACACATACTGTAGGTTGCTGGAGAAAATGGGGGAAGGGGGGCCACATTGGCACATTGTTTGGAGTTGTCCTAGGCTCCAGCCCTTTTGTGGGATGCAGAGAACATAGCCTAAAGGATATTATGCAAAACTATTCCAAATATCTTTACAGACTGTGTTCTTGGTCTCCCCACAATAGTAAAAATGCTCCTTGATCACCA
The DNA here is from genome assembly GCA_016271365.2 of Neoceratodus forsteri. NCBI lineage: Eukaryota > Metazoa > Chordata > Ceratodontiformes > Ceratodontidae > Neoceratodus > Neoceratodus forsteri. The sequence continues at coordinate 400,742,688 of CM057459.1, read as the reverse complement.
ATGTGTGGCCCTTATCTTTAGCTCAGCAGCACTTTAATGTATCATGTCACATTGGTTACAAGAGGAAGCCCCTACCAAGGAGGAATGGAGAGCTAGACTGTGCACCATACATGATATGGAATTTCTTACTGCCGAATTAAAAATCAGGGAAGAGAAATCTTAAACAAGATGGTAGTCATGGTGACAATGGGACTACAGAATTTCTGTGACAGAGAGCTCCTTGATACAGGAGACCAGAAATAGTCTTGGTCTTATCCATGAACTGAGATGGGTGCTGCCTTCCTTTCTGGATGAATCCCAAGATGCAACCTGACCTACAAGCCTCCTACCACCGTGTGGCTGTAAGTCTGCCTTTAATTGCCCTCCACCTGCACTCCCTTGTCTCACTCCTGAGGATATTTCATTTTGTTCCTTTTCACCACTTAGGGACTCCAGCAATACACTCTTTGACACTGATCATTTAGATGTATCAAATAATAATGTGCACTACAGTTTTATAGGTTTAATGAGTTTGCTTTGTATTGGTCCTTTACTTTGCATCTAATATGAGTTGTATTTGAAGCGTGATCTTTGACTCAGTAGTATTTCTATATCTGCAGCTGCATACAATATGTCTTGAACTAGTTTGTACAATGTCTCAAGAACTTACATGAATGTATTGTATGATTTTTTTCTCTTACAATATGAATAGAACTGAGTTATAAACAAGATACATTCATTACAAAAAAATTATGCACGTGTAATTTTCCTGCCATCAATTGAGCTGAGTGTCATAAATGCATCAAAATGTTTGAAAATCACATGCAAATATTTTTGTGCATTTGCAGTGATGCAGTTGGAGCAGAACAACTACAACAAGTCCTGTGTCCAGAGGTTTGAAAATACAAGACAGTGTTTCTACGAATGAAACAGTGGGATTCTGAACACCTATCTTTTGCACTAGAATGGTCCCTGAAATTAACAGAGATGGCAAAGGCAGTTCATTTTTATATATATTATGTATTCATGCAAGAGCAAACTGATAAATTGTGAGAGGAATAGAGTCAGAGTGCACATGAATCAGAAATGACAGTATCTAAGCAAAACTTAGAAATTACATTATAAGATTTGTCTAAAACAGTTAAATTAAATATGTACTATATGTTGTTTTAAACTAGGAAGCAGAAAGAGTTAAAACAACCTTCTGGATGCATTCAGTGTTGACCTTTTAGCACACTTTTTGGGTTGTACATGTGGCTTTGATTGCGTCTGCTTGGTTAGCTCAAGACGTGATAACATAACATTCTGTGGTGGTTCTGAAACTTGCTACAAGAGATGAGATTATTGTTTTCTTGTCTGGCTGACCAGCAAAAAAATTGCAAAAAAAAGGGAAGGTCAATACAAGCTCTGATCACATCATAATAAGACAGACAACTGAGTGAAGTATCAACCATCAGAATATGTTTTGTAATTGTTACTGGAAATAAGATGTATGTAAAAAAGACCAGGATTAGTGGCATCTTTATTCTGAACCCTAAAAACATTACATAATCATTTATATTACTTGTGTGTTCAAGGCTAGATTACTTAATTGTATAACACTTTTTACCCTTTTCTGCATTTTATAAATGGAATAATTTACTCTGGGAGTATGTCATTTCTATAAAAAATTCATTTCCTGGTTGGTTGAAGGCCCTCAGTTGCACATTGGCTTTCTCAGTCCAACCAGGTCATTCAGTTATTACAATACTGCCACACATTAGACTGTGGATTATTCCTTATATAATAAATGGGTTCCCCTTTTTCCCATAGGGAAGCCGTGGCATAATTTGTCATTATAAAGGAGCATTTATAACAGCAAACATGTGCACTGTTTCCCTCACTCTGCACATGTGCCCACCACAGTCTACCACTTCCTGACCACGCCGCTTGCCCTCTCGATAAAAAGTCAACTGCCATCCGCCACAATAACTTGGCGGTAAGTTATATTATTTTTTTCAGAATTCTGGTCAAATTCCACAGTTACAGGGACAAATAGACATTTTTAAAGATTTTAAAACCACATGCACGGCCACTGAAGGAAGACGGAGAAAACGGAGAGTGGCATCCCTTGGCCAGAACTCTGTTACTTTATATAATTGCTATGGTGAAAAAGGGAAACCCAGCAACTATATAAAATAAAATATGGGGTGATGTGTATAAACTCGAAGTTTACACATACCCTCAGGTTTAGATGCTTGCACAAACCCCTTGAGCTTCACTCTCGGGGTTTATGTAGCATCTAACCCCTCAGCTGTGTGTAAACTTCTCATTACATGCATCACCCCATATTTATTCTCTATGTAACCCCCTCCTACCAGTGAAAGTGTCTTCTTGAAACTGGCCCTCTGGCTGAGACCTCAAATGGATAGTAAAGTGAGAGAAGTTCAGAGGACAGAAATAGCAAAGACTGAAACATTCTGTGGAAGTGCTGGTCTGGGAATCTGATTTATTGTAGATCACCCTAATTTCCAACAGTGTATAGTGGTGTAACCTATTGGATGTGGAGACAGTGGAGGTTTCCCCATCAAGAAAACCACCCTTATGGCTGTATGGTCCCCCTGAAGCATTGGAGGACAACCTAGTATGGGGCATATGCAGGAGGGTGTGCATCCCATGGAAGAGGCAGATGACTGTTTTGGCTCTGAAAAGAAAATATTTTATTTACTAACATTCCTTCATGGCTGTAGCCCAAAATAAAATGATACTGAAATTAAGATATTTATGACTACCAAATATGCTTCTATGTCAGAGACTTTAATGACAGGGAGTTGTTGGGTTGTTGTGACCTGGACTCTCACCAGGAAGAGTCAGTGGGAGGTCATTGCTACAGATAAATCAAGGTCCCAACTGCTTCACAAGAAAGCACAATACTAACAACCTTATGCCCAAGGCGCAGAACTCAGATACAGATCTACATGCTCTGAACCCCATAGAAACAAAACAAGTGGAGCACTCAAAAATAATACAAATGGCAACTATGTTACAAAGTAAATGAGTTTATTGCAAAATAACAGGCATTGCTGTCAATGCAAAAACAGTGCTCCATGCTTCATGTCACACTGCCGCTTTGTCAGAAGGTGTGGTAATTGCAACAGCTAGTATCCAATTTAAGGTAAGTGTATCAAGCTTATTCTGTTCTTGTATCTTAATCACTGTAACTATTAAAGGAAAACTACACCCAAAACCTGAAAAAATATATGTTGTGCACAGTGTTTTAATTTGTATGTGAAGTTCTAGTGTTTCCTTCCCTCTGACTGGTATTAGGAGTTTTTCACAAATTAGCCTGCTAGCTTTATGCTTGAAGCTTGAAGTACAATGAGAGGTCTGGATACACAAAGAGAGGAATCCAGCTGGTAGTGGCACTGGTGCTGGAATCCCTGCAGTGCAACAGACTTCTGACATGGGGGCTGAAGGGAGAATGGAACTGAAAGACTAGATGACTAGCTGTTAACATAGGAGACAGAGACAGCATGGAGTACTGAGATAGGAAAGACAGGAACAAAGGGACTACCAAGGAGGTGAAGCTCTGAGTCCTTGGGGGATGGCAAAGAACTGTTTGCAGCAGAGCGCAATACTATGATACCCGAAGAGTATACTGGTTGCTAGTACTATGTGTATAAGGACATTGATTTTAATACAGAGCTTTTCTCCAGAGTTGGAGAGCTATATTTATTAAACATTTTCCTCTGAAACAGAGCTGGGACATTTGTCATGCAACATATTTAAAAGCAAGAAGAGTTGGCTTTAGTACATAATCAGCATTTAGTTCTTAAAACCCTTGGTTTTGTTTGGGAAAATTAACTTTTATTTATAACTTATTTTTTTTCAGCCCTGCAAAACTTGAATTTCATGGGCCTTCTACACCGCATGATCATATGTCAGTATTTAAGAGGGGTGTGCTGTATCCTCCGTCAAAACACTAATTCACCGTGAGCAGAGCACAGACATGGCCAGAGGGATGGCCAGAGGGCCTTTTTGCCTTAGTACTTATTGAACCCACAGCTTGGTAAGGAAGTGTTTTAACCCTTAGGCTGCCAACAGAATTAGAATGCATAGGAATTTTGGACTGATATATCACTCTGTGGCACAGCAACGGTTAATAATCAGTAAAGGCTGTTTTATACTGTGCTCTGTAATGTAAAAATAGATCTGTTTGCCTAGTGAAAAGTCACTTTTATCCCTCCTTTTCTTTTTAGCTCAGAAAATGAGCCCTGAACATTTTGCAGAGAAAGTGAAGTCCTCTATTGTTGTAACGGAGGGTGACTCTGGCCTGCACTAGCCTCTCAGCAGCTACTGATTAGAGAGTTTAAAGAATTAAGTTAACCATTCTTGCTCTTCAGAAAGTACAAATGCTGACAGTGTATAAAAACTATACATACTAAGATTTTAAAGTGCAACGGAATGAGTGCAACTCAGTCACCGAATGAACAACAAACCTAAATGCTGGATCTGAGTAAAAGCTGTTTTATTGCAAAAACTGAAAGGCAAAGAACAGCAGATTCCTAAGTACACACTGCCAATGTTTCACATCATACTGACGCTTTTTCAAGGCAAGGCCATCATACATTAGATGCCTACTTTTAAGGAAAGCTCTTAAAGATACATCCTCTCCAAGGCTGTAAAGTGCATGATGCAGATTAAATACACCCAAGTGCAAAAAGTAAAATAAATACATAAATACAAACACCTAAATAATCTAAAATACTAAATACACGATTAAACTGATGCAGACTACCAAGCAATACCTTTGGAGGTTGGGCAGAGAACCTATTTTAAAAACAGGTTCTGCAGCACTGCTGCACAAAATCTAGCATCACTTCTGGATTGTAGATCCAGGCTGTAATGCTTTGTCAAGGGGTGTACTGTTTTCCATGTAGCTGCTTTGTAGGTTTCCAGTAGTGAAATTTCTCTTTAAGCTGCCACTGAATCAGCTGTGCCCTGGTGGAGTGTGTCTTAAGGCCCAGGGGTGCCTATTTACCCACTTTACTATAACAAAACTGTATACATGCCACTATCCAGTAAGCAACCATACATTTTGTGGCAGCTCTGCCCTTACCTACTTCACCATAGGTGAGAAAGAGCTGTGTTTGACTTGATCTGTAAGATTTGGGTCTGTCAACGTAGTGGCTAAGTGCCCTTTTGACATCAAGAGAGTGAAGGTTCCTTTCTAGAGAACTGGAATTCTCTGTAAAAAGGTAGAGTGATGGACTGATTTAAGTGGAAATCAGGTACAACTTTGGGAAGGAATTCTTTACTGGTCCTGAGGACCACTTTATTCCTGTGAAAAGAGATGTAGTCTACATCTGTGCACAGGGCTTGTAACTCACTGATCCTTCTGGCTGAAGTAATAGCAACCAGAAACATAGTTTTCCAAGTGATATGCTTCAAGTCTGCAGTTGCCATGAGCTTGAATGGTGCATCCATGAGCTTGGCAATGCAGATATTCAGATTCCAGGCCAGGACCAGTTCCCTCAGGGGAGGGTGCAGAAGGTTGAGGCCATTAAAGTATTTCTTGAAGATGGATGACAGGCCATAGATCTCTCTTAACCAGCTGACAGGTAAGCTGAAGCTGAAGCCAAGTGGACCTTGAGAGTTGAAGGCTATGGCCCTAAGGAATGTAGGTGTGTCAGGTAATCCAGAAGAATGGTCAAGTCAGCCCTGGAAGGGTCAATACCCTTACCTGCACACCATATGGAGAACCTCTTCCACTTAGAAGAATATGTTTTCTTAGTGGAAGGTTTCCTGGAACCTCTAAGCACTGTCAGCACCTGTTCTGACAGTTTAAGGTTAGCAAATTCTAAGTCCTCAAGAGCCAGGCCTTGAGCCTCAGTGATTTGAGGCTGGGGTGCAGGATTCTGCCCTGAGAGGAGGTCAGCAGGTTGTACCTTCTGGGCAAGTGAATTGAGGGAACTACTGACAGAGTCAGCAGAAGTGAGTACCAGTGTTGTCTCGCCCAATCTGGTGCCACCAGGATCATTGTTACTGGTTGGGACCTCAGTTCAGCAGGGTCCTGAATATCATTGGAAAAGGAGGGAAGGCATGCAGAAACTTCCCTATCCAGTCCAGGGCCATTGCATCTAGGGGAAGTGTGCCCTTGAGAGGGGGCCTGCAATGGTACATTGGTAACTGGTGATTTTCTACAGAGGCAAAAAGATCCACCTCTGGAGTGCTCCACCTCCTGAAAATTGTACTGAGTATCTGGGGATTCAGGCACTACTCATGGTGGTCATAGAAACAAAGAAACAGACTTTGACTTAGGGGAAAGGCTGTTACCCCCATTTTCTCAAAAACTCTACCACTGCAGCTAGGCACTTTGTGAAGGCTCTTGGTGCAGAGGTTATGCCAAATAGAAGTGCTATGAACTGCTAGGGGCCTAAGGCCAGCCTGAATCTCAAGTACTTTCTATGAGATGGTCTGATAGGGATGTGAAAGTAAACAACCCTTAGGTCTAAGAAGGCTAGCCAGTCTTTCTTTTGTAATGTGGGAATGATTATTGAAAAAGTGACCATTTTGAATTTTGACTTCAAAATGTGTCTGTTTAGCAGTCTTAGATCCAGAATAGGCTGCCAATCCTCATTTGTCTTCCTTGTGAGGAAGTATCTAGAGTAAATGCCTTTGCCCCTTTGGCTTAAGGGCACTGGCTCCTCTGCTTTGATTGCCAGAAGATGTTTTACCTCTGCTCCCGGTAAGATTCTGTCTGCAGATGTAACTGGTGCAAAGGTTCTTGTTCTCAGCTTGAGAAATAATCTGAAGCTGAGTTCCAGACCCTGGCTCACTACCTCCAAGACCCACTTGTCTGTGGTGATAGTATGCCAAGCCTGGAGGTAGTGAACCAGTCTGCCACCCACTGGTGGTTCTACAATAGGGGATGCGACCTGTACCAGCCCATCAGAGGTTCTGCGCAGGCTGTGCCTGAATTTGAGGGGAGGGAGAAGCTCTTCTCATAATTTTCCTGCCCCTTCCTCTGAAATAGCCTCTAGGCTGCTGTTGTGGCTGAGAGACCTGCACCTGGAAAAAAGGTCTGGGATAAAATCCCCTATCCCTGCCTCCCCTAGTCTGGGACCTATAGGAAGTAGAAGGTCTGTCCTTCGATTTACTTTGTTAGGTAGATTTGTATTCCTCTACCTTTTTCATATAGGCTTCAGTTTTATCACCAAACAATGAATTATTTTCAATAGGGAAATCCATTGCTTTGTCCTGGGTATCCACAGTGAGGTTGCTGTCTCTGAGCCATGCAAGTCTCCTAAGGGAGACAGCTAATGCCATTATCCTGGCTGCAGTGTCACTGGCATCCACTGCCACATGGAACTGGTATTTGGTGGCATCAAGTACAGCTCTTGCTATATCTTGCAGGTCAACTACCACTTCACCTGGCACCTTGTCAGCCAGAGCTAACACTGTATTTCAAAGTGCCTCCTGGTACTGCATTCCATATGCCATGTAGTTGGCTTGCCTGAGTATGAAAGAGGCAGCCATGTAGCCCTTCTTTCCCATGGCATCCATTTTTCATGAATCTTTATCTTGAGGATGGGTAGCCAGGGGTATCCTGGCCTTGTCACAGGCAGCAGCCTGAAACACCCCTTCAGGGTCAGGGTGATTAAACAAAAAATCAGCTGTAGTTCTGTCTACTTGATACTTTTTGTCAACTTTTTTATCTACCCCAGGGAAAGAAGTTGGGGTTTGGAATATCTGCAAAGCTGCCTTTTTCAGGAACTTGGAACTTGGAAGCAGAAGGCATTTTGTGGGGTTAGCCCCAATCATATTGAGGAACTCTGCTTCCTCCATATCCTCTTCAGTTTCCTAAAGGGGGAGATTAAGGGTCTCTGCCATGCCTTTTGCAAAAGCATAGTGAGAGGAGTAATGTTCTGGACCCCTAGGAGGAGATCCAAACTCCTGTTCTAGGGAAACCTCAGGATCTATCAGTTCCCCTTCAAAGTCCTCCTCATCCTCCTCACTATAAATATCTTGAGGTTCCTGAGGGGCAGGAACCAGAGCAGGAACTGATGCAGCCAGTGTAGAAACTGGCACTGCATCCTGCAGGGCTTGTAAGACCTGCAAGGCTTTAGTAATGTCCTCAGCCAGGGGCATATTATGTTTGTCTGCTGGGAGCTCCTTAGCCTTCTCGGCCAGAGATGCAGTGACATGCTTTTCTTTGCATTTTTTCTTTAGTGGGACAGGCTCAGACACTGTCTCCACTGTCCTTTTTGACTTACCTTGTTCACATTTTTCTGAACTCTTATCATGGTCCTTAGCTTTGCCGCCATCCTTTTTAGGGATAGAGGTAGATGCACTGCTATCAGTAGCAGAAGCAGAAGCCATCTCCTCTAACTTTTTAGCCCTTTCTCTTAAAGGTTTAGGACAAAAAGTCTTGCAAATCTCACAATTAGCAAAAATATGACTGGTACCCAAACAGGAGATTCAAACGGAATGTCTGTCTGCTTTTGCTATAATCTGCCCACAAGACTAACAATATTTAAACCCAGTGGGTCCTGTGCATTTTTTAGGCTTGTCTAAATGGACCTCTTACATTGAGTAAGACAGTAAAAACCAATTGGAAAAATTTGATTAATACCTCGGAACTGGAGGTTTCAAAAATAAACAGCTGCTAACGGTTCCTGGAACCGAGCACTACTCGGTTCCCGAAAAGAAAAGGCACTAAGAATTACTCTAAATTTAAATAAAAAATAAAGTGATCAAAGGAACTGACTGGAAATACAAACTTTAAATAATAAAACTTAGGTAAACCTCGCCAAAAGATGCAGAACCCTCAGTCCCAATGAACTGTGAGGGAACCACTAATAAAATGAAAAACTACTACAACTACCAAATAAACTAAAATCTAAGACAGCAATTTAAAATTTAACTTAAAATGAGTACTTATCTAACAGATCATTTATTCTAAAGACAGTTCAAGGAGAGCTCTCCAGGACATCCTTACTAGGCAGGCAGAGTAACGAATCGGAAGCACTCAGAGTGCAGCAGTTGCTAGGGCAGCAGTTTGAAACTGGCATGAGCCAATTGAGAGTTCCATCATTTGCGTATAATTCCATTTCTCCATGGAGTTCAACACAGAAGGCTGACTGCATTAGTTTAATCATAATGAGTGATTCCTGGGGTTAGAAAGCAAACTAATTATCTGGGGATGATTTGTCAAGTGAAAGAATTAAATATAACACTAGCCCTGAGAAGGAAACACAGTCACAATTAACACTTCTACCTGTTAGTGATACTATAGATGATATTACTCTGCTGCAACAGTTTAAACATTTGGGGGGCTCAGTGAGTAAGCAACTCAATAAGAAACAAAAACTGCAACAGTAAAGCAGATTAAAAAGACATTTTCTGTTTGATTCCCAACAAAAACTAACAAACAAAAACAGTAGGCAAAGATATGGGGTGGGGGAACTGGTCATCTCAGAATCTGGTTCTGGGAAGAAGATGACTGCCATCATCATGACAAAAGAGAGCCAGTTAAGGATGTTGAACATTCCATGGGTGTGGGTGTTCATTTAACTTAGGGAAGTAATGTAAATGGCAATGGAAGTGTTAGAAATTACCAACTAATGGAAAGTAGGGAATGTAAGTTATTTCTTAATGAAACTGAGTGTTCATTTTCCTTTATCTGCATTATTTATCTATAGACCCTCCTACAATGTCACCTCTCAATATTTCATACCTGTGGCACTCATTGGTTAACCTTAATAATCATCCAAGTGAAAATCAAATAAAAGCTGGGACAGACAACACAGCAAACAGAAATCACAGTTACCATCTGTGGAAGAAACATTGTCAAGCAGAACCTCCTGTTCGTAGGCTTATCCGAAATAAAGAAAGAAATACACATAAATAATGATCTCCTTCAATAATTAATTAGGTTAACTAAAGAAAAGAAGATAAAAGAGAATGATGAAGAAAGTAATGAAGAAGCTAAAGATCATTTACCTGTATCTCAAGAAAAATTTACTCAGTCGGAAATATGGGAAAAAAGAGAAGAGAAATACACTGATGGAGACTTCAACCTCAAAAACCGTTTTGTACATGGTGAATCCGTTCTATTCAGTGTCTAAACTTTATAGTCTTTTTCAATCGTTGGACCCTGCAAGCCCTTTGGGAACCTTTTATTACTGGCAATAGGCTTTGGGTTTTCTGGGTGATCCCAACTTGTGGCAGTCTGTTTGGTGCAATCTGTACAAATATATTAAACATGACAGATTTTGTTTGTTTCAGTATCAAATTCTCCATAATTTATATGATGCCCCCAAAACTTACATAAAATAGGTGAATATGCTTCTCCACTATGCTCCAGATGTCACCTCGCTGAAGACCATCTCAAACATATATTATGGAACTGTGTTAAAATGATACCCTTCTGGTCAGCCATTCAGGACTCAGATCAGTTTTTGGATCTGAAAGATCTTTTTACCCCAGATATTTGCCTCATGGGTCATTTTCCTTCCAGGCTTCTTAGCATTCATAAGGCCCTTATGGCTTTGATTTCACTTACAGTAAAATTAGTCATTTTAAGTCATTGGATGGGTGTGATCACTCCTCCATCGAGGAAGTAGCATCGCAAAATAATACATGCATTGGTGGTACAGAAACAAATTGCCTCTTTACATATGCATCCTGACTTTTTCATAACAGATGAGAAACACATTATGGCCTATTTACTATTACCTTGGTGGGGACTTAATTAATACTTTAGTGGTTGTGCTGTCCTATGATTATCTGATCCTCACAAACTCCTCTTTTATGTCTCTTTGGGTAGCTGAGCTCCAGGAGGTTGGGAGGGGGGGAGGAGTGGTTGTTTTGTAGTTTGTGTAGTTTTGTTTGCATTGGTTGCAATTGTTATTTGTTATTCTTGTTGGTTTTCTTTTTCCTATTTTGGAAAATAATAAAGTATATTAGATTATAAAAAAAGGAACACAATAAGAAAAATTACAAAAGCAGTGATAGCAGGTGAGATGATTATGACTGGGAAGATAATAGAAGGGAAGAAGGGGAAAGAGCAAAAAGTAAAGAAGAAACAGATGACAGAAGAGCAAGGAGAATAAAGTTAACAAAGTGTCCTAACTGTAAATTAAAAAGAACCCCCCAAAAAAAGAGAAGCACAGCAGTTAAGGGAGGAGATAAATGGATACAAATTATACAAAAGAAGTAGGAACCAAACAAAAATCTAAGGCTAATATCTGATGGGCATTTATAGTGGAGGAAAAAAGTAAAATTTGGTCCCAGTATGGAGGCAGAATAGACAGTGGTTTAAGGCTCTGAGCTGCAAACCTAGAGACCTGTGTTTGAATCCCACAGCCCCCACGTGCATACTATGTGACCCTAAGAAAGTCACTTAACTTCCGTGTGCTCCCAGGTTGCACCTGTAAACAAGCTTCAGCTTAGTGTCTCTCCTGGTTAAAAAAAAAGTAGAGACAAAAAGTTATTATAATATGTTGCCTATAGAAATGAAGGAAAAGTATGAAAAACATATGAAGGCAGAGAACAAAAATGAAAATTGAGCAATACAAAAGGAAAATGATATAAGGGAGATACTTATAAGGAGAGGAAGTTTGTTCCCAATGTTATATTTAAAGGGTTTGCCAAAGCTCAACAATGAAACCCCATTTACACTTGCAATTATGGCACATGGGGTGCTGCTGAGCTAATGGCAGCTACAAGTTTAGAAGAGCTGCACATTTTATTCTTGCTGAGAACTACAAAAACATGCTAAACTACTTCTGACTTTAGACATCTCAAGTTTAAATATTTACAGTAGTGCGGGATTCTATAGATACAGCAGATACTGATATGGACAAGTTCATATCTTCAAAGATAGCTGGGAAACTAGCTCTGATCTGGGGGCTGGTAAACTCCTTTGGAGTGTCTGGCACTGTAAGTTCTCTGCAGCATGTTGAGAAGTGAACATTAAACCCAAAACTGCCAAGCTGACTCTACAATCTATTCAAGCTTTGCTTACTGATTTCCAGGTGCAGGTTCAGTCCTCTTCACAGAGTTGAGAATATGCTTGGAGAGATTACCTAAAGATGTATTGCAATTGGTGAGGCTAAGGTGACAGGAAAGGCTGTGAAGGATAAAGAAGCTCATCTGAAATCTCAGCGTGCCCATATTCTAACTGCTGAGGGAGCCACATGCACTTCACTTCATGAACATTTGGCACACGTTGTAAGACCTGTGAGACTAGAAAACTTGGTACTGCTGAAAAATTCACATTTTATAGGCATTTCCCCTTCAGTTTCAGATGTGGAGCTTAAAACAGAAGTTCAAATTGCTCTCATTGTGATTTGCTTTTTTATCTTGACATTCCTTTAATGCTGGTCTCTGCCTATCCTTTAAAATCCAGAATCAAGGAGTCTGGGGAAACGGCTGAATAAATGGCTATGGATGCTGTTACGGATTCTTCTGAAAAGGCTGGAGTGGCAAGGTATGCAATCTTAATTTTGTAATCCCTATTGAACAGATATAAAATCTTACAGATGGCAAGGGAAAAAGAACAAAGCTATTTTACTCAGATGTGAGGTTGCACCTGCAGTATATCCAGCTTTTTCTCTAATAACTCAGGGCAGAAGATGGAGATTCCTCAGTTTTGTGTTAGAATTTAAAGAGGCAGGGGCACCTGTTTCTTTCCTTGTGTGTGCCAGGCTGAAGGTTACCTCCCATGGTAAGGAAGAATTTTTTTGAGGACCTTGAGTGGGCTAGAGCATTCTTTGAAACTAATGTTCATCTTCCTTCAGAGATGGGCTCTGATTTTGAGGAGGACTTGATTGAAGTGATTGATCATCACCTTGTCCAGCCCAATTAATTTTCTTCTTTGTTTCTTTTTTAAGAAAACAGCAATCATTGAAATTCTACATATAATCTCTGACTTGAGAAAATTCAAGGTAAGCAACCTGCATGGAACAAATTGTCTTTTTATTTTGGCTCACGCTTGTGCGCCAGCCAACATCTTGCAGTAGTAGCAGATTTGGAGGCGCTGTCACTGTTGGATGAATGCAGAGCATGCATCAGTAGGTGCCTCCCTCATTCCCCAATCAGGCAGCATGCAGGCGCCACATCAGCAATTTGGAATGTGGCCACCAGATCTAACAAAAGGTCCACTGCAATGAGAGCGAAGCTCTCATGCAGCATGACCACAACACCCTTCCTGATGTGCACGCAACACTGCTGCTGTCTCCTGTCAGAATACTGATGGGGAGCCCACTCCTTGTCGGCATAATGACCCCCCCTCCCATTTAAACTGTATGCCAAGGGGGTGCCCAATCCCACTCAGCATCATGCACCCCCGAACAGTCTTTCTTTGTTGACGGGGGCCCAATCCCCATTGGCTTTAATCCCCATTCATTTTGCCTACGGGGGAGCCCACTCCCCACTGGCATAATGCACTCCCCCATTTGTTATGTGCTGAGGGGGATGCCCAATTCCCTGTCGGCCAAGGCATCCCCTCAAAAAAACACTTAGGTGGCATGCTGGGAGCCCACCTCAGCATGCCAAATCCCTGAAAAGAAACCGTCCCACAATGTTTTTTTTTTTTATTTTAACCCTGTGAAAGAAGAAAACAGTCCCTTGAGGTCTCCTTCCCCTTCCACAACCCACACCTGTACCCACTGTGCACCCTGCTCTCCCACACACCCTCACCCATACTACCTCCAGAGTCCAGCGCGACGATCTTCGGTGGACCGGGAACACATCTTCACTCTTCAAAGCCGACCGCAAACTGAAGAAATGTCGGTAAGCTGTATAATGGCATAAATTGGGTTTTTTCAACTTTGGTGCATATCTTGGCCATTTTTTGAAATTTTTGCACCACATTTTCAACATGGGGTTATTGGGACCCCTCTTCATGAATTCAGTCACTGTCATGGCGTTAGTCTGTCCTGAAAGGTGATTTTGCGGTCACTGCACAGAATCACATATCATAACCGAGTAATGAAATGACAGTTCCACTGTTCATGAGGGGGGCTCTCAAAAAGCCTATGTTGCAAGTTTGGTGAAAAAATCCAAAAAATGGCTGTTTTATGAATGTGCGTTGCTCTGTTTCCAAGCACACTCATAACTTCATGAATTTGTAAGATTTTCACTCCTGGAGGTCACGTGGGGCGGTGCTCTTAATGGCAGCCTAGTTCCTTAGCTCTCCCCTCTCAGCCAGTGGACCTCGCTATTTCTTGATTCCTGCTAACTATTCCAGGCGAGCTATCTGCTGCCCTAACCCCACATAACCCACCGTCACTTTATTTTGGCATTTGACCTTCATTTTAACGAAGTCTTGCCAAGGTGCGATTATGGAAGGTTTAAATGAAATTGCGTGGGGGACACACACACCAATAATACCCCCGAAAGCGGCTAAGAAGTCGAAAGTACCCAATCTGTTGGGCCAGGCTCTAACCGATCCTCCACCCGCTACAATCAAGATCGATTCTTACAGGAGCTGATTCCTTTTCGCGAACTCTGCAGGAGATCTCAGCAGAGCTCAAATCAATGCTGAGTGATCTCGCCCCTCACGACTCGGGTGGGCGACTGAGGCTCGGACCAGCTCCTTGGAAGCCTGGAAGGCTAAATGTGAACCTGATATTATCCTACTTAAACAACAAATCGTAAGTTGAAGTTGAAAACTGAAGACCTTGAAGGTCTCAGCAGGAGGAATAACATTTGGTGTTGGGGTTACCGGAGGCAGGAGGGCCAGACGCCCTGTCTTTGTGTAGAAACCTTAACTAAGATTGTGGGCCCTCTCCCATATACTCCTCCTACCACATTGAGCGTGCCCACAGATCCCTAAAGCCTAAACCTCCACCAGGCTCCCCTCCTAGGCCCATTTTGATTAAGCTGCTCAGTTATCTGGAAAGGCAGCACATCCTGTCAAAAGTCAAGAGTCTGCAAGCAGTTTTGTGGGAAAATCGCACACTGAGAATAACCCAGGATTTACCCCTTGAAACCCGACTGAGGAGAAGAGAATTTCACCCATTGGTGACAAAATTGATCGCAGCTGGCCCCAAATTTCATATGAACTATCCGGCTAGGCTCCAAGTCTACCTCGACAATGCCTGGATTTCCTTTGAGTCTCCTGAACTTGCCAAAAGTGAACTTACCAAGAGGCTGCCTGACCTCTTCAAATCAGGCTGACTGTTATGCTGAATTGCTGTGTTAAGTTTATCTTGTGCCTACCTTGGCTGTTTGGCCTTGTTTGGTTGGTGTGCCAGCTTTGGCTGTCTCCTGGGGGGGGGGCTGGTCGGCCTTTTGCCTGGACTGGGACGGTCTCTGGTCCGGGTGGTGGCTTGGGCCTTCCTTGGCTGGGGCCTCCGCCTGGTGGAGCACGTGGGGGGGTGGGAACCTCGGTTTAGTTCGCAGTTCCACACGGGCCGTTTTACCGTTGCACCGGTTGGGTCCAACCTGTTTTTCCTTCCCCCTCCCCCTATCCGGGTATTGCGGAGGCGGAATTGTTGTCCTCGATCCCAAGTCCCCCGTTTCCTTATTCGCTCCCGTATCGCTTCACCTGTAACGGAGCGAAGGGACTAGTGTTTGCTGGGTTGTCCTTTTCAAGTGGTGAGTTTTTTCCCTTCCCCATCAAGTTATGCCGGCTCCGATTTAAGTATTGTTGCTATGTGCCTTGGCTCCTATCCAAGCTCCATTTTGGGGGGGGGGTGTGTTTGTTGGGGCAGTTGTTACTATTATGCTTTTTCCTTTCCCTACATCATTTCTGGCTGGGGGAGGCGGTGGGAGGTGTGCTTTGTGATGCAGTCTCACTACCAAGTTTGGGGGGGGCTGCGGTACCCGGCTTCACCCTGCTACTGTGTGCCACGTTGCTGTTTGTTAATGGGGACACCACTCAGGGTTTTATTGCAGCTAGCCGTTGGTCTGCCAGTCCCGGGGACCCATCCCTCATAGGACATTCTTTGTGGTGTACTTGCCTCTTTGGTACAGAGGGACGGATTGTATATAGTATTTGGGGTATTGTGGTGGTAGTTGTTGGCGCTTCATCGGGGTGGAGGGGGTCTGGTTACCTTCCAGATCAGCGTGTCCTGGCTTTTGTTTCCTGGTATCGTGATCCCAGTGTTCTGAATTATATATGTGTTTTGGTGACTAAGCTATACATTGTGGAGTGTCTTTCCAATGGTTATGGGGGAGAGGGTGCTTCGGAGAGTTTCACCATCTGTGGGGTTTATTACTTTTGCTGGGCCTGCCCTGCGGTAATTTCATGGCTTTTTTCTGTAATGTGGGTGATGCTCCTGTGCTTGGCCTACTACTTGGTAGGATATCATGGCCTCGTGTTTTGCTAAAATTGCAAGTTGGAATGTTAGAGGCATCAACGATCCTCTTAAGAGACGCCAGGTCTTTCTAAATTGCTCCCTACTTAGTGTAGATATAGTTTTCATATAGGAAACCCATTTGGCTGCCTCTGAGGAAAAGCAATTGCATAGGCTGGGGTTTACTCAGGTTTTCACTGCCCCTGGCTCGCAAGCTAGTAGGGGGGTTGCAATCCTAATTAAACGTCACATTAGATTCATTGCTGAGGATTGTGTTATTGATCGGGAGGGCAGATACGTTTTGGTCAAGGGTCAGCTCGATAATAGTAATGTGGTTTTAGGGGCGATTTACGCCTGGTGGGTGGTGACCCGTCCTTCCTTATGTCCCTGACAGATATCCTGAGCAGATTTCTACCTTCCTTTTCATCTTAGGGGCAATGAATGTAGCCCCGTCCAGCGAGCCTCGACAAAACCTATAGACCAATTAAACCAGCGTCCCCTGCACAACATGCCCTTTCTGACTTTATTAGCCTGTTGGGTCTATGTGACCCTTGGCGTCTTCTTAACTCCGATAATCGGCTCTACTCCTTCTATTCCCAGGTTCACCAAACTTGGTCTAGAATCGATTACATCCTAGTTAGTTCCTCATTAATGAGTTGTACTTCCCAAGTGGGTATCGAGCCAGTAGTTATCTCAGATCACTCCCTGGTTTGGATCAAGATTTCCCCGGGTATCCAGGGTCAACGAGACATGTTGTGGAAACTCAATACGCAAATTCTGAAGGAAGAACATTCTGTCTCCCAAATCAGGGACATGATCCTTATGTATTTTGACCTGAACCAAGGTTCTGTGAGCTGCGCGGATTTACTGTGGTGCTCCTTTAAATGCTTTCTCAGAGGGGAGCTTATTAAGATCGCAGCTACTAGGAAAAGGGTTAGGGAGTCTAAAATTAGGTCACTGTCTAGCAGGTTGAGACTGGTCAAGATAAACTTCTCTCCAATTCCCCATCTAATTTATCGGCCCTCATCAAACTTAGGAATGAATATAACGACTTAACCCGCGATAAAGCTGAATATGCTCTTTTAAGTCCAGGACTAGGTGTATTGATCAAGGAGAAAAATCGGCCGGATGTTAGCGATGAGATTGAAGGAATTAGAGAGCTCCCTGCTTAATTCGCCTCAAAGCCCAGGATGGTACCTCTAAGTCGCTACCTAGGGAGATTGCCCACATTTTTGAAGTCTTTTATAAAGGTATTTACAGTTCCAGCTCCACACTGTCGCATGTCCAATTGGTTGAGGGTTTCTTGGACAATATTAAGCTCCTGTCCCTCCAGCCTCATCACTGTGATTTGCTGTCTGCCCCATCACTCTGGGTGAGGTTGAAGAGGCAATCGAAGACCTACCTTTAGGGAAAGCCCCTGGCCCGGACGGCTACCCCTCAACCTTTTACAAGGTTTTCTGCAAAGAGTTGTCCCCTCTGTTGTTTAAGCTATATGAATACTTGTTTTCTGCGGTGGTGACTGATCCCTCGCTTTTAGAAGCAATAATAATCCTAATCCCTAAACCCGATAAGCCCCTAACTGAGCCTGCCAGCTATCGCCCAATATCGCTCTTAAATTATGATATCAAAATTCTATCTAAAATTCTATCGTCCAGAATCAAAAGGGTCTGGCAGCATTTGCTGAGCCCGGAACAGGTTGGCTTCGTTCAGGGGCGATCGTCTGTGGACCATCTGAGAACCCTTGCCCAAGTCCTTCAGGTAACCCGTACCTTGCCAGATCCTATGGTCCTAGTTGCTCTTGACGCTGAAAAAGCTTTTGACCAAGTGAACTGGGACTTTCTATGGGCTACTCTGAGGAGAATGGGCTTTTCTGACTCCTTTATCCAAATGATTATGGCACTTACAAATCCCTCGCTAAAGTTTATTGTAACGGGTCTTTCCTCCAGTTTCCTTATGCGCTGGCACCCGCAAGGCTGCCCCTATCCCCCACCTATTCAACCTGTACTTGAACCATTGCTGGTGAGTATTAAAGGTTCTTCGCGAATCAGGGGTTGTACCCTGCGCAACTTCCCTAACCTTATCGGTCTTTGCTGATGACATACTGCTATACCTTACCAACCCTCGCAATTTTTAACTCATGTCCTCCAAATCATTGGTCGTTTTGGCAGGTTTCCAACTACAGGTTGAATGTTTCCAACCGGTCATATTCCCGTTAACCTCTCTCACCTTTAAATTGGATTTTGAGCGGTTCGGTATGAAATGGTTCCGGTTTCCTTTAAATACTTAGGTGTTCATGTAACCAGGGGAAGGCTTGGCCAAGGAACTCAATTTGGATGATGCCATCAGGAGAATTTGGTGTGACCTCAATCGCTAAGCAACGGTTGCCTCTTCCACTAGGGGGCGAATTAATATCATTAAAATGAATATTCTGCCCCGCCATTATACCCCTGACTCATCTCAACATTTGGTTACCCAGGCAGTTCTTTACTCAGGTTAATTCGACACTATTGAACTTTGTTTGAAGGGAAACAACCTCAGAGCCTTCTCAAGCTTACTGCGCCTAGGGATAAGGGGGCCTTCGCCACCCAATCTCTTTACTTTATTATTGGCTAGTCACTTGGCTAGTTTAGGAAGTTGTCCAACACTCTGCCTTCCACATTTCCACCCATATGGCAACAGCTTGAGTTAAATTTATTAGCACAAGCCAATCTGAACCCTGCCTGCATTTTCTGGTACCCATTCTCCTCGCCTCCCCTGCCATCCGTGAACTCCTATAGGCCTGTCCATTAGAGTTATTTCCAGTGCTGGAGCTTTAATTTCCTCCCACTCAAGATGCAGCCCAACCCTTGGTTTTAAATCCTAACCTCAAAATTGGAGGTAGCTGGTTAGTCACTGACTGGCTTCAGTAGTTACAAGATTTGTCTGTGGAGTCTTTGTATGAGCAAGGTACTCTTCTCAATTCGGATAGAATTTTAAAGTCCCTTCACATTCCTCAGAGATGTATTTTTAAAGTTTTTCAACTGAGACATCTGATCCTCCAAACCTTGGGGCTGACCTGCTCCCCCTCCAAATTAAGGCCCTTTCTTGAGAAGATACATGAGGCAGCTGGCTCGCGCACAAGTATTTCTATCATTTATAACCAACTGTTGGCCGACCTTTTCCCTGCTCCCTTAGAGGGCTCCAAAATCTGGTCACTCTCTGGCTCGCTCCCTCCCCCCGCTTGGGACTCAATTTGGAAGGATGTGTATCATTACTTATCCCAAGATAATCACAGGCTGACCCAATACTATATCTTAAACAATCTCTACTATACTCCAGTTAAGTTGGCCAAGTTTGTAAACTGGAGTCTAGTCTCTGTTTGAGATGTGGTGCCATGAAGGAACCTTGTTGCATATTTTCTGGGATTGTGCTAATGTGGCGCCATTATGGATGCTCTCAGAAACAGTCTTGACCCTCTGTTAGGTCTGAAAGAGTTATTTAATCTGGGTATTTGTATTTTGGGTGACTACTCCGGCATCTCGGTGAAGGAACGTAAATATCACATGGCATTTATCTCAATGGCAGTTAAAAAATTGGTCCTCAGGCATCGGTTAGACCAAGATATTATTACCTATCAAGAGTGGCTTAGGGAGATGTCTCTCAGTCTCAATACCGAAAAACTTATTGTGAGTTTCAGGCATAGCCCAGTGTCTTTCGATTGGAAATGGGGCAAGTTGAGCGCACTTTATTTAGGGTAGGCATGTTTCTGGCTTTTCTTATCCTTAGTTTTGTTTGCCACTTTAGATCACCCAGTGCTATTAGCTCCCATATTACAGTTGTCCCCTTTACCGACCTGGCCTCCCTTCTACTTGTGCAACCTCCGGGGCAATGGGCAGGGGGTTGGGGGTTGGGGGAGGTGGGGGTATTTTTCTTTTGTTTTTTCTTCTCTATGTATTGTCCCGATTTATATTACGGTGATTGTACTTATTTTTTTACGGTGTCTATTAACCTGGTTGCTTGTATTCCTTTCCTTTTCCTTGTTAATCCCTTAAGGTGCATCCCCTTATGTAGTGTTTTTTTCTTTTTATTCTAAAATTCAATAAATTTAAATTTCAAAAAAAAGATTTTCACTCCAGATTTTAAAAATTGGCATTTTGCCACACCTCCTTATTAACAGTACAGCTGTCATTTTACATATCCTGGTCAAAATGTGATTTGCACGTCCGGTGCAGAATAGCGTGGTCTCTGGGCAAAATCAGTTTTTGGGACAGTTTGAGAAAATGACGGTGACACTGTTCATGAGCAGAGGTCCTAAAATGCCTATGTTGAAAATTTGGTGCCAAAAGTCCATAAAATGACTGTGTTACAAGCGTGCACCACGCAGTTTCCACGTACCCTTGTAACTTAGCAAATTTGCAATATTTTGATGCCAGATTTTCACCACTGGCATTTTTTCACACCTCCTTATGAACAGTACAGCTGTCATTTTTCACAGCCTGCCCAAAATGTGTTTTCATACCTGTGGCCCACAATGGCATGGTCTCAGTGGGAAATTAACTTTTGGGACTGATTAACAAAATCACAGTGCCACTGTTCATGAGGGGAGGTCCCAAAATGCCTATGTTTAAAATGTTGCTAAAAAACTCCCCAAAATAATTGGTTTATGGACATGTGTTGAGCAGTTTCTGTGCATGCTCATGACTCCACCAATTTTTCATATTTTCACTCCAGATTTTCAACATTGCCATTTTTTTACGCCTCCTCATGAACAATACAGATGTCATTTTCCACATCCTGCCTAAAATGTGTTTTCATCCCTGTGTTGCCAAATGGCATAGCCACTCTGTAAAACCACCTTTCAGCTAACAAACTGATAGTGCCGCTTTTCATGAGGTGGGCTCACAAACAGCCCACGTTGAAAATTTGGAGTGAAAATACCAACAAATGCCTATGGTGTTAGGGCTTCCAACTGTAACACCCCACCCTTTAGAGACTGACAGGCATCAGGTGTGTGACTTGGGAACATTGGCTGTAATGCTCACGTCATTGCACTGTTCAGCCACAAAGTTCACCCTATTCTCCTATACTGCACCCACCTCAGTGTATTTCTTTATTGAATGGGCTAAGTATAATGCCCAAAGAGCCCAAAGCACACCATGACACTTGTCAGTGTCTACAGGGTAGGGTAAGGTACAATGGCAAGAGCATTATAGCTGATGACCCAAAGGCACACCCCAATGCCTGTCGGTCTCTACAGGGTGGGGGTGGGGTTGGTGTCTCTTCAGTACTTCACTGCTATTCCTATTATGCATCTCTAACTCTGGCACTACCAATGCCAATGCCAGCGAGACAACATTCAGCATTGACAAATGCTTGTTTTTTGTTAGGTACTGGCTTGGTTAAATTGTGGGTTTGTTAATATCTCACATTTTGATTATAATATTGTAGGGCTGAATATGCTTGGAGCACTCAAATTTAAATTATTTTAGTTGTAATTAAGTTCATGGATTGTATTGTATTTGAGATTCTTAAATATCCTCACAAAATAATAAAAAAAATAGTTTTATGCGCTCTATGTGGTTAATGAGAGTTAGTGTGTTAACAAATAAATTGTAGCGAGAAAGGGACAATGTGACCCACTGGGAATTGAACCTCAGCCCATGGCATACCATCCCAGTGTTCTAATCGCTGCACTATAAGCTCACATGGTTGGATCTGACTCTTCCCGGACACACTTGCATTCTCTGGTATTGCAAATCCTGCAGCTAGGAACAATCAAGATGACAATTAGATATTTCTGGTGCAGTATTAGTCACTGCTAAAGGATTTACTGTAGATCGCAAATTGTAGTGAGAGAGAAATAATGTGATCTACTGGGAGTTAAACCCAGGTCCTCAGAATACCATCCCAATGCTCTAACCACTATAGGCTCAGACGACTGGATCTGACTCTTTCTGGACATATTTCCTTTCTCTGGTATTGCATATCCTGCAGCTAGGAACAATTGAGATGACAGTTGGATGTTTCTGATGCAGTATTAGCCAGTGCTAAACAATTTAGATTGCAAATTGTAGTGAGAAAGAAATAATGTGAATTATCGGGAATTGAACCCAGGCGCTCAGAACAAAATCGCAGTGCCCTGGTGTATTAAATAATGTCAGTATTAACTTCTTGTCATGTGTCATATGTGTTAAATAAACGTTTCTCTCAAAAAAAGTGAACCCAAATCTAGTTGAAGGATACCATATGTTTCATATACCGTACCAGCAAACGATCAGTTAGACATAAACGCCTTAGTGGAGAGTTAGTAACGTTAGTTGCAACTGATGCAATCAAAGATGCTGAAAATGTGGAATTGGGTTATCCCTATTTCTTGTGCACCCTACTAGGTGAGGGTAAGGAACGTGTGTGTATTTGTATACTGTACATATATATATATATATAGTACCAAAGCTGGAAAACAAAAACAAACAAACAAACAAACAAAAAAAAGGCAGAACTGGAAGCCTTTGAATTACTTACACATGTACTTGTGGGTATAAATGAAACATTTAAATCAGTTCCATCTCTGATTATGGGGGATACAAATGTCAGAATAACAAATGGGCAAGAAATATACTCAATTAATTTGGGGCATTGATGATACAGTACCAATAAAAAAGTCTATGGATGAAAAATAAATAATTAAAGGGGGAAACAAATGTTGGAGTTGGCTGCCCAAAAATTGGCTGAGGGTATTAAATGGGAGGACCAGAGGAGACTTTCATTGAAATATCACTTTCCTCACAAAAAGCTGGGGCTCAGTAATTGACATTGCACTCATATATGTTTACTGTCACCCTTTGGTTGAGAATTTACTGTGTTAAAGTAATGGCAAAGTGATCACTTTCCAATAAGTCTCCCTTAATAATAACAATAATATCACAAAAAAGTAGTGTATATGATAGAGGCCCTTGGAGATGCAAATAAACAAATTATTCTAATACATAAAAATATTTATGCAATAGGCGTGGATTCAGAAGCTGTTGAATAAACCCATTTATCTTCACAGCCATTGAATAAATAAAATTTATCCATATAGTAGCTATGTCACAATCACTCCAGAACTCATTTAGAATGTTTGGCCTCAGTAGCAGTACTACCCATATTCAAATGTGAATAACTTTAAAACAAAAAAAGATAGCTTGGTACTGTGAGCATGAAAGTTGTTCAGCACAAAATTATCTACAAAATGAGTGGTGTTTTGTGTATAGGTACCTTATAGATTTTGTTATAATTAGCAAAAAAGAGCAGAAAATGCAATTTTTTGTTCACTTTTTTGACAAACATATGCAAGAAAAGATAAGCAATCAAAAGCAAATGTTCCTGCACTGACGCAAATCATCCCTATTGCATATATGAAATATACGATGGTGAGCTGTCAGATAAATGATTTATCTACACTTGTGCTTTTTGACCTCAGACACCTCACTCGTGGCATACGCCACTCATGAGGTTACCCGAGGTCAAACAACACTTGTGTAGATAAATCATATATCTGACAGCTTTCCATTTTATATCCCTTATATAGTGGATTCCATTTTATTTGAAAAAAATCATGGACATGCAAAATAAAAATGAAACTATCTCTGGGTTTGTAGAGCTAATCCAGAATGTTAAAGAGGTGCCTCTGTATGGTGAAATAAATATGTTTGTTGCCTATGAAAAGATAATAAAAAATTGTAGTAGGGGCTTTTGGTAAGGAAAATAGGGCCAGATATTCAAAGCTTTGCACCTGGCGTAAATCCATAGTGCTGGAATAGCGCTGGATTTGCACCAGACTGCAATATTCAAAACCCCCATTAGCACCGGTGCTGTGTGGTAGCGCTGAGGCTAAAAAATAATAGTATGCAGGGACGGGATTAGGGGAGCACCCAGGAATGCAGGCAGTACAGCATATTCAAAGGTATAGCACTGCACTACAGGCATTAGCACAACCTGTAGTGCAGCGCTAATTACCACTGACAAAAAGCCAGCGGTAATGCAGCAGTGCCCCTACACACACACACACACACACACACACACACACACACACAAACCTATCGTGGACCCCCAGAGCCGCAATGAAATACTTAATATTCCCTGGTAGTCCAGTGGTCCCCGTGCCCCCCAGCACAACTCCCGACCCCCGTCGCACGATGTAATAATTAATTGTCCCTGGTAGTTCAGTGGTCCCCCCACCCCCCCAAGCACGAATCCTGACACCCGGAGCCACAATGAATTTATTAATTTTCCTAGTAGTCCAATGGTCCCCCCCACCCAAGCATGACTCCTGACACCCGTTCTACAATACAAACATATTTCCCTGGTAGTCTAGTGGTTCCCCACCCAGCAGTGTTGCCCCCGCTCATCCGAAGAAAACCCCATAAACAGAGCCAGCGACCGGCTCAGCCCTACTCTCACCACCATGGCCGGTCATCGACTGAGGCACCAATGAGTGCTCATTCATACCTCAGTCAGCGGCTGGCTGTGGTGGTGAGAGGAGGGCTGAGCCAGTCGCCGGCTCTGCTTTTGGGGTTTTTGGATGAGCGGAGGCATCACTGCTGGGTGGGGGACCACTAGACTACCTGGGAAATACATTTGTATTGTAGAATGGGGTTGGAGTCATGCTGGGGGGGGGATCACTGGACCACCAGAGAAAATAAGTATTTCACCGCTGCCTCTACATCGGGAGTCATGCTGGGGGGTGGGGGGACCAGTGGACTGCCAAGGTTAATTAACTATTACATTGTGGGATGGGGGATGGGTGTCATTTTTTGGGGGGGGCGGGGACCATACAGTACCTGCAACTGTCCCTGACTTTTAAGGACGTCCCTGATTTTGCCTCACAATTCTCCTCTGTCCCTCATGGGTGTTTTGTGTTCATGACTGAACAGTGGAGATTCTCAGCATAGATTCATGTCATAAATTAAAGCTACAGACCTTATATTCTTCAGACGATACATTGTACACTAATCCCCTTATTCTGTCAGCTTTCTGGGTGAATCTTACCAATTTGTGAGATGTATCCCTGATTTGGGGTCTTTGTCCCGCTTTTGTTATGCCCTGTCCCTGATTCAGGAAGCAAGGGGCAGAGAGATCTGTATGCACTGACTGTGTTCCAGCTGTGTCCAGCCTGTACTTCCATTCCGACCAACAGGGGATGCTGTGGGCATGCCTTGGCCTGCAGCATCCAGCCTGTACTTCCATTATGACCAAAAGGGGGAGCTTTGTGCTCCATGCAGTAGTACTGGGCAAACTGCATGGTAATGTATGCTAAGCAGCAGTTAATGAGATGCAAATGTACCTGTTTGCCCACAGATTACCCAAGTAGGCTCACTTGCACGGGAGCTTTGAATATAGCTCCTGTTTGCCCCGGGCTAACCAGTTTGCACCAGGCTTATGTGTTAGCACTGTGCAACTAGGTTAGGCCCAGGCAAACCTCACTGCAGCATAGCACAGTTCTGCAGTGTGTGGCTTACATTGTTGTTTGCAGTAGATGTCAGACATCCCTGTGCAAAGACACACAATGTTCTTCACCTGCAACACTGGCTTTCTCCAGGGTCTAATGGGCTGCAGCAGCAGTGTGCACTTCCCTGTTGCTATATTCAGTGCTGTCTTATTCCTGGGCTATTTTTGCCCTGTACTCCTGGCCCTGTTTGCCCAGCTTCCTTTGCTTGCTATATTCAACTGGTTTTGCACTGGGCTATTCTTTTTGAATATAGCTTGCTTTTTGCTCCGGGCTAAGTTTGCCCGCTGGGCAGTGCTAATTTAGCCACAGGGCAAAGTTTTGAATATCTGGCTCATAGAATCTATAGTAATTTAGGGGTACCAAAACCAAATAATTGGTTTGATGGAGACTGTGAAACACTAAGAAAAACAGTTAAAAGGGCAGGCAAGCTTAGTAAAAACAATTATAATATGAGTACAAGGAAAGTTTACCTCTGATAAAAAAAAGAATACAAATACAGATTAACTCAACAGAAAAACAGTATGAATCCCAGCTTTGGACACATTTACAATGTGCAGTAGGTTGTAAACACAGCACATCCTTTTGTGAAGAAGTGGAGTAAATAATGGGAATGTTAATGCAAATTGTATTGTCATGCCAAAGACTGATTTTGATTTTTACAGTGCGCTGTACAGGCAAAATGAGCGAATTAAGCCCATTAAGGTTTCCCGGTATTATAAAAATGAAATGAAATAAGAAATAAAGCAGAAATATATGATATTACAGTAGAGCCATGGCTAGAAGTAACTCAAACAGATGTTTTATGGGCAATACAAAAATAAATAAATAAATAAATAAATTAATCAATCAATCTCTAGGCATGGATATGGTTCCTGCAGAAATATATAAGGCAGCATCTTAACGATAGGCAGAAATGCTAGCATTCCAATTTACCTATATCAATAACAACTTGGAATTATCAAAGGGTTTGAATGAGGGTCTGATAATTCTGATATTTAAAAAAGAAGAGATGGAAAATCCATCCTGTTATAGACTGATAATTCTTCTATGTACTTGTATGAAAACTACACAAGAACCACTTTAGCAATATTAGACAACTGGGTATGAAACCAAATGCTACTTTTTGTCTTTTAAGCTGGTTTTCATAAATCCTTTGGCACATTATATCATATATTTACCTTAGACTATTTAATTTATCAATATGTAAGGCACACGAAAGGTATGTTACTGCATAGGTTCCATGTCATAATAGCAATTGCAAAACAGTGATCTC
This sequence comes from Neoceratodus forsteri, assembly GCA_016271365.2. Taxonomy (NCBI): domain Eukaryota; kingdom Metazoa; phylum Chordata; order Ceratodontiformes; family Ceratodontidae; genus Neoceratodus; species Neoceratodus forsteri. The sequence continues at coordinate 400,715,678 of CM057459.1, read as the reverse complement.
AATTATGGAGAGTGTATATCGCTGAAAAGCAAATTGGCGATATACACTTCAAGGTGACCTGACATCTGGATTGTTAAAAAGTGTTTTTGCATGGATGGGAGTTGTGCCCCCCCCACTCCTTGCCCCCCCCCCCCAATTAAGATTCTCAACTCCAGGGTGGTGCATGTCGGAGAGGGGGCAAAATCTGGATGTCATCAAAAATTAAGTCCTGCAGCAGCAGGCAGCAGCAAAATGTGTTCACTCCCAGTCACAGTACCTGCTGTGCCAGAGCGAGCCACCCACACCACCACACCATACATGGCTAGCTCAACGGTAGCAGGTACACCAGTCCCCCAAAACCCTTTCCCTGTCCCTCCACTTCTCTTTACTGTTCCCCCCTTCTGATCACCCTTCCCCATGGTCGCTTTCCCATACACTCTCTATTCTGCAGGGTAGCCCAGAATAATAGTGCCAAAAATGAGTTGCTGATTTTGGAGTCACTCATTTTTAGCTTATATTATCACTGGATACCACTATATATCTAGCCTTCCTAGATATTAGTTCTGCATATTAGCTCCCTGTTGTTCACCCTTTATGTTGAATCCTTGGTTAAAAGCCTGTATTTCATTCTCATTTCATTTCATTTACACTGAAAAATCTGTGAGCAAAGAATGACTGTTTTCACAGATGTCCAGTGAT